>CM038715.1:31994625-32594625 GCA_021613375.1 Megaleporinus macrocephalus | reverse complement strand
CGCCATGAATCAAAGCAGGATCTGGGCATAAGAGAGAGGGAATGGGATAAACATGCGCTGGGCTCCGGTCAATCAGCCTCAATGCTGATTCAGAAGAGTCTGTAATTTGTCCGTCTACTCTTCTTCTTTTGCTGATCATGCCTGATCCAACAGGCCTGACGGCTCAAAGGAGAAGGAGGGCTAGTAGAGTGAAATACAGAAGAAAAGAGACAGTGTGAGAAGGGGATGGATTGACAGACAGACAAATAGATGGCTGGATGGACAGACACAGTACCGGTTTTATTGTCTATATCCCACTATTGTATAAACAGTTTCTTCAGTCTTACTTGATGTATTTCGTGTATTTAGTGAAATGAAAACAAACTATGAGCTAATCTGAGATTTAATGACACACCGTATAATGTCCTAAACAATCATAATCAAATCTAGGTCAGAGATTTACACCAACAGTCCAACAGAAATGTGGTCTAATATCTTGAATATATCACTCAAACATAACAAAATATTTCAATAAATGATGTTTGGAGATGTTGCTTGGTGACAAGCAAATTCTCATAGCAGTCTATAAATGGGAGAAAATTGCTTTCTTTTCCACAAAGACTGCTGGGCTGTACATGCAAGTTCTTTCTCAGACTGATGTTGTGAGGAGTCAAGTTTCCAACAGCGAGCTGGTATCGAGTGACTGACAAGGCGAACATAAAAACACTCTTTTAATATAAGATGTGCAGGCAAATAAAAATTCAGATTTATTCCTGCACCATATCGCCAGGCTGCATTAATATCATCTCCCCTAACTAAGGGAGAAAAGCCCCTCCCTGCGTACTTGTGGATACAGTGTGACATGCAGGTTGTTAGGTGCTATTGTTCAGGTGCTGCTGGTGTAATTGTGCAGGTACATCTCGTGCTCGGTGAAAGAAAAGACTGTTCAGATATATTGCTCTCCTCTGGCTGCTGCTGCTTACTCAAACAGCGTGCACAAACGACTGGATTCCTGAATCAGCCCCTTGTTAGCCTTAGCAATCCCCACCTGGTGTTACATTACACATCAGGCGTAGTCTTTCTATCACACCTATCTTCCTCCTATAGCTCAGCAGGGCGTAGTTTCATACATCCTGTGCACATGATAATGCACGCCTATTGTCCAAACACAACAATTGCCCTTTTCTGCATCCTACAGTGCTGCGTAAGTGTTAGGAACAAAAGCACAAAACATTACACAGAAGCCCCAGAAGTACTGAAGTAAACATAATATCACATTTTTCAGTTTATGCATCCGCTACTCTGACTTTATTGCAGCTTCCATTCTTTTCAGAAGACAGCAGAGATATTTTTCCACACCTCCAGTTCAGTCAGAGAAGTTGGCTGCATTTCCTGGCTCTCACCATCCAAGCAATACCAAACACATTCAATGATGCTGAGATCTGGACAGCCGGCAGCTGCTTTGTATGATTTGCGAATTTAGCTTCTTTTTGGTCTATTTCATTTTCTCAGTAACAGCTTCTGGACAGCAGCACATCCTTTCTGAGTCACAGTGTTGAGTCTTCTTAAATGTTTTTTTGTTTTAGATCTGAAGCAATAGTGGTGATTCATTTTCTCCTCTGTCTCAATCATGTATTTATGTACTGTTTATCTGATGGTGACACTTCGAGTGGTTTATGTCCACTTCTATTTTCCCCATTATCTTTTAATAGTTTGGGTAATAATTGGGGGGGTTGCACTACACATCCAAAACACAATGAGAGCAAGTGTTTTAAATGTAATAACACTCTACATCTAACTTTCTATTTATATTTATCCATTTCCCATGAAACTGATTAAAGTCTCTTCTTTGAAGGAAGCACGCAACTTGCCAGAAAAGCTTACTGTGATGTAGTTTATCACAAGAACAATCATACTGTCATCTAATGTTAACGATGATGTGGCATACTTTTATTGAAAGCTGGCAAACAGGTGGATGGACAAACAGACAGAGAGAAAGACAGACAGATGGTCGCACCCTCCTGTTAAGACTTGTGACCTGAATCCCATCCGGACACACAGTAATGAGCTGAAGGAGACGAGATATCTGTATCATCTGGGAATTTAATGAGGGAAAATATATCCTTAAGACACAAAGTCAAACTTCATCTGAATATAACAAGGCCAGAAGGGAGACACTTTAATTACAAGATCAGGAATACATCAAGTCAATTTTCAAGTTGTTTTGCTTTTCTTCCCCCCTCCCTCCCCTCCCTGTCTTGTGTTCAGCTTCAGTGAAAGTCATTAAACTTGTTTTTTTTTTTATAAGACAGCAACTTGGCAGCTGATTCCTGAAATATGAGCATGTATAAGCAAGCGTCGTTATACTGTGTTCGACGCTCAACTGTACTATGTTGATACTATAGGTAAGGTCTTTTAATGTCACTCTGTGTAGATCATTCCTTTCCATTATTGGCTTTCTTGTTAGTAAAGTATTTTGTGGTTCATTTTAATGAATGACGTGCTGTGTGGAAGATTTAAAGTTCTTATTATTATTACTATATGTATCATTGTTATTACTGTTGTAAAAAAAAACATATATAGTATAGCATATAGCAAGATTGCAAAATCAAGGCTGGTGGTGGAGGAGGAGCAGGAGATTTCTAAAGGGCCTTGAAATAACACTGAATTTGGTTGAATGTGACTAAAACTAAAATAAGTCTTCAATAAATAACAACTCGCAAGGGTGTGCTGCCTTATCACTACTCAGCTTTCCCAAACCCAACATGGCAAAATCTTTATTTACTTGTCCTTCTGACATCCATGAGACAAGGCCAGGCACAGCTGTTTAAAACCTAATTATGATGGCAGGGCCAGCCCCCTGGATCAGAACACATGATCTGCGACATTTCTCTATAGGCTAAGTGACTCTATTGATTGCAACAAGACCGACCAATTGTGGCTGAGATGATAAGCGTGGCGTAAACTGATTACGGACGCAAATGAGCTCTCTGGCCAAATATTAGAGGGAGTTTCCTTTATGGAGCGCTCTCACATTCTGCACTTGGCACATTCTACCACTGGCTGTCATCCATGTGCAAGGGAGAAAAAAAATCTCTCTCCTTTAATTATTAAAACACTCCCCATTTTTGACGGTGAACAATTGCTTTTTTATTCAGGGGCTTCAATTATGGCCAACACCTATACGTGCAGTTTCACTTATGATCAAGGCAATTTCCACATCAATTGCAGACAGCTCCCTTTCTTTACCTGTGTTAAGCGGCACTAAAAACACTCTGGTCCAAGAAAACAGATGGAAGAGCCGTCATCTTAAAATCGAAAGGCCCCCTCATCGCAGCTTGTGATTTGAAATTAAAAGGCAAATTAGTTTATTCCGTGTCACTTGCAATTTGCGCTAATTCAATACACCCTTCAAAAAGATAAATAGACTTGCTTGGAAAAGCCAGCGGAAGGTCAAAACCGAGCCCAAAATTGACATGTCTAATTCATGTGGCAGTTTCAATTAATGGTTTATTTCCCATCAGCAGAGCTGCTTTTTAAGTCTGCCTTCTGCTACTGAAAAGCACTGCCCTGCTGAATGATCCCTTTCTTTCTGTGGGTAACAAAGAAAATTGAAAGAGAGAGCGAGAGAGAGAGAGAGGGAAAGAGAGACAGAGAGACACAGAGATGGCCCCTGGTCCACTGCCAGAATATTTTGCTTACCAAGTGTATCTGTGGGCACTTTGAGTAAGCGCATTTAGAATCCTGACAACATAAACAGGCTAATACAGTCATTAAAAAGCGACTTATTAACAGTAGAGAAACGGCACCCTCACAATGTGCACAAATAATAAGGTTAGGAGAGTGGCAGTAAATAAATCACACATCTTTTTTTTTTGCCCTCCTATTGATTCACATTCGCAGCTGTAGCCTCCATGTAAGCTTAAGTGACAAAGCATCCATTATTGATTCCCCTATCTAATCTCAGCATAGGCAGCTAATACATCAGCCAATTCAAGGGCAATTTAACATTTGCTTCCATGGACTGAGACAAAGCTGTATGCAAATTCCAGCAACTGGCAAAGTCAGTCAGTCCGTCCACTGCTGTATAATTACTCCCTCCCGCTAAATGGGGAAATATGTAAGTATAGCTCTCTTAGATGTCTTTTCAATCCGCCTGCAAAACCTAAATGGTCTGGAGCGAGAAAAAAATAAAATAAAAATAAAACGGATGTTTCACTTTACCAGTCCTCGCACTTAAATAAGACACTTCACAGAAATATGTGGCTATTCTTGTTTGGTTGTTTCTTGGCTTCCAGCAGGTATCTGCTATGCAGGAATGCAGCCAAAAGGACATATTTATATGGCCATAAAGCTTGTGCCGCAGCGTTTATATCCGACAGTGAAGGACTTTGCGATAACTGAGGCATGTTACAGATGTATTAATGCATGTCATGTTGTTTCAAACACCGCAGTAAAAGCGTATACGCCAGTACCCTTTCACTTGATATCCTATTTCTCCCCCTTAACAATGCAATCAGAGAACAAACATAATCATGCTGAGAATAGTGCGCTCCTAAATTAATGAACATTTAGACACCACATTGTTCAGAGCCAATGACAGATGTAAACAGAAGAAAGAGAGGAGAAATGCAGGGAATACTGATGAGGAGGTGGCACTGCGCTTGTTTTAACCCTTGGGAGTTTATAGTTTTAACTATTGTTTTGCTATTCAAATGTGATTCCATAACTAATTATATAGTTAGCTACATAACAAATTATATTTACATTAGGTGTACATTCTGTGTTATGGCAAAGCTCTCACCTACAAAGCACTTTCATTAACTCCTTAAAAGTCTAGAGTTACCTTTAATAGCTGCACTGTTAAAGGATGCATATATAGAAACTGATACATTACTGCAGTTTAGGTCTAGTTTAAATAGCCTTCACACTTAACATATTTAACATCGTACTAAAACAAGTTAACAAATGTCTATACTTGTAAAAGGTCACATTAGACAGTGATAATGTCCACCCAACTTTCTGAATCATTCTATTCTTTGTTCTCTCCGGGCTTCATGTCTTGTTTTGTGTTTTGTGATATCAGAGCAAAGAGACTCCCTGTGTTACCATGGTTTTACAAAACACAAAGCAGGGTCACAAGCTTCTTACTGCTCTTACAAAAGGCAGAAACCATGGCACCTTAACACACTGAGTATTTTATAATGACTTGACTTGTTTCAAATGAAGTGGCAATGAAACACATGAACATGTCAAAACAGCATCAGAAACTCTTTTATTCTCTTACCAAAGTACGTATGCACAAAGGAGCCGACGGTCCATTCAGTGTTTAGTCTGTTTAGACCTTTTTGCTCTGTATAGGGTTCATAGTCAAACAAGGCCCAAAGCTAATCGAGACCTGCTCAGGAGGATCTTAGTCCCTGTGTCTGGTGCGCACCAGAGTTTAGATGGCAGTATCCTCACATGCTCTAATGAACAACACAAGCAGACCAATTGCACCAGCGTTCGTTTTAATCAAACTAAACCAACCAAGTCTGAACACACCATGAATGTAAGGTGGTGAACATTTACTTTTAATTTCAAGAACTGACAAAAACAAGGCTATAATAAAATATAATATAATCTTTCCTCAAATCAAGATTGTACACACAATAAATATCTTGTACATCTGAACATGTGGCACTGACTGAAAGTTTACATGCACAACTTGACAGAATCAGTCAGCATGTTTCAGTACGAAATAATGTAGAATTGAAACATAACTTGTTGAGATGTACTGGTGAGAAATGCATTGCTCTAGAAAAACTTATCCAAAGCTGGTTAAGAATATTCTGCCTAATGTTTTACATTTACATTACATGCATGTTTTTAGATGTCCTCTGAGATTTGGTCTTGGCTTAAAATGCATTTTTATTGGTCATTTTAGACATATGTGTTGTGAGCATTGTGACCACTGGTTCCTATGAGCCCACTAGTTTCTCTACAATGGACCATTTTAGATAAAACCTCTCTGAATAACTATGATGTCAATGAGTGAATTATGCAGAGATCGATCAATTTCCTAAACATTAACATCAGTAACATCATCATTATTTCATGTTATATTTTCTTCAAAAGCCATAATGTTAATAATTTTTCCCACAACAATCAAAAATTGTGAGAATAAAACTCATCAAAAAGAGTTTCATTCTCACTTCTCAGGTCGGCCAAAGATAACGAACAAGAGTGCAACTCTCATATCATCTTGTTTGTCTCGGCTAACTACAAACATTGCTTCGGTCTTCGGATGCAGGTTAAACTGCCCACTTGAAATGGGTTGCAAATATTTGAGGGATTAAGAGCTCCCAATGATTGATTGCGGGTCTTAGGAAGTACGTTTTCCACGCTGGGAGGTAAACACTGGCCAGAGCACAGTACGCTTTATCTACAGTCAGTCTTTGAATCTGTCATTCGCTTATGAATGGGAATCGCTGTCATAAAGCCCTGGCAGCCTGGCCTTCTTTTACAAGACAGCCTTGAAGCCAGTAAGAAGGATGACCTCAAATATTGGCATCATCGAATCTTCATCGTCTCAGCATCAGGATCCTCTAAAGAGCTATACAGCTGAGAACCAGTCGGAATGATAAAAGCTGGTGTGCTTTCATACTGCACTCTAACAGGCAACAAGCCATTGCTCCACATCATCATTTACATATGCATAGTAGGGCTATGCATATGAACAAAAAAAACACATTGAAACTATGCCGCTAAACACAGTAAAAACACAAAGGTATATCCTTTTAGCGAAATGAATAAAGAACTGCCTGCATTTCTCTGACCAAAGTTATTGCTTGTAGGATTTGACAAAGGGCTGAACAATATATTGCTTGTGAATCATTTCACATTGGCAAATGAATTCTCTAACTAATCACAATGTTTTATATTATGTGCTGAGCATCCTTTTTAGTCAAAGCCTCAGATGAATCAAGATATTCATGTAACCAAACCATATCAACGATATCACATTACTGATTCAACTGTTTTAGTAATGCTGCTCAGTATACACAATAAACACTTCTCATAAACAAGCCTCAGAGACCAATATTCAACAAAATATACATAATTTATTTTATTACACAGTCCTTTTTTTAAAAAAGAGTTCTTGGTATATATAATAAAAACCATTGACAGTTACCCAGTTCCGCCTTCTCCCGCAGGACGTCCTTGAAGTTGAGGCCGCTGTTGAGGGTGGACTCTCTGTATCGGTGAAGGGCCTCTCTCTGGCCGTTCTTGCCCAGCTCCTTGAGTGTGGATGGCTTCAGGGGCATGGCCCGCAGGCCCTTTTTCCAGCACGAGGCGTCCCACACTGTCCATTTCACCAGGTCTTCCAACTTCACTATAACCTTCTCTGACACTGCGATGACCTCGTCCTGCAGGAAGAAAGGTACTGCATTAGACTAGATTACAGGAGGGGAGAAGGAACGCTTGAGTGGAAGTCCCCTTATTCATGAATTCTGAATCAAAAGGAACTGTGCAGATTTCTCAGAACATGCAGCACAATGCATCCAGCGAGGCAGAGTTCACAAAGCAATGTAATTACACCAGCAGAACACAGTGTAACAGTTTAATTGAAAGTAGTCTGAGGCACAGAAACAAACAGATCACAGTAGAAAAAAAGGCCAGCACATAGTTTGGATTTTCTGCTTCATTCTATGGCACTTGGTTTAAATACGTTTTACTTTAAAATGTCACCATTTAGAGCACAATGCAGCCAGAGAGTGATGGACTAACTGGACCACGGCACTTAAATAGGGATTTGAATATTTTCAAAACAGTACTTTTTTAGATTTCTATTTTTTATACATTCATATAAAACTAGATACATTTACACATATCTTCATATTCCATTGGTAACTTCAGAGCTCTTATATGCCCATGTTTATTTATAAGAACATTTCATTGAGTCTCATGGAAATACAATAAAGCACATATCATTCAGTCAAATCCTTGGACATTAGGGGAGTAGACATAGTTAGAATGTCCATACCCAGTGCTATGTTACATTCAAAACACTCTCAAAAGTCTTTAATGGCTGACCACAGAAACTGATTTAACATGCTCAATCAACCAAAAAACCACTGACAAGTAATGACTAGAGGCAACAGCGCCGTACACACTGTACTGACTATGATCGAAACAGCCAACAGCCAGCTGGACATGGTGATCCTAAAGATTTAACAAAAGATGAAGGTATAAAAGATGATTTTGGCCATCTAAAAAACATGAGAAACGAGTTTTGCCAATGACCTAATAGAGGAGAACATAAAGTCTGGCTTACAGAAGTGAATCTGGGGAACAGATGCATCAATATTTCCCAGAAGTTTTGATCAAGCACTTTTGACTGATTCTCCAGCATTCTCTCCTAGTGAAGTAACACTGCAGAGTCACTAACTTCTTCCTGCCCATGTGACATCTCCCAGACATGACCCAATAATAGCAAGCACAGATTACAAGGAGTACCTTCTTTACAAGGGCTGTATCTAGCTGTTAGCTTTCTGTTGTGTAGGATATTACTACAGATGTAGCGAGCAGCATTGTTTTGGTGATCAAACTATATGCAATTATCACTGTTTTAGGTCAGAATATGAGATTAATCTTCTTGCTCTTAAACAATAGAGGTCATTGTCATCTGAAATAAATAATACCATGCCCCTTTAGTAAAACAAAGTCATATGGACAACAAAGCCATGTTTGAGTAATATCTTGAAACTTCTACTGGCTTACACTGCCCTACAAAAACGGCCCATAAAAAAAAAACAATTTAATCAGTAAGTGAATTATTACACAACTGTCTCATACCAAGACCTGTGTTGCAATGTCAATGGGGTCAGCTGTTAATAAAAGCAGTAAGGATATGAATGTGATGTCTCTAATTTCCTTTAATTTTCCATGGGGGGTGGGTGTATGCATTCCAGGAGGTTTACACAGCATTCCTCCTCTAACGTCCAAATATTACTGCAGTCTAAACAACATTTTTCTATTCCCCCCACAAATGGAAATGGTCTCCCTGCGGGCTCTCCAGATTACGCACCTTAAAGTTATTGCAGCACAACAGCGAGTGCAGCCCTGTGCATAATAACCACTTAAGCGCAAAGGCATCTGTTTCCATGCCCCTATAAAGCTAAGTGGGTCAAACACTGTTAATCCTAATGGCGACACAGCAAACTTTACTATGAGATCATGAGCTCTGGCCTGTTGCTTTGAAGATCTGACACTGCTCCTTGGCTTTGATTGGAATATTGTGGAAAGTTTTGAAAATGTAACACATGTATTATTTATGCATGTACATTTTTATATAGAGAATCACATATACATCACTGCTAAACCTTACGTCTCCAAAATCGTAACAGAGGTAGGACAAAACATAGGTTAAAATAACAAAATTTCCTTACAAGTCATATAGGACCTGTCATGTTAAAAAAATGTAAAGAGCAACAGGTTGTTTAGAAGTTTGAGAAGTTTGAAAATGTGGAGACTAAAATATTACATGCTAGATACCTAAAGGTATTTTATTATGTTTTATTTCAATATTTCAGTTTTTAGGGGAATGTCAGTAAGTTATTAAATGCTAAATAATATGTTATAACAGTTCCTTATAACTGCCCGTATTTTTCTCCAGTGTTCAGTTTTAAAAGCTACTTCTCACAATCCAAGTAATCCCAAACACATTCTGTGAAGTTGAGGCCTATTCTTCTGAGCCCACTAGTAGCGTCTTTGTTCTTTTTTGTCTACTTCCTTCCTTTTCTCAGTGAAGGCTTCTTGACAGCTACACATCCTTTCAGACCCATATCATTGAGCTTCTCACAGTAAAGGGATGGAGAGAAACACCTGTGGATTTTTTTTAAATTTTAAGCAGGAGTGGATTTTATTCTCTATTTCAAAGATAAAAGTACAGTGTATATGACGGAGACCGTTTTGCTGGACTACTAGATCTTGCATTGTTGATAGTGTGTCCGATTTTATCTATCTACTTTATACCCTTTATTTTTCTCTTCCCTATGCAGCTGAATTATCTCATATCTAATCTCCTTAGAAATATTTCCTTCCTAAAAAACTGAATGACTTAATATGTACCTTAAATGTACCTAATAACTGTTTCAACATTTGTACAGTAATGTAGCTGTGCTATACACACAAACATATATATATATATATATATATATATATATATATATATATATATATATATATATATATATATATATATATATGGTTTTTTGTTTTTGTTACCTATATACAAAGCTGAAATTAATCAAGACTCAGCCGAATTTGTTAAAAGAAGGGTGCCATGTTTTAAACTTGTGCAGTAATAACAACTGGCTCCCTTGTAATTAGACCTTAAGGAGGGGTAGGAGAGGGAGGCATTAGCTGCTCAGAGTGGAGCAGTAAAGTAACCCAACGAAGCCCCTCAAACAGTTTCACACTGAGTCTGTCTCACTCCACTGAGTTGGGGGTCAGGCCAAGAATTCCCCAGGTCACTGCAGATTTGTACACCTGCTTGCATGCCTATTGAGTTATTGACCTGGTAACATGAAAAATGTGGCTTGAGGATCCAGAAGAAGTTTTTTTTAAGCTGAAAGTTAAATGAACTATTTTTCCCTGCCATTAATTGATCTCACCCTGAGCTCAAGTTAATTACTTTGTCATGTTAGATCAAGAGCAGAAAGAGAGAAAAAAAACCAAGCTAATACATGAGCGCAAACAAGGCAGTAGGTGCAGCATGACCTAACTGTAACCTGTACTGATATCTTTGAAACAGCCTTCTAGGACTCCTAGGACAAAGCTTGATAAGTATTCACACATTTAGAAACTTACAGCTCAAAGACTGTCTTAATACCCATACGGTAATTGAGTGCCCAAGGCAAGACCTTGTCAAAGTGGTATAGCACGTCTATATAGTATTAACATAGCAAATTCTATTTCTCACCCGTCACACTTGGGAGGAGGTATGGCGAGGTTCTATACTTCTGCAATTAGCACTTACCAGCACCGTTGGCTGGGACATAAATAACTTCCAAATGCGCAACTGAAATCTGCTCTATATCAAATGCCACTTAGCATGCAGACAATAGGCATTTGTGTGAATTTGGATGTGAAGGCACAACACGGCTTACTGTGAAATATGATGACACCATATAACCAAATTAAACCCATTTGTCATGAAACACTAGATCTTAGAGAGACGCGCAATGCAAATGTGTGTTCCCTAAGCCTGAGGGGGGGGAAACAGCAAGAGCAAAAATCCAGACGCCAAAACTTTTTTTTTAAGGCCTCCCCATGGTTAACAGACAACCACCATCATAGAAGCCTGATTACAGAAAACAAAAACTCAGCACAGTAAAGGACAACATGGACAAAAATAAATATTATGACTTTTTTTCCACATGCCTTAAAAAGAAACATCACTATTTTACCATTATTACCATTACATTTTAGAACACAAGTGGAGACTGACTGGTCATTTTGGAATAGCAAATAAATTGCTTATGTTTGCGTTGTAGACACGTGACATCTGGTTCCTATCACCAGCAGTGTAAAGAAAATCTTTAGTCAGTACATTTCTCTACAGTAAACAATTTCACATCAAATGGCTCCAAATTTGCTTACATCTCAACAATTTAATTATGTAGAAATTTCAGTGGAATTGCTCCTCTTAATAAACCCATGCCTGCTCAGTACTGCTTCTCTGCTGAAAGAATGTCAAAGCTCGTTTTTCATCCGACTGTTTTCTTCTCCTAAAATTATTCCAAATGGAATCTTACACAGCATTGAAAACATTATCCAGACACTGACCACATTTCCACAAAGGAAACTTACTGTTTGATGTATTTTAAACTGCTCTTTAAAACATTCTGCACCCAGTAAATACTGTGCAGTGCAATTAACTTTATTCTGACCCATCAATGAGGCTAAAACTGAAAAGTCTTACTGTGTGCCGCCAATACTGACATATCTCAGCAATCTGATTTAACTTTTAGCTGCTAGACTGTGATCTAGTCAACTAATATCTGTCACATTCTGCAGCTGATGTGAAGCATTAAACCCTCATGGTGAAGAAAAGAATGTTACCTTTCGGGAAATAAAGAAAGAGAAAAACTGATGATCTCACTTGAACTATTAATATGTCTCAGGCATTCAAACACAAACATTGACTTCTGCCAGGCTGAAAAGACTTGTTTGGATCTCTGCCACAAAGCACCTCTGCAAAAGTCCCTGGCTCAAAGGCCTACCCTGTTTTTTTTTCACTTCAATAACAGAGAAGCAACTAATTAGACAATTCTGCTTTTCCCTAGATCCACTTAATGCGACAGTGCATGCACAATATGGAGTTTGTATGCAAATGCTCAGCCACTATCAATCCATACGGCGCATCGCTTCCCGTGTAATACTGCAGGCTGCATGTGGCTATGCAAACTATGGTGCGATAGAGCAAGCGTTCAGTGCCTGCTGGAATCTGATATGGAACCTATTTATAATGCGCAAACCCTCATTTAGTTCTGCCCTTATGTCACATAAGCGCTATTCAAGACTATTGCCAATGTCGACGCAGCTTTCGCTCCTGCCAAAGCGCTGATATTATGAGCAACAGAGCAACAAAGCTGCAGAACAACTGGGTCCAATTAAATACGGGGGAGAGAGGGAAAGAAAAAAAAAGCCCACTGTGGGAGCAGCCTTCTCCGCTCGCTGAAAAACGTTTCTCTTTCTAAATTAGATAGATTGTCTCTGAAGAATAATCCCAAACATGACGAAAATAAAAATACAGAAAAAAGAAAAGTTCCCTCACTCTTTTAGAGACATCCAATCCAGACAGATGAAAGAGAAGGGAGGAAAATAATTAGAGAAGGAAGACAGCTCTGCAAGACGAAAAGAATATCAACAGCAAGAAAAGCATGTTTGGAAGGCCTGAGAGAGCAGATACAGTCAGTTCAACAAAGTAGAAACAGCACATGTCTGAACGAGAGTGTAATGTTGCCCTCTCTAGGCTCAAGGCCTAAGTGTTAAATTCTATAGGCCGAGTGCCAGAGAGTGAGTGAGCGAGAGCGAGAGAGAGAGCAAGAGAGAGAGAGAGAGAGAGAGAGAGAGAGAAAAACACTGCGGGCCCTTGCGCTGTTACAGCCACCACTGCTATCCTTCTAATGAATGACTAACTCCAGCCAGAGGGGAAATTACATCACCTGGGTGTAGAAACAAAAAAGCATCTGGAAACACAGTGCCCTGCTTTTATCCCAGCAATCATAGCTATTTACTGCTCGCATACACACACGTACGCTTGCTAAACATTAACACATTGGCTGTCGTTTTGGGCAAAAGCCGATTATCGGCCCCCATTCTTGCGAGCGCTTCTTGCTGGAATTATGCTTCAGCTAAAAAAAAAAAGTGTATGCACTAGAAATGCTCGAGGGGAGAGTATCTTAAAAATGTTGCTGTGTTTCATTTATTACAAGAACAAGATGTCCCGGGGTAACAAAAACAAAAGAAAGTGGCTTGTGTCTCCCACGATGTCTTTATGGAGAGGCAGTGCGTGGACTGCTTGGTGCAAATGCAAATGTAATTTAATTGGACAATCTGCTGAGTGCATGGAGCCAGTTAGAGGCAGAGGCGTCGCACGGCTCACGTTACTGCAGGTGGTTAGGTTGACACTCAACCTCATTGTTATTTAAATGTTGCATGTCTCATTTAGCAACTACATAAAGGACACGCAGTACAAAAGACTGATGTGTGTCATTCTCCTCATGGTCCAGGATTGAAGCGCCCAGAGCAGAAGCGGACCAGGCAAAACACGACTAAACACGTTTATTCCAGCCTAAAAATAGTCGCCAGGCAGCTGCTGACAGATAAAAATCTTTCCCCTGCACTGTGAAGTAGGCTAACAGTCTGAAAAGTCGAAAGCATTGTCCTTGTAATCCTATCTCTCTCTCTCCCTCTCTCTCTCTCTTTGCCGTTTCCAGATCAGCAATCGGGTGCGCGTAATAAATTTGAAAAGCAAATAGTTGGCATTGCTTGTGAGTGGAGGGAGGAGCATAGGTGGCTAGAGGAGGAGAAGGAGGAGGAGAAAGGGAGAGGGGGGGGTTCTGGTGTCAAATTGGAAAGAGGACAGGGGTCTGATCAAGTGAACAAACAGAGCGTTAAGTCCTAATGTTTTTCCCCTCGATTCCACCTCCCTCTGTTGTGTCAACAGCTCAGGAGCACTTTTTGCTACGCTCGCCCTGCCCACCTTTTTTTTGATATTCTCAATCATTTCATAACCTTGACATTTCACCCAGACACGAGGCTTTGAAACCTGTTGCTTAATATAAAAAGGACATTTGATAAATCTATCCGCTGAGCGAGAAGAAAAAGTTTTTTTCTTTTTTCGTGTTCTCTGATTACACCTGTAGTGCAGTGCAAGATAAAACAGGTACAGATACCATGCAGGCCAGCAGCTGGCTTTAAAAAAGAAAAAAAGAAAAAAAGAAAAAGAAGCAGTCGTGTATTGCAACACAATTGAGTGAGGGTGGGAGGGGGGGAGAAAGCTAAACACGTTCAGCATTAAATCCCCATGACAAACAGACATTTATTTCTTGCTCCCTTTTTCCACAGATTGCTCGGATATGCACAGTGTGTCTGCTTGTGCGCACTGAGGCTGCAGCACTTTTGACACAATAACCTTCATAAATGTCACCCGATGCCTTTAAGGCAATGCAGCCTCGATCAGATCAGCGTTGCCTTTATTCATCGATTCGTCCCTTAAAGCGTATCGAGTGCGGTAATAATAATCACCATTATAACAACAACAAGAACAACAACAATAGCCGCAGCATCAGCAGTAATAATAACACTGCTAATATCTCGCATGCATGCACTTCTTGCAGTGAACATTTACATGCGGTCAGCTCTTTCCTAGAGCGAGTAGAAATGCTTGTTTTTTCTCGCTCGAGCATGTGCACCAGTGCAAATACTGTATTAGCTCACTGAGCCTCACTCTCTCGCCTTTCGTAATTTCCGCACTGTTGTTGCTATATGACACGGTGTAGTGCCAAAAAAAGATCACATTGAGGCAACTTCAACACAACCCAAAAAACCACACGCTGCTGCTGTTCCAATTCGTTTTTGCTGGCGGTGACAAACACAACAAGAGGTATCGCCGCGGAGCGCTAGATCCTAATTTCTCAGACGTGATATGATCTTAGTTTGGCAATATCTGGCCAAAGAGCAATATCAGGTGACTGAAAACGAGAGGAAACGGCCTCGCGTAGAGCGACCTGAACGCAGAAAGCGGAATAGACGTGAACAAACAGCCAGCGCACACACACATACATACAGGTCGTGTTTCATCGATTAGCAAGTGTGGAAAGAGAGCGAGTATCACAAACGAAGCAGGAAACGAGAGAGACAGCCAGAGAGAAAAGAGACGAAATAAATGTGGGATTAACGCTAACGTTACCTCGCCGTGGGTGACAGTTCTGCCCTGGGGAGTGTCTTCTGGGAGAAAATAAAGTTTGGAGCTGGATAAAAGTTGCTTGCTCGTCCTTTCCTCCCACAGCAGCTGGAGCTCCGCTATGCATACCGGGTCCTCGGGTTTACATCTCACGAAGAAAAAGTCACCGAGGGATAAAATCCTCGCTTTGCCTTCAAGGTTAAACCTGAACGCCTTGTAGAAAACGTACGGTCCGTGCAGACCACAAGCCGAGCCTACCCACTGCAGGAGGGGGGGGAGAAAAAATTAAGACATGAGAAAAGTCATTAATTTCCATGTTCATGTTTTTGTGTCATTAGCTAGCTATAAAAGCTAAGTCACAAACGTATTGACCGTTACAAGACTCGCTAATCACCACAGCAACACCAGACACATAAACACAGCTCCACCACCATTCAACACTGATAACACAATAATGAGTAATAAAAACGTTAACTTTTCTCTACAACTTGGTCCCCTAGTGTGCAGCGTAAGCCGCCCGCGCTGTAAGGACGTGTGTCACCCCTGAATAAGTGAGCTAAAACGCGGCATAATCGTAGTAAAAATGATGATAATACCGTGAGTGAGTTCGGCTCCATCTCGACGCTCTGAATTGATTAAACTCAACATTCACTCCAAACTTGTTGGCTTGAATGGATCGCTGCGCGGTCCTGGAAGGGCGAAATATCTGCTCCTCCGGCAGCTCGCCGGCTCCCAATATGAGATCGACGCCGAGCGAATTAGCGGCACCAAAAATGTGCGCAACGGAGATCCAATATTTTTTCACCCGTCGCCGCGTCCCCTTTCGCCCTTTTGGCCGCGCTCCGTGCGCGAAACCATCATATTAAATTCGAAACACGGTGCGGAGCCGCGGCTCGCTCCGAGATGGGAGGCGTTCGGCGTCGCTTCATAAATGTCCTGCTCGCTTCGAGCTCCAAAGCCGCGCGTTAGCAGGACGGTGTGCGCGAAAGTGGAGCGCTGCGACTGGCCGGTAAATATTTAACCCTTAAATGCGGCGATAATATCAACAAATGTAAACGGACGGATTTATGTATCTGCCAGGACCTGTGTCGAGGACGTTGTGTATGTGTGTGTGTGTGTGTATATGTGTGTGTAATAAAGAGAGCATTTCCTGCAGACCTGCAGAGATTCAGGGGCGCTCTTTTCTCATGTTCTTTTATTTTCTCTTCGCTAAATATTTCTATTCTGCTTTTGCGGTGACTAAAACAACTCGGTTTACTGTAACTAAGATAACATGGACCGCAGAGAACAGGAACAGTACCAGATATCCAGAGATCGCTTGTTATTAATGAGCAGTGAACGCTGCGCTGTGGGGTTTTTTCTTTCTCTCTCCTGAATCGCTGCCATTACGGGCTTTGATGATGATCATAATCATACGAGCAGCAAAAAACAGGTTCTCGTAACAATATAATGAGGTTGACAGTCTAATAACAATAAAAATAATACTAATAAAAAAATCTGACTGTGTAATTGTTCCTTCTGTCATACTGTAACCGAACTAGTTCAGATATGTATCTCAACGACTTAATCTGCAGCGGGCTCTTGTGGATTTTCTGCTAAAAATAAAAAGAGAGAGAGAGAAAGAGAGAGAGGAAAACATATTAGTCGCACGATTCCAGGAACTAGGGCTGTTGCTATTTGCAGTGCTTTCTAACAAGCGAGCACGTAAAGGTAGAAATATGTTATGTCAGCAAACAGTACAATGCACGGCTATAAATGTCTCGGTGCATTTTTTTTTAAGTGACGTTGACATTGTAAATGTACGCCGTTTCAGAGATTACGAAATAATTCTTCAGCAGTGCGATGAAGGGGGGGAGAAAAAGTTGCAGCATATCAACTAGCCTATAGCCCAAATTACAGGATGTAACGCTTACGTCAGCGTTTTGTGTGTCTGTGTGCGTCTTATGCAATGTTTTATCTCAAGTCACGAGGAGAACGGCTTGTAATTGAGGATTAGAGACGGCGGTCACAAGAAACTCGAGCTGATGGGGTTAACCATTGTGGGGAAGAAAAGGCGGCGCATGGCGAGAAAACTGAAATATGAAGGATTTGAGCATTTCAGATCCGAGAGTTTAAAGGGGAATTCCGCCCGTTTCCCCAAACCTCTGAAAAAAGAAGTCCTTACTGTGTAATGCGAGTCATTGAGAGTGATCTAATGCGAAAGGCTCCCTTCAAGAACAAAAACGTACTACGTTATTAGAGTTCACAGTGGTGGTGATAGGAACCACACGTCTGAAACCTAAGCTACCGCACAGAAAGTTAGAGCAATGTTGAAATAGTTCTGCATTTGTATGCTTATGTATGTATGTCAGCGTTTGTCTTGTTCAAGTTACCAACACTGTTACACGTCCAGGCTGGCCGTATTAAAGTATTAATATACCTCATCACCTGTGCCCTCTCTTGGGAAAGTGGGCGGTGGGTGGGAACTGAAGGGGAGGGGGGTGTTACGGTCAAAGCTTAACACTATGTTATTAATAGGAAATCCTTGCTGCTATTAAGTATGGAGTGCTAAAAAACAATAGCAATATGTATATGTAAGTGTATGTATTTAGGTGTGTGTGTATGTGTTTATTTATATACATATATGTGTGTGTGTGTGTGTGTTTGTGTGTGTGTGTGTGTGTGTGTGTGTGTATATATATATATATATATATATATATATATATATATATATGAAGTAGCGTTGGGGTCCCCAGAAAGGGGGTGCTGTGAACAATGAACACTGGAATGAATGAAAAAAAGAAAAAGAATTAGTTATACTCTGGCTGATACATTGTTTTTTCATATAGTTTTGGTCTAAAATGTATTTTTTAAAGGTGCCATCACATACATTTATTCAATATTTTCTCTGACAATATTTTCTCTTATTAAATATGTTCTCTGACATCTACATAAAAGGTAGGTGGTCTTGTTCGGGGGGGTAAAAATACCCACATACATCAGATCAGAACATCCATGAACTTTGGCCTCCAACTCCCCCCAACTCCTGTTTAGGGGGGAATACATATGGCATTCTCTATAGGGTGTAATTTAAATTAGCCGTACAAAACCAAACCAATGGAGAAACACCAAAACTGAATTGGCATCTTTGGGTCATTTATAAACTATGTCGGGTGAATGTATATCCACTCTGTCTGCCATAGAACACGAATGATTCATCGACAAGATAAATTTACTCTCGAGTCTCCCAGCATCAAGCAGGTGCCGTAACACCACTGAGCGGTCAGAGGTGTCCTACTCAGACATCTATCATTAGCGAACTGAGTCTCCAGGTAAGCAATTTACCAGAGAAATATTTGACTTCGCAGTCCTGCTCTACAAATACTATCTGCATTAGGACTAGGCTCTGGCAACAGACCTATCTAGCTACAGGCAGGGCAACAAATCTGATCAGCTCTTTTTAGTTTTGTTGTTAATACTACCAACCACACAACCACTCTTCAGCACATTTCAAGTACTTTCTATTGTTTACGTGGGACGCTGGGTTATTAACCTGCAAAAAGGGACGTTGTGGTGGAAGCCAACTCTCGATGATGTTTTTGTTGATCTGATCGATTTGATTTTACATGCCCATTTATAACCTTATGGTTCAGCCGTAGAGCTCAAGAATACTCTAATAAGCTCTGCTCTGCCTGGTTTACAGTAAGACGCTGTGATGACCACACAAAATCAACCCGTTGAAATGGCCATCAGCAGGAAAATAAACATCTGTATAAATAAACAAACTCATTTTCCTATTTAGTTAGCTATGTTAGTTACTTGGAGCCTGCTAGTAGCTAACGTTACCTGTACTGCCTACTTGATTTTAATCTTGACATCAACGCAAGGTCGAGCCAAGCCAGCTCGATTCTGTCCAAGGTTTAAGAAAATAAGTGAAAAGTGCAGAGCAAACAAGCAACTTTGAATGAATGTTTTCAAAGGATTTTGTTAAATGTGTTGAAGCAGAAGTTGGCTTCCTCAGATGGTGCCTCAGTTCCATTCTGGCATCAATACTTTCGACTAAGAAGCTGGCGAATAGAAGGAAGTCAACTTCAGCCTCATTTAAAGATGAACATCATCCATGCCTGTTGACAGTTTGGTTCTCTGGGAAGGGAATGAAAAGAGCCGACACCCCCGTCACAGCCTGGAACGACACATTTCTGCACAAAGTGCTCTATTTTCATTTCTGTTGCTCTTTTGTAATGTTTTTCCAGGGCTAGAACGTGAGCATGTATGCTGTAAATTTTGAGGGTTTAAATATTAATAAGTCAAGAGTGTTACATAACGGGCAGTTTTACTGCCCTCTTATGGAATATGGGATTTGTATTTAAAGGAAGAGATCTCCTTATTCAACTAGGCCAACGTAAAGATGGCTTTCCATTCCATGGTACCTTTAATATGCATATGCAGGTCATCAAAAAGCTCATACAAACCTTCACATTTTTTTATTTATTCAGATTTTTTACTGTTTCTCAGTTATCAACAATAATAAATTAATAATAACTATATATCTATATTCACTCACTACATATCACCACCCCTGGTTCCCATCAGCATAAATGTAAAGAAAGCAGAGCCAGTAAGTTTCCCCACTGCAAACAGCTCTGACTGTGCAATAAAAGTTTGCAGTAAAATCAGCAAAAATTCTCCTCCTTCAAAATCATGGTCTTCAAAGAGGCTTCAATTCTTAGAAGTAGCAGATAAGGCAGAATGTAAAATGCACTTTAGGATACACAGAGCTTCAGGAAAAGTTATCATTTCAAGGAAATGTGCACATAAAAAATGACAGGAGTGTTTTCATTTAATTGGCAATATAGATCAATATAGATCAATTACTACCTGGTAATGCAATAACATAATGTATATGAGCAGTATGATGTATAGAACTGTAACAGGCCGTACAAGCCCCTCTTTATTAAGTCTGGCAGCAGCATAATAGCCTTCCAAAGGCTAAAACAGTGTAACATGAGACTTTACAACACACACTACAAGGGTACGCCGGACCTTTGTGATTGGAGGAAGGGATGGTGCAGTCATGTCGAGCAATGATTAAGCTTCTTTATTTGAGACAGTGAGCGTTAAGAGCGAGAGCATTCAACCGTGCCATCAATCATCCTGCGCAGACGTAAGGCTCTGCGCTGTCACACGCTGACACAAGGGGGGGTGAAGACCGGCCCTGCAGGGGCTTCGCTTCCTCTCAGGGCCCGACGTACCAAAGCATCTGGCACGATCATGCTGGAGATATTTTACTGGAGCTGAAAAAACACGAGCCAATTTTTGTCATCGTTCTTCAATCATCCAGGGCGACGCTCAAAGTGCATGTGCAAACAGTTCCGCCAAATGTGCCAAGCGCTTTGATAAGCCTCTGCCCGGGGTGTTCGGAGTTACACGGAAAAGTGAAAAAGAGACGATTTTACGGGGATATGCCCGCGTATCAGATGCGAGTTATTTTTAGCTGGTGGAGTGATGTCAGATTTTAAGGTTAGAGCGTTAATCCGGTGGATATAGGTCACCGATGTTAAATTTCTTATTTTAGTCCATGCAAGTGGAGCTGCCTGAGCTATTTCTGGCTTAAAAAAGCTGATAGGCCATCTTTACAAGCGCTTCTAAATATTGTTCTCCCTCCTGATTGCTGGGCCTGTCTTTATAATAAATGAGGACGACGACGACGTTAAGAATAATTTGCTTTACAGATTGTGTGCTTCAGTATCTGCTGTGCAGCATGGATTTCTCCAGCCTGGTGACAATATGAGTGGAGTAGATTGATAGCCTAATCCTTCTTTCTGAGCTGCAAGGCACATTTGCAGTTTGAGAGCTTGCGGAGGGGTGGAGGGGGGAATTGAATTCCTTCTGCGTGTGTGTGCTTGGTATGTCAATATGTTATTGTGGATGGGTAAGTGTTCTCCAGGTTAACCGTCCATTGATCCTGTTCTCCTGGAACAAATGTGATATACAAACTATCTTGGATCTAGGCATCGTATTCTGATTCAGTTCAACTGAAATGCATCAGGGTTCCTCTTTATCAAGCGCAATATAATTATGTATTGTGCTCTCGCATGAATTGGAGGGAGAAAGCATTTAAAGAGATCGCTCCAGGCCATTCAAATGCTGCTCACCTAACCGTTAGTAATTCACAGGACGGGCGGGGGGGGGGGAAGCATGTCAGCAGTTTTTTTTTCTTTTCTTTTTTCCCCCTCCCCTTTGGAGATAACATATAAATTAATGACAAATCACCACAAACTCCACACTGCCACCGGTGGCAGGAATCAGGTAGCGCACTCCCTCCCCCATTTGCCCCAGTTCCACCCAAACAGCAGAGCAGATTGAACTTATCTGTGAACATGCACCCTGGAAGCTTTTTATTTATTTTTTTTTTAATGGTGATTAATTATCTGGTGTTGCAGGTGAAGGCGTTTAAAAATGCATGGGTTTGCTTATCGTCACCTGAAAAAAAAAAGAAAAAAAAGAAAAGGAATAATAATACTACTAATAATAATTACACAGCCTTTGAACCATTTATCTCCTGTTTCTATATAAATGTCGCTTGATGGTCGTGCACGTGTGCTGATATTGTGCATCTACTGAAGATTAGTAGCTTTTATGTCTGCATGCTATGATAATTTGGAATGAATAATGCCTATTTTGGGGGCGCTCGCCCACAAACAATTGCTTATAGAGAGCGTGCCATCCATCGGCTCAGCAGTCTTAAGGCTGGGGCCAAAAAGAAGAAGAAGAAGACGAAAAAAAAAAAAAAAAAGAAGCGAAGGGGCTGCCAGATCTGAGTAACAGATGAATATATGTTTAAAGCACATGTGTGGAGCAGCACGCCAGGCCAAAGAAAGCCATATAAGGAGACAAGAACAAGGCCGCCTGTTCTGGATTCATCCGCATGTTGTTTATTTATTTATTAGCTATGGGAACCAAATATTCCTAATCTTTCAGTGCACCAATTCTCCGTTAAAAGGAGGCTGGGAAGTTAAGAGCGCTTATCAATCATCCTTATAAGCACCATCTGTTCCTTTTTTTTCTTTTCTTTTTTTGATGCAATGACACAAGTAAACAGGATGATCTATGGAATTGGCAACCATAAGGACAATATGCAGTTAATAGCCTTTCAAAAAAAAAAAAAAAGGACATCGTTATAAGCAATATCATTATGTTCTTCAAAGGCAGCCATCAGTCACGCTTATCTTCAGGTTATCTTCAGCATAAACTAAAGCAGAAATGAATGCTCTCCAGGAGCAGTGGAATCAGCCTCTCTTACGCTGTTTCATGTCATACGTGCACGTGGTTCGTGTTATATTTCTTTCCCGGAGCTCTGTCATTAGGAAGAAAGGCCGCTCGAGACGCAGAAAAAGCTCAAGACTAATTTCTCACGCAGAGATAAAAATCTCTCCAATTTGATTCGATATTACGGCTTGGCCGAGCACTTCTGCTATTCTCTGTACAATAATGATGAGAACCACATGCCCCCCTTGCACTTCATCTTTTCCCAGAGAAGCGAAACACGGACTCCCGCAGGATATTACAACTCGCAGCCCGCTCTGTGTCCGTTTAGCTCTACACAATGATTGGCTTCGCAGGTCTTCTCGGAAAAGCGATTGCAGGTTGCTGCTTGCTTAGGAGGAAAACACCTCGGCTCGAGACAATATGGCTGGCAAAGGCAAACACCCATAAGTACATCATAAATACTCTTGTTAATGGGGCTTGGTCTATCTGCGAGGCTGTGGAAAGTAATAGTCATCAGCTCCACTTGACGGAGGGCTATCATTAACACATGGATGGATGGCTTTAATTTGGGGATCGACAGAGGAATTCACAGGGAAGATTACGCCTCGCCTCCTCTGGTTCGAGTACTTGTGTGCAATATTTAAAGCTTTGCTTTACACCAGTTGCCTTGGTGATTTGCTGATAACGTTGTTAAAATCATATCATAAAACAGCATCGCAGCTGAGTGCAACAGAAGCAACAAGACATTTCGGCAGCTGGTTAAATGTCTTAACCCTAGGCTTATTATTTAGTTATTAGACTTGTTATTAGATAACTACTACACAGTAAACATGCATTAGACCAGCGGCAGAGATCAAAGCAACTGAGACAGTCCGTTATAAAACCAAAAGTCAGATGTTTGTCATATTAATAGATAAATTCAGCAGAAAATCTCATTTATTCCAATTTTCCATTTGCTCCAGATCATGCTTGGAGTCCAGATTTAGCTTCTTTTTTGCTGCTTTGGAGCTACAACACTAGCATTAATAACAAACACTAGAACTCAATAGTCACCCAAAATATGCAGCCCTTAAACTTCTCTCTGCCCGCTCAAACCACATTCAAGTCCAGGTCTTTATCAACTTTTATCAAGTTTGTTAAGGGCTGGTTTTTGCAAAGCAGTGCTGATCTTGGATCAGGTTCCTCCAACTCAGATTACAGACTCTTAACTCTTAAGATTACAGATTTTTAAGTCACACTTTGTCCTAAACCACATCAGCAAGTCTGCACATCTTACTGATGACCTGAATGCGGTTTGAGAGGAGTTTCGGGGATTTACACTACCGTGGAAAGTCACAGGCACCTAAGCTGATTGTTTAAAAGCCCTTTATCTTGGCAATAAGTGTATTTTCACTGGTAAGAACACCAGATATCATTAGGACAGATCTAAAATAACCATAAATACAACACAAAGGAACATGAATATTTTATTGTGAAAGAAGTAGATCATATCTTGAGCTCCAGTTTGAAGAACAAAGTTTAGTTCCAGATTTCTCCTGGACGTCCCAGAGATTGTATAAATGTATTCAATGCCTTCAGCAGCAATCTTGATTTAGCTTACTGAAGTACTGAGCAGTCAAAGCAGGTATTAGATAAGAACTTTAAATAATACTGGGTTGTTTCAAGCAAAAGCTTGGAAATAAAAGTGTTTTGCTTAGCAAAATAATATCTTTTTAAATATAAATGTTTTTACCAGGTTTTACTGTATTTTTATAGAAACAGTTTGGCTCATTTGGATGACCATTGATCTCTAGTGTCTGTAAGCACGGTTATTTTCATCGCTCCAGTTCTAAACAAAGGAAGCCCAACTTTGACTGCCAAAGTGTCACTTCATGATTGACTACATCTGGAGTAAACAGAAAATTGTGCAAATATATAATATATATAATAATAACTGCTGTTATAATATTTATTAGCAGCATATACTGTGTGGACTGACGAGGTAGAAAAATAACAAACTTTAAACTGGCTTTGATAAAACCAGTCAAAGCATCTGCAGAACACTGTTGATTGTTTTTGACAAGTTGATAAGAGATTTAAGCTTGATTCTAAGGCATTGATGAATGGTGGTTGCAGTCTTTAGCCCCATTTAAGTTATAAAGAGAGTTTAAACCCAGACTGCTCGTTGAACAAAGCAGCCAATCTGAACAGACATCATTTAAATATGTCATTTATAAGAGCAAAGCAAGGAAAACAGCCTGTTTAAAAAGAATGCAAAAATGAGTTACCACGCAAACATTAGTGTACCTCCAGGGAAAAATAGGCCCTGTGCAGGTTACAGGTCCTGTAGTGTAATGTGTAAACAGTAAACATAAACTCCATCCAGTCCACTTAATTTATTTCAGCATTTGGGTTTACAGCCATTCACTAACTACCATGAACTGCAATGTTTAGTTACGCCGACATGAAGGTGAAGAAGTCAAGCGTGGGCCTCATACAGACCCACGCGGTTTAAAAGGTTTGGAATTTATTCCTAACAGTATTACAAAACCAGCCTTTCACAATTAAAAGTGACATTAGCATTTTTAGTCTTTATTATCAACTTTTCACTGAAAGGTTATAAGAGGAGACTGACACACTGTATTACATAACATGGGAAACATTAGTTCTGGGCAATTATTACAACTGCTGCAAACAGCCCTCATGACCTGTGTTTTTCGGACCTCGCAGGTTAACAGAGCAGAGGACGCGTTGTTCCGGGTGAACGGCACCCCCCCCTGTTTTCCCTCCCTCGCTGCGTGAGTCGGATGAATCTATTTGCTGACAAGCACTCAATGTGTGCCTTGGAGAATATGACACCGGCCTGATAATATTAGATCAATATCCATGTCTACTCCTACAGCTGCACTCGCGCTCCATCATCCAGGCACATATTGGATTTTATTGTATTACTGCTTAAAGGGTCTTCCTTTGAAATGAAGCTAATTGGAGACGTTGTTTTATTTTTTATTTTTTATGATGTGGCCATGATTGATCGCGCTCCTCGGCACGGGATGAATATGCTAACCGAGCAGGCAGTGGATACAGTCATTACCATACAGTGCAAGCCCTACCCAAGCCTTTGCATAATTCAAACTCCTGCATGTAATAATGCAATTCATTACAGAGGAGCCCCCGCGCTTTTAAGGATTGATATTAAAAATGCATTATTCGGCTTGTTATACAACACACGTTTCGTCTGTCACAGAGGCGCAAAACTGCTTTGCATTATATAAACCTTAACGCTAGCCCAATCCCAATATGGATTAAGCAACACGCGTGAGGCTGGAGAGAGAAACAGAGCGGCTAACTGCAGAGTCAGGCTTTGCTGCGGTTTAAAATTTCAGTGACCCTTTACTTAAAGCCTGGCTATATAACACTGCTGTAACCTTGCCATAAACATGTCTCGGCAGATGTCATATGCTGTCAGCTGTTGTCATGATTAGTTTTGTTCAGTAATATAACAGTGCTGCGTTGTCATTATCAGTAAATGTCATGACAGATGCCATAATATTGACGTTAAACATTATGACACGTCATGACAATTACCGGTAATGGTGACTATACATGGTTACGTCACAGCAGCGGAGAACTTAGCTCCAAGTGGATAATGCAGGCAGTGGAACGATGTTGTATTAATTCTGAGAGTTACTTAATCAAGATACTGGGGAAAAACCATTAAGCTATTTTAAACAGAGTTTCACAGGTCAATAACTTCACGACTGTGTGGTTAGGTTTTGGTAATATAATCCTGAACCTTGCGCCAGCAACAACAGCTGAACTTACTTCTTCTTCTAGTTCATTTCCCCAAGAGACATTACATTTACACTCATTCATGTGTAGAATCAACCACAGCTTAAATGTTTCAAATAGTCGCACAGTGGCTGCTAACATAAATGCCAATAGCTTTAGCCTATAGCTTATGTCCAACTCTCTACAGATTCAAACTTCACGACAAATATCAACATATCAACATATCATCCTAGTTTATATTCCGGTTCTATTATTGGTCATATAATAGTGCTCAACAACTTGTTGTTGTTAGCAAACACAGAGGAACTCTCAGTGGGATCAATGCTACTAATGGCAACTGTCTTGTTTTAGATACCTTGTGTACACTTCACATTACAACCTAAAATTATGAATATTTGATCTGTTATGTTTGCTTTTATTGTAAATTGCGCTTTGACTTGATCTGCTTTCATGCTGATTGGATGCAAGTTATACACCCGTAAGCGCAGTTAACCAACATTCTGATTTTTTAGATATTATAGAACAGTTAGCAGTCCAGCCATATTGTTATTTGTGATAACAGAAAATGTGTAGTGAAGAGACCTGCCTCTCAATAATGTCTTTCTCGGTTTAGCACGCACTAGAGGGCGCTTCTGAGCTAGAAGCTTTTAGAGCTTTTGGAGTAAAGCATAGTTTGCAAATGCTTAATAACTTTTATATAAAAAACAATCATCTTCTGAACACATGACGGGATAAAATATTTCAATACTGTGTCACTGGAATTACAGTTATAGGACTTTCTAAGAATGCCTCTAATGTGTTCATGACATTAGACTGCTTCAGTCACTTCAATCAGCATTCAGTAGAAGTAATGTCAACCAATCAGCCATCAGTAGTACTAACGCTAGCGTCTGCTGACCAAAACAGTTAGATACAGTTTTCTTTGATTGTTCGGCAGAAAACAGTCTTCTTCTTTTCTAAGATTAAGGGAAAGTTCCAGATAAAAGGTTGGAAATTCATTTGTAGCCATTGAGGACTCGCTCGCATGCGCCTTCTAGCGTTTTGCAGTCATGTTTCTGATATAATTGGAGAAATAGTGGCCAGCCTCCCCTGGCTCTGATAACAGCATAGTGTTTTCACAGCAACTGTATTTTTCCATTGAGAACCAGTTGCTAAGTAACAGCTGCTTTGCAGCTAAACATTAGTTCATTTCTATTTTTCAACGTACAAAACCAGAAAACAAATACAGCAGATAACCTGGATGGGAGTTTGTAGGCCACGGCAACACCTTGAACCTTTCAACATGTTCCTCAACCATTCCGGAATAAATGTGTGAAGTCTGGCAGGACATATTATTCTGCTGTAAGAGGCCAGAGCTAACTGGGAATATCACAATGCCATTGATGTAAATGCCCAGACGCATGGTTTTCCAGCAGAATATTACTTAGTGCACTACATTCCCTCCATCTTCTTCCTACAGTGCATCCTGGTCCCATCACTTCCCCGGGTAAGCGGTACATCTGTGACTTTCTTCCATAATTCTGACGATTGTAGGTAGGAGTATATTTGGTTGTAGCTGGTCTTTCATCAGCAAGAGAACAGGAGTTTGGGCATGTTTGAACATCCCAAACAAAAGCCACTTAATGACTCCACTTATCTGGAGAACAGCACTCCCAACATGAATGCAAACAGAGCTTCTTTGCTTAACTTTTCTATTCGTTCTATTCATTGTTGTATAAAAGCAATAAGCTGCTTAAGGTCATCCTGGTTGTAATTGGCGATAACACACTCAATCTCGTGTTCTATTGCTTAATAATCTGCCGTGGCAGAATATGACAGCTATCATTCCATGTTTACGGCATGGTAATGACAATGTCGTGTAGCAAGGTTCAAAATTTCTCAATAGGCTCTGCCGCCTTCCAGTACTGGCTTCTGTTTTATGCTAGTCTGTCCTGGTCCTCCCTGACGTACTATTTCCATTTTTCATGAAAGCAAACATTCCTCTTTGGCGTCCCAGGTTATGACACGAAGAAAAACGCCCACGCGCGCGTTTCGCAATGTGGATGAAAAGGCTTCTAGCATTCTACAAAGTCTCTGCTGACACGCAGCAGTGTCAACATAAGACTGCTCCTTCCATTGATCACAGGCAAACTACAACAGCCCGCCTCATGTATCCACTAGGCTTCTGTATGCCGGCAAGTTGATATTAATACCTAAATGTCATTTCCTTTCTACACACTGTGTGTAATAAGTAAATGTTTGCCACGCTACATATTGTGAATCACAAAGAACCAGCGCTTTGTGTTTCCAATCACGGGACAAAGAAAGTTACTGTCGGGCTCCAGCCATAATGACCTTTTTATGGGCTTCTGGTTTATTGACAGGAAACATAAAGTGTTCAGTGTACACTCTTGGCTCGAATAAATGTAACACATCTACTGGATGTTTTCAAACACAATGGGCGATTTTATCTTATCAACGTAACCAAGTGCTGCTCGCAAGATCCTGACCTGAAAAACCCTGACCTTCTCGCTGATATACGAGCAAAGAGAGGTGTATCAAATCGTTTACGCGGCGGAGCGGCAGCCAAAAACGAGGGGATACGGCATTTTTCACATGTACGAGCGCATTTCTCGCTGGAGACAGACTGCATTCTTTTGATAGAAATTGAAAATGACTAGAATGTCAATAAAAGCCGACCTCCACGTCTGTTTTGTCTCTCTTGCTCTCTCTCTTTCTTCTCTGTTTAAAGGCAGCTGGGGTAAATATGAACACAGAGGGTTTTTTTTTTTTTTTCAGATAAGGCCGGCACTAAAACATTTAAAGCGACCAAACGATCGGACGGAGAAAAAAAAAAAAAAAGACAAATAAATAAAAGGAGAGAATGAAGGCCCGGGGTGCAGCTGCTTTACTGAGGCTCGTACGGCGAGGAATTAATGATTTATACACTCGATGAATTTCATTATGTAAGCAACATTAATGGCGCCTAACAGGACAGGAGATGAATATAAAACACAGTAACAGATGATGTGGCTGAACTGCAGGGCTGCCGAATTCAGCTGAAAAACAGAGGAAGCATATTGTTGGTGTTAAAGTGTCAAGTTTCTAAAGAGGAACTATTTTTATGTAAATGGTATGGGGAGGGGGGGGGGCAGCAGTTGAAATGACACGAGTTCCATGGAAACAAAGCAAAGTGATCTGCGGCATTTGCATGGATATGAGGCCGAGGCAATGATCGAGGCAGAGCGCTAAACCTGTTCACTTTAAAAAGGGTTTATATAGTGGAGCACGCCTGTCTCCACTTTTTATTACCGCCGTGGAGCGGCAGTTTTGCCCCGCTTTCCTGCAACAATGCAAACATTATTTTTGTGTTCTGTAACACGACTGTAACTGCAGCGAATCGACTGCGGCTCTCCAGCGTTTTGCAATGAAAACAAGGTCTTAAATTACATGGTAATTTAGGAATGTGTGGAAAGCCAAAAGGCTACCAGTCAAGCATTCTGGATTACCCCCGTAACGTTCCTCCGCTCAAGGAAAATCTAACATCTGCTCCCAGGACCCGAGTCAAACGTTGGACTTTAAGACCTTTTTTGTCCGCTGCTTATCCTTTAAACGTTACTACAGTATTATATTCTATTATTATTAAGCACCAACAGTTCCGATGCTTTTTTTAAAGGGCCAATAAACATAGAAGAGTTTGGCAAAGCATATAAACATCATTTTCCAGAAATGCTATTGTCTACTCAAGCCATACGGTCTGCACAAGTTTATTAAAAAAAGAAATCTGTTTTGAATTCATTGTTTTTCTGCCATCACGGAGACCAAGGCATTCACACATATTCAGCTGACTTAAAAGTTACAAGGAGTGTTTCAGCCTGAATGGCTTATTGAATGAGCCACAATACAGGGCCGCCATCAGAACGGAGATGATTTACATATACCAGTAATGACAAAAACAGCCTGTTCGTGCTGCCACTAGCCGAACGATGACAAACTGAACATTCCATTGTTTTTGATGGAGTCACGACGAAAAATGTTCCACATGTTTAGTTTTATTCGACTTTCGCAGCAGTGGAAGAAACTGGATGTGGACTCTTTTTGGGAAGCACAGGCACTGAATGCTCATATCTGAAGCCCTGTTGAACCCACCCATATACATATATCATGATATAAATTTTAACGATGACACACTGGTAAGGCCATGCAGCATCTCCACTAGCGCATCACAGTCTGAGCGTGGACAAGCATCAATTTTATTTTTACGCTCCACTAATAAAAATATAATGAACAAAATAAAATAAAATATTCTGCAATCATTTATCTTGCTTGGCCTTGGTTTACTGTCTATTCACAAGCTCCTTGTTTTCAAGCTGAATGAAACAAAAGTTGCAGAGGTAACAAAACATTAGCATTTGTCTGTTTATCTAAAAGACACGACTGCCTCGCTCTATGGGATATGAATGGCAAACAACGATGTACAAAGAAATTAAATAAATATGTTTACAATCGCAGAGTGTTAGCTAAAACAATTTTATGGCATGTCCAGTATGCATGCTGGCTCAGTTGGGATGACCATGGTATGGATTATCCAGGAGTTATACAAAAGTCATACTACAACCCCATGGTCTCCTTCAGCCTATCAGTACAGACTCACACGTTCGACCTTGTTCTAACGCACACACTTTAATAAACTTGAATTAGTGAAGCATTTAAACCTAGGCTTTAGTTCAGCTACTTTGTGAAGTACTGCCACTTTGCACACGGAGCGATGTTTGGATTCTACGTTTGTATTGCTACCAACCTCTTTAGCAGTCTTTGACTTTGGACTTGTCTTTTGACCTTGTGCTCTGATGCACTGTCTGCTGCTTTTGACCTCAGCCTGTTTAAGTTTTATGCTTTCGGATTGCCCTTTCATTACCCATAAACTAACAAGCTTGATTTCACTTCGCCAGCATCTGGATTTGTCTTCATAGCTTGATGAGCATAGTGGCTAACACCGTCCCGCTGAGCACGGGCAGAAATGCCACTGTCACTATGGCAACGTTTACTCTGCTGCATGCTGTTTTTTAAAAGGTAGCATGCAAACGGAGCATAAAGGTCAGAGTGAGTTTGGAAGGAGGTCATGTGGATACCGACAGGTTTTCGTAAATACAGCCTTGCACAAAACATCCGTTAACCACAGGGTAGAAAAAAGTTGGGCCCTATAATGATTTATGTTGAACCGGTTCTGCATTGTGGAGCTTATACATGCTAATAACAAGACACCCAGCAATAATAACAATAATAATAATAATAATAATAATAATAATAATAATAACAATGCAATTAAGGATATATGAAGTGACCATCAAGATCTAGTGGTTGCAAGAACCATTTTCTGAACTTTCCACAGTTATTAGGTTTTTAAAAGTATTAAAGAATACTTAAAGAATCCACTTTTTAACAGGCATTTAAGCCTTAAGCTAGAGTTTAATACGTTATTTGTCAAGTTGCACTGATCGATTTGACAGCAGCCCAGCATTACATTGTTTAAAATAAAAATATAAGTACAAATACAACATTCAACCATGGTTGTAAACCAATTCTGACTGCTAGCCTAGCCACCCAGCATAATAACTACAACCGAGCTAGCATTAAGCTTTCAAACAGCACATCCCCTAAAATCGACCGTAAATCATTTTTCAAAAGCCCCTCCCACCTTCAAGATACATCATCAGAATAGGTTTTATCTAGTCTTCAAACTGAACAATCGCTCTCTAGAGGCAAATGCAGCACCGCCTATAATGCTACTAGGCTTATTGATGACAGATGTAGCAATGGTTACACTTTTTTTATCACTGGCCTTTAAGAGTACACATTTAGTCACATTCGGGGTAAATGCTGCTCAGCAGCCTCAAATAAATGTTATGTTGTTTCGATTGCTTAATGCGCTCCTATGGAGAAATGACTTTCATCAACAGGAAGGAAAATGATCACAATTCAGTATTCTGGACTTCATTGTGTTGTGGCTGGCAGACGGCTGCAGTCATTCAACGAGCACAAAAGGCTGTGTGACTCACAGTTGAAATTATTTTGAGAAGTAATAAACACATTTGCTTAAGGAGGAACAAGCAAACCCGATAAAATAAGATTTTCTCATCCAATTCCCGCGTCTGACATAAAGAATACTATCATGATTAAAGCTGGATGTAACAGCCCCTGTGTTGATAGCGCACGTTTATGTACACAGCCTGGCCCTCAGCAGCCATCTCGTTTTTTTAACAAGGTCTTATTCTGCAGGCAAACCTGAGCCCTGTAGCAGGCGGGGCACTTGAGAAACGAGCAGATTAGGTTTCACAGGGCAGCGCAGATATGCGCTCGTGTGCAGGAGGAAGTATTCACAAAGGCATTTGATGGCAATTATTAGCATTCTGAATGAGATCAGGATGGGGGGGCGGGGGCAGGAATAAACTGGTGCGGATATGAATGAGGAAACAGTTTGAATTCAAAAGTTGATGCCCCTCTCACACACAGCTGTTGTGTAGTGATATGTCTATTGATTGGTAATTGAGGAAGTGACTCATTATTTTTGGGAACTAAGTTGTTTAAAGGCCAAAATATTTCTCAAAGTGGAGCAAATTTTGTAAGAAATCTTGACTCTGTGTGAAAAGCCATTGTTAAAGGCACAGTAACAAAGACACCATGTTTATTTCTAACAAACCGTTCCAAACCATTTACTGAAAAAAGAAGCCTTTAAAGGGCCCGTATCATGTAAATACAGATTTTCCTCTCTTTTTGAGAGCGAAGTGTCATGAGTCATTCGCTGCCCATTCCTTACAGGCGTTTATGTTCACTGTATTTGTGAGGTCACAAAAGCCACATACATTTTCGAATATTCCCTTGCTCAGCCCCACTCCTTTACATTGAAGTTATAGGGCCAGATGTCTTTTTAAACAAATACAGGGCAGCCAATCAGAAGAAAGGTCATTTACATATATTAGTTTTAATTAAATCATACACACACAATATGATTATTTCAGAAAATTAAAAATTAAAAAATAGAAAATTGAGTTTTTTTACATCGTCACACCAAGTGTTACATTCCTTCAGTTAGCAGCAATGATGAATTCAGAAGTTTTCCTTCATGTACTGCGACTGCACACACACTGTTCTACAGAAAAGACGACAACATGGGGAGTCCCACTCCTTAATAAGAGATGAAGATGGACAACGAGATATTGAAAAGGTACTTCTGTATGTCAGTGGGGGTTTCAAGGCTCTTCTACTTGTTGCTCCTCTTGTTAAAAACAAGTACTTATTAACAAGGGAAGCTGATAGTTTGCAGTTCTTTATGGAACAGTTGGAACCGACTCTGTAATCTGTAGAGCCAAACATAAAATGTAGTCTAATATTAATAAAACTATAAACACAATGACTTTTAAGTCCAATTAAACAGGTCTTATTATGTACACTTTGTAATAAAAACATATAGTCAGTTGTTTTTAAACACCGACAACATCCACAGCATACTCAGCCATGACGATGGAGGTCTGACTAAACCGGTTCTCCATTGTGGAGCCTATACATGCTAATAACAATACACCAAGCAATAATAATAATAATAATAATAATAATAATAATAATAATAACAACAATGCAATTAAGGATATATTACCTGACCATTAAGATCTAGTGGTTGCAAGAACCATTTTCTGAGCTAACTGGTCAGCTGGATTTTTAATGCAGAAAGTAGAGCAGCAGAAAAAGAAATAAATTAATAAATAAAAAAACCACTATGCAGCATCGCAGCCCGTCAGTTTCAGAACCAAACTTGACAGGCACTTTTTGTCTCTAACAATCAGACTCTGTGCGATTGTTAGAGACAAAAAGGGCACAGTAACAAAAACATCCTGTTCAATTCTAATGGATACAGAGACGTTGAGAAATCCAAAATAAATTATGCATAAAACCACACAAATGGCATATGTAGACATCAAGGGGACAATGTGAGACAAATGTAGGATAGGAGCCCTTTAAAAGGTATAAAACAATATGTGGCCACAAAATGCATGCAAATTGGTGCGCCCATCAGATGTTACCGCTACATTAGGCAGGATAAAATTAAGCCAACTGCTTGATAATGATTGCTGGCAATAAAGAAGGTGAATGTGAATCACCACTTTTAATAAGGCTTACTGCAGATTCAAGGACACTTTTAAATCTGAAAGTTGATGCACTACATTTACAGTTGGATCCAGGCTGAATAAACAGCAAGCGGCTCTCAGCCAATTTGACCTTGTTATTTTTCCACCATGTTCTACTGCTTGATAGGCGAGTGTGAGTAACAAAGCCTTTGTTGTCTGAAGTGAGGTGGTTGTGAAATGTTTTACACGGAAGCCTTCGTTGTCAGGCGTGTGATTCATGTGTATTTCTGGTCTTGATTAAAAACATAAATCTGGGTGTCATATAACATTTAGAAATCGCTGAGGAAGGTGTAAGACATACAATACTTGAACAGTGATGCCATCTATTTTTAATTAGTTTGATGGTTAACCGCATATGACTCTTTTACAGAAAGCATATTATAAACAAAGCTTTCTTTTTGACATCCACAACTGTGGAGCAAATCCCCGCTGGCGCTGACGAGAGGCAGGACCATACCAACTGCAGAAGAGAGAAATGTAAACACATCGCATAAAGCGTGTGTTTACGCTGCTGCGAAAGAGCAGGCCATTAAAGCCTGAGATTATGCACTGGACTGAAAGGGGCTCCCTGAGGAACGCCGGCGGGGCTCGTTTCATTAGCTTCGAATTCACTGCTCATAAGACTAAAGCCTGAACCCCTCCCTATGATATTCTTTCACCGGCGTTAATGTCAGGTGAAAGCTGTCCGCGACCTCATCTGTGCAGTGGGTGATCTATCTGTAGTGCGGTCCCGCGGCCAGCAGAGGGACTGTTTTTCATCTGCTCAGTGAACTGAGGAAAAAGGTCACTGAGCTCTTGGCTCAGTAACGACACTATCAATCAGTTTGGGAACAAAAAAGAACGATTCCAAACAACAAGCTGTACGAACATGTTCTTCAGGAATTCAGCCTAAGTATCTCAGTTTACCCCACTGTGTCAACATAAAGGGCTTCGGGCTATTGATGAACTAAATCAACAAGCCATGAAAAAAGGAACGTGGCACAGACGCAGGCAAATATTCGTGTAATCTGATATTGTGTCGACTGAACGTGTGCTTGAAAGTTTATTCGCTCTATAAATTGCAGTCTGTGACACTGCAAACATCATGACGGACCTCTTACTCTTTTAATTCTCTCAAGTTTGGTCAGGATAAAATATCACAATAAATAGACTGAGCAGAAACTTGCACATCAGCCCCAACTACTAAATATAAAATGCACATTTTCACTTGATCTGCAAATTTTCTTCCTTCTTGTCTTATTTGTTGTCTCCTCACAGCGAAGGGATGGACAGACACTCCTGTGAATGATCATACCGCTGAAGCAGATACACATTTGAAGCTAATGAATTATTACACCTCTGATTTTCTCCTCCGTCTCAAAGATGAAAAGTACTGCTTATCGGACGGCGACAGTTTTGGTGGTCTTTCAGGTGGCTGTAAGAAGGTCCCAGTTTCTCTGTATCTTCTTTAAGGAGCTAATCTAATCATTTTAGGATTTTTAGTTTAAAACGTTACAAAATATAAAGAAATAACATTTTTGATGGTATGTCAAAGACGTTTACGTAGCATGTTGCAGAGGTATTTATTGATATCCACATTTGGCAGCAAGTAATACAAACAGAAGCAAAACTATATTGGCGCTGCTTTTCACCGCTGAGGATGCTCTTGACGAGTACTGGGATGATGTTGAACTTGGGACGTTACTTCTTGACTGGTAAGGAGTGAAGAGGGAGGAGGGGAGACTGGGCATTTCCTTGTTTCTTATAATACTTTCCGCTGATACTTTGTCCCCTTTTGTTTGGAGAATAAATGTGATAGGTTGCATCAACCAGTTTCAGAAACTCCTATTTTTTTCCACTTATTTTCTTTTGGCTTTCCACTTCGTTATGAAAGTGGAGTATCTTCTAGCTATTCATAAATATGAACTGAATTTGAATGAACTTGTACATAATGGCTATTTTAAATGGAAATTTAAATTTATAGTCAGAACGGCATATAATATGACAATCAGATCAGCAAGTGTAATTATACGACTTTATGTGTTTGATGCCATCCAGTGAGCATATGCACTGGACAAGTGGACAGCATGCTTGAAAATGGGAAAGAATTACGTTGGGAAAGTGGAGAGAAACAGGCGCAGTGAAGAGAAAGGGAGAAAACATTTTATCAGCATTTTTTGAGATACACTGCAGAGTATATTTATAGTTGTAAGTGGCTTTTTTTCGAATGCTGTGGAAAAGCCACTATTCAGCTTTAATAATACATCACTTTATATGGCAACTCAGCTATTTAGCCCGTGAGTTACATTGCGTTGCCATAGTGCTGGGCTGCTTTCAGACGGCTAATGACTTGTGGGAAAAGCTCCACGCAAACATTATACAAACCACTCAATTAGATATTCCGTTTGCTCGCTAGCTGCTAAAGGATATTCAAGCCCTGCATTTTACCTTGACTATTTAAGAACGTACAGCCTTCTGAAAGAAATGCATTCACATGTACTGTCAACACTGGAGAGACTGACATAATTCACAGCTATGTAGAGAGAGAAAAAAAACACATTCTTGGTAAATCAAGATCACACTCCCTTTGATTGTGTAAGCCTTCAGGAATGTATGTGCGTTCATCTCTTTTGTAATGCTACGTTCTCATGCTTTAGAATGGGTGGTTATGCGTTTTTGTTTGGGGGAAAAAAAATGTAACAGTAGAAAATCTCCCTCCGAGGTCTTCGGGTGAGTTATTTGGACGCCACTCTCTTAAGGCTGTCTAACCTGGAGGTGTAGCACTCCTCTTGAATTCGCAACTTTTCTGTGAAGTCTGCCTGTGAATCACAAGAACAAGAACGCAAGAACATTCATAAACCTCCCAAAAACAGCAGCCTAAAGTCATGGGATAAACACTTTGGTGACATGCAGTCATGAACATTGAGGTCACTGATTCAGCGCAGTGCAACAAAAAAAAAAAAACAGGTCTCTCTGCATACTTGGATATACAGTTTACAAACAAGCCTACCACAAGGAAAAATGTTAAAAAAGTAGGGGTCTAATCTTTAATAGGAGGGAGTAAAGTTTCCCTTCCCTGATTCTCATTGTACACACAGGCCTATTAAATGCCTCCAGTGCACATCTGGAATGGTAACAATATGGTTGGGAAGTCACCCACAGCATTTCCAGCATTTGCCTTTTTCAGAGTTTCTACCATATAAGGTATGATGAGATCCACATGAGTTATGACACTCCTGGGAACTTTCGCAACTAAAATATCCCAGAGAGGGAGAAAAAGAGAGAAAAAAAACGGATGTTATTAAGCTTCGCTCGACAGAGAAAGAAGAGCAGTTCTAGTGGCAGACCTAATCCACATCAAAATCAAAAAGCTTCAAACTAGCTAGAGCAGACTGTGATACTAAGCATACTACTCAATGACTTAACACACTCCCAGGAGACAAGCCACAAATGAGAACTGGGGGGGGGGGTTGTGAAAACAAACAAACAGCGCTCAGTCAGTGCGATCTGCTTGAGCGGGGCGAGATTTCTTACCAGTCCTTTGGCAAGAGGCTATATTTGGCTTTGAGTGAAATATGTAATTGACCTTCCGCAGACATTAAAGTGGGATAAGCTCAAGAGAATTGATGGAAATAGCACCAATCTAACAGCAGATCATTCAAAACCCGAGCCCCGTGCAAACAGCCTCTGGATTTACAGACTGCCTACCATATGATATAAATTATCAGAGGGATAGAGAAGGTCTTCATGTACTAGGGCAGCGGACTCGAGTGACTCTACAATGATTAATCCCAACAAGATGAAAATGTGTGGCTTTTTTTTTATCTACGAGATACTGTCTGAAGCCAAAATGTTTGGCTTGTGTGAAACTTACGATAGGGAAGACACAATTGAGCAATCTGCTAGGTTTGTTTTCTGCAACCACAGCACACCCAGTAATTTGATTCCACCTTAAGTCTACCGTAAAATTAATCAGAATATCTGCCAGGAGCTGTCTAATGTAGTCTATGTTATGCAGAGAATACCAATGATATTAAGCTGGGGATCATTACTCAAGTTTTAATATTACATTTTTCTTTTTTTGGAGGGCATAATCACTTGGAGGAAGGAGGTCTGTAAGAAGGCATGAGCTCAGATGTGATATTCCCAGTAATATCATTCCTTGTCTACAGCCTGCAGCTTCTCCCCTTGGGCCCTCCCTCTAATATCTGATGTTTTGTTTTTTTTTGTCTGATGGTTTTATTATGGGTACTGACTTCTGATTGGCCTGCGCCACATGGCTCAAGGGCAGACGCACATTCTTTAGGAGAGTTTTTGTTGCAGTAAAGAGTACCTGCAGCTTTGTTAGCATTTCTTTGGTCATTTCCCCGAGAACTTCTCGCACATCTTCCACGCTGAAGGCTTCTAGGCTTTCGTGTCCTTCACCCTGTAGACTTTCACCGGGTTCCTCTTCGTTCTTCTCTAGACGTTCGTCCAGTCCCTGAAGGAATTCAGCCGCATTAGAAGACTGTAAACATAAACTAGTGATTTATCAGATATACAATGCAAAAGTTTCGAGGAAATTTAAGGAAATTCTATTTGAATATCTATTTAACTTGGCAGAAAGCACTAATTTGTTCAAAAAAACACTAATACTAGGTACAAATACAATTACGAATAATATCAATCCAATAAGTAGTGATTTTATTTTATCTATGTGTTCACTTCCCATCTTTTCCTCCCGAGGAAGCCCAGTGTTATGTGTAGATGTCATCTGATACCAGGTCTGGCTAATCAGTCCTTAGTTAAATTAAATCAGGTGTACTAGTGGCGGATTTAAACAAATCCATCTGCTGGCTGTAGACTCTGGGAGAAATCTAGACTCTGGGAGAAATCCAGAGTACATCAATGTTCTTGTAACTAATTCACATCTCAACTACTTTTTTGAAAACATTCAATTCAAATACAATATATATATATATATATATATATATATATATATATACACACTGCCCACTTTCCACAAAAGTCAGGACCGTTCATCAGTGTAATCAGCGTCTTCTTTTTACCACACTCTGTAAGCGTTCGGAAAGTGAGGAGACGATTGCAGTAGTTTTGAAAGAGTAATGTTTTCCCATTCTTGCTCGATATAGAATTTCAGCTGCTCAATGCTTCAGTTGTTATGTTTTTCATTTTATGACCAGTCTGGACGGCAGGCAGGCCAGTTTAGCACTCAGACTCTTCTACTTCAGAGCCATGCTGCTGTAATAGGTGCAGAATGTTGTTTGGCATTGTGTTGATGAAATAAGCAAGACCTTCTCAGAAAAAGATGTAATCTGGATGGCCAGCAGATGTTGCTTCAAAACTTGATTATATTGTTCTGCATTAATGGAGACTTCACAAATGTGCCAAGCTCACTAGTCCCACCCCCATACCATCACAGACGCTGGCTTTTTAATTGTGTGCTGATAACAAGTTGGACGATCCCTCTCTGCATGGTAGAAATAAGATTTGTGGATGCAGACGATAGATTTCTGAGGTCTACCTATGCCCTTACAGTTTCTTCCACTATAGAATCAAATCTGTTTTTAATGCCAAGCCACCTGATTTTCCTTGATTTGTGTTTTTAAATGACTTTATGTTCTTTAATATTGTACACTGAGAAATGTTGTTTTTGAATTTTTGCATTCGACTGCGCTGTCAAAGTGGTGAACAGAGGTCAATCCCTCACCATCTTTACTTCTAAAAAAAATCATGGTAACCATTTGTGAGATTTTCCACCGGGTGATCATTTTAGCATTAGTCTTTTGCTGACTTGGTCTCAACTTTTTGCATTGCTGACATAATAACAAAAAATAAAAAATTCAGCATTTGCTATGTTGCTTTTGTACTATTTTTTGTTATATATTTAGGGTTTAAGTGATTTACACTTCACTGCATTCTGGTAGTATTTACACAGCGTCTCCCATATTTTTTTGTAAACTGGGTTATATAAAAAAGCACTTTTAGAAGTTTTACTCAATAATGTGTGTATGTTGGCAACAACAAGTTATTCAATTATTTAAGTCAAGACTGTCCTTCATTTATTCGATTTCCTGTCAAAACAACCACTATTTATTTTTCAGTGTCAGAGAGAAGAAACATATTTAACAGAATATGACACAAAAGCCTTAACAACTAAATATAATATCGCATTTTTCAGTATTTACTGTGTCCACGCTTTACTACTTCTTCTATTCTTTACTTTTCGGGAAGTTGTCTGCATTTTCTGCTTCTTAGAATCCAAAGTAATCCCAAACACATTCAGTGATGTTATAATTTGGGCTCGGGGGTGGCCAGTTTATTGTACTCAGTAGACTAGATCAGTGATGTAAATAGTCAGAGTCAGGTAAGCCCACTTACAAATGTTTGTGTGTGCATGAAGAAGTAAATCATATCTTTATATTGCATTGTTGGCTAATTAAAAAGTGCTATTGCGCTAGCGGGTTCAGGTGGCTGTTTGAGTGGGCCATAAACATTCACAAACATTGTATCCCTTACAGCTGCACACCCTTTAAAACTCACAGCTCAAAAAAACTCAAGTTGTCTTTTTACACATGAAAGATTTCCTGGTTTTCTTATTCCTGGTGGTCGACCAGGTTATTAGGAGTCAAAATTTCTCCAAAATTAAAAATGTTAACTCCAATTTTGGAAACTCTTGTTTTTTTCCCCTTATTTTCACTGACTTGAGTTTTATTTCAATCTGTTTAGAAAAAAAAAACATGCCGTCATTTAAAAATCCTTTACAGCTCTGTTCATTTACATATTTATTTTTTTTATTATTTGTTGTTATATTAAAATGCTAAGTAGCACAGGCTTAATGTATTATAATAACTTTACATCTCGTATCATATTACTGAATACATTGACTCCAAATGTTTGATGTATACAGTTTAAACAATCCCAGGCAAATAGATTTTGTTAACATGCTCTCTTTAGGGACTAATAAAATATACTATATAAGATGTGTCAACAATTGCACAGACACTGCAACGTTGACAGTGAGCAGAAGTGCACTCATTTGCACTTGAAAAACACCCAAAAAATGTTCTTTGATCTGAGGCAGTCAAAGGCAGTTATTTGCATACAGCGGTATTAGCTACTCATACAAGGAACACAATGTCTGTGTCATACAGCCAGCTCTGGTGTAACTGTTCAATAGATGAGATAAGATTTTGAAGAACCATAAAAACTACAGGATAGCAAGAATATGGAACAAAACACACTGACAAATACAAGATAGGCAGTTCATAAGGAAGTTATTAAAGGATGTAGAGCACCTACATGTGGCCTTAATTTGAACTGCATGTCAAAGGACAACACAGCACAATCTTCTGCTACAGGTGGGCCTCTATAACCTCCTTGTTTTGGGAGAAATCAGCATGGGTATATAGAACATTTACTCAACGTTTTACATAGAAAAGCACGCTTACGCATATCAAAGAGTGCTTTTGAGAAAAATAAAGGGGATTTTGAGTGGAATTTTGGCCTGAGGACAGAGAGCGGATTGTTTGTGAAGTACAGTCACTCTCCTCGCTCACTACGGAGCACGGCAGTGTTTTCCAGCTGGATTGCGGCACGGTGTGAGCGAAAAAGGAAAAATGTTACTCATACTTGGAACCAGATTCATGTTTCCTCTTCAAAATGATTCACATGTGAAACACATTTTCTCCCTAACTGCTCATATCACAAGCCCAAAAAGTGAACTATGTACTACAAGAACAACACGACGGTTTGAACCACCAAACGCGCTCGGCTGATTTGATTCAAACCTGCACATCGTTCCCATATGAATGTCAACACAGTTTTCTTTCAGTTGCCAGCATTCGCGTTGATGTAATGTATTGCCTTCATGTAATGTAACGATGTATACAAATGAATCAAGTAAATTCACTACTCCACCGATCCTCCGGCTTCTCTTTTATGACTGAACAATTATGGGCTCCATCCAAAAGAGAGACAAACAAAGCTTTTACCTGTGTGGGTGGTGTGGCACAGGAGGGAGTCATGTAAGGGAAGTACACTTCAGATGGTACGCCCTCCTCCAGGGGAGCAGCAAAGTCACTCGAATCTGCCACCTCGATGCTTCTCTGCAACGGCAAACAAGATCAGAGAACATGTCAATAACACCACTTGTCCACACGACCTGTTACTCAGAAATAAAATATATTGCACCCAGTGAACATTTACTACAATATTATCTCCTTTGAAAAATCTGCAGGCTAATATTGATTGCACTGCCCTCCAAGTGTACACTGTAGCTTAGGCTTCTTTCTTTGCTGTCTTTTGCCTGCATGCTTCATTTAAATAATCAGCTAATTCAATAAAAGGTTTATCTTGAGTAATGGTAATAACAGCATATGTAGTTTACTAGTGCACTGTGATCATACCTGGTTGACCCAGAAATAAAATACAGTGCTGTGAAGACAGTGATGATCATTCATTTACTTACTTGTGCTTAATACAGAAAACATGTGTTACAACAGTTTTCAGTGTTTGCAGCTTCCAATCTTTGCTTTCAATTCTTCAAAGAAACCTGTACTCAGGAGTACTTTTGAATCCCACCAACACCAGTTAATGAGTGTGTTTACATGCACCTAACTATCCAATTATATTAGTATTTCTGCAGTTTCTGTACATTATTGAAGTGATCATGTTGATTCATTTCTTAGATAGGCCTTGAAATCTGACTAGGTGATCTGATAAAGAGAGCTGAATTGTAGCTTGGGAATTAAATTCCTTAGCTTGTGTATACTCTTACTCAGATTTCTTTCATCTTTCTCCGTCGGCGCATGTGCAAGAATGGACTGAAGAACTGGAACTAAGTGAGCAGACATTAACGCAGCAACTGCGATAACAAGAATATACTTTTGGATTGACCCTGAAACCAACTGTATGCTTGATGAAATAAAGGCCGTAAATATACTCATGGTTCAGATTATTTAGTGCATGTAAGGAAACTCAAAGATGCTGAGGTCTGGGTAGTCCAAAAAAATGATATTAAAATACTTCAAGACATTTCCACTTACTACTACAATGAAAGTTTCTGCAATCAATCAATGCAATCAATTAAACAGGCCAGAATTATATGCATGTTGTAATAAAACGAGTAGTCAGTGTTCTTTATGGTCTGAGGATATTAACCGTATGTTCATAAAAGAATATTATGACATAATTTTTTCATGTTCTGTAAGCATCACCTGCATTTTATTTCCTTTTATTTTTTCTGTAATGGCTTCTTGCCAGCTTTCAGACCCAGTTGAGTCATTTTCTCACAGTGGAAGGATTGATGGAAACACCAGTGGATTTCTTTTCTGAAGCCTCTCAAAGATGAAAGCTTTGAGTACTGTTTCTGATGGTGACAGTTTAGAGAGTCTACCAGGTCATGCGCGCTTGTTAGAAGTTACATTTTCTCTGTACGTTTGAATAACATTTCCTATGCAAGTGGATTAATGCTAATCTCCACAGAAACACGTCCTGCTAAATGAACCACTTTGGCATTTTGTGACTGGGAAGGGAGTAAAAGTAGAGTGGTCTCTGACTTTTGCACGGAATGATACACTTCAGGTTCATTATCTAGTGAGTGAATATCCTTCTCTTCAAGAGTCCTGGAAGACATTTCGTCTCGCATTAGGGCTCCCAGTTAAATTTTCTCGTCATTTAGTTGGAACGCTTTTACAGTTCACTTGGCAGCGAGCCCTTTACCCAGAGCCCAAACTCAGCTCAATAAGAAAAACAAAGCCTCTGTGGTTTACATACTGGGGATAATTACAACGTCAAATAGAGGGAGAGCGAGAGGAACAATGTGCCTTCATTACTCTATTGCTACACATTATTCCCACTGACATGATTCATGCTTTTTCATCTCCAGCGATAAACGATTTAAACATGAATGGCATCACTTTTAATGGTAGCAAAAATAGAATGCTCACCACAACTCATTGTCCTGTTTTGCTTTTGTGTAATTTGTTAAACATCTTGGTTCACTAAAATGCTTCCAATGGAAAAGAATGGGTGGAGTGCAGGGGTTGGGGGGGGGGATTTGTTTGAGGACATTAATATTCAAACAGTGCTTTGAACTCTCCATCAAAACAAATAAAAAAACACTTGTGTTATATGACATTCGGGACCCATTATATCTGTGGTGCAGTGCTTGACCTAGATTTTGCTTTCTGAACCCCCCACCACCACCACCCCCCCTCGCCACGTTTCACTGCAGGATGCTCAACAGCAAATATCATTATTTGCTTGCAGCAGCTTAAAGCACAGTTCAGGCACTAAACAAATCTGCCGCTTGTCTTCCGACGCCGCGCCTTTCTGATGTAATGAGTTTTCCTCTTGTTAGGAGATTCCACTTTATGCTTCCGAGGCAGCCAGGCACTGTACGCCATCAACCTGAATATTAATGGCCACTTGGACTAAAAAATATTAGCAATATGCTTTCCCTCCTGTCTGACATTTGGAAAGTGTTGTATGGAACATAATCATTACACGTTAATAATGGATGAGCAAATCAGCTGAGAGGCAGGCTGGGGCTCGGGCTCGAGCTGAATTTCAAACAGAGAGAGATGACGGCTCTCATTAATACCGTTCGGCACCTGCAAAAACGGGAGAGGCGAGGGAGACAAGGGGCCGGATCCGATACGGGTGAGACGGGAAAGGCAAATTGCTCGGTTTCATTTGTGAACGCATCTGGGTTATCTTATTTTAGAAGTAACCGGTGGCTAAATAGCTCCCGCTTTCCACAAAGGTCGGATTCCTGGCTGTGTGCGCGGTGATTAAAACGACGATAAATGAATTTGAACCGGCCATTAACTGTGGCCGGTGAGTCACTCTCTGCATTTCTGCCTGGGCGCAATTGCGAGAGTTTACCATATCCTTGTTCTGAAATGTGGTAAACAAAAAAAAAAATACATATATACACACATACACACACACACACACACACACACAGTGTGTTAGTCAGCTTCAGTAACAAAGCAATTAAAATGAGGAAAAAGATTCAGCTCAAAAATAGGGCTGCAGGTAGTTAATCACTACATTTGAAATGATAGAACTGCTTCTGGCTTTGTAGCGAGGCTCTGTTTCCGCAGTAGTCTCTGTCATCAAAGGCAGTCCATGGCAACAGAGTTGAGGAAGAAAAAAAAAAGAACACAAAGAAGCCCGTGCGAGTGAGCTGTGTTTGATTGTGGATGAGAGATAGCGTATCAGTGGGAACAAACACAGGAAAAGGCTGGCCTCTTTCCACAGGTCACTGCTCTTCCCAGTAACTCTAATTTAGGTGTCTGTCTTCACCAGACACTTCCTCATATTAGTGTAATGACAATGCATAGCTAGAAATGATTAGATTTCTTTCCTGATCGCATCAGAGTAGGAGTACGTTGCAATATTTAAACTGCCCTATTAGTACATGACTCTGCTAAGCTTAGAAGGGTAATTACACTCATTCCCCAAGATTTTCATATTATTAAATGGCTTAGATGTCATTGAAAATCAATGAAAGTGGTTTGATGTCAAATGCTCAATTGTAGGAAAACTTGCAGAGTCAGAATTGTTCACAGTGGTGGTGATGGGAACCAGATGTCTAAAGCTTTTATAGCCTCTAAAAGCAACTTTACAGCAAGTTCATATTTCAACGGTTAGGAACGCTTAGAAATACCCTCCCTGCTATCTGAGCCACTGATTTACGAGAGTACATGTGGGATTTTGGCCTACAGCTTAATTTTTAAATCAATGAGACAAGTAAACCCCCCCCCCCCCCCCCCCCCCCCCCGAGAAAACAAATTTCCAGATTTATTCATTTATTTACCTATTTTATCAAAATCAACATTAATATAGAAAAACTCAGCCATATCAGTGCTGTAGACAACAAATGGATTAAAATATATTATAAGCCAAATATTTATCACAAAGCTGTTAGAAAACAATATGCCAGGCATTTTATGTAATAAGTTTTAGTAAGGGGAATTTCAGAGGCATTATCTGGTTTTTATCACACCTACTGTGAAAAACCCTGACTTGGCAAGTTTCTCTAGAACAGGGCATTTCAGACCCAAACCACCTTGAATGACTGTGTTTACGTTTTTGATAACTCTGTAGAGTTTCCCTTTAAGCACACGAAAATAAACTAGCATTGAAGGACCTCTGGTATTTGTTTGCAGAGAAAATAAAAGTCTAGAAATGAAAGGAACTAGAACAGATGCGTGTAATAAACAAACACGGCAGATAATATTGCACTTTTAATATATTTTTTAATTAGTTGGGCATCTCATTTTTCATGTTTGGAACACTTGTTTAGAATTCAATAGGACAAATACGATAAAGACACTCAGAATAATGAGTAAATGGGTAAACATGTGTTGCTCTAGATTTTGATAAAGATAACCTCTGTCTAGTGGCTTAGATCAGGATTACATTTACAGCATTTAGAAGATATTTATTCAGAACAAGGTACCACATTTACAAGAGTTTTTAAGGGTCTTGCCCAAAGACTCCTATTGGTGTAACCTGTTGTGCATGCCTGTCTGCTACACATAGAGCAGTGGTGTTACCCACAGTATTTACATATTGTAAATGTGATTTAATGTGATTTCTGTGCCGATTAAATCATTAGACACAAATTTTATATATAAAATTTTATATATAAAATTTGCAGGCTCGGTTCCTCGGATCCTCCATATACTTCATAATTTCATCTAAGCCATTCATAAAATTACAGACCCCAACAGGACCACTACAGAGCCGTTATTATTATAAGTGGTGGATCACTCTCAGCACTGCAGTGACAACAAAGTGGTGGTGGGCTGTTAGCATGTGTTACACAGGTATGAGCGGATCAGACACAGCAGTGCTGCTGGAGTTTTCAAGTGTAGCACATACTAAAACTGTGTTCCACCCAAATAGTACCTGCTCTGTGGTGGTCCTGTTGGGGGTGAAACAGGGTGAAAGGGAGCTAACGAAGTATGCAGTGAAACAGATGGACTACAGTCTGCATTCGTAGAACTACAAAAAGCACCTATAAGCTACATGGAGCTGAAAAAATGGAAAATAAGTGTAGATACAAGGACGTGTACTTCATAAAGCGCTCAGTGACTATTAATTAGCAAATAGCAAGTTCAATTACATTACATAAAATGTTAGCAGTTAGTACTATTAATAAACTAACTCACTGACAAATGGTTAAGTGTTAAACTATCAATGAAAATATCTATCATTTTGTTTCTGAAATAAGTTAAAATGATATTTGATTTTATTAATGAGTTGTTTTTGCATAATTACAAAAAGGGCTGAAATTCCCACTTGATACTGCTGAGTTTGGAAAGTCTATAAGAAAACCAGAGCTTGTTGACCTATTTTCATGCACAGAGACCTACTTTTACAGCAGGGGAGAGGAGAAAAAAATGACTGTTAAACACACAGCTTAATGACAAGCATTATCATTAGCTTGGGTTTGCTTTTCTATGTTCACTGTGGGGTTCCAAAGTATTTTAACATTAAAGCTGCTCTTAAATGTGAAATCTCAGCTGAAGCTTTTTATTTGGGGTGAAATAAGAAAAAAATTGACTATTTTTTTCAGTTTGCTATCCAAGCTGCCTAAAATTAAGACACTAGTAAAATAATAACAAGAGATGATGTATCAGTATAGACTAGACGAGTGCTAGACTGAATATTCATGGGTATGTGATTCTTCAGGAAGGGTGATATAGTAGTAGTTATCATGACAGCCTATATATAGAAGCTCATATCAAAGGGAAAAGCCACTCTGCATAATTATAATAATTAATTCTGCATAATTCAGTGGTTGAGATGTAAATAAAACAATCATTCAGAGTGGTAGGCTGTAAATGGCTAACTGTGAAACTTACACTTTACAGTTGTGGTGATGGTAACCAGAGGTCATTATGCAAAATGATTTATTATCCAAAACCACTAGAGAATTACATGTATTAATATGTAATGTTAATGACAGTAAACAGTGGTAAATCTAAAATATATAACTTTTCCTTGGAGACTATTTTGCCTTATAACACCCTGCATGTACTTCTCCATCTAAAAATAATTACAATAATGCATTCTAGGCCAAATAATAATAAAACAATGTCTCACCCTTAACCATTTAATGTAAAAGACTTCTGTGGTTCCTTTCACCACCACTGTGAACAATTCTGAGCAAGTTTCTTTGAGAACAGACCATTTTACACCAAACCACTCCATGTTTGTCTCCATTTACACGTTAATCATTTCATTATGCAAACATTTTGTGTTTTCATTTGCTTGTTTGTTATAAAATAATTCAATTTTAAAAAATGCAACTGGCAACCTTACAGATTCTTGCTTGACCAGAAACAATACAACTGATTAGACAGCTGGCTGATTCAGATGGAACAGCTAAAGCTTGAATGTACAGTTCCTTGTTGAAATGTTTGCCATTAATTATTATGTATGAACATAATAAAGTGTATCTTTAAATAAAACTGATAATGGTTACTTAAATGTAGGTGAGCTTATTGTAGCCTTTTTCTTATTCTCCCTGTTGCAGGCAACATACCAATGTTAAATATCATGTGAATCCATGATCATGGTAGTACTGTAAATATGTGCACATACAGGCACATTTATATTTTAATAAATATTGGTTAAAATACCAAATATTTTAACAAAATCAACAGCAATAGAGATACAATATATAAATGTATATACTCATAATACCTCCATTCCTAGGAGCATCTCATCTCTTGGGTGAGTGAAGAGGAACTGGTACAATCTGTAGTGCTGGAAAAGACTAAGGCACATGACGTTAAACACAGTTCGTTGTGAAGCACTGAAATTGTGAAATGTGATAAGGTAGGCCCTCTGCTGTGTGCAGGCAGGAGTTGCCCTTATGTGTGTTAATAGGGGTTTTTAGCGCACTTGCATGACCTGCTTTTGACCACTGGGTGTCAGGCTTTCTGTCATGCACAAAAAGAATGAATTGATTTAAAATAATGTACAACATTTCACAGCAATTTCTAATTATTTAGACAAAATTCCAATAACTTTCTCACTAAACACTTAAAGAAGAACCCATTTTTTCATATAAGTCATATATTGAGCTGTAACTAAAGTCATACTGAGTGGTTAAATGTATGGGGTTCATTGTAACATCTTGATAGTGGTGCTGATGAGAACCACAGGTCATAATGTCTACAACACAAATGGCCAACTATTCAAAATGGCAAGTTAACCTTTAGGTTTTTTTTAGGAACTTGTTTGCCTTGGAGCCCACTGCATGTACTGCTCTGCTGTGAATACATACACTCTAGCCTAAAAGCTTATGTCAAAATATATCATAAATACTACAAACATAACAAGCATCATAAAATAGTGTGTCAAGCATCTTCCACCATATTCATAACCTTTTAATGTAAATAAACTTTATGCGAGGAAGCTTTTATAGCCATTAAATGCTTCAGATGTCTGCTTCCTATCTCTACCACTGTTCTGACTTGGTAAGCTTCTCTTGAGTGGATTATTAACCATTCAATTATAAAGAGGTTCCATTTTACAATTCTATTTTAAAAAGAATTAAATAAACATATTAACTTTCCATGTATACTAATGCAAGATGTAATTTCATACAGTAGGACAAAAAGTTTTGATTTTGCTTGGATAGTAACAATGTTAAACAATTAATAAAACAGTCTGTACAGTCTAAGCTGATACGGTGTATCACGCTTCACACTGGGGATTTAAATATATTATAACATTAGTTTAAATTCATGTTTAAACACGTCTGTCTTACTTTCAGGCAAACTGAATTTATTACTAAAGAAGCCCTTTTGATGTGTAAAAAAATGTTAGATAAATCATGTAAAATACCACTTCTGTTGAAGTTCTGAGTCAAACCACTCGATAATTTAGCCAACCTGATTATCTTGTCCTTCCTGTCAGCCAAGGTTAAAAATAGGTTCTTGAAAATATTTTAGGAGTTCTTCTTTCTGTCTTATCTGCTACAAACAACAACTCAAAGGTTATGTAAGGCCTTGCAAGGTTTGCTTATACACCTTTGGCACAATTTGGATGGAATAAGTTAAACAGAGGGAGATAAGTTCATGTATTTTTACCAGGGAAATTTGAGCTCCATACAAATACTTTCAGGCTTTTTTATTGCATCCTCAAAAATCCATAAATTCTGTAAAAAAAAGTCATAGAAATAAATGTCCCAGTTAATTCTGGGCAAATTGACAGGTCATTAAAAGGCAATCACATCCTTTGGAAAACAAGTTTCTTCAATAAGCTTGTGTTCTCTGTGGCTAATTTATCAGATATTGTACTAATCGACCTCAATGGTACCAGTCTGAACAGTACAACAAATCAATACAGAATCAAAGTCTGATTTGATGCAATAATATTGACTGGTAATTCCCAAGGTAGTGGCGATGACGCACTGCATTCACTTAAAGTAACACTATGTGGGATTTGTGGACTTAGAGAAAATATGTAATTGTGGGCAACAAGCAGAAGAACACTTTGTAAAGCACTCCTCCCTCTACTGACCAAACTTTATAGTATTTAAATTATGATGATTATGACCACTGCAAAACATCTTAGTGAATATTTGTTTATATCAATATGCATGTAAAATAAGCACATTCACTTTTGTACTGGTGCATAAGCTGTTAGTATTATTGGTATTTGTATTTTTACTCTTAATATGTCAGTGAAGTGTGCTGGTAAGCTGGGGGTGGGGGGTGGTGGTGTGTAGTGTGGGCCTGCCACTGCTGCTGAAAAACCTCTAGAGGAAACCATGGATATAATATATATTTTTTTCTTTATCATACAAAAACTGAGGTCTCCAAGTATGAGCGTTTTAAGGGAAATTCCACCGATTTTCCAACGAAGTTCGGCATAACTGAATTTCTGCAATGTAAACATAGTCATGTAGTGGTTTGTACAGGCATTAAATGCTTCAACATCTGGTTTCTTTTACCACCACTGGGAACAAGTCTGTCTCTGTAAAGTTTCTCTATAACTGAGCACTTGGCAGCAGCCCACTCGGAATGACTTAGTTTATATCCATAATCGTTACATAACTGATTATTTCTGCAGAAATAAAAAACGGTGGAATTCCTCTTTAATATTTATCAGGTCATTAGAGAAAAAATAGTCACTGCCTGCAATTTTTCATCCAGGAAATGTGGCTGGCATTAAAAGAAATTGACAAATCCAACACAGTGTGTTCACTTTTCTTATAAAAGATAACTGTTTAACGTAAATCGTATCTAATTTATAAGACTTTCAGTCTTAAAAACATAATATGTATGTCCGTACAATGATGGACCACCAAATCTATAGCAGTAGACAAATTAGCCAAACTATACGAGTCCAACACTTTTAAGTCAATTTAAAAGTCAGATTGAGCAGCCTGCAGCACATCAGATATAAAAGATTAATGGTGCTAAAAGGAAGTCAGGCACAGCACTGACTTGAGTTGTTACTCTCATCTATATTGAAAATCTTGCTGCAGCAAACAGGCCATTTTCACAGAGCACAAAGAAAGCATTAAGAGACTGCAGGAATGACCAAATAAGACCCGGGCACTAATGAGGGCTTCAGACGAAGGTCTAAAGAAAATCTGGTTCCTGTGGCTTTCGAGCAAGCGGAGAAATCAATTTATTCCTACTGATTGTAGCGACATTCATTGCGGGTGTTTTTTTTTTCTTTCCCTTTTTTCGACTTTTTCAAGACTTGACGCTGTCTGTGCAACTTGTTATGCACAGCAGAAGCCTACATGTTTCACAATCCATTGCTTTATGAATTATGCATAGTACTAATGATGGAGGATATAAAAGGGATCCAATTTGGTTGTTGCTGGTTGACTATAGGCAAAAGAGTGAGTATCTCACAGTGGATAATGACGTGAGAAGGGAAGAAAAGAATGATCTCATTTATATTCATTACCTCAACACATAATTTAAAGATAATTATAGCACGTTCAGGGCAATGCTATATAAAACGAGGAGAGATTAAGACAGAAGTATTACCTGCTCTTGAAGTAATCCGTAATGGATTTGATTTGATCCAAATCAAATAACGGATTAACGTCAGTGTCTACTGTTGATTTTCTGGTGGCGAGCAGTTCCTTGGTAAAAGCCTTGAAATTTTCAGCGAAGGGCATCTGCCTATCTGAAACAGAGTAAACCAGGTGCAATGTTCTCAAGCCATCCTGAGCAAAATAACGATTGATACGCCATTTATACGCCACACGCCACTCATACGGTATACGCCAGTATTACTTTCTCCAGCAACCAAGGAAATATCTTAGATTGAAGTCACAGAATAAACCTGTGAGACTGGTTGTAAATAAATAACTGGTACCACTTTACACTAGGGGAGGGTATCTCTGGGAATTTGAGCCCATTCAGTCAAACTAGCATTTGTAAGGTCAGGCGCTCATGTTGGGCGAGAAGCCCTCGCATGCAATCGATGCACCAGCTCATTCCAAAAGGCGTTCAGTGGGGTTGAGGTCAGGGTTCTCATCAGGTCACTGGAGTTCCTCCACAAATATCTTATTTAACTATGTTTTTTTTGAAGTTCGCTGTGTACACCTGTGTTTAAAATATCATGGAATGCTGTAGTATTAACATCACTGGAACTAAAGGACCAACTGCTGGCACTATGCATTCCGGTCCATTATGGTTCGCCTGGCATCAATCAAACACAGATTCATCCATCAGACTGACAGATAGTGAAGCCTGATTTATCTGAAAATGGTTCTCTTGCTTCAGAGCAGTGGTGGCGTGCTTTACACCACTCCAGTTGACATCTTAGGCTTGTGTGGCACACATCTGCCATGCAAACCCATTTCAGAAAGCTTCTGATTCTTGAGCTGATGTTACTTCTACAAGCACATCTAGAACTCTACAGCAAGTGATGCCTTAGAAATTAAGAGATTTGTATGCCGCTGTGTGGCTGACATGTTGCTACTTTATGCCATTTTACAATAATAGCACTTACACTTGACTGGGGCAGATCCAGCAGGGCACACTTTTCACAAACCCATTCTACTGCCACAGTTTGTCTACAGAGACTGCATATTGCTATTCGGTGTGGTGGAGGTGTGGCTGAAACACCTCAATTCAATAACAGGGAGGCGTGTCCATACTTTTGCCCATAAGATATATGTTCGGTGGCAATGTTTTTTTTCTTGACATTAGGTTATGTCATGACACTTTCTGATATAATGCTGGTAATATGACAAAGCTGTCCACATCAGGCTGGTAGAACAAATGTGGCCACATTAATACAGTCAAATGCAACAGAGTCCAGGAAACATATTACTGAGCTTTGAAAAATCAATAAAAAGCTGCTGCAAAAGATGAAATATTTGAATTGTGGCCTGTTTGAAAAACCAGCATGTAATGTTGTGCTACCACATGGATTTGTGCAATAACAAGACAGACAGCACGCACACATTTTAAATTAAAGCTAAAGGCCTATTTTCTTTTTATTCCACTTCAAACTTTAAAACGACTTGTAAATAAATAAACAAATGAGTGTAAAATAAATTCCTGGCATTGCCTGTAGTGAAAAAACGGCAGTGGAGAAATCTTTTTTTCAACAAGATTGACCTATTTCTCTTTAAACTTGAAACTCGTGAATAAATCTAGATTGGCAAATGAAATTATTTACAGCAGGAATTATTTTTAGATGAAAATTAAAAACAGTACATCTGAAAATCTGAAATAAATTTATGCCATTGTACACTATGAAATAATAACTTATAGTCACTCTAGGCTTATTAAGCTACTGTATTTCTCTTGAAACATTATAAATAACTAATAAAACTAATGAATAAATAAACTCTTGCGATTTAAGATTGATCAGCTTTTTTGTGTGCTTTCTCAGGGTTTGCCTCTCTAAGCAGTCTCTTTCATAAGTAAGTGGACCTGATCAAGCTGAGCATGAGGCTGCTGGTTGTTTCTGCCTTATAAACAGACTGACTGTCTCCTTTATATGTATATATACAATTATAGTAAACCTGCCCAGATAATTACCGAACATCTGCCCCTGTTTCGCTGTGGAGTACTTCAGACGCTGCCAGACTTTAAGCAACTTCTAGGAATACATAATGTTACAGAACAATGATAAGATTAGTTAGCTTGCTAAATTAGCTATTATTTGATCGCTGATGACAAGTTGGCTTGAAAAATGTGTCCGATTTGTGGTTAAAAAACATTCAGTGCAAAGATATATATCATTCTACTTGTAGACATGCACTTCTTTGCATTTACTGAAGTTTGTTGAAAGGCTTGTGTACTAGACGACATGTCTGTCATATTACACCAGCTACCTATATAGAGTTTTCATTAGTGTTAGCTGTAAAGTTAACTACTCTCTAGGGGTGGTCTCTTTTTGTTTATCGTCCTCACCCAATGCGTAAAAATTGCTGTTTGTGCAGTAGGTTAGATCAGACGAGACCAGGCGCAATCAGAGTGGTATGGCCATTAGCACTTAAAAAAACTACTAAAACTGCAACTGGAATGTTTCCCTGCTTAGATTAGTGGTTTCTAGACTGTCGGCTCTTCTTTTCAAATAAAGGTGTTTTTAAATATAAATAGATTGTCAGTGTCCGTTTATGCAGTCCATAAATGGAATTTCTCTGATATTATGAGAAGCAACTCATTTACATCTATCCACCTTTACGGCCAATAGCGGTTTAGCTCTGCCCATTCACTCCCCTGAAATTCTAGTGTTTAGAGCTCTGTTTTTTTCAAATGAGGCCCAATATGGACAGCTAGTCAGAAGAGAGCAGGTTTATCATATATCACTCTTAAAGGTAGAAGAACAGAAACAGCCTGTTTATGTCTAGTCATAAATAGAGGTAAGACATGTCAAAATTAATTATGACCATGATTTGTACATTAAACCACACAAAGTGAACCTCAAGGGGGAAAAAAATCAAAGACAAATGTACAAACTATGAAAAAAAATGTACCTGTCATGTTGTCAAGTAACAGCTGTAAAAGGGCCATGATAAATGAAACTTGCTGACAGGTGAAGTTCATCTCTTTGGCCCACCAAAATCCTGCAACAAAGTAGTCCAACAGGGCTGCCTCCTTCAAACACGTCTGATGTTTTTTCAAACTGAGGACATCCTCAAACTGCCTACAAGTGCGGGGAACGAAAAGAAAAGTTCCATTGAGATAATAAACAAAGGTGCAGGGAGGGGTTTAGTTCTGTTAAAGCAAACACACAAACGCAGTTGTTTTAAATGCAGGATGAATAGCCTACAGAGTGTTCTTACTTGACCTTACTTAACCAGATGGTGAAAAAAAGAATGAATGGATGGATTAATCGATGCATGAACAGTCTAAATTTCTTACTGGCATTGCATCAGACACGTAGCCTGCAGCTTATACCCTCTGTAGACTGTAAGGCCAGGACTTGATAATGAGGAACTGCTTTGTGTCTGGTTTACTTACATCTGGACTTGGTCCACAGAGAGGTCCAAAAGCACATTCATTTGGTCCAGTGGTAGAAGTGTCCAATGAGGAAACATCTCAACAGTTTCATGTTCCTTTAACACACAGCAGGAACAACAGACAAACGCTCAGTTATCACTTTTAACATGTCGGACAATGAACTGATGCAACTATTGCTACAATGATTACAATTATTAAGCCTAACTACAATTACGAATATGCAAAATAAAAAAATCTCTGGAATAGAGTGAAGCCAAGTCTCACAATTTCATACTTCATCCAGCGTTATTGAATGTGTAAATTATGTAAATGCTTTTCAATTACAGTGTGCATTTTTATGCAACATGGTGCATCAATAATTGATTATTCCAATGCAATAAGAAACGTCCCGCTAATTATTTTTCAATATCACTCAGGCTTAGTTCAGCGTCGCAGGGTGCTGCTGGGGGTTGTGTCAAAAATAATTTTCAGACCACTTTATTTTACTTATAGGAATATGATAAAATATGATGCTTACTTTGTAGACAAGTAGTTTCTTTCAATCATGTCTATATAAAATATTTTAAAACTTTGAGGAACTAAAATAGTATTGAAGTATTTTCAAATAACAGGTCTGTATGTCCGTATGGTCTCATTTCTCCAAGGTACACTTCATTTTCAATTTATTCCTCCCTTGGTTTTTGTCAGGAACTAACTGGGCTACATTGAAAACAAGTTGCTTAAAATAAACATCACATGACTCAGCCTGCTCTCTGTATTCTTTCATACTGCTTTCATTCTGTTTTCTTTCCACTGATTAGGTTTCAACTCTCTGCTTCCTTTGTTGTCATCTTTTCTCTCTCTGTCTTTTGTGCTTTTAAACTGACTGTTTTGGTTTAGATGCCAATTTGAAATTAGGTCAATATGCAACACGACTTATACAATAGCTTACTCATACAAAGGCTGTTGGTCCTAAAAGAATGACCTAAACATGTTCAGTGAAATATAAAGCTAGTTAAGCAATGTGAAGCTAGAATTCGTGAAGCTAGTTAAGCAATGTGAAGGATTTGTTCCAAGCTATTTTGGAGCATTTTCATTGGTCCATTAACCATGAAATATTCACACAATGCAGCTGTCATATTCAAATGATGCAGGTGATATGATGATAACAAATGAATGCCACAGTGGTCATGACATTTTAGTTCTTAAAAGTATAACCATAAAAAAATATGGGGGGCGCACATAGCTATATTTATCATTGATGCAATAAATGATGTGACTGGATGCTTTTCGGACCGTGAAGTGAATATTGTTAGGGCATAATAATTCATGTCTAATTAGAATTAGTCGAGGGCTGTATGTAAATGTGTTATAAATCACTGCATTTATAGTTTGTGACAATAGTTTTAATGTAGCACTATTGGTGCTACTAATCAGAAACAAACACACACACAAAAAAAAAACAGGGAGTCAGATAACTTGAACGTATTCAATCTGCAGTATGTGAGTTACAGCTATTGGAACAAAGTGCAATTAGGTTAATTGGCTTATGATTTAGCGCTTAATATTCTATCTATGTTCTAACAGCTCTCACAAAGAGAGCCAGCCTGTTTCTATATTAGTAATGTCGGTCAGAGTCAAAAAAACTAATTTTTACCAGGACATAAACAAAGATCCTTCAGGGTAGTTTGATGTAAAATATGCAATTCTGGACAAACTAGTAAATATAGTTTACAGTGGTGGTGACAGGAACCTGACATCTAAAGTGTTTAATACCTCTAAAAGCTCCCTCACAGAAAGGTATTACATGAAATGACTATGAATGTTGTGACTGAGACACTGTTTTAATATTGTGGCTGAGATGTATGTGGATGGATGGATGGATGGATGGATGGATGGATGGATGGATGGATGGATGGATGGATGGATGGATGGATGGATGGATGGATGGATGGATGGATGGATGGATGGATGGATGGATGGATGGATGGATGGATGGATGGATGGATGGATGGAAAGATGACAGTCCCCCATGGAAAATGTAGAACATGTACAGCTTCACTGGTCATTTTAGATAGCAAGTTAAATGGCTACAGTGCTGCAATCCATTTGTCACACTTGAATGTTGCAGATCATGAAGTTACTTTTAATATTAGAAAAAGAAACACAAGTCAACACAAAATGCTGCTTTAATTTTTGATCATTAAAGTATGATCTAATATTTAAATGATTCTTTCATTTATCAAAGGAAAAATACTGTTCAGCACCACCTGGTCTGATGTACAAAAGTAAATACTCCCCTAGCTACTAAATCAACCAGTTAACCAAATTAAATCTACACCCAGTCATGATTACTGCCAGACCTGTTGAATCTAAACATCACCTTAATGTTTAGAAGCTGTCTGGCAATGTTAGAAGGTCTCAAAAAACAGCAAAATGCCCCGTTCTAAAGAGATTAAAATACTGAAGTAAAACAAAATCACTTAAATAAACCATCTGGAAGGGATCACAAAGCCATAGCTAAGGCCATGGGACTCCAGTGAATCACAGTGAGAGTCATTATCCTCAAATTAAGAAAACTTGCAACAGTGGTGAACCTTCCTAGGAGTGGCCGCATCAACGATTCATTCAGGAGTTTACAAAAGAACCCATACAAAACTAGCATTCCCCCATAAAAACACTAAACCAACAGTCAAACATGTGCTGCCTTGCTTCTGCAGCACCTGGGTGACATTATTATTGATGGAGCAATACATTTTGCTTTCTATGAAAAAATCCTGAAGGGGAATGTCCGTCTTTCAGTTCGTTACATAAAGTTTAAGCACAGTTGGGTTATGCAGCAAGACTATGATTCAGAGCAGGTTCACCTCTGAATGGCTCAAAGGAAACTTGAGGTTTCTGAAATTAAGAATCCCTGTGAGATGCTGTGAAAACATATAGTAGCCCAAAATCCCACCAACAAAGTTAAAATTATTCTGCAAAGATTAGTGGGCCAGAATTCATCTACAGCAATTTAACAGACTCATCACAAATTATCACAATACAAGTTTAAACCTCTGGGTCTGCATGAGTCACGCAATAATCAGACTTCTGTTTTGCAACTCACCAATGAACTCACAGAAGACGACGTGTCATAAGTCACTTTAGCAGAAAATATTAACATAGATTAGATTTAAAAAAGTCTTATTTCATCGAACATGTAGTTTGTTTTACCGTCGCTACAAAAGTGTTTTGTTGCCATCTTGCAGTTGCTGTATTCCTATTGCACAAGAAATCTTGGTCTGCAATTTTCTCTACAATGCACAATAAACAGTGTCATTCCCTCTGTGCCACTGATTGGGTTTGTTTGCTTCGTTTCATGCTGTCTTTTCTCTCTCTGTCTCTGGCTAAACGATCATTTTGCTTCATTATTAGTGCTATTGCAATGCTTTAATGCTATTTCATATCAAAATGAATTGATATCACTAAATCTTTTGTGGTAAACACATTGCTGCCTATTTCCTACCTAATCTGACTTTTGAGAAACTTTTTATACTTAGTTACTTAATTTTAAAAACTGATGAGTAACAAATACTGCAAAGAGGAAGCAAAAAATATAAATCAAATGTACTATAATTTAACAAAGGAGTCGGCCTTCACCGCAGTTTATTACAGTCCAGCAGTCCCCATGGTCAAAATAGATGAAACTGCCCCACACTCCCTTTTTGTTTCATAGATAAAAAAAAATATTATTATTATTATATTTTGATGATATTTTGACTGTTGGTGTTCATTAAAACCTTAAATAATTGGTAACCTTAAATAATACATGAGAGAGATTTGAAGAACTGGTAGCCTAAACACACACCCTTGTATAGTTCTTTCTGTGAAATAATTGCTCAGTGCCTTTTTAATTCTACTTCTGCTAGGAAACATACAGAGCTCCAGTAGAAGTACGCTCACCATGTATTAGCATAGGAGTAACTTAGGGCCTATTTTCTTTTTCTGGTACCAGGAGAACACAAAAAGGTACTTGTTTTTATGACTGAAATGTAACTAAGTGAAACAAAATACATTTCTAACAGACATAACTGACAAGAAGTGAAAGTATCATTCCTTTAACATACCTCAGGCAACAAGCAGGAGACACAACATATTTAATGTCCTGTAGGGGGCATGATTGCAGGTTTTTAACCAGTTAACATTTATCAAAGGTGTCTGTTATTAGTATGTAGGTCAAATGACTTGGTTCATGTTATCTGTCATCATTTAGTCAGCTTGCTCAGAAATCTCCCTCCTATCAGTGGTGTAGGTACATACTGACCAGGTGTAAGTAATTACATACTGTTCATAGTTTATTTTAACAAAACAAATACACAATTTCATGAAAGTAATTATGACAATTATATAAATTATAAAAGAAGAAAAATGGTCTAATGCTGTTTGTGGTGTTAGTCAGTATCGTTTAAAAGGAAGACTATCTGATAGAAAGTCGGTCAATGTGTAATATTCAAAATTCAGTGGAAATACTGTGTGTCTGAAAGACTTACTGAGTGGCCGTGTTAGCTTTAACTATGAACACAGTAAAAACACAAGAATGTCTAAAACAGGAAAGAACTATTGTGCAACTAATTGTACAAATAGGGCTATTCAGAGCTATATTTTTACAGACTGCTGAAAGCTAAACAAAAGAAAGCAAATGGATCACATGAGGCTGAAGACAGCTCCCTATTCACCATCTTCTTGTTTAAATTTCCCCGTTTCACCTTAAATGATGCAGCAGTTATTACTGTAGCGCCTGTGTCACCAGACTGTTGCACCATTTAAGGGAAATTTGAACAAGAAGCTTGCAAATAAAGAACTGACATCAGCGTCCTATCACTGCGATTGCAGAAACATGGCAGTGAACGTGGATTTGCAATTCCCATTTTTTATCAGCAGTTATTAAAAACCACTGATAATTATTTTGTGTTTTACAAACTAAAAAGTTTAGACAGGTAGTTTTGTAGGTTTGGAAGATCTATGTGGAACTAAGAGACATTAAAGATCACAATGACCACAAGAATGACCATTTTTGTGTCGAGTCCAGCTTCCCCTATTAAGTGCTGTGTTTTGCAGAATGTTTTGCCAATCAGTGCGGCTGAGCGGGGCATATTTGGTGAGAAAGTGATGTCAATGCGTCCCCTGTATTTAAATACTAGTATTAGTGATGTAAATTACGAGGAAAAGAGGAAATGTATCACTGCTCTTCATCAAATAATCCATTAAAATGGTTACAATTTACACACTTTGTACACGTTAACAGGACAACATATGCTGGAGATATTACTAATAAAATCAGAAAAGCACAACAAATGCATACATCTGAATATGTTCTAACTGAGTAAATGGGCCCATCCGTCAGCGTAGGAGCGACGTGGGATGAAACCTGAGAACAACTGCATTTGTCCCACACAAAAATGTAATAGTGGTGGGAAAAAACTGTACTGAGGGCATGATATGATGTGTGTTGAATGATGTTAGGCCTACATTTAGCATTTGTTAAGGTGTCTATGCAAAAATAAAGAACTTTTGCCCCCAAAAAAATCATGCTGTGTTTAAATATCATTCCACAACCAAGTTCACTGGCCACAGCATTCACCTCGTCTGAACTTCTGGTGGATAGGAAGGTTAACTTAGTTTTCACCAGCTTAAAACTTGAGGTCAGTAATAATAGCAAGCAGCCACAGCCTATTATAGCTGTGAAAACAGCTTGTGTAGAACTGTTTGTTACAGGAAGGAGGATTTGGTTTCGCTGATTTTATTTGTGATATCTCCAGCATGCGTTGTCCTTGTGACGTGTACAAAGTGTCTAAATGATAACAATGTTAATGGATTATTTGATAAAGGGAAGTGATACATTTCCTCTTTCCTACGTAATTTACATCACTAATTAACTAGGCTTGAGTCGCCACAGAGTACTCAGAAACGTCCAGTAATATTAAACTCTGACTGTTTCCCAAGCTGCATACTGCCACACTAAATTGTATGCAAAAACAGCACACCAACATCATAGACCACTGGGGTCATTTTATAGTTAATGCCATTATATAAAAAAAGAACAGGTCTATGAGGAATTTCTCTAAGAGAGGAATTAGTTACATGCCTCTGTTACATCCCGTGGTGATCAAAAATGTTCCAAACCTGATATGTTCACTGGATCCTCTGAATTACGAGGTGATGAAATATGTAATGCTACATTAAACTACAGCATACTGAATTGACGTCATTATACTGGCAGCTTTTTTAAAACCACACAAACAGCACGCTGTGCCAGTGTGATGGTGTAACCCCATGTACAGAATGAGCACTTAAAAAGAAGTAAAAAGAAAAAGAAACAAGTGTCCTGTTAAGTACTGTAGCCTACAAGTTCCTCAGGTTAATTCAGGACAGACTTAATAAAGTAATTGATAAAGTAGGCTGTCAAAACATCCAAATTATACCTTTAATGCTGTAAACATTTTAGATAAACGACATTCTCCAGCTTCCTGTTCCAATTTTCCAATTCCACCTTAAACGGTGCTGCGGTTACGTGCTGTTGCCTGTGGTATTATAATAACTGCAGCGCCATTTAAGGTGGAACGTGAAAAATCTATCAAAAAGTTTACGAAAAAAGTAACTTCATGAAGAGCTAAAATGCATGAATGGATGATAAGTTTACTTTGTTTTTGCTACATTTTGCTGTTATGCTAAACCAATATGTCCGTAATGTTTAGCCCTGTTTGCTAATGTTTGTGATAAGTTAGCTACTGTGACTGCTGCACCATTTGAGACAGAAAAGGAAAATTAAAAAAAAGAGTTGACTTTAACCTCGTAACACTGGCAATGTTTTTGATAATTGTATTTAGGCAAAAAAAAACAGTCTATAGGTTTTATGTATATAGCTATCTAGAAATGTTTTCATCACGTAGCTTTCGCTTGGACAACACCGAGCGCTTCTTGCTTTCTTGTAGCTCAGTGACGTCGATTTGATGTGTATTATTATTAGTTTACATATAGCAACATTACTATTACAACTCTTTAACGACCTCGTATACAGAGGATCCAGTAAAATTCAGAAAGAAAACCGCGAAAATCTATCTTAAACCGGAGTCCCAAATCTAGAAGTGATTTCAGTTATGAAGCGTGTGAAGTTCGGAAGTGTGTAGTTTGGGACGCAGCCCAACTGTCCAGCGATATCATTGGTCTTGTTTTAGTATTATAACGCCTTAGCCTTAACGTTTCATACAGGCAAACATGCCCCCCTTACTCAACACTAAACTCACTCCTCGCCCACCTGTTTATCTATAATTTGTCTCAGTAATGCAGGTGTGTTGCGCACTAGTCTTTATTAGCAGTGAGAGAAATTAGCTTTAGGTCGTTTTACGTTGAGCTACGTAACGTTTTTCTCCAATAATACCACTCTTATTCCTGATGGGTTTGTAAACGTAGTCGTATGTACGTACATGGCTTGCAGTTTCCTGCTTATCTGCGGCGGATTTTGAGTTTTCTGTGGAAAGTCCAGTCCCCGTCTCTCTGTCGCGTCCAGACATGTTGGATACTATAGTTGTCCGGGTAACGGAGAGGCGGGGCCACGCTGGTAGTAGATGGACAGGTCTGATAGCGCTTACTGGAAGCCCTTTCTAAAGAAAAAATAAGAATATATATATATATATATATATATATATATATATATATATATATATATATATATATATTTATATATACCGCTCAAAAGTTTGGTTTTCTGGTTTTCAATGGAGTAGCCTTCATTCCTTAACACAACAATGGACTGACGGGTCTCTAAAGAAAGTTGTTTCTTTCTTTTTTGATTCTGTCAGCAAGCCATCAACTGCTGATGCTTCAGATACTAAACTAACCTAGAATGTTGTTCTCCCTTTTATACTCACTTATTAGTAGAATGTTTTTCAGCTGTGCATCACTATTGAGCAAGAGTGTCCTAACAACCAATTAGCCCAATAACATCCGATAACATCCATCCAACCTGGATTGGAAAATAAGCCTCTATACAAAAATTGACTTTGATAAAAACATTTTTATTTTTTATAAAACATCTTATACACTTATATTAATTGTGAAATGGACAATATTGTTTGTGAATTGCATGAAAATCGCATGAATTGCGTGAAAATTGCATAGCGGTTGCAAAGCGGTAGTGTATATATATATATATATATATATATAGAATATATAGAAAGGCGCTTCCAGTAATCTATCTCTCTCTCTCTCTCTCTCTATATATATATATATATATATATATATATATATATATATATATATATATATATATATATATATATATAGTAACATATAGGAAAACTAAACTTACACTAAACTAGATGTTATTAAAAAAAATGTATCTAGTTTTTTAATTCATGTATTATTCTATTCATTTGCAGTTATTTATTGTCCCTACAGCACAGAATGCCTAATTTATCTGTGACCTACAGAAGAAAAAGAAGAGTTGCTTCCGACCCAACTCTTTTTGGCCAATTTTCAGGATATCAAGCATATTTATTATCAGCATGCCCAGCTTTGAAGTCCACCCCTAAATTCAAGCGGAACTGCTTGTTTCATCAAGTTTAGCAGGGCGTGTGTTTGGATTCCCAGGAGAGCGGGGGCCATTCCTTGGCAGTGGGCCTAAACATAGAGGAAAAAGGTGTCAAATGGCACTTATCCCGCCCGCCACTAAACTAGAGCGGGAGAAAAGCTGAAGCGCTTCATTCAGTCCAGAGCTGCGCAGAGGGGTCACTGCTGCTGCTGCCGCCTGCCTGTCCAATCAGCCATGCTCATAAAGTTCCTCTGCGCGGTGGTCACTAGAGCGCTGTTCATCTTAATCTCGCTCATCGGTGTGTGGAGGGTGACATGGGTGAAAAATAATAAACTCTACTGGTTTCTGACCATCCTGTATCTGCCCCTCGTGGTAGAACTGATTCTAACTCTGAGGAGGAGAAAAGGGAAGGACTACAAGTGGTGAGTAAATCTCTTTGTCTGGTGAGGAGCAATTTTTACTGTAGAAAGGAGTTTTGGAAGTTACTTAAAATAGCCTTCATGATGTGAGACTTCGGTTATGGTAGGAAGTAGGTTTCTCTGACAAAATCATGTGAAATGCAGGTTTTATGAAATAACATACTAACACATTGTAGTTCTACAGTTACAGATTGTAGTCTATCTGTTTTTTCTGTATACTTTGTTAGCCTTAATGTTTTTCAATGGTCAGGACCACCACAGGGCATGTGTTATGTGGGTGGTGGATCATTCTCAGCACTGCAGTGACACTGACGTTGTGGTGGTGTGTTAGTGTGTGTTGCGCTGGTAGGAGTGGATCAGACACAGTGGTGCTGCTGGTGGAAGTTAACTTTTGTGTGACTTGGTCCTTTACAGGTTCTCCCCAGCAATTTTCCTCTTCCTTCTCAGTATCATACCCACCATATGGATCCTCGAGCTGCATCATCAGCAGAATAAATCCAGTGATGATAAGGTACTGCGCAGCACAGAAAAAGCAGCCGCTACAAATACTGAGTTCAGAAATCTGATGCACAGTGTTTTCATAGTTCATTGTTCAACTTTTGCTTCTGACCATTTGCCTTATTTTAGTGTGGTCGACTTGATTCGTCTGAGAGCATCAAAAGTCTTTTGGATGGCTTGAATAATAGGACCAATATAACTGCAACTCTTAAGGTATGCTCTTCCCTTCATTTTTAAAGTTTTCTGTCTGTACATACATTTTCCACAGTCCAGTCTAGACAGTAAGGCTTGCCTTTGCGTCCACTCCCGTAACTCTAAGGGTCTTTTGTAAGCCACAGCAACAGTGTTTATTTATACTCCTTTGCCTTAAAGTCTGCAGACGTGGTTTACTTGTAAATGAAAGTTTCAGTCCCCCACCCTTCAATAAAAACACTGGCCTCAGAGTCACACAGGCTTTCTTATTCTTACTCGTGGACTATTGGTCTCATGCAGTCGACTCTCGTTAGTTTCCTTTCAGCGCCAGCTTTTAGACGGGGATTAATAGAGGCCTTTAGGAGCTGTTTTGCTGATGTAATTTAGACCTCAGTCCTGACCCCAATGTTGACGTCCCACCAAGATCAGCCTTTTTCGGCAAAGCATCATAAAAGTATGTGTATGTTGAACACTCAAAATTGTTTCTGGGGTAGAACCATGCCAGTTGTCACACCAGTACCTTAGTAGGGAACACTGAACCATATTTTACCATACTTGTTTTTTTTATACTGGTGTATATGCCATCCTGACTCCATACTCCATCCAGTTTTGTACCTCTGCACAAATAATACAATACAATACAGAAATCTAACATCAAAATCCTTCCAAATATCTTCACAATACACGATGTATAGATTTTATTAAGTTGGAAAATCCAATATAGGACCTGTAGTATACTATAATAAAAATAAATAATAACAAATAATACTTCTAATAATTTTACAGCTATAACAGAATTGTGTGATAAGATCATTTCAGATAGTAATGAACAGTATGTAAGTTCATACATATATAAATATATCACATCACAGGATGTATAAACAATGGGCAAACCACACTAATGTTAGCTTGGTTATATTAAGAGTTGGTCATGAAAAATGTGGAAAATGAAAAAAAGGGAAAATGCAGCAGACCCTCGCTCACATCTGAAGTTTTGTCTGAAGTAGTCCGCTTTGTTTTTATAAAGAATGGCCAGTTTTTGTGGTTAGCCTCACCCTAACATGGAGGCTGTAAAAATGTTTCTTATTTTGGGGCCTCATGCACAGATCTATATAAAGGACTGTAATGACTGTAAATTCCTAATTCCAGCAGTGTCTAATGGTCAGTGTACCAGACATGTATATAAGAAGTGAAGTTAGTTGTTTTTGCACAAAAACAGGATCACGAATGCAGAACAGTATAGGGGGGAGGTGCTTTTACAGAATATACAAACAAACATACGACAAGACAGAACAACAGACAGGGGTGTCATAGTAATTGTTGGTATTGTGAATATTTTTATATATCATGGCGTCTGTTAAAAGCGTATGTTTACAGATGGCACACAGAAGCTGCAGAGTTTGCCTTTGTGACCCTCGCCATATAGGGAGTCACATATCTGGCTTAGCAGACCCTGCAGCATTATCTTAAGAACTTCTGTTCGAGAACCTCTGCCCACCCAAAAGATAACGATGTGGAAAGGTGTTCCACATGGGCCATAAGGAACAGGAAGGCAGGCCTATAAGAGACAATGCAACTGAAGACACGATTGAGACCAGGGTTTGAGAACTCACAGAGTACATCTGTACCGCGGTCCTAAGAATAAAAGCTTGTACTCTGAACTGGTCTCCCTCTTTATTCTGAGAGCAAGAACGAAGTTACAACAGTATTGAGCAAAAAGAAGAGAATAAATAAATAAATAAATAAAATAGATAAACAAGTAATAAATGGAGGGATCAGCTCTGGATAAACTGCAAGAATGGAGACCAGATATTGTTGTAATAATTAATATTATCTTCTATGTTAAATGTAAGTTTTTCCAAAATTGATTATTCAGTTAGCAGAGTGTACCAGTGTTTTATTGATCATTTTTTTCTGTCTTTCCAGTTAAGTAGGTGGTGGTTGGGTGGCTTCTTATTCAAATTTCCCATTCCACTTTAAATGGTGCCAGTTGGACAGGTGCCAGAATGTAACTGCTGCTGCATTTAAGTGGGACACAAAATGTGAACAAAAAGCTGCAGAAGAAGAAGCCAACTTCAGTTTGCCATTTCGCACAATAGAAATATTTCAGATTTACGAGACGTCCGAGAATAATGACAGAGCTTGTAGACCATAAAAATAGGTTTACTTAAGCATTTAAAATATTTTTTGTTCTCTGCTGGGAGAATGCCAGACACTCACTATGAGAGACTCTAAATCCAGTAAGTAGTTGGAACTGTTAGCTTAAAATAGTACATTTATATTGCATGGGTCATTGTGTACTGGGCTGTTTGGCTGTACTGCTTAGTGGAGTGGTGGTGCCGGTTTGGTGCCCACCAACAGGGAGAGCTGTCCTCAGCTGCTCCTCAGCGCTCAGTGGCAGGGTCTCCCCATGTTGATATGCACTTTTGGCTGTTGCTGCTTATTTCACATGATAAATGTATTTAAACGGTACAAATATTATATATACATAGTAAATAAATACATAGTAAAAGTACAATACATAGTAAAATTGTTAAAAGTTAAAAAAAACATCTTAATGTTTTAATATCCTTATATTCCAACAACAATCTTATAATAATAATAAATATGAAAACTTAACATGCTATAAGATGTAACAACAATAACAATATGTAACGATCCTTCTCGTTTTCCTGTAGTTCCTTCAGGACTCAGAAAAGCTCTTGTCATCCGTGTGTGCCAACGACTGGATTCTGGCCCTGCACCAGATCCTGCTTATCCTGCTGATCGTGGGGAAGTGGCTGATGCCCATTGGAGAGGGGGTCACCCGGGACGAACTCTCCCAGCTGCTGCTCATTTTCGTGGGCACAGCTGCCGACATCCTGGAGTTCACCAGCGAGACGCTGTCAGATGTGAAGTGAGCTCCACATGTTGTCATTTTCTCCACCTGTTGTCAGACAGAGCTGAGTACTATTGCATTTGTTTGTATCAATATTCAAACCTTGATTTTGATCCCCATTCCTGAACATTAGTTTTTAAATACCTTCTTGTTCATTTCAGTCTGAGAGTGGACATGGCTTAACACAGTATGATGAACTGAAAATGCTTGTATTTACTGAGCACAATGGATTACATAGTAATCAATCAGCATTAATATTAATAGTATGCCTACAGAATGTAATTTAAAGTGTCATTCAGGAGGTAGATTGAAGAGTAAACATGCTTGTTGGCCCAAGTGTTCTGTTGAGCCTGATTATTGAAATTTGGTGTTGAATGAAAATTTTGTAACTCTTGGCAGAGGTGGAAATGGGCCCCAGGAGTAAAAGACCTTGAAAGCTTAAGTAACTATTTTCATACGGAAACCACATACTAAAATGTGTGCATGAGGCTTATTGTCTCACCTCAAGGTTGACCTAAAGCCTGGAATTTGGAATGTGAAGGCGGCCAAGAATTAATTTCTTTATTTTCTTCAAACTATGATGGTGTTTGTTTGGATATCAAGCTAGTCTAACATTCTTTCATGATTCATGTATTTTTACTGATGCACATTTGAGTTAGTAGACAGCTCAGTTAAAATGTTTACTATAATCTGAGATGTTAATATTAAGTAGCATAACAGCTGATACTCAGCTAGCAAGATATCTGGTGTCAGCCATTCGTAGCATTGGTATCGGAATATAAATCATCCAATGGACAAGTAGATCACATAATGAACAAGGTCAATAGGTGATCTAGATTTGTTTTAATATGATATGGTTTGTAGTATTATTGGAAAGCTTGTCTTATTGGCTAGTCTTATTGGAAAGCTTGTTTAGATTTCTGCTTGTTGTTTCACTAGTTAACTGTAGTTTGAACAAAAATGCTATTAACTTTTGAGAGGTGTTTTGCTAAGGTATTGTTTGTGCCATGTCTATTGACCCAGACTGTTCTTGCTTACCATGGAAAGGTTTCATTTGAAACTTGGGGGGGTTCAGGACACATTTCTCCAAAAACAAGGGCTTCCAAGTAAAATTTGCCCATTTCCACCCTTCATGCTTGGTATTATTGATGTAACAAGATAGTACTACAAATTATTTGAATTTTAATACCCAGCCTTAATTTTCACTTAGGATTTCTTAGAAAACCTTTCAACAGAGCCCAGAATAACTTTTATTTAAAAACAAATTATAAGCAAATACAGTGATTACTGCAGTATTAGCTAATAATACTTAACTCACTATTATCTTCATTAACTACTATAAATGGTTATCTCACTACTTTAAAACAAATATAGACTGCCAGGTCAAAAAAAATCACAAAAGCCAATATGTAATTGGACCACCTTTAGCTTTCATAACAGCAGACATTTGCCATGGCAATGTTCTGTCAACCATCCGTCCAGAGTTGCGTTCATTTTTGGCAGAGACATTGATATCATTTGTGAAAATGACTCCACATGCTCCCTGAACCACTCTTTCGCAATTTGGGCCTAACAAATCTTGGCATGTCCTGGAACTTTCCCATGCTATCATTGATGAGATATTAATGGGAAACCTTATTGTTCAGTACATTCGGGTAGTCATTTGGGTAGCTCCAATTAGCTTCACTAACAATTGGTTTTCTCATGGCTACACAGCTGTTTAGTCCCGTGAGTTCTAGTTGCGCTCTAGTGGTGCGTCTGAAACACTATTGAACAAAGTCGTGAGTTCTACTGTTCATTTCCCGTTTTACTTCAAGCATACCAGATTTTTTTTTCAACCACATTTCTTCCGTGACGTTGACAGTTCACCGCTATCCTTCCAGGTTTTAATGGTGCATCAGACAGTTTTGAACTCACTTCCAGTCATTTCAGCTTCTCCTTAGTTGTTTTCCTTACTTGCTGCAAGCCAGTAATTTGACTCCTCTAACCACAGTAATATCACCACAGGTTTCATGATTTAGGAAGATTTAGGAATCATCTCACTGTATCAGTCAGGGTTAAAAGAATTGTTGGCAGCTGAAATATATTAATCACTGCAGTTTTATCCAATCAAAGGCTTAGTATTTGCTTAGTTAAAACCAAATGGCAAGTTTTTTTGGGGTTTTTTTGGGGGGGGCAGGCCGTGTAGTACATTAGCCTATTTGTATAGCGATAAGAACTTGCTTTCATAACCTAAAATGAACCTCATTCCAAAAAAACAACAAAAAAAAAACAACAATCCAACATTGGCTTCCCTTCCCTGAAGCTAATGGTCTTCTGTCATCCCTCAGATCTGCCTGGGCTTGACCGGTTCTTTTGCCATTTTCAATGTTTAATTCCCACCATGCATCTACATCAGATTCAAGAGCTTTGCTGTGTAATTTTTACATTATTAAGTTTCAAATTTGTGTTTTCTTGTTTCCAGAGATAATAGCCCACAGCTGGTGTACATTATTCTAGCTGTCTGGACGTGGAGTATGCTACAGTTCCCCTTTCATCTCTCAGGTATGTATCCTATTAAATACTGTTCATAAAGTATACTGTCATATGCTGATACTGTATGTAAAGCTGACCATAACACCTGTATGAACTCATTGGACATCCCATTCCCAAACAATGGCCATTAAATATGTAGTTGACCCCCCATGCGACTATAACATCTTCCACTCAATCAGCGTTCCAGTTGTGTGTTCAGTGGTGTTGAGGTCAAGGCTCTGCGTAGACCAATGGAGTTCCTTCAGCAAACAATTTGAATAATGACTTTATGGATCTGGTTTTGTGCACAAAGGCACTGTGGTTGAGCTGCTGCTACAAAGTGGGAAGCATATAACTGTGCATAATGCTGTAACATTACATCACCCCTTCGGTGGAAACCCTGAAAAACAGCGGCAAACCATTATCGTAGTGCAGTAGTGTATTATTTTAAACCCCTTCTCACAGTAGACATTACAGTTTTCCCCTATACTGCATCTTTTCCTTCAATAATGTTGACAGAATATATTTCTGTATAAATTCATATAATTTACTCAACCAGACATGAACTGCAGTTTCATTTCTATAGGCGAGCAGGCAAGGCAACCTTTATAAAACTGTTCTTGTGTTTAAATGCTGCGCTTTACAAGTATTTTGATATGAAAGCTGCAACTGTGTTTGCATAGATAGATAGATAGATAGATAGATAGATAGATAGATAGATAAAGATAGATAGATAAGCAGATAAACCCATATGCAGACAACAGACACTTACATGTAAGTGTATATATACATACACTACCACTCAAAAGTTTAGGATCACTTTAGAATTTAATTTCATGCAATTTTCATGCAATTCACAAACAATATTGTCCATTTCACAATTAATGTAAGTGTATCAGATGATTTTTAAAGAATAAAAATGTTTGTATTAAAGTCTATTTTTGTATAGAGGCTTATTTTGCATAAAGTCCTATTATCAGCAATTCTCAGTCCTCTGTCTAAATCTCCTGGTACGGCCGCCAATCCAGGTTAAGGATGTTATTGGACTAATTGGTTGTTTGGACACTCTTGCTCAATTGTGATGCACAGCTGAAAAACATTCTACTAATAAGAGAGCATAAAAGGGAGAACAACATTCTAGGTTAGTTTAGTATCTGAAGAATCAGCAGGCCAGGCTCAAACAGGCCAGAAAGAAACAACTTTCTTTAGAGACCCGTCAGTCCTTTGTTTTGTTAAGGAAGGAAGATACTCCATTAAAACAAGAACATTTCACTGTGATCCCAAACTTTTGAGTGTACATATATGAGTGTACATATACACACATACCTACCTACATTTATGTACTATAATTAAATAAACTAGCAGCTCAACGTAGTATAGCATTAAGTAACTTAGCTTCAGTGTAGCGTTAGGTTAAGATTTACACGCAAACACATTTAATTTTTTTGGATAAGATCTATATAGCCAACTAGCCCTCAGTCGCTTATGTACATATAAACTGCAGCTTGAACTGAGATGATTAGCTCTAGGTAGAACAAATGAAACAGAGCATTTTTAAAATGTAACTAACTTGACTATCATTATCTTTCTGTCGGTCAGTAAAGGGAGATAGTGATTGTTTACTGCAGCTTGGCTAACGTTATGGACTGTTGATGAAGTGCAGCTCAGTTGTTGTGCAGTTTTATGTCAGAAAGTGTTACTGATTGGCTGCGGAGAGTGAAACCATTCACATCTTAGTTAAGGTGTAGCGCAAGTGTCTGTGGTGCAACCGAAATCTGTCCTTTTAAACTTCTCTCAGCGTAAGGATTAGGATGGACGTGTGGAAGTTACTTTCAGCTGGTGCAACTAGAGTTGTCCAGCTCAGTTTAGTGAAATCCCTGCTTCAAAACACCTATTCAGGTTCACCTATCCTTTGAATGCGGCTGACAAATGAAATCTTTATGTCTAAGAACTTTTAAGCTGATGTAACCTGCGAGATGTTCTACAAGCCATCACCCTCGGAGCACACCGTCATTCCAAATATGCCCAAAACAGCTGTAAGTGATGAGATGATGCGGCATCAGTGTTTGTGATTAAATTGAAAGTTGAACTGAATGGTATGGAACGTTCAGGTCAAAGGCAAGATCAGTCTTCTGAGCAAGTAGTGAATAAGGCTGCTCAGAATGTTGACAGGAAGGTTTACTCCTCAGTCATTTGGGTGTCGTTTTTGTTTGATGATGACGCTGCAGAGCATTCCAAAGAAGGGGATGTAATCGTCAGCAGTTTCCTTAACTCACATCCTGTGATCAGTGTGTAGGGCACTGCTTAGGGACCCTGTGGAAGAGGAATGCAGTTTGCGTGTGGTGCAAGTACGTAAACAATGACGTGAACATCTGGACTATCTTTTTACTGTCTGTGGTAATTTGATAAAATTACACGGATTCCATGCTAATCAGGCAGACAAAACATTTTACAAATGACATTACATAACATCACCTCCGAAACATGTTCCCGCTCCAGTTGTGCCTGTGTTGACTGACTGTTTGTGCTTTTATTGACCTTTGATTACTTTTACCCACCTTTCTGTTCCCAGTTGTCAATTCAAAAACAGATGAAGAGTGTGAGGGCCAGGGCGACACTTTCCTCACCAGACACAGGACAGACTTTTGGGCCGTGGTGGAGACCCTCTTCATTCAGGATGGCCCGTTCCTAGTGGTTCGCTTGACAGTCATGATCCATTTTGACATCATTCACCAAATGCTGGTCTTCTTTACCATCAAGAACTGGCTGGTGGTGACGCTGAACCTCTACCGGCTGTGGGTCATTTGTCATGACTACAGGTCAATCTGAGAAGCCAAGATGCAGCTGCAAGGCCTTTGATGAAACTCTATGGCTATTAAATGTGAATGCATCAGCTCTCTGAGCTGCCAGTGGGGTTGAATGCTTGGTTGCTGATGGAATTATGCTTGACCAGTTTAAAGACACTCATAATACATGACTGTGGTAATTAGTTGGAAAGTAAAAGAATTGCTTGCATAGCTGCGCTGCAGAAAGTGATGCATTGAACTGATTGATTCAAATATGTGCTTCATTTCCACATAAATAAAATATATTACATATATGTTACATAGTGTACATATTATACTGCAAACAGCAACTTTTACTGCATGTAGTTTCCAGTCAAACTGTACATTCAGTAGAAATCTTTCATTCATTAAGCAGGAAACACAAATGCTCATCCCCACCAGCTCGTTCTTCTGTCATATAACAGTGTGTTAGAGCAGGAAAATGCTAAAATGTGTAAGGAAGTGGGTCTAGGACCAGGGTTGGGAACCTGTACTCTAACCAATCATCAATGGTTAGTTTCTGATCACAGAACCGTTCTTGAGGGGATATTGTACTAGATGTCTTATGGTGGTCATTGTGAAAAAAATAATTATGTTATATCTTTATAAATATAAACTACCACTCAAAAGTTTGGAATCACAGCGAAATGTTTTTGTTTTCAATGGAGTAGCCTTCCTTCCTTAACATAACAATGGACTGACGGGTCTCTAAAGAAAGCCTGTCAGCAAACCATCAACTGCTGATGCTTCAGATACTAAACTAACCTAGAATGTTGTTCTCCCTTTTATACTCACTTATTAGTAGAATGTTTTTCAGCTGTGCATCACAATTGAGCAAGGGTGTCCTAGCAACCAATTAGCCCAACAACATGCTTAACTTGGATTGCTGGCTGTACCAGGAGATTTAGACAGAGGACTGAGAATTACTTATAATAGAACTATATGCAAAATAAGCCTCTATACAAAAAAAAAGCTTTCATACAAACATTTTTATTCTTTAAAAATCATCTGATACACTTAAATTAAGTGAAATGGACAATATTGTTTGTGAATTGCATTAAAATTGCATGAAAAAAATGAACTTTTGAGCGGTAGTGTATATATATCATTTTAAGATTGTTGGAAGCTTATTATAAAATGATTTCACTTAGTTCCAGAAGTATTTTATTTGTTTTTATGAGCCAAATTGTCTCACTACACTGAATATGTCTTAAAACGAGCAAGTGCTTATTTAATGTGTGTGGAAATTGTGTACATAGGTAAATCAAATCAAGGTGATGCATGTAAGCAAGTCTCTGTGTTTGATATAAACAGGTTTTATAGAATTCATTATGTGTAAATTCCACAGAACATTGCATTACTGAAATCTATCATATGGGCAGATAGGCTACACTGATATTTTTGAAGGGTTAAAAAAGACAAGTAACAGAAGACAGTTTAAATTATTATAAGATATCAGCACAAAATTACTTTCGTGTTTCATGTTTTACAATCAGTGTGACTTGTGTAGTCTGTTCCTAATCTCTTTAGCGTGAGAACAATATTGTATTGTATGCCTGACTGGTAAACCTGTCAGTTTGTAAAATGAATATGTGTTTTTTTTCCTGTGCTGTCATGCCATTACTTGTCACTTACCAAACAAGCCCCCCCCCGCCAACTCCCCCCATCCCCTTTGTGAGCTTGTGAGGCTGCTCTGTTTAGGCAATTCCAAAAGCAAGCCGAGCTCTGTTTGGCTATAGGCATCACCTGCAGAAAAGCACAGCGGTCGCTTTGGCAGCTGGGCACAGGGGTGTGAGGGTGAAATCCAGGTTCTGTGTATATTGGCCCAAACAGGCCGAGCCACAGAGCTCAGTCAATAAACAAAGAACCGTCTTGCTTGCCGCTTTCCTCTAATGACTCACTGATGTAATTATCTCCAAAGAGCTGGAATGTGAGTCTAAACAGATAAAGTCCCTTTGCAGCCTGTGTGAGTAAAGAGAAAGCCTAGACATCTAAATCTACTCTGGCCTTTATTTCCTCGCAATTAGCCGAAAGGAAGTCATGCTTTGAAACATGAGGTCCGCTTCAGTTTCCTTAAATTGTACATTTTTAATGCCCTCTGATAAGTGCTGAGCCGCATATCCGAAACAGCAGGATTCCAGGGCATTGGCTGCATCTTTCTTGTTTTTCTTACAGGAACTCGCAAGGAAATGTTTTGGATAATGTCAACAGAAGTCAAAGGATTAAAAGAATAAAAAACGATTAGTACCAGAAAATGTCTGCTAACAACATGTTCTAACCCCTAGAAATACAACCTTTTATTAAAGTACAATTACTAAATTAAAACAAAACCTTTTAATTTAAAAAAACAAACCAAAAACAGGTGCTACCACTCATCTTATAGCCAGGACTCCATGAAAATACTAATGAGATCATCTGTATGTGTTTAGGCCATGCGATGACACTGGGATTGGCTCCAGGCCAACCCGTGACCCCTACTATCAAGATTTAGCAGGCGATAATGAATAGATGGTTGTGTTTATGGTGATTAACATATTCCAAAATCTTTATACATTTCAAAAATAGCTGTAGTGTTCCTTTCTGTAACTTCATAAACACGGCCTTGCCCTCCAGTCATGGTTACAATCGGCAATTCATTATTTTTATGTGACGACACTACAACAATAGTATGAGGACAGACTGGTATAAAAAAATCTATCTGCAGAAAACATGTACAAAAGTATCTCGGTTCGCTTCCGAAGCCAGCTTTGTTTATTCCAGTCAGAAAGGAGTGCTGCACATGCTCAGCAGACTGAACCTGATGGTAGAGATAATGTGCAGATATAGATTTGGAACAGACAATAAGCATTCCATAACAAACAACTAAGTATTTCTCTTAAAGCGTAATGTTACTCCATGCCAAATGGATGTAGTGTGTGGGGGTGTAAGAAAAAGCATAGAAGACTCCAAGTTCATGTCCGTAACCCAGTTTTATTTAAGCCTGACATGACAAACAGAGTGGAAAATCGCTCCCTAGCTCGCCTCACTTTCCTTTTTTCTTACCCTCTGCACACACACGGGTGATTCCTAGGCCCGCCCTCCAAAATAAGAGCCCACAGCAAACCAAAGCAAGCAGAAGGTATGCCAGGGAATGCATAACGTAACATGTTAAGACATTTCCCGCACACTCAAAAGTTGGCATGATGACAACATTACCAGTAAATCGAATGATGTTTTTTTTTAAGGTGGAGGAACGCAGGACGCTCCTTCTTTTTTAGTTAGTCTCAACAATGAGACGTTTATAATCCACAGCACCAATAAAAACAAGTATTATCTGTTTATAAAATACGTGTGAATGCGGCATCAGTTCACATGCTTTCACTTGGCAGCAATAACGGTTACATTCAAGATTCAAGAGTTTTATTGTCATATGCACAGCAGAACAGACAGTACAATGAAATTCTTACTTTGCTGTTCCTCCACTCACCAATAAATAAAGATAACAATATATACAAAAAATATATACAAAACATATAAAGTATAATAATATAAGTTGAAGTAATTAAAAGCATTTTTTTATTGTTAAAAAATAACGTTTAGTTATGTGTGCCAATACTGTGACATACATAGACAATACAGAGAAAAATCACGTTTAACCCTCTGCAACACACAGCTTAACGTTACCCAGCCAACTTCTAGCTTGCAATTGCATAACATTAGACTAACGTGATTATTATTGTTACATATTTTCCCAAATTTGGCAGGTCTGCATTAACTCATTTCACAGTTTTCCACATCCACCACAGCCCTGATACCTTTACACAGTCATCAAAAGCATCGTTCTCCCTCATGCAAGCAGCCAGAAGGAGTGAAGAGGGAACTAAAAAGATAAAACTAAAATTGTGTTGCTGTTGATTTGCTACCTCTTTAAATATCCGATGTTTAGCATTTGTCATCCCCGCTTGTTATTTGGGAAATGAACCCAAGCGCTATGACTGGACAGATGGAAGGAACTCTCAGACGTCACCACCTTTTTTGTGGTATATGAGGTGACAAAATGTAAAAATCCTGTTAGTTGCCCACTAATTGCTTCTTTGGGAGGTTAGTTATTAAAAGCACTTTTTCAAAAATATGCACTTTTGAATTCTCAGCATAGAGTATGACGTGGGCAACTTAGCACCTTAGGCAGATGCTCTTTTATTCAACACAGCAGTGGAAGTGAACAGCTGGACTGAGAGCAGGCAGGTCACTTCCAGCCATACAATATCCGTACATGGTAGGCACTAACACTGAACCACTATCACTAACTATCCACGAACTCTACAATCTCTTCTACAGCAGCCATGGCACCTCCCAAGAGTCTCCACATTTTCATGGCCATGTGAGCCAGTAGAAGAAGCATTTGACTGCTTGAATCATCCTCATGAAGGAGGACGTGGCATATATAGTTCTTTAACTTTTTAATGGGTTTGTATAACACCATGTGAAAAGGACCTTTCTTTCTAGGGGATGCAGTATATGTATCGTATAAGTATATCAGTCCATACATTTTACATCTTTAGCTTAGATTTTGCTCATATGAAAAAGAAGCTGAGTTTTCAATGGTTTTAATTGCATGTTAGTATAAGGAGCAGCAGTAATTCTAAGGGGAGTTGACTGAATCATCAGTGACCGTCTGCTTGTGAGGAATTGAAATTTTCCTGTCAATGACTGTATTTTATTAAGGATTTCAATAGAAATGTAAGTGCATCGTGTTGAGTGGGGGTTTACAGAATGTGTTGACAGAATCTGCCCAGCAGAGGGCGACACATAACGCATTTGGCAACTTGACGACATGCCAAGAACCCTTGTTTTGCTACAGTGTACAGTGTACAGTGCTACAAAACCACAGAGACAACCAGTTTTAGCACTGATATTCATTCTGATTAATCAGTGTTTAATACCAGAATTTGTTATGCACACTATATTTCCCATTTTTCTTTTTCTTTGCATATTAAAATTTGGAATTGGTCATTGCTGAACTTGTATTTTTAAGAGCACTAGTGTCCTGATATAAAATGTATTTATTTGTTTGGCAAAAGTGGCCAGTGAACCTACATGTGTTGATAATTATAAAATAGTGCTAATTATATTTAAAGCCAGCATGCACCTCACCATGCTGCACACATTAAAATAAATTCCTAACAATTTTATGTAATAAATTTCGGTGAGACAGCTTTTAGAAATTCCTTCAATGTCCGGTTCCTATCACAAGCCCTGTGAATGATTCTGAATGTGTATGCTTTTCTAGAATGGAACATTTCACACCAAACACTCCCGAATGATTGATTTTTGTCTTGATTTTTTTAACGACTTAAATAATTGAATTATGCAAACAATTTGAAAACCCATAAAAATCAGAAATACATTCCTCTTTAATGCTCTGATGTATTGAAATGAGAGATTAGTGTAGATTTAAATTGGGTTTTTTTTCCATGTTGACTCGTAGGATCATGTAAATCAGTTTTTTGGTTACATAATCCTAAAAAAAAAGGGAAGTTATGCAATGTTGTTATGGAAATGGCTCAGTGGCAGGCCTGGGTCATCAGTCAGCTTCCACCACTGTTCTCCATATTAATTTTGTGGGTCACTGACATCCAGCGAGCAATAAGATCAGGACGGAATTCCAGCAAGAGCCACGTCAAAACAAAAAAAGTGCTGGGGCGGGATGGAGGCACATTCATAACACACTCTGAGCACATGGGGTAGAAATGGCTGCTCCTCCTGGCTGAAACGCTGAGCCGGTTGGAGGGGCATACGAGAGAAGAGGTAGCCTTATCAAGAAGCGTTTTCTAGGTCAGCTCAGCAGACACTGGGAGTGACCTTGAGAGAGAGCCACTGACTGTAGAGGCAGACGTGAGAGTGTGCTTGATTTCCTGATTGCTCCTTGCTCACTCTGTGTTCAGCATTTGAATGTTTTTTTTAATCCTTTTATTTAACCATTAAGAACACATTCTAATTCACAATGGCAGCACAGCTACCTGAGGGAGAAGGAACACAAATAAAGGATAAAATAACGAGGGAAAAGCCACAAATAGAAACCAAAAAACTAAAAAAAACATCAACACCAAAAATAAAAACAACTGCAACAGACAAATGATGGACCTAGTATAAGCAGTTGAAATTAAAGAGCCTAATGTGGTATTTTCTATGGTTTCAAACACACCATTTACACCTCAGTCAATATCCACTCCATATATAGCAGCAGAAACACACATTGTTTTTTTGTAATGTAATGTGATCCACCCTCTGATTTAACCTACAGCCCTTTCCTCTTACACTGTTAAAAGTTATAACGTGTGTTTCAGCCCAGACTGATTTTCAGACTGGTCTTTAAGGCATAGTAACAAAAACAACTTGTTCAGTTAAAAAACTGTATGATAAAATCTTAAAATCACATGTGATTCCAGTTTGAATGTTGTTTTAAAGTGTTCACAATCATGTCAGTTTAAAGACTAGCCAAAATAGCAAAGAGAGCAATGTAATTTGTAGTAAAAAAGATAGCAGAATGATACGGAGCGTCTTGTTGATCTGTAAACAGCATCACGGTGATGAAATCACAGAGGAAGAATAATCATTTTGACTGAAAAGGGAACCATTTCTTTGGCCTTAGCCTTTGCACCCTTTCATACTGTAGGGCCAAACAGAGTATGTTGTGTAACAGTTCTAGAAAACACCCTGAATGACAATCGCTGATTGATTCAGTGTTTACAGTGTTATTACCTTGCCTGTTGTATTACAGCAAAATCGAAAAACTGTCAGTTCATAGTTTCAGTTCACTGCACAGTCGCCAAATACATTTAAAAGCAGCAGTTCAATCAATAAATGTCAAACCATTAATCGAACAACAATTGCAAGAATGCTACCTTGGAGAGAGGATCTGATGAGTATAAGCTTAGCAAGTAGCTCCCACCACAAAACAGAATCAGTTCTGATTGTGAGAAGCTACACTAATGCAAGTTAATAAATTATGATGCAAATCTGATAAATTGAAGCTGAATGGCTGGAAAGAAAGTCTGAAATGAAACTCATTTTGTGGAGTTTGATCTGCTAGCCAACTCCTTACACCTTTATTTGTAGCGGAAGGGTACCAGGAAGGTTTTATAAAACAAAAGGTATCCAGAGCTAATGGCTTTTTTAGGATTTCCACTAAAACTGAAAAAAACATTGGAATGAAAACTGAAATCATGTTAGCTCTTTAGCCACTGTTGAGCCACACCATATGTAAAAATAATCTATTTAAAATATATTTTTGAAATATATTTCTAAACATATTTAGAAATATTAAAAATTGGCCCAAAAATGTATGTCGCACAGATATATGTATAAATGTGCCACACAGATATATGTATAAATGTATGTCACTCAAATATATTTGCTATAGAACATAGTATTCTAAGAGAAATAAAGGCAGTACAACAGACTGTGGTTTATTTGTAAGATTTCAGGAAAGAAATTGCACTAGTAATTTATGACAGAATAAAATGCTTCTAATCAGATTTGTTTTTAAATGTATTTTTAACTTTATAATAATAGATCTACTCAGAAAAATAAATAATAAATATGTTTTAAGTGATATAACAAAGGCAGTACAACAAATTGTAAATTGTTTTGCCTTCAATGTACATGTAGTTTAGTACATGAAAGGACAAAATGTATTATGCAGTTTTGTTTCTAAATCTCATTTCAGCAAGTTTTTAATTAACAGCTGTTCCAAGCTGCCCTTTGGAAAGGTGTGGATGTGTTTTCTTTGTGGCTTCTGATGGCAAAAAAGAAAAAATGAAAATAAATTAGTCAAAATTAATACATGCATGACACTGAATAATCAGGCATCCAGCGGTATGTGAACTGTATGAGAACTGTATTCCACTTTGCACTGCAGGGTTTAATACGTCTAATAAAAGATAATTTAAGTATTTATTACATATAATTTAATATTTATTTATAAAAGGTATGGATAATAAATTAGACACAGGACATTTACACAAAACCTGGTTATTTTTTTATTGTATTATTATTATTTTGTGTTGCTGTCAATTCACAGTTTAATTAATATGGTTGTTATTTGGGAGAAATGAACCCAGTCTTATGATTAGTCAAACTATTGTTTTTTTGTAAGGCTTGATGCCATTGCTTGTTTACTGCATGTGCACAACTGAACTTAAACTGGTCACCAGCTTTTGTGTAGTTTAGAATGACAAATCAGAGCAACTTTGATGTCAAAACATTTTTGGGTGCTCCCAATGTTTCCACTTGCAAAGCAAAATAATAATAATAATAATAATAATAATAATAATAATAATAATAATAATAATAATAATAATAATTAAAAAGAGTAATTGAACGGCATTGAATGTGCCATGCAATAAAAAAATTTATTTACATTCTAATCTAAAGTATCTCAAGTATGACAGTTTAAATATAGTTTTCCATTCAGTACACGGTACAGTACTGTACATACAAGTCGCATATCTTCTATATAAAACATCAGAGAACAACTTAGAATACATTCATTCAGTATTTTGTGGCTTTAACATGTCTGCTAAATAAATTATGCTGTGTAGCCTAAGCAATACAAAATATCATCCAACATGCATTAAATAAATCCAAACCTGTAAAAAATAATAATTTACTCACTTGTAACTCATCATGTCTGGTGGATGCAACAGGACTGATCGGGTGATCCGATGAAAGAGTCACAGATGCACATGTCACAGATCAACTGGAGAGGGACTGAACAACAAAGACACTTAAAAATCATATGATAAACTAAACTGCTTCATAACTCACAATATTTTACAAGAGTTACATTAGTGAAGCAAAACGAGTTATATTGAACAGCACTAAAGTAGACCTACATGCTGTTAGATCTTTTTGTCTACGGAACTAGACTGTAGTTATAACCTTTAAAATACAAACATAATAACCTGTGTGCTCATATACTGCATTAGATTAATGCTAACATGTAAAAGACACATTTAATTAACGGACTTAAATGTAACCCACCTTGAATGGAAGCACCAGGGCCGGCTTTCAGGTGTTCAACCAATCTTTCTTACCATCTAGAGGTTCTAGTGAAAATGTTCATATCATTAGCACAGTGTGGTAACTCTGTGTCCAATGTTTTATTGTGTTACTGTTCATTTATTTCAGACTCTGTTTAATGATCACTACATTCTCCCAATGCCCAGCTTTATACTATCAAACTATCCTTATTATCATTCTAATGCTGGAAACATTTTCAGACAAGGGAATTTTTCAGCTTCTTTTTTAAATTCTTCATTTCCACCTTAAACATTGCCTGAGTCACTCAATGACTCAGAAGGGCTAGACTGGAACTGCAAAATTCAATCAAGAAGTTTTTTTAACATGTGGTCCCATGTTAAATTTCTGCTGAACATAAAACACGACCCTGGTTCGTGATAGGAATAAGTTTATTTTACAAAAAAGACGTAGCAGTGCGTTTGAAAAGCAAAACAAGTTAAAGTTATCAGCGCTTGTTTGGCTTGGTGGTAGTACTCCTGTGTGTTGTATTTTTCCTGTTTCTGATTAAACAGCATGGAGAAGAAACCAGTCTCACAAGTCCACACCAGACTGAAACAGTACAGCCTAAACCATCTATCTATACAGTGGAAAACAGGCCTTTAATTGAAACTTTGAAATATGTTACACGTGCTACATATATCATGACCTGTTCCAGGAGGACTCCCTCCCTTGCTAAAATAAAAGGCAGAACTACATCTTGGACAGAAAAAGAACATTTTCTAGCTTCACATGCTGTGACCTTAGAACTTAAGAAAGATTGCTGAACTGTATGCTGCCCAATATTTTTATTAAGATATAATGATCAACAGAAACAGAGGCTTTGGCCAGGTCTGTAAATAAAGCAGCAAAATCTTGCTCAACATCCAATGCAGACATTAGCTAAGACAGCAGTGACTAAGCCATAACCTGTCTTAAAGCCTAAATGTATCCCAAATTGTTGACATTAATGTCATTGCTGACATTAATGTAACTGACAAGAACCTTGGAAATGCAAGTTAGGATGGAAAAAGCCTTTAGCAATTTGACCATCATCTTAAAACAAGCTGGCAATGCCAATTTTCTAGTCAGTTGTTTTTTAGGCAGCGCAGATGAATGAATGAAAAAGAGATGTAATAGGAGCTGCAGTGATTGGACTTGCTATTTTAAAGAAGAATTGATCTAAGTCATATGACTCAGCTGACTTCTAAGGTTGTAAAATAAGTAGGTTGCTTTACCTTCTGCAATGGTCTAGACAGCATGAGATACAAATCAAGGAGAAGGAGAAGCACAACCTGATGCCAGATATGGTCTATAAGCTGCCTGGTTTGGATCCACAATCTTATTATTGTGATTATTATTATGATCATTATTATGACCACTATTTTAGTGGCAAAAGTGAGTAGGTGGCAGAGCCATGGTCTGGGGAATCTTTACATGGCATTCTCTGGGCCCACTCATCCATGTAGAAGGCACTTGAGTGTGAATCCATACTTGCAGATCACATACGCCTATACATGCTGATTGCTGTCCTGAAGCAAATGGGATCTTTCAGCAAGACATTGCAACACATCACACAGCTAGGAAGAGCATGACCAAGACCTCCAAGTACTATGGACCCCTAACTGCCCAGACTTGGACCCAATTGAGCATCTATAGGACCACCTGGATTGTCATGTTTGCTCTATAGACGCTCCTCCACATGCAGCTGTAGGTTGAACTGCAGTAAGCATGGCTTCAGATACCTGTGACAACTTGCCTGGTGGTCATAATAATATGATTCGACTGTGTATTCTCAGCTCTGGTGATGGTAACCACACATCCAAAGTATTAAACTCCCCAAAGAGCTATTTTACAGAAAGTTACTACATTAAATGGTTACAGAATACATTGCATGCTGCCTGATACATTGTTTAATGAGATGTTCATTTGTAGCGGAGAGGTACAAGAAAGGCTTTATAAGGCAAAAGGTATCCAAAATTAATGGCTTTTTTTGGATTTACCTCTAAGGCTAAAGAAATGAACTGAAGGTTGCCATAACTCATGAGAAAGAGCTAAGTAAGCCAGTTGCTACCGAGCCAAGGAAATGTAGCATGTCTATAAATAGCTAGCAGCCATCGATTGCTATGTCCTGGGACAACAATAAGTGAATATGCCAATGTCATACAACAATAGACTGCTTTTTATGAATAATGCACCAAAAACTGTAACCCAAATAAGATTATCCATGTATGCCGGGTGGTGGAAACAATACAAAACCTCCAGAACGAAATGTGCATCTACTCAATTAACACCTAGGTTGAATTAACGCCTACAATGCTGAGTTAGCACCTACAACTGAGTGAACACCCATTGCTTAATTATAAACACTGCTGTGGTTGAATTAATAGCAGTGCTCAATTGACACCTACACTACTAAGGCTCAGTGTACATTTCTGTCTAGCTTAAACTCTGTTCAGACCTTATTGTCTATTTAACAGGAAACAGACAATTTAATTAGCTGAAATTTCAAAGAGACACTCCAGATAAAATGAAAAATGTAGCCTCCACTTCATCTTGTAAGTACGCCTACTCGCCTCTTACAGCAGTCTCTGAAGAGAGATCTCCTGCTTTAAAGACTAGCAAACCCCACTTTTGATGAGATATCTTGAAGGTGGAAGTAAAATTTAAAAGTCCTTTGGGTAGATAGTTTGGAATGTTTTGCCAGCTGGCTGAATTATGCCTATAGCAAAGAAAAAACAGCCAAGTGAGGTCAGCACTACATGTCTCATGTGAGCACAAATGAGCAAGTCTGCCACATGATCACACAGTTTATTGGTACCCAGGAGAACCTCCTCACTGTCGTCAGAAGACAGAAACTGAGGTGGCATGGCAACACCCCTCAGTCATGAGGCCTTGTGAAGACCATACTACAAGGTACAGTGCCAGGCAGACAAAAGAAGCAGGAAGATTGATATTGAGGTCCAAACAGACCCAAAACCTCAGTGTTTCTTAGGCAGCTGCAAAAAAGGTGAGACATAGGAAAGAATTGTCAGAAAATGATCTGTGATGCCTCAACAACCCACTCTGGGGTTAAGGGACCGACTGAAACATGCTCTTTTACTGAACACATCAGCCAGCGAGAAAGGCCACTTGTCACTGCTGAAATGGCTGGGATAGAATGCAGGTCCCTTCCAGCCACACAACTTCCATACATGGTAGACCATGCCTGACCACCTCACAGCCCAGCATAGCATAAACATCTCTCAAACATTTTAGCATAACATTACAACTTGTCAACACACGAAAGCCAGTGTGGTTAAAGTGGAATGTTGCAGACGGATGTTCCAGACGGATTAGAGTGGGCTTACAATAACATGCCCTTATATGCCATATGCTACAGCTCTTACACCAATACACAAACCTAAATGACTTGCCTTTTTCCCCTTTAAGTTACACCTGAGCCCTAAGGCATATTATACAGTAACCAGGTAAAAGAACATATTGCTTTAAGCAAGTGCTCTGTTATTGAATACAGCAGCAGGTACGAACAGCCACTTGTCACTTCTGAAATGGCTGGGATAGAATGCAGGTCACTTCTAGCCCCACGTCTTCCATACATGGTAGACCCTTTTTGACCACCTCACAGCCCAGAGCAGCATAAACAACACTCAAACATCTAAGCATAACATCACAACTTATATTGACTGTCAAAAAAGAAACAAGTGTCTCTGAAATGACAACTTTGCAAGAAAGGCCAAAAACTTTCTTTACTTTCAATGTAAGTAAATGGAACCAGATTTTCCCCAGTTATTTTAGAGCATTTCTATTGATCCATTTATCATTTTTTACAAAATAGAGTTTTTCTTTGAATGGCATTGAGAAAGCTACAAGTAAATGTTGTTTAGGCCCAACTCTCGGCCTTGACCAACCAAACCACTGGCGCCTGCTCGAAATGTTGCTGGAGGGCTGCAGTCAACACTGCAAGACCACCACTCATTAGCAGCACAGCAGCAGAGTAGATCCCAGTCACTCGGCTTTACTGACATGACCAGAATAGCAGGCAGAACACTACTAGCAATTATTTACAGTTTAAAGTCTCAGAGCCTCCCATAAGCCTGTGCAAGTAGTGGGTCACTACAGTATTAAATGCTAGCTTTAGGTCACATTACTCTTTTAATTTGCTTAGAGCATTATATAAATACATAATGTAAACATATGCCATAATCACAGCATGTCTATAAAAACACTGTGATGAGTGATGAAAGAAGTTTGTCCTGTAGTTTTTTTTTTTCTTTCCAAAACATCCTGCTTTGTGTAGCTAAGCTAACATGTCCTAACACGTCTCCCTCCCTGTGCGCCGTCACCCTGGAAACAGCAGACATGTGACTCCCGTTCTTCCCGCGCTTTAGCCACAGCAGGATGGAGTCTGCCAGCCCAGAGCATTAGCAGAGTCCTGAGCCGACACGAAAACCTCTCGCTCACACATATACACAGCACCAGCACAAGTCAAAGTTACATAACAGAGATTTTCCCCAGTTTTGTCAGTGCATGAAAACTGGTGTGGGCAAAGCGGAATAGCTCCTCACACTCGCCTGTATGTTCCAGACGGATTAGGGTGGGCTTACAGTAACATGCCCTTATATGCCATATACTACAGCTCCTATACCAATACACAAACCTAAACGGTTTACATTTGTATTTTTCTTAAGTTAAACCTGTGCCCCAAGACATATTGTGGGGTAAACAAGTACAAGACCACCTTCTGGGTGAGTAAAGTCTGTCCACCCAACGGTCACCTCAATGACCACATTCTTAGGGTTTTTTGGTGGGAAAAATGGGCTATTGGGAGTTATTTTTGTCATTATATATGTGTATATGATTATAGATTTAGTCTGTGAAAGCACCAGTAAAGACCCAGATCTAGATCTGCGTTTTCTTTATAATGAGGTTAATCTTGTTCTTGCAGGCCGACAGTAAACACATACTAAGCAGTCTTTTAAAATAATGTTCCAACGACCCACGAGTTACCAACATCTCTCACCATATTCCTTCTGTAAACTGGATGCTTCTAATCTTGGGTAACGCTTCCGTGAGCCTTTACAAGCAAAGGATGTCATCTCTTGACCCGCCCACACAAAACAGTTTGAGTTCACGTACATAACACATAACAGTGTTATTTTGTGTTAGCTATTGTGGTAACATGGGGGTGAGTGGTTGGGGGGTTACCAGAGAGAGGTGGCATTGAGGTGTATAGCAAGGCACAAAAGTTTGCGACCAAAAAATGTGACCACTCTGACATTAAACACTGCAAAACACAAACAAAAGTACCAAACAAACAAAATACATATTGACACGAGTAGGCAGTAAGCTTTGGTGGATTATCAGCTACCACCTTCTACTATTCATGGTAAACGTTAATGCTGGACCACAGACTTTACCAGTGTGTCCTTCCAAACACTATGCTCACCTGCAGTTTTATACATTACAGTCCTCGCTGGGCTAGACCAATTGGTAATAAGTTCTACAGTAGGTGCCCAACAAAAGTCAATATATACAATAAATACAATATTTTTATTCAATAATATTTACAAAATCATGCACACGTTTCTGAATGTTTCAGTAACTATGTACATGAATATAATGTTAGGTGTTCTTAACACACAGGTACCCTGGACCGCCCTTTTCCAGGACAACCATTGGTCTCCTCCTAGACCTTAAATGTCTGGAAGTCTTGCGTGTCGCCATTCCTATAGGAACCAGGTAAGTACTGTGTACATTGGCTTTATACTGTCTACATTGTCTTTAGCAAAGGGGGTTTGGATGACGGGTGATGTGTCCAGGGCTCTGACATCAACACAGTTATTTAGCGTTAGTCTATTTCAATTAATAAAGCTGTTCTGGTCTGATTTGACCTGCTGGCTATGCCACAGAGTAATATCAGATTAAACAGGCATCTATTAAGAGAACTGAGGAAAGATTTATCATTGAGTTTCAGTGTTTCCACGCTTACATTATTTCAAATAAATGAACATTATTATAATTATTACACAATATCTTCCTAATGGAAATTTATAAAAAGGACTATTAACTTTTTTCACCATTAAAGTAACATGGGGTCTTCTTTATGATGCAAAGCCATGACGTATTGTCCTTCATGTCCAGGCCAGAGCCTCTACTCAAAAAATGAAATGGCTGCAGTTGATGAGTTACAAATCTCATACAAATGAAAGCCAGTGGGCTCTAACGTTAGCTAAACAAATCCTTTGTGGATGCCATTGGCATAGACTTTGGGGTTTTATTGAGTGTTTCTGGCTATGAACCCGCATCTTCATGGTTTGGTTGTCAGGCTTGTTGGTCAGGTAACCAGCTAATCTTTGCCTTAGCTGGGCAACACATACACTCAGCCAACAACTAGAACATGTAAGTTCATAGCAGGAAATACCCTATAAAACCCTGAGCCACTGACATCAATCTTTGTTTTTCTTTATTTTTTTTAAGAATTGTAACTCACCTTACCAACTGCAGCTACTTCCTTGTTTCTGAACTCAAACTACATATAACTACATAAAGCACAATGCTGAAAAGACAAGAGCCTCAGCTGGATCAGCAGTGGATTGGAGCTGAGTTTATACCCTTTTTAACAAACAATAGTGCCTGAATGAACAAGGAAATGACTGAAAAGATATTTTCTGTCTGACATTTGAGTGAGTTGAGTACTTTAAAAGTGTAATGTTGAGGAAAATGGGAGAGGGGGATAACGATTGAAAGTTGTAACGATTCAGACTCAGACATGACATTACAATCCATATGCAAGGCTTTATTAACTCAAACAAGGATATGAAATGTGAACACAAAAGCGCAGACCTGGGCCCATGTAGGGGGAAGTCCCAGGAGACCAGGTGTACTGGAGTCCGAGGCAGCCTGGGGGAGCGGCTACTGGAGTAGGTGAGTTGGATCGTGTCGGAGTAGATGCTTGTGGTAACCACAGAGCCTCGAAGACCCCAGGAGTGGTTCTCCCGTCTGAGCAGTGGAATGCAGAGCAGCTCCTCGAGTGCTGGAGAGAAAACCAAGAACTAGGCACTGTCTGAACAGTTCAAATAAATAAAGGTTAGTCCTTGCATCGGTCTGGAGCTCACCAGGAGACAATCCCTGTGGGGTTTACACCACTACCTCTGTTCCCAGAGAGCGTGTAAGAACACAGTTTATATTCACTAACTTCAAAAGTCAACTGGGGGGGAGCTCGCTTCAGGGTGCGAGCACAAACATAGTGTCCGGTGGCCACACCAACCACACAGTGTGGAGACCCGTGGGGTAGACGCCAGGGGTGAGTTCAGATGACAGGAGGTGAGGGTTTAGGCAGATCGGCCAGTCCAATGGCCTCGAGGGCTACAAGGAGGACAGCAGGACCCCGCTGTACAGATGAGATGTTAGGCTGGACCTAAGGGGAAGCTTGTCAGACGCTGGACTGTGACCACAGGACAGGTAAGGCGATGTTACGTTTAATGCCACGTACTGAATGCAGTGCATATAGGGACTATATGGGTCGCGCTAACGAGCTACTGCTTGTGTGTGTGATGATTAAGTGTGTGAGCGCAGGAGGGTGTGTGTGTCCAGAGCTACCTAGTATTCTGGAGACTGTGACCTCTACAGGTGCTGAGAGGAAGTGCTTACACAAGTGCAGATGATATTGAATTAAACAGAGACAAAACCATGAAATATCAAAATAACAAAGAAACTGAAAACAAACACTAAATACAAACTTCACTACAAACATACGCAACCAGGAACAGGATACAAGGCACATAGCACAATGCTCGACAAGGACAGGGAGCAAACCAAGGAGAAGGTTGTTCCCTGTGTCTAAGAAGAAGGGAACACCAGGGAACGGGATGCAATAAACTCGGAGCAGATGAGGAGCCTTAAACGAGGGCGGAGACAATGAGGAGCACACGACCAAAACAAAGCATGAGTTGCAAAAAGTTGCATTATGCATATTTGCAATATGGTGTATTTTAACGTGAGCAAACAAAAATGTATTTAGATTTTTAAATTAAATTACCTTTTTTAAAAAGTTTTCTTACACTTTATATGTTGTACCTGTTCACTTTTTCACTGTATATGTTGTACAGTTGCACCATGTGACATTTTTAGACTTTTGGAGGCAAAAGAAGCCAATTTGAATTTTTTTATGGATGCATTGTTTCACATGATAGAGGTATAGTTCAATTTTTTTAGTTTTGCATTATGCACATAAATTATTACATTATTATATGGGAAACTAATGTATTCTACGGTAAACTTACAGATGGGAGCTGTAATGTATACAGTAGCTGAATCTCCTGTATTTTTAAAATCTTTTTACTCTCATTTGATGTCATATCATGTAATGCTGTGTGATACAGCTTAAGGTTAACCTCACATTAATTTGCTGTGACAATTCCTTAAGGTGAGTTTATCTCACCAAAAAATGTGAGTGTAAATCATAAATACTGTATTTTACTGTACAATAAAATTGGGTTAACTAACAGCGCAGTGAAATAAACAGTTCTAATTATAATGTCTTTTAAAACATAATAGGAATCTTTGGTTATGTGATGCATGACAGCCCAAACATACAATGGCATGCAGAGTGTCTGCACACAACAGCTAAAAACATGTTAAAGCAGCAACCATGCATCATTTTCGTTAGCACATTCTTCACACAAGGGACAAACAAGATTGACAGCAACATTGAGCATGCAATAACAACACAAGTCAATGGGTATTTAAAAGTATCTGGCACAGAAAAGCTAGACGGGCACATTGTCAGGTTATGGTGTGACCCTAGAGCGGTGGCAGGAATGAGAATTGGCACATCACATAGCCCGAGGGTAATAAATAAGTCAGACACTAAAATAGCACAAATAGCAGCGTGTAATGGAGTAAACAGTCTAGCAGTTGCGCAGAAAGCTGTACTGCTGATTAGAAGAGACCAACGAGAACGGGTGGTATAGAAGAGAAAGCCTAAGTTTGAGACGCACTCATAAATCTGATTGTTTCAGAGGTGTGGAGATTAATTCTTGTGTGGGCGATGGACTTGGACCATTTCTGTGACAGCAGTTTGTTGAAGGCTGCATGTGTGTGAGGTCTGTGCAGATCCACCCTGCTCTCTTCTTTGTTTTGGAATAAGGACAAGGCTCTGATGGAGGGAAGCTGGCAGCCCATGACTTTCTTTGCAGGGCAAACAAGACACTGCAGCCTGGCCTTGAACATGGAAATCCAGAGGAGCCAGATGGCGATCAAGGTGAAGAACAACAGAAGTAGATCAGATTGGTCCTGATTCTGAAGGAAAAGAAGCTGCTCAGTAATGTCTTTCAGAATCATACCTCTTTCTTTTTTTAATATGAGAAGATTTAAAAGATAATAACTATCTGCTTTTTAAATTTCGGTAGCATGGACAGGGCAGTTGCACTCTGTACCTACACTCAAGGATAGACCATGGTCCTGCAAAACACTGGGCGCAAAAGTCTGGTGGCCACAGGGGGCACTGGAGCCAATCTCAGCATCATCGGGCGAAGGTGGAGTACACCATGGACAGGTTGCCAGTCACATTTTAATTATATGATATTAAAAATAGAATAGGCCCCAGAAAAGAAAAGCTTGAAAACATTTACAATTTGTTTTTATGTCCACAATTCTTTCAACAATATCTTAACAATATTTCATGCGCCAATAACAAATAAAAACAGAAAATATTTCTTGATTTAATTAATCTATTTATTCAGTCTTATGTTTGCGTGTACAGTGTACCTTTTCAAGTATTTGATCTATCCTGAGCCTTGGGGTCTAAACTGAGGCCCCTGGCACACTGGCTTCATTAGCAATTCATCCCTGGCTACACTATATGGCCAAATATATGTGGACACCTTACCATCATGCCTATATGAGCTCATTTTACATCCCATTCCAAACCATGGGGGCTAATATAGAGACACTAAATTCATATATATACTTCAAAAGTCTTTGTTTTTACAGTTGTGATGAGTAAAATAAAATATTAAAGATTCCAGGTCGCTACTCATATTGAAGCAAATTTGTGACACTATGTTGAGGCTCTTTGTACAAAATGGTCAGATATGGAGCATTTGACTCGCTCATCAGAGGTTTTTTGCACGCTGCCGTTAAAGAAAAACAAGATCTTATCAAATACAAAGAATATCTGAGGTATGTCAAACCCATATTTTACTCACCGCAGTCTTTGCCACAATCTTCTATGTTTCTACATCACATGAAAGATTTCTCTGCTAAAAAACACAATATGGGCATGATATGGGATTGCTTCTCTGGGGCATTACATGCCATCTAAGAAGACATTATTGAAGCAATGTACCAGGAAATATTATATATTATAGGAAAATGTAACCTTGAAGGGGAGAACATAGATGTTTAACAAGACAACAATCCTAAACATGAAGCCAAAATACCTCAACACTGGTATCAAAAGGAGGTCAGGGTGATTGCATGGCCATCTCCTGACTTGAAAACCTCTAACAAATTAGGGAGGAATTTAAAAATTGAGTCAATCGGCATAACCTTGGGGAAATAAAGATGGTTTGCCACTAAGAATGGGTGTAAAATGAACCGCAACGCTGCACAAAGCTAATGATGTCTTACCATAGACTTCTCAAAGCTGTAACAGCCAACAATGGTTTTGCAGCAAATTATTAATGATGTTATATTCCATTAGTTTTTAAACATATTTTTGTTTATGCTTTTGTAAGTCTATAAGTATATACACCACTGTGCAAAAGTCTGAAGCACGTAAGATCAATGTTTAAAATCCTTTATCTTAGTAATAAGTATATTTTCCCCAGTAAGAACACTAGAAATCATTAGAATAGATGTAAGATGTAAAATAACCATAAATACAACACAAAGTAACATAGATATCTTATTGTGAAAGAAGTAGATAATATCTTGAGCTCCAGTTTGAAGAACAAAGTGTAGTTCCAGATTTCTCCTGGACGCCACAGACATTGTATGAATGTATTCAGTTCCTTCAGCAGCAATCTTGAATTAGCTTAATGAAGTACTGAGCAGTCAAAGCAGGTATTACATGATAACTGCAAACAACACTGGGTTGCTTCCACAAGGAAAAGCTTGGGAAGGTTAAAGAAACACACTGACGTATGTAAAACCATTACTTACTATATTAATACTGTTTGAGTATTAAAACAATAAAGTGTTTTGCTGAGCAAATAAAAGCTTCCTGTCTGGAAAAAGTAGCTTTTTAAATATAATAAAGTCCAAGAGTTCCTTAAAACATTGATAAACAGTGCTGTATGTTTGGAAATGAAGTGTATGTGTGCACTGGCGGTAGAAATAACAGAAACAAGGGTCGTTTAAGATTTATTTCATTTTTAGCTTTCGATCGTTTCATAGATTGTCAGGCCAAAACCATGAACGCAACCTTATGCATAAGTAAATCGGTAATTTATTAAAGAACATTCTGTTTTATAAAATAAATAAATCATAAATAAACACACACATACATACATACATGAACAAACATCCAACATTAAAGATAATGACCAGCAAGATCAAAGGCCTTTGACAGCAAGAACCAAATGAACCAGCCACTTGGTCTGTAGCAGCTAACGACAGTCAACACCAATTCTGCCAATATCACTGAGAAAGAACGATCACGTTGTACTAGTGAGCTTCATTACCTACTTATTACCTTGGTCAACTAAAGACAACCTACATGACGAAAAACATTCTATTTTTTTCAAGTATTAAGTTTCCCCTTTAATCCATAGGCGAGTGCCTCGTACGGGATACATTAACAAATGATCGGGTGCGTCGTGCACACACGTGTTCTTAACAGCAGAGTACATATACCAACATTAACTATGCGCCCGAGAAATTCTCAGCATTCCTCAGTTCTTCAGTTTTGCACGTTTACATTCGTCATCATACATATTCATCACGAAACTGCTGGAGAAGATCCCCCCCAGCAACGTCAATCTTAAACAACTATGACAATCTTTGATGTGTAAATAAAGTTACAATGCACTACAGTATATGTAACTTCTAGCACAATCACGGTGAAGGTAGTATATGTGATTGGTGATTATGGATCGTTACGTCTGTTGGTTAAGGTTTGTTAGTTTTCAAGTAAACCCTGAACTAAGCTGTAGTGCTAAGCCCTTCTAATAACAAGAGTGAACCTTTCATTCCACCACAGCGCTTTGCACTGTGCGATGCTAAAGGAACGGAAGAGGCTGTAGAAAAATACAGGACTAGCTGTAGTGAGCTGTAGTGTTCCCTGGCACTAGGAGCCTAGTGGTGCGGTTTGGCCCTTTGCGATATACACCAAATGAGTTATTGCACTGACGTACCTGATGTTTTACAAAGGGCTGGTGCCAAAAGGGAGCAGCTATAAACTTATGACGCTGGCAACGCACACGGATTACGGCTGAGTTAGCTTAGGAGTCAACAGCACCTACTCCCTGCCACGCTGACAGCTTGCTCCATCTTTGAGGTCACAAGTGTCGGCAAACGTTAACAAAGAAGGTAGTTTATCGACGGTGTTATCGTAATGCGAATCTTCTAGAATGCTGACTCTAGTAAGCTAGATTCAAGTGTGAGTTGGCTGCGATGAGGAGCATAGGAATTTAGCACTTGGATTACTGCAGAAGCTATGTAGAAAGCAACAGCGGGAATCAGTTCCTTCATCACCTCTGGGTAACATTCTGTTTACAGTGTCTAGTAATCTCTAGTAATCTAGTGAATGCTGTGAGGAAAACATACAATTGTTACTAATCTTATAACCCCTACTATCAAACCGTCCTCTTCATTCATCGGTTATTAAGTTCGACTAGACAACAGCATAAAACTTTATATCGTTTGGACACAGATTGTGCTTTGAACCTTTTGGACGTCTCCTTCACTTTGTATGTATGAGTTAAAAACAGAAAAAACAAACAAACAAAAAAATGACATTGCATTGTCAGATCCTTTATCTGAACATTAAGATGCTAGCGCTAGCAGGATGGCCCCTGAGGGAGGTGCTGTCTCTCTGTCTCAGGCCACTGCAGGAGAGGTGCTCCAGAAGCACCAGCGGCGGCGTGAATGATGCTTGTTCAGAACCACATCCTCCTTCTCCCTCTCCTTCTTCACCCTCTGGTAGTGGTCTTCCTCTTTTAGGTACCAGACTGGAGGCCAGCGGTGCTTCTCAAAGTACTCCTGGTTCTCTGCACACGTCACAACATGCAGACAGAGAGCCGTCAATCACAGGGCCGCATGACATGGATACAAATTTTGATTCTTGACAGTCGCTTAAAGTTGCGATGACTACATAACATATCATCTAGTGATCAGAGTGTAACATTTAATTATAAATAAATGATGAGACCATAGTTTAATTAATTACAGAAAATTATGTTTTAGTACGGACAATTACTGATGTTCCATACTGATTATCAGACCTCTAACCAATAGGACCTAGTTGCTGGCCTTGGTGGTTAAAACTCGAGCTTTAAAATGCAGGTGTGCAGCTAAAATAAGGCTCTGCCTGCAGACTAAAACTCGAAAGTGATGTGTTTCAGTGGTGATATAAAAGAGTGCAACAGCATTTTTTGCATGTAGTTTTTATATAAAAATTAGCATGACTTCCGTAATAGCCACAATCATTTATTAATAGTACCTAACAAGCCTAATGTGTTTATTTAGGCCTGTTAGCTGTCTTGCTTACTGGTTATCTTAGCACTAGTTGTGTTGATATTAAATACTATAGTCTGTTTTTCTGCGCTCTCACACAAATATACACAAAAATTGTGTAGAAATACACTAAACTCTAACATTCAGATCCTAGTAGTTATAAAATTACCAATTGGTACAGTTTACGTTCTGGTGAATCTATTGTTCATGTAATGGTGCTTAGTGCGTTAACTTTATTTCACAAAATTGGCACTAACTTTAGGTGAGAGAGGCATTTTTTTTGTTCCCACCCACCACCCCCCTCTTCGGAGGACTATTAGGACTTTATTTTTATTTTTGTTACAATAATAATAATAATAATAATAATAATAATAATAATAATAATAATAATAAATAGAGAATAGTAGACACTTATGTACATACAGTCATAAGTGGGGGGGACAAAAACAAGCAACAATGAAACAAATCAAAGAGCAAAAGAAAAAAAGGACAAAAATAATAAAAAAGGAAAAAAGGATAGAAAAAAAATGGCAATGAAATACAACAGAAAGAGAACAAAAGAAACAAAAGTCTATATATATATAAAATCAAGGCTTGTATGTACACTATATTCAAAGTAGCACAACTTAATCCATAATATTGTCCTTTGATAGCTTTGTGTGTGTGTGTGAGGTGTATCTGGCTTGTGGGATGGCTCTGGGGCAATCAGGTCTTGTGTCTACTGATTATGGAGGGTATTGTAGGGTTTTGTAAGGCTTTTGTCAGGAGTGTCCAGGCTGGACCTGGGTCAGTGGTTTTGATATCGATGGTGTCTGAAAGGTTCTCCATTGATATTTAGTCAGTTATCAGGTTTTTCCAGTTATTAATGGTGATGTTTTGTTTTGCTTTTTAATTCGTGAGTATGGCAATTTTAAACAGGCACCAAAAAGCAAAAAATTGGAAGCTTTGATGGCCAATGGAAAAAAAGCAATATACACACAGAAGTTTTAAGCGTCTACAAAAAAAACAAAAACATAAAAAATAACCTCAATTTATTTGGTCAGTTGCTGTGTAAATTACTTTAAAATAGGTTTTAGCCAAATGGCATCAAATCAGCATCAAAGCCTTCCTACGGTTCAGTCGAGTGTGATAGAGCAGGGAGCACAGTACACCCTGTACAACTGTGTCCCAGACCTGGAGTTTGACACCCCTGCTCTGGGTATTAAAGATGAAGGTCAGGTCCTAATCCTCATGAAGTCATTGGAAAGACTATATGTCCGCAGTCACAACTGTGTTTGACATTTCCAGCTCCATTCATAACAAAGGAAACGTTAAAGGTTGTCTCAGATGCTGCAGATATATCTTTTGTCATTAACAAACACCTTCACTGTCATGTGACTCACAATCAATGTCACTGCACACATGTTTGTAATGTTCTCACCTGGTGATTTGGACTTGATCTCTTTGCGATAAATGGCACATATACTATTGTAATTAGTGCAGATGTGATGCAAGCACCAGGCAGCAAGTTGGCTGGCATTATGGAACTATGATGAAAACAGAAGAAAATAGATCAATATAAACTCACATACAACTGGTATGTATAGTGCTATGCAAAGTCAGAGACCACCCTCTATTGATTTAAATCCCATTCAAAAGGGCTGTTTAATAGGGCTGGAGCCAATCCCAGCGCCATCGGGCAAAGTTTGCCAGTCCATCGTTTGGCCAACACACACTCACACCTACGGGCAATTTAGAGTGACCTATCAACCTAACATTTATGTCTGATGACTGTTAACACAGAATCAAAATATAGTAATCAAGTTTTTAGTACTTAAAAGCTTTGCCTTTGTTACAGCTTACATTCGTTTTAGAAGATTTGCTTTCAGAGTTTTAGAGAAATCTGCAGGGAAATTTTTGTTGGTTGTATTTTCTGCTTCTAGTAATCCAAGTCATTTCAAACTAATTCAGTGACGTTGAGGTCTGGACTCTGTTGGGGTGGACAGTCCATTGTTCTGAAGACACCAGCAGCTTGATTTGCAAATGTTTTTCTTAGTGTGGGCTTTTGGACAGCTACACATCTTTTCAGACCCATAGTGTTGAGTTGTCTTCTAACAGTGGAAGGATGCTCATAATCATATGTGGTTTATTTGAGATATGCGATGATTTGCTCCTCTCTCTCAAAGATAAAAATACTGTTAATCTGATATTTCAATGGTGTGCCAGGTTTTGCAAAGCTGATGAGAGTTCTGTTTTCTCAGTACCATTTCATTACAGAAACACCTGTTGAAAGTCCCCTGCCTCATGCAAGTGGATTATCTAATCTCATTAAAATGTCATAGGAAAACAATTTGCACTGCATGTTTGCTTTGACTGGTAATTAAACCAATAATGTGCTATCTCTGACTTTTGCACCGTATTGTAAATACAGTAAGTATAAATATTTAACATAAATGAGCTAAATTGTAATGGCTGTATTGTGTCATATAACAAACAGAGATCAAAATCATGAAACTAGCACCTGAGCAAGCTCCAGATAGGTGAGAACCTCGCCGTCTATGTCCTGACCATCCTTAGAGGCTTTCACCAACTCGCTCACAGCGTATTGCTCTGTGGAGAAATAAAGAGCTGATATTACAACATACCGACAACTGAACGCGTTTGCAAGGTTATCTTAACTTGCTTCGAGCAAAACACAGTAATAGTAAATGTGAAATCATCACAGCGTACTAAAACATTTTGATACTTCGCTGCGTCTGAGCGCAAAACAGTGTCAGCAAATGGATTATTTCTGTTGACTGAGGCACAGGCTCCGCGCCACAAAGCCTGAAGTAAACCTTCGCCTACGCATGAGCCATAGATCAATGTCAAACTGTCACCATTACTGCTTTATGTGAATGTTTGATGACGTTAACTGGACAGCTTGCAATCTGCCCTCCACCAGGCTCGTGGATTCAGTCTTAGCTTTTTTTCCTCCCTCAGAGTCTTGACGTTGCACGTTGCTAGGCAACACTGAATGGAGGAACCAAAGCCTCAGTTTGATTGGAGTTTGTATTGGCCACATGGCTTCTGCCTGTGCTTGAAGAGTTGTACGTGTTTGCGTGTTGGAGATGGAGAGCCCACCTGTCAGGGCGATGAGGCGGGGAAGGCACAGTCTGTTTGCCAGAGCGATTAACTCCATTGGGTCCAGGTCGGCCATGGGCGACAGCTGATTGGTGTAGAGGTACTCCAGCACTGCCTGCATACACACCCTGCTGGTGTTGGGGAAGGAGACCTAGCAACACAGCACACATGCACATCCATTAAGTGCAAAGAGGGCAAAGAAGCAAGGAGGAGTATTAATATATCACTACATAACTGCAGATCTGACTTGTGGAGGACTTTCAAAGTGAATGACTTTGGTGAAACACATGTGACATGAAAACGTACTGGCTTCGACAGAGAAACGACTGATATGGCATAATGCTATGATATGGCATGTTTAGCCCACTTACATATTTTAATGTTTCTCATAAAGTTTCAGTATATACACAGCAAATGTTTAGCCAAATATATTTCTCAGTGAAAATACATACCATGTTCTCTGCTGCAATGTAAACACTAATACTACTAAACTGAAGATATCACGAAAAGATCAGTTATAAAATGTGAAAGTTCGTTTTTCTTCCAATATGATTAAAGATTAAATAAATCTAGATTAAGCATACTTAGGTTTGTTCCTTGCAGAGGATGTTTTCTTATTTTCTCTTAAAAAACTAACAAAACATGTAAACTGATTTTTCACAGCCACACTGACTAACGGCTAATGGCTGCTTTTTGGGCCAATTTCAGTGATTTTCATTAAAAGGTCTATTTACAGTGCAGTAATTGTTAATTGCTGACACATTTTGTGTAGAAACATCCATCCATCCATTATCTTCTGCTTCCGCTACACCATGGACAGTTCGCCAATCCATCGCATTCACTCACACACACACCTATGGGCAATTTATGCCTTACCTATGGGTGACCAATCAACCTAACATGCATGTCTTTGGATGTGTGGCAAGAAACCGGAGTACCCGGAGGAAACCCTCTTAAGCACAGGGAGAACATGCAAACTCCACGAGGCCCGAACGGGGAATCGAACCCGGATCATCTTGCTGTGAGGCGTCTCGCTGTGACCCCAATAGGAACAGTTTCATAAAAACGTTCCACACCATAAAATTGCGAAGACTTTGGATATCCCAGTACATAATACCCTCAAAGTGAACCTGGATCTGTTATCAGCGCACACTTCTAAAGCCTGCTTCTCTGATCGTACGGATCTGCGTTAGTGCCTATGGTGTGGGCAGCTTACACATCTGGAAGGGCACTATCAATGCTGAACAGTATATAGAGGTTTTAGAACAACATATGCTCCCATCCAGACAGCGTCTCTTTTAGAGAAGGCCTTGCATATTTCAGCAACAATCTAAAGCACATACTGCTTCCATCACAACAGCATGGCTATACAAAAGAGGAGTCCGGGTGCTATCTTTCACCAATAGAACCTTTGGCATATCATGAAACTAAATCTGCCAAAAAAGAATTGAGACTGCTGAGCAGCTAGAATGCTACATCAGACAAGAATGGAACAATATTCGCCTCCAAAACCTTAAGAAATTGGTCTCCTCGGTTTCCAGAAGTTTAAAGACTATTTATTGTTAAAAGAAGAGGATCATCCACACAAGGGGCAGACATGGACCTGCCCCATCGTTTTTGAGTTGCACTGCTGCTGTCAAATTCTAAATGAGTTAATACATTTCATTTTTTTATTATGAATAAAATATACATATATGAGTTTTGTAAATCACTGCATTCCTTTTATTTACAGTTATTTACATTTACTAACACTTCACATTAGTTGTTTGTTGTATTCGGCCGTTTGATTGGTTAATTCCAATTGTGCAAGTCATTCTGCTTGCGTCTAAAATGCCCTTTTAATACCAGGAGAAACAAATTTTATACCATATTCCTTTTAGTCTCTTGAAGGTATGTGACAACAAAACAATTATTCTACAGTTCTGCAAACCGCAAACGGGATCTTCCTGGAGCTTTTTCTTTCATAAGTGCTGCAATTTGTTAAGTTATTAACTCACATCTGACTGTATGCTTGCAGGTATTGATGCATTTCTCTGTGACCACCGGCGGTCAGCAGATGTCCTTCTCTCTGCTAATCCCAGTGGAATCGATGACAGGCTCACCTCAGACCATTACTAAGCACATTTTATCAAAGCACACAGTTGAATGTAGCTACGTAACTCATTGCATAACATGCTTCAAAAGAAGACTCTACAGACTGCAGTGGACAGGTAAGGGAGGAGAAAGAAAAAAAGAAATTCAAAATACTTCTTTCATTTTCTTCTTTTCAAATGCGAACTACTTTAGGGTAAGTAGGACGCCGCCGTCCCCAAAATAAAGCTGTCCCAATTGTAACTGGCATGTGATGCTGGCCAAGCAACATCACTGAGCAGAATAAAGTAGGCCTGGCATCATCTTCATCACCCTCCTTGTACAGGCCATAAAGGAAAACTCAGATGTCTCTCAGTGACGTCTGTTTCCCCTCGTTAGACAGACACATCGGGCTGTTTTTTTCCCATAAGCAGTTTAACAACAATGCATGAGTTGATTTGCTCCATTAGTCCCATAGGGGATAGTTTCCTTAACTACATGAAGTGTGGTCATGACTGGATTGCTGTGCTAATAAACATTCACTGTAAAAGCTTAATGGTCTCTGAAGGTCTGGCAGACGTTGTAATGGCACAACCAGACAAAACAAATGATTTGGCAGACATCTTAATAGCACAAGACAAAACAAAAGGCAAATTTTTAGCAAGAGGATCAATCACATCACTGCTTCATTTACAGGAGATATTTCTATGGGGATCCACTTGTGTAAGGAAGGGGAAAACCAAAGAACATTCCAAAAGCTAGTTCAAAAAATGATGTAGAGACCTCATATTTTAATATCACTGAATGTGATATAAGAATTTATTGGATTTTAAAAAGTAGAAAATGCAACCAACTTCTAAGACTGAACTTTGGAGGTGTAGAAAAATGTTAAGCTTTGTTAAGCTAAAAGCAAGACTAACGAAAATCTGAGAAATGTGGAGTATATAAAACCCTACTCCACATCTCAGATATCCAGTTTCGCTCTTCTTGTGCAATTTTTCTTCTTTTTTGTCTATTTCTGTTTGTCAGTAATGCTTCTTTGAAAGCCAAACATCCTTTCAGACTTTCAGCTTTGAGTTCTTTTCACAGTGAAAGGATGGACAGTAAACCTGTGGATTTTTTTTTTAGATCTAAAACAAGAGTACAGCTTGATTATCTCTATATTTTCCAGGTACTGTTTATCTGATGTTGACAATTTTCTACCAGGTTTTTGGAAACTCCTGCTTTTTCACTTGTTTTTCCTTTGACTTTCTCCCAACTTATGCAACTGGATTATCTTCTATCTGCTCTCTTTAGAAATACCTCCTACTTTATTTTCAGTGATGTGCTTGAAAGCACCAGGCGTAGGTTATTTTGAATTAGTGAAAAGTGTGATGCAGTTTGGCAGGCTCTGAGCGCCTGATGAATGTTTGTGCGTAGGCTCTGGTCTGCATCTTTTGAGTCTGTGTGTGTGTGTTTGTCTGGGCAGTGCGACCTTGCACCATCTGGTTAAAGACCGAAAAAGATTCCACATTAATCCTCTATAATGCGGTAAAAAGAAAAAAAAAACAACTATGAATGCTTTTCACACTCACCTCATTGTTTGCACTCTCAATGAACGAGCCTCCAAACAGAGCAGCCATCCAATCACAGCTGGAGATCAGCAAAGGCTTATGTGCATTGATGGTGCCGTCATCCAACCTGAACACCACATCTTCCAGGACAGCCAAAGAATACCATGAGAAAAAGCACTTACGAAATCACAGATTAATATCATTGTCATCGCTACAACAAATACTTATGAGCCAAAAAATCTTAATCATGTTGTTAAACCGCAGGTACATTACAACATTACACTAATAAAACAGTGCACGGAATTTGCTTTTTACAAAAATAAAATACAATCAACACAATAAAAGGCCAAAAAATAAGCAAACTAAAAACATAGTGTAGTGAGAGTCAAAGGTATTGGACATAAAATGACTTCAGATCAAAAGATGAGCATAAGACTATATCACTGGGCAATGTTTTCCATACATCTATTTCATTTCCGGTTGGAGGGATTTGTTTGGGCATTTAAGACAAGATGCTTGCATACACTTCATAACTCATTCTGCTGCTCCCATCACCAGCTACATAATTAATGAAGACCAGAAAGTCTGTTCCAAAAGCAGCTATGCATGCCAAGGCCATGACACTACCTCCACCATGTTTCACAGATCAAGCAGTCTACTTATGATTAACTGCAGTCCCTGTCCCTCTCTACACTTTTCCCTTTCCATTATTGTGAAAACAACTACTCTTCACCTCATCTTTCCATAACGCTTTGCATTAGAACTCATCAGTACAGTCCTTGTTGTCAGTGCTGATAAGAGGTCTGCATCCCTGTGCTCTGTAAACTGGCTTTTGTTTCTTTGTTGTTTCTTTCACAATTGGAATTATTTTCCTGTTATCAACATTTGAAGCTATTGTTTATGGAACACCCAGTTTATCTGTAATTATTCAGGTATTTTCTTTAATCTCATGCTATTCAATTGTTAAATTACCTGCTATTAAATTGTTTTACATTAAAATAAGAGACCTATGGAACACCAGAGGAATCAGAATCACCTGTTATTCATTTGTCCCAAAATGTATGCTCAGCTAAAATCTAGTCCCATGCTCAACATTTTGATCTGGAATCCAAATTGTATTAACGTCTAATCAAAATTACCAATGTAATCGTACTTATTATGATAGCTTTACTTCTTATTGTATACTTTATCCATGTGCACACATTTGAGTCAAGTTCAGTTTACAGATGTTAAAGGAGAGATAATGAAAGATTGTTTCTTTATAATATAATAATCTAATTTATTTTCTATTCAGTGCTGTAGAAAATAACCTAATCTGGGTAGGAGTAATGTACTTTACCTGTAAAATTGTTCTTGGTCAGACATTCCTTAATCCTGTTAGCTTTTCTCACATGGAACGCTTTTGTGATCTCTTGGTTCATGAAGGCCTCTTTATTCATGATGTTCTCCACCATCATCCTCAGGTCAAAGACTTCCAGGATCTCAGCGATCTGGGCGATCTTCATCAGGTCCTTCTCCTTTTCGTCAAGCTCCCCGGTGTATAGAAACCGCAGCACTGCACTGAAAGGCCCCAGCTGGATGGAATGGTCCAGCTTCACCACTGTCATCAGTGACGGGCTACCTGTCACTGGGTTGACCACAGTTTCTCTGTGGATGCTGTAGAACGCCTTACTCCAAGATGCCAGGGACAGCTTAGTGCGGCGATGTCTCCCGCTGAAGCTCATTATCTTCAGAGTCCCGTCGCTCTTGGAGGCGCGCAAGGAGCAAGGTGAAAGGTTGGGCAACACGGCCACGTCTTCCTCCGTGTCCAGGCTGAGAGTGCGCATCAGTTGGTCCCGCCCATGCCGCTCTGTCACCACCAAGCACTGGGACTCGTCAGAAAAGTCCATCTGGAAGAGGTCGAAGAACTTGGATGACGAGGTAGACAGGTATATCTTGTGGGCGAACACGTGGATATGCTCCTGAACGATGAACATGACGTCAGCACAGAGTGGGTTCTCTAGCAGCTGCCTGGGTCCATCCTGGTTGTTAGGGGGGCAATCTGGGATCTTGATCAATGGTGGAGGGGCTTTAGGAGGCAGGAAGGGTGCCTGCAGTAGGGGCTTCTGGACTTTACGCAGATGGGACTTCCAGAACTGAAGGTGGCGTCTGGAGATGAGGGCGGCTCGGATGGCGTTGTCAAAGATGTCTTTAATGCCAAACTGGTCAAAGACACTTGTTTCATAATATGGAATACCCAGCTCTTTGGCCACCTCCCTTCCACACTCTGGAGGCAAAATGTCTCCAGGTTTTATAGGCCTGTTAGAGATATTTGAATGAGATACTTAATGTGACATAAAGACTGAGCAGAGTAGACATTCTAGAATAATCCCATGATCTTTACTGCATCTTTCTTAGACCACTACATCTGTTGTAAATATCCCCACGCACCTCTTGCAGTGCTGCTTAAGTCATATTTGTTCCACTGAAAGACTAGAAAACCTCCTTTCAGATTGTGTTTATTTATATTATCTCAAGGGGTGGGAGGAATTAGCCAACTAATGCAGATGGACGCCAGATAGCAGCATCTGTATTTAATTCATCTCTATATCAGTGGGTGGGTAATTCCTAACCTTTGTTCTGTGTATTCACACTAAGCATGCTGGGGGAAGATGCAGAATCAGGAATCCTGTTTAACCAATTATGCTAAGTGATGCAGTGGTGCACTTAATAATTACATTGCATTACCAACACTGTATTTGCTGAGATGCCTCTTTTAGGGAACATAATATTTTTATCTATGGTATTCCAAGATCCCTGTACACATATATTTATATATTTTACAGAGGGATCTTGTCACTGTTGGAGCAAAATCTTGTATACTCAAAAGGGTACTATTATAGGTGTAGGAAAAAACAATAACATATAAGGTGCGGGAAAAAACAATAACAATAATGTAATATTAGTTGATGTAACAATATTATTTATAGTAATTTTGGACCATTTGTTTTGGTCGATATGTGATGAGGTTTTACCCTAATTTACCAAAGTGGAGTTTCCAAATAATGCAAAAAATACCAAAAATAGAGGTTTTCGAATGATGGCAATGACTCATATGGTCATTGCCAAAAAAAAACCCATTTATCTGTATTTTTTTCCATTTCTTCCTATACCCTTTGAACACAGCAGCTGTCCTTATACATTGTGTCAGAATTCCATAATAAATGGACAAAAAGAAATGCACCACAATTACTTGGAATAAAAGCTGTTTAACATGATCATACATAAAAAGAAAATAAGTTTTTACCCTCTCTTCTACAGTCATCTTTGGACAGTGACTATATGTTGTGTATATATAGATGGATATTATAGAATTTCTAGTAGAATATTCTTACTTTTTCGCATACTGTGTTCTGAACAAATGTAAATTTCTTGAAATGCTTGATTGAAATCAAAGGAACAATCAAATAAATATGTACCTTGCTAATGGTCGTCTAGCCCGATTGACAGCTTCCAAGTCTGCATAGCGTAGATCGAGTTGACAGCCTACTAGAATGACAGGTGTACGTGGGCAGAAGTGCTTGATCTCCAGGTACCACATGGTCTTGACGTGATGGAGGGAATTGGGGTTGGCGATGGAAAAGCAGAGAACCACCACGTCAGACCTTGGGATGTGAAAACGAAGAGAAGGTGACTCGAGCATCCGCTCGATGGTCATAAATTACCATCATCATCATCATCATACTAACAAAATGCAAGACATCACTAGACACAGCATGCTAACAGGATGTGCAGCGTAGAGTGCTGTACATGACAGGCGCCAAGCGGTATCCGTAGCAACACCACAGTCCCGCAGTATTTTGGCATGCAGAGGAAGGACCCGCCCCGCGGTCTCAATGCCAGCCCTGACATTGACCTTCTGACAGAATATGAAAAGATTGCCTCTGGTTCACACCCACGTCCTTGGAGACGTCAAGACTCTCGCAGCAATGAACACCTTCGGCAATGCTTTTTCAGGGCCGCCTCAGTGAAGACCATTTCAGACATGAGAAACAAAATGACAGAAACCAACAAAGAAAAGAAAAAAAAGAAAGAAAAAGGAGAACATGCAGACATACTGACACGTGACTGGCATACCTTCTGGGAGTGAGGTTAGTACACTGTCTATGCTGACAGGAGGCAACACCGGCAACCACACAAGAACAGTGAACAACGTATGATCACCCCCCTTCGCCATCGTCCACCAAAGGAATTGTGCAGCGCTCGCTGACAGGGCAAGCGACAGACGCAGCTACCACACCACACAGTCAAACTGGAAATGCAGAGAGTTATGAAGGCGCTAGCGGACTTGCAGACTTACAGTGTCTCGGTTACGTTTCTCAGGCTCGCATTAAGACCATAGGTGCCCTACAAACAGAAACAGGCACAGAACAATGCTACGTAGTACTTGGCCTTTTCAAAGAATTCAAAAATGATTCAACAATATTTTGGATTTCACTTCATTTTAAGTACATACAGTACTGTGCAAACATCATGTATGTACTTTTCAGTCAAAATGACCATGAAGTACAAGTTTCAGAAAAAATAGTTATTTTGAAGGAAGTCTGCAGGAATATAACGCCACACTTTGATAGTTTAGTCCTAAAACTGGTTGCATTTTCTGTTGATGAATGATGTCTGGGCTCTGGGATGGACTGTCCATTGTTCTAAGAACACCAGCAACTTTATTTTGATTGGTTAGCAATTAATGTTGAGTTGACCTCTCACAGTGGAAAGATGTACAAATGCCTGTGAATTCTAAGGCAATAGTGGAGCTTGATTTTCTTTTGTATCCCAAAAGTTACATGCTATCTGTGTATCTGATGGTGGTCTTCTAGGTCTTCCACAGCTGTTAGGAGTTCCATTTTCTCTACCGTTCTTTTATAATAATAACAACTTGGTTTGGAAACATTTTCTGATTTTATTTTTAATTAAGGGAATTATGCTTGAAAGGTTTATCACTTCAAAATGTATAACTCACACTCAATGGCTGTAAATTAAATCAAGTGTAGTCTCTGACTTTTGCACAGTACTGTTGATATCACAGTAATATTAGGGATTACCATGAAAATGTGACTCAAAACCTGAATCTTTCATGCAGCATATGACTCAGAGTCCTAGAAAAGCAAAACATCTAACAGTAAGACTATTTTATATCATGTTAAACACTATAATGTGGACATAGAAGAGCTGATAAGGGATAAGCACTGTAAAACACTAGATATATGGCATGTGACACAGCTCGGATAACAGCTGCTGAGCTAAGGGCGTCTTCAGGAAGTCAATGGCTTACTGAAAGTAAGGCCTCTTGGGCCAAACAGGAGCTGATAGCAAATCAAATCAGGAGTGCAAGCCTCCCCTCGTTCCAGCCCCGAATCAATGTTCTGCTGGTGAAACATTTCAAATTTGGGAAGTTACTGTGGTACAGAGGTCAGCAGCCGCCCTCTCTGGCGCCCTCATTCACCTCCAAAGAGCATGTTAGCAATCTTAGTTTCCTGAGTCAAACCTAATCCATCTTGTCAATACACCTAGCGCTTAAGACACCTGCATTACCAAGGAAAACAGCAGCAGCAATCGATTCGCTAATCAATGGCACCTCCTCTGGCCAAATTCTAAAACCCTGAGTGAGAATGTCCAGTAAAGCTTATGTCCAGCATTAGCACACAACAGCCTTAATACCTGCTAATCAGTCTGCTATGTGTCATGAGTAGACAAAACAAAGATAAACTAATACACATGCCGTCTGCTACACATAAGGTCATATATCCACTATAACTCAGGCCTTATTTGTAATCTACGGGTAGCATAAGTTTTTTTTTCTCCCACTATCTTTCAAAACACAGCCCTGACAAACTGTGGAGAATAAACACCTGGATTTATGGCCTGCCTTTTACGATGCAGTTTCTCATTACTCATCACTAATTCAGCTCCAAACCAGGCATTCAGCACTTTCTCTTTCCCAGGCAGAGAAGGAGGGGAATGGTACATCTAACTCTATTAACCATACAATACCTTGAATGATGTACTGATATATTTTGGCAATTAATCGAGTTTTAAGGAGTAAAAATAACTTAAAATAACTTTAACAGTAACAAACCATCCACAGCCACATCCATAGATTCATCAAGCTCTGTTTCTTACGCTAAGAATTTAAAGCATGCATTATCATCATGTAAATCACCAACTAATCAAAGCCAGTTCATAAAGAAATTAGAATTCATTATTTCTTTTTCTTTAATCAGCTGATCGTGAACGCTCACATTTACTCAGGTCTAAACCTAAGCCCAGTGTCTAGAAACTTGGCAAAACAACAGATACCATATTTTGTTAGAAAAAAAGAAGAAAATATAGTCAACAGAAAATTACACAGTACCCTCAAAAATGTATATAGTTTTCTCTAATTCTCTAATATAATTTCTCTAATTTACCTTTATTGCCGCTTCCATTCTTTCAGGTTGGCTTTTGGTCAGTTTTAGCAAAAAAATATGCATTATAGGTCAGTCCAGTAGTAAGCAGCCTCGCCCGCAGTCTTGTCATCTCCTGAAATAATAATGACTGAAAATGACCACCATATGTCAGACTAGCATTTAGTGAGCTTCATTGTGATGTATCGGCCTTGAAGTTGCAGGTTACTTTATTTTTGATGAATTATTTGTTAATTATTTATACTATATACCTTATATTATGTGATTATTATCCTAGTATATATATATATATATATATAAATAATTGCATACATTTCGTACATGTGTATGTTGTTCAGCTCCCACATGCACTGAATTGGTTAACCAGCATGTCCACACATGACATTGAAATTTAAACCTGCTTAAAGGTGGTAGCATTTTCTGCCAACTACAAATTTTCAGCCAACTACAAATTTAAACTTATCTGTCTATAAAATCTCAGATGCCCAGTTATTGTGTTCTAAAGCACATTTTTATCTAGTTGTTTCCGTGGAAGGACAGACACAGCTGCCTGTGGATTTGTTTAGATGTGATGTAGGAGTGGAACTTGATTTCCTCCTCTCTCTCAAAGATAAAAGCTTTTAGTGTTGTTTATCTGATGGTGACTGTTCTGGTGGTCTTCTGGCTTTGCACTGCTGTTAGGTGTCCAATTTTCTTCATATTTTTGAACAGTTCTATGTTTGGTAAACTCCAGTTCTGTCACTTATTCTTCTTTCACGTTCCTCTTCTTTGCGCATGCAGATTATTTTGGATGCTGAAAGATGAAGGACTTGGTCATTAGTGGTCATTTTGACTGGAACTGCCAAAACCAAAAGGGTGATCTCTAACTTTTTCACAGCACTGTATGTCGTCCAGAGTTCACAGATCATCTCTTTTGCTCACTGAAGTGTGGGTTATTGGGTTGCTGTATGGGCTAAAAGCGACTAGTGATCTCCCACAGGCCACCCTCGTATCTTTATGAGCATGGGTCTGACTTTATGGCTTATGGCCGCAGCACTTTTGTTTTATTTTTAGGATGCAATAAAGCAGGGACAGGAGATACGGCTCCACAGAATGGAAATGTAATTCTGCTGAGAGGTTGACTGGCCCAAGGACGTGGAGCATGGCACGGTGTTGCCTGCTCGTAATAGCCCACCGTGTGTGTATGTATCGGTGTGTATGTGCGTCTGCTCGCTTGGGTGTGAATGTGCTGACCGACGCACTAAATCAAAGAGGAAACATCCTCTAATTCACTCTTAGAGAACAAAGACATCAAGCAACATGATTGTTGCTGTCCTGCTTTCTTAAAAGCCTCCCTCGCAACTGTCAGAAGCAAGGCGGACTAATACGTCCTCACATCAGCGCGTACTCAAGCCGTCGAGCACCATCTGTCGCACACTTTCAAAGAACACAAAGGCTTTGCTGGAACCCATCAATATGACACTCTTCCTTTAAATAGCATTCAGAGTCTTTTTTAACCACTACGTTCTGGGCATGTGGGGTAGTTTCTATTGTTAAGTTAGGAAAAGGAAGGTAACATCACTGACATCACGTATTATAAATCTTAGAGTTTATAACATAAAAATTAAGGGGTTCCGAAAGTCAATAAAAGTTTAGTTAGTTCAACATGTGTTGCTTACCGACAATGGTCAGTTGTCAAAAGGTCAATGTGTATGAAATCTGAGGCCATTCTAAACTTCTTATGGACCCAGTGATGCCATTCGTGATGTACATAGTACATAGTAGCTCTCATAGCCGTTGCAACAGTCCACAAAATCCATATTGTCGCTGTCCAATGAAAAACAAATATCTCCAAAATTGTAACTTTATAGGAGAGGACAAAAACCTACTTTACTTTTAATGCAAGGCAATGGAACCAGAAGTTTTTCCAAGCTATTTTGGAGCACTTATATTGGCCCATTCATCATGAAATTTTCATACAATGTAAACGACCACTGTCATGTTCAAATTATGTAGAAAACTCAAAAACGAGAAAAATAAAGATATGTCTTTCATTGAACAGCGACGATATGTTCTATGTCAATATCAGAGGCAGAAGCAGATTTTTACTTCTGTTAATGCGAGTAATGTATTTTTTTAAAAGGAACTTAAGCTATTTAAAATGAAATCTAAATAAGTGTTAGGAAACTAATTTCACAGCTTCCAATTTGTGGCTCTCATGTTTTGGTATCAGTATCTTAGCTCTGACTGGCCCATTACATTAAATTTAGACATTTAGACAGAATTTAGACATTCAAATTAGCCACATGTGATTTTGCACACAACGGAATTTGACCTCCGCATTTAACCCATCCGTGCAGTGAAACACCCACATATACACACACTAGTGAACACACTAGGGGGCAGTGAGCACACGTGCCCGGAGCGGTGGGCAGCCCTATCCACGGCGCCCGGGGAGCAGTTGGGGTTAGGTGCCTTGCTCAAGGGCACCTCAGTCGTGGCCTGGGGGATCCCAGGGATCGAACCGGCGACCTTCCGGTCACAAGACCGGATCCCTATCCTTCAGGCCATGACTGCCCCAAAACCTACATGATTCACAAGAATTGCATGTTCATCTTCCAAAATGAACTTCTTAATGCTTTCTTAATGGTTGCCTGATCATCAGAAAACACAAAAAAGCAGTGTTCAGACCCACTTCATTAAAAACAGAAGTTGGGTCACTTACAGGATGCATCAGTGAGCATAACAACACTATAGCGAAGCTGTAATGCCGCTATAATATGAGGTGCCGCCTTTCATACAAACTCAGATCAAAAGGAAGCTGGTGTCTCAGTTCCCTGGCATGAAAATGACCAGAAAAGCAAAAAAAATGGCATGGAATACGATGGAAATGCGACGAAAAAGAAATCAAATACAAAACCAGTGCTCTACAGATGGTTTGGAGATGATCAGATCATGTACAGTGTACATAAAGAGTTTCAAACAGGATTGTGTCAGTGCAGACAATATGCGAGAAGGGTCTGGTTGCAGGATGGTGTCATAATTTTACCAATCTGTAGTACTTGTGAAAGGAAAGGGTCAACAGAGACTCTTAGGTGCCTCTTCGAAGTAAACCTTAATTAACTTCTATTTTGGTGTAGTCTATTTTAGTGACACTGCAGGTACAATTAGATTCTACAAAAGTGGCATAGTCCTACCTGCCGTAGGCAAAGCGTCTGTCCTTGTGGTGATCACCAAAGGTGTCCCAGAGCCTGAGAGACACACTGACATCGTCCACCACGTCTCTGGAGCGCTCTAAGACCTGCGAGTAGATACACCTTTATCATAGTCTGACCTATTTATTTTATCACACACACACACACACACACACACACACACACATATATCGACACTCAGGGACATTAAAGAAGCTATTTTTCCAGAGAGGAAGCTTTTATTTACTCGCAAAACACTTTTTAAATATTCAAATAGTTTTAATACAGAAAGTAGTGCTTTTACATGTCACACATGTTACACGTGTTATTTAACCCTTTACAAGCTTTTCCTTGTGGCCACCCAGTGTTATTTACAGTTATCATCTAATACCTGATTTGACTGCTCAGTACTTCATTAAGCTAAATCAACATGGTTAATGAAGGCATGTAATAAATTCATACAATGTCTGGGGCGTCCAGGAGAAATCTGGAACTAAACTTTATTCTTCATACAGGTGCACAAGATATTATCTACTTCTTTCAAAATATCCTATTTATGTTACTTTGTACTGTATTTATGCTTGTTTACTTCTTTTCTAAAGATGTCTGGTGTTCTTACTGGTGAAAACACACTGATTGATAAGATAATGGCTTTTAAATAATGAGCTTAGCTGCCTAAGACATTTGCACAGTGGGTCACGGGGCAAATCGGTTGAATTTGATGAGCTTTACCTCTTGGCAGACTCTGTACTGATCGATGGCCCAGACGGTTGGGACGTGGGTGGCCAGTAGCTGGTATTGGGTCAAGGTGGTGTTGCAGGCTCGGGCACAAATAAGGCGCGTCTTCCCCACAGCATTGTCTCCAACGACAACACACTTGATTGTTTCTACGTTGGGTCTTTCGTAGTCCATGCTACACTTCAGTACCTACTGGCAGAATGGATTTGATATTAGGTCACAATACATTGTGGGGCTCATTGAGCAAAGAACAGCTTTGATTTCAGCTTTCTATATACATGAGCCATAAAGAACATTGACCTTGGCTCTTGGTCAGTGAAACCTCAATGTAATACAGGACATCATCTCTTCACGTTCTTAAAATAGTTGCCCTGTATCTGGTTCTTGCTGAGCCCGGCAGTTCAAAATGTCCCTTATTAGATTCCGTATAGTAGCGTGTTGACATTCAGAACCAAGATTGTGAATGACACAGTAAAAGGTTAAAACCAGAATTAGGATATTCACCTAGTAGCAGATATACAAGGACTTTCTTTTGGTGAGAGAGATAAAAAAATAGAATGAATTAAAAATAAATAAACATACTGTACACTAAAGGTGGAAAAGAATTGATACAGCATATTTGTGTAATATTTTGTGTGGCAAGGACACAGAATGCAGATATTATATTGTTATTAGTATGGGTATTATTTTAAATACAAAATATTAATTGTTAAAATATAATAAATGTTTTGGTATTAGAATAATACAATTAGTTTCGATGCTATTTTGCAATAAAAATCACTGAAGTGAGTGAATTTGCAGTAGTAAAGGTAAAAGCGCAATATATGTTATCATATCATATAATAGTATAATAATCATAACATTATGGGGCGTTTGATGATTGGTGATCATCTGCTGTTCGCTAAATAATCAAATGCATGTAAATTAGCTGGTTTTTGAAAACAAAAAACTAATATACAAAAGGCTTTTTAAGCCTTCTATATATGTCATTACAGTCTTATAATAAAATACATGTAAATATAAAAATACAATCTTCTCTGATTGGCCGCCTTGTATTGTACCTCAATCAGAAAGCAGCCTGGGCAGGAACACTCCTTACCTTCTATATATGTCAATTATGAGGGCAAATATTAAATTGCCATTTTTTTTACTTAGTACTGCAAGTGCAATATAAATTGTGATTGTTTTATAAAAACTTTCTGTCTGAGAAAACCAGTATACTGTTGCTGCCCCCCAAAAAATGGTGTCACCATTTTTGTCAATTTTTAGTTTCCTACACAATTTAATTTGACAGCTGTCCTTTACAATGCAGCCAAATTTAATAATGTATGGACCAATAAAAAAGCTCCAAATTCACTTACTAAATAAAACCTCTTTATGTTACTTACACTGAAAAATAAGACCGGTTCTGTCCTCTCCTGTAGAGTAACTGTTTTGAAGATGCTTGTTGTTCTTTGGATGTGACAATGCAATTTTCCTGGTTTAAGGCTTTAACACTGATTGAGGGGTGCCAGACTGCCACTTAGATGTGCTTGCGATGTCACAGCACGGTGCACTTGGTTGCTTAATCTAACTCGTCTACAAAAAGTTCAGAAGTGTTATTAGGTTGAGTTTTCATTCTTGAAACCTGCCCTGCATTTAATAATAAAAACAGCAGTTTTTCAAATGATTTAAATATAAAATAACTAATCTGTCACTCCTATATATTTAGGTATAGTACAGAGTGAGATGGGAATGTGTCCACTGAGTATTCATCAAAATTGTGCACTACGGCCATAATAAACAGACTTCAGTCGAGAACTAAAGATTTTCTTGAGAAGCAGTTGACACTGAACCTCGAAAGCATCTCAGTGTCTTTGCTAGACAACGTGAGTTAAGCAGACAGACACAATTCATAACATCATATAACAGCAAGCTGAACTACACAGTGCATCCAAATAACCTTATTAGCAGGAGATTATTATCATACTGTCATTACTCATGGCATCACTGTAAGCAAACTAGATTGTTTATCTGATTACACAGCATGACATCACATTATTGATGTTGCCCTTTAATCACTCCAGTCATTACACAATACAGTGCACACAGCGAGAGGCAGAGAGAGAGAGAGAGAGAGATACAACGAGGGAGGCAGAGAAATGCATTGTTATATCTTTGTTGTGTTTTTTCTTTTTCTGTCTTTACAATTTCATTCATTCATAAAGACATCTATGGTTCTGCTAACAGATGCATCCATCTTCCTTTGTTTCTAAGGAGCCGTCTGTCAACACTGTCAATGCACAAAAGATTCCTACAGTGGCCCAAATGATTAAAGGACCTCGTGGCTGGATGTTATCTTTGGATCTTGCACAAGCTACCTTTGTGTCCACATGGACTTCCCAAAGATATGAAAGTCATGGTCTTCTGGTGAATGCTATAGTGAAATCCATTCACCAACATGAACAAACCCACTGATAATGACAGGGATGATGCAAGTAAATGCCAAGCTCTCTCTGGTGCAGTGCAGCTTTAAGCAGAGAGGCATTGCACTTAATATTAAATCGTTGGGTTGCATCTGAGCATGCATATACTCTAACACAGTCCCATTGCATATCATTGTAAAGTTTGTGCCTATAGTTTGAACTAGAGCAGACAATGGCAAGCTGCATGGCTGCAAACTAATATTCTAAATTCACAACACGCTTGAATGGAGATGAATGGCAATCTGACGGGATCAGCTGGTGTAACCATAGTCCGCCAGACTAAACCTGCTAACAGCAGTGATTATGACCTGGAGTTTTATTTTTCTATGAAAATCCTGGCACGCAGCTCTACCACTGACTGAACTCGTAACGACAGCAATGATGCACTGGGAGCAAGCAAACACATCACACACCACGTAACTGCAGTAGTAACCGTCCACACAAAGCACTGCACGGGGTCTCGCTGATGCAAAACCCACCTCACCGTTTCTTTGGAATTGTGTGTGTTTCTTCTTCTCGCTGTCAAGACCTGAAGAGACTTTGCAAGCAGACGGGACGACAGCGGCTCTGTTTCTACCTACTGTATAATGAAAAAAAGTCCCTGAGCGCTAGCTGCACGGCAAACGCTGTGCGGTCATTTCGTAATCGCTACAACGTCCCAGTTTGTCAAAAATGTTAATCCGGTTTGGTGAAGCTAGCGGTTTGGGTCGCAGCAGCCGTCATGCACTCTGCTCTCTTCACCCATTCAAATGCTCTTTTGAGGCGTTGTTATGGTTGTTTTGTTCCCCACCCGTATTCCTGCAAGCCCATCTTACCCTGCGCTAGGATTGGCTAGGAGTTCATAATCGCACTCGCCCTGCTTCGCCAGACTAGCCAATCCTATCATAGAGTAGGCGGGATTAGACGATTCAGCCGCGTTCTAGAACGTCAGGCTGGCCAATCGTAGCGCAGGGAGGGCGGGGTTTGTTCCGAATACGGGCGGAGAGCGGAAAAAAAAATAGAAACACATGACGCCTCTCAGAGAATCGACGCGGCATCCATTGTGACGTCGACGGCCCCGCGTTCTATTAATAGCGCTCGCGCGCGGGTTCATTCAGGAAAACAAGGCGCCGTGGACGCGCCTCGTCTCGACGTAAGACGAGCACAAAGAGGTAAAAGGTTTATTTCAGAGGCTGAGCATTGTCTGTAAGTGATGTTTTCCTGTCAACTTGCCCGTCAACTTTGGCAAGCGTGACTGTGATTATAAAAGCATTCGGACAAACAGGACACCTTGGACTGGCTGGCATAGCTCAGAACTGCTCGATCAGAAAGCTGGTAAACGCTTGTGACTGTTACAGGTTGTGTGCAACCGGCATTGCATTCACACGATCTGACACTTTGTGTAGTTCAGCACAGTTAACCCAGACCCATAACAAAAAAAAAAAAAAAACAAGAGAAAAACTCTCTAAAGAGCATGAGCAAGAAACACTGAGATGAGCCGAAGCTTGAAAGATAACCCTTTGCATAATAGTGTAAAGTCATTAAAGGGCCCATATGTGTTTTCCTTTGAGGACCACTTACATATTTTCTGTGGGTTTATGCACCAAAACTGTCATAATTCGTTTTTACTTGATCATTTGGAATTAAACAGGCTGTTGGTGATGTTCTGAGCTCTTTGCTGATTGGCTAGCCTGTACTCTGCTTGTACACTGAAACACTCCTTATAACGTCCATGAATGGGTAGGGCTAGATTGCTGCAGGAAGAATAAGCGACCATGAACTGCGTGAAAGTCGAACTGCGACCATGAAAGTCGTTTAGACTTAAATACAGGATTAACATGTTTCAGTCTGCGACAAATCTTTCAACCCTGACTAATGCAGTGAAAAGACATGACCTGTGGTTGTGGAAAAAAATATGTTTCAGAAGGGTTTCAATCACTGGCCTGCTCAAGCTAAACAGAGGGGAAGCAAGATGACGTTAACTGGGTTCACAACTGTCTATTGCATCATTAAAATCAAGAAGGACTGTCCATCAACTTTCCAGAAGAAATGTGGTCGGTAAAACATCTTGAATGACTACGATTGATCGGAGATCACTTAAATGCTTGGTGGAGTTAAATGATCAATGGACAGTAGATCTTACTGCTGTGTTAAATAGTAAAAGGAAAAGCATTTTCATACAAAAATAACTCACAAGTCTGAGACTCAACAGCTATGTCGGCATAAGAAAACCTCTCGCTAGTGCACCTAATTGAAAAAAAAGGCTTTAATATGATAGGGAGCATAAATATTGAGCTCTGGAGCAAAGAAAACATTGCATGTGGTCTGACGAGCCTAGATTTACCTTTGTTTCACATCATGCATGGTTCCCACAGTACAAACCTCTGGAAGTAGTGTTATGATTTGAGGTTGCTTTAGCTGGCCAGGTCAAGGCTCAGCAAATTGAAATTTTAGCAGACAACCTAAATGTACTGAATCCAACCAATGGATTTTTTTTCTTCCAGGATAACAATTCCAAGATTCATTGGGCTTGGATTGTTAAAGGGTGGTTCACAGAGCATGAGGAATCATTTTTACACCAAAGAGTCTTGACCATAACCTCACTGAAAGTCTTTGGGATGTGCTGGAGAATACTTGGAGTATATGGAGTGGTTTCTGTTGTCAATACAAGATAAACAGTATCATAATATATTAATATTAAAATATAATATAATAAAAACTAAAGGCAGTTCATTGAAATATTAGAGTGTGGGGCTATTTTTGGCCAGGCAGTGAATGTAAATGTTTTCATGACATCACAAATGAATTAAAAATGACTGTTTTACAGTTTAGTTCCCATATAGGCACTATGTGGACAAGAGAGTGGTACGTTTTTAAACTCAGAGCTAATGTCCTACATTTGTCTTGTTTTTGACTTTCCCTCATAAAGCAAAAATCAAATGTTGGGCCCTCTAGAACACTTCAAAGAATATGGCCTATCCACACCCACAGCCACTGTCACACACTCCATTCGTTTTCAGCATGCTATCTGACCCTGCTGTTTGATTTTAATCCAAATGAGTAGATTATAGACTCATTTCCGATATTATCTTCTACCTATGCGGGCAGCAAGCCTTTCTGATTTAGTCCTACCCCTCCCACTCTCGGGCATCAATTCAACACGTCATCAGAATCATCACACAAAATAAATACAGCTGCAGAGACAAGACAGCACACTCCAGCTCCACAGGCTCTCAGGGATTCTCAATGTCTGCTCGCCAGTTTTGAGCAGCACGGCTGGAATTATGAATGAAGGCGAGCCGGTGGAGCTCGAAGCCCCTGGAGATCCACTTCAAGGGCCCTCTGATGCCCGGAATCTGCGCGGGGCCCTGTGAATCATGAATGAAAGGCGCAGTGGAGTTATATTTATAACTTGGGCTTGAGCTCTTTGTTTGTCAGGCTGAAGCCGCGGCTGTTTGGAGTGTGGCTGTGTCCCATAAACAGGATTACCGAGCCTCTTGACCTGGGGAGGTTGAAACTGCCTCCAGCCTGATATCTATAAGAGCATGCAGGAAGGTGAAAAGGGGATGCGGCTATAAGGGATTTTACAGGTTGCAGGCTGATGGAAGAGATGAGCAGGTGGATTTGGGCCTTGTGGACTTCTAGAAGGGTAAATTGCCCTAGAGGTGTGGGGCATTACAGCCAATTCATAGAAAGGTCATTTTTAAACCCAATAAATACTATATGATACATGATAACCACTGATTATCAGTGTACACAACTGCAAACAGTCCTTTTATGTAAATTCTTTGGTTATCATCATCATTTCCACATTATAATGTTATAAAATGTAGAAAGATATGCTATGGTTAGCATGTGTAACAAAATATTATACTGCCCATGGAGTCACAATAGCTAAAATACTTAGCAATACATAAAATAACATAGGAAATGCATAGGTTTGACACATGTTGTGCGTTAAAAGGGGTTTGCTTAGCTTGTGCATCAAAGGGTTAAGACGTCTTAAGTCTTTTCAATACAGAAAGTAGGAAAATGATTCCTCAACAGGCCACAAAGGCAGCTTCCTGCATACTGCATTTTAAATTAAACCTGCTGAGCTAGCTGAAAGCTAAGCTAGCCATAACTGCCGATGCTCAAACATCTCTTCTATTTAGCTGCATTCATTTGCTACGTGACAGTCAGATCTTGATCCTAAAGTCAATCAAGATAACCAGCACTGGGGATATAGTGAATCCTTCTAAGCTTTTAAAGCTCTTGATGTTGTCGACAGGTTTGGCAGGTGAGTGAGCTAATCAAGCATTAGCCTGTGGCATAGTTAGACCTCACTCTGAGCGTCTGAGGTCAGGAAAAACAAGGACCATATTAAAAGGGTATTTTTTTTACTATCCTTGGACGTAATACTGACGTACATGGTGTAGCTAGTAAACATGGAACTATTGGATTAACCCTAACCTTAACCTTACTGTCGTATTGCATTGAATTATTTATATATCTGTGAGTAAGTTGGCCAGCAGTCAATATATAATTAAAATAGCTAATATTTTTATCTAGGAAAAACTATGGTGAAGGGCTACTAACTAATGTTGTAAACGGTGCCAGAAAGACCTACAGTGGCCCAACATGGTGTAAGGCTATGGTAAAATATGAAACACTATAGAACATAATAAGAACATAATCAAAGATAATAATAAAAAAGTATATTGCTTGCTTGCCCGTTCAGAAAGTTTGTCTCTAGTCACTCTTTAGAATCAATAAAAGGTCCAGCAGGGACCAGGTATGGATATGTTTACCACAAAATATGAAGTATATACACTGGAGTATATATGATATAGAATAAAGAAATATTGAAGTAGATTGTATACTTACAAATCAGGTAGTCTACCTATCACAAAGTCCCACAAACCCATTCCTGCCTTTAATCCCTGGCTTACTTCGTATCTTAAAAACATGTTTGTGGTGATGTTGTGGACTCACTGGATACTTGGGGTGATGTTGTGGACTCACTGGATACTTGGGGTGATGTTGTGGACTCACTGGATATTTGGGGTGATGTTGTGGACTCTAAAACTAGGCCAGTAAGTGGTAGAAGTGGTTAGCAGCAGCAGCCCCCTCTGTTGACCGAAACAAGCACACTGCAATCTCTGCCCATCTGCTCTGCTGTCAGCTCTTCCTTTCCAGTGAGTTTTTAAATCACAGTTCACAACAGGGACATTTCGGGGTACAGCTCTACTCGGGACAGGCCACCAAAAACGAAGGTTGTCTTCAGAAAACTTAGTTAAAAGCTAAAGTGCTGTAAGCTGAATAGGCCTATGTAAACTTATGTGTGCTGTTTTTCTGTGACATCAAAAAACTAAACTAAACTAGAATTAAAACAAAAGTTAGTTTTGCATATGTGGGCACAAATGCTTCATATTAAATGATTTTATAGATTAATTTAAATAATTACATTATTTATTATTAAATGATTTAATGATATGAGCTGATCATTATCATTTCCCACAGTTGTCAGCTTTCACAATCATACTTATACTTCACAACAAACAGAATATGAATGCAGGTGTACTGTCATCAGTAGATTTAAGGAAAAAAATATATAAATAATAGAAACGCATTTATTGCATCACCTCGTGGATCTTACTAAAAACATTCTAATCAAACAAAAATTCTAATTTCTGACTGGAGCTATAACACCATTAGAGAACAGTGGTAGGTAATGTTTGTTTGAGCTGTTGCTCAAGCTGTGTCTGTCATCAGTTGGGAGCTATAAACAGCAAGATAGCAAAGCCATTTTTTTTATTGCAGTTATTTATACTGCAATTAATCGTCAGCTAAAATTTCACTGCCTGATTCAAAGTGCTGCAGAGATTCTGTTTGAAGAAAAAAGGTCTCTGAAATTGGGACTGAAATGTCTGGAGCAGCAAACATCAAAGCAGGCCTGTTTTTCAGTAGCAAGCATTACCTGGACTTCAATCAGTCATGGCCAGGCAGGTGGAGTCTAGCCTTATGGCTGAGGTCAGTGACCTTTGGCTAATGCCCTTTTATAGCGCAAGAAAGCTCTTCTTTCTTGTGGTGGGCGATACAGCAAAAATCTAATACTATAATAGTAATATTATAGTAGTGTTATATCTAAAAATCTAAAAAAAAACTGTGAATATCATGATTTTCATTTAATATTTATACATAATGTGTGGCAGTAAATGCAGTTAAACAACATTAATTTTGTCCTCTGTATAATAAAACATGCAGGCAGCAGTTTAACAAGTACTGAAGATATACAAGATATGTTCAGAAATGCTTGTTGATTTGTATGTGACAATATTTTATCGTGATGACGATATGTACTGTCAAATTGCGCATATATTTTCTTCCTCTCATGCACATTTTGTAAAGCAACACTTTGCAGAAAAGCCTCCAGATTATTCACAGACAGATGAAGACCAGAAAACTATAAGCAGACTAGGCTGAACTAAACTATTCTCTACAGCATTCCACACTATAAGGTCACATCTAGTTATCATTTTATACTGAGCTGCCATTACCATACATATGTAGTACATGCAGTTATGTCGAAGTTATTTTTTCAGGAGATACAATATATTGGCAAAAGTATTCACTCACCCATCCAAAGTGGATGGAAGAGTGTAAAGCACACCGGACTCTGGAGTAACGAATCACACCTCTCCATCTGGCAATCCAATGGACAAGTCTGGGTTTGGTGGTTGGTAGGAGAATGGTACTTGTATGACTGCATTGTGCCAAAAGTTTGGTGGAGGGGGGATTATGGTGTGGGTTTCTTTTTCAGGAGTTTAGGCTCGGCCCCTTACTTCCAGTGAAAGGAACTCTTCATGCTTTAGCATACCAAGAGATCTTGAACAATTTCATGTTACTAACTTTGTGGGGACAGTTTGGAGAAAGCCCCTTCCAGCTCCAACATGACTGCACACAAGTGCACAAAGCAAACTCCATAAAGACATAGAGGAGTGAGTTTGGTGTAAAAGAATTTGACTAGCCTGCACGGAGTCCTGACCTCCGGTAGAACCCGCTGATGATGAATTAGAGCGGAGACTGCAAGCCAGGCCTTTTTGTCCAACATCAGTGTCTGACCTCACAAACGTGCTACGGGAAGAATGGTCGAAGCTGCTATAGCTTAGGTGAGCTGACATCATATTAAACCCTCTGAATTAAGAATGTCACTCAAGGATCACTTAAGGATGTCACTCAAATTCATGTGCGTGTGAAGGCAGACGAGCAAATCGTTTTTAAAACTGGAGCTCAAAAATGATCAAAGATTTGGGAGAAAACAGGAATAACCAAAACTGTCACTTTCAAATAAACAATACCTAAAATTTTCTAAAATTTTAGAAGAAGATCAAGCTCAAATTCAACAGTTGATTCTGTCCATTCTTCTTCCACTGTAAGAAGACAACTAAACGTTGAACGGTCTGAAAGGATGCTTAGCTGTTGAGATGATGTTACTGAGAAGTGAAAACAGACAACTGGACTGGCCACTCCAGAACCTAGACCTCAACATCACAGAATGTGTTTTGTGGAGTTCAACCAAAGACAGAAATTTGAGAGTGCAAAAAACATCTCTGTATATTAATTTTTGAAAAGACTAAAAGCTGTAATATAGGCCAACTGGCCACAAATTCAATAGTGTATAATAATAATAATAATAATAATAATAATAATAATAATAATAATAATAATAATACATACATACATACATACATACATACATACCTAAATGTACATACCTGAAACCCCTCCTCCTTCCAATCTAGCGTCATATATGTTCACATCCTCATCTTCTGTAATTCTCACAATCCACATCTCCTTCCTGTTCCTCAGTTCTTCTAACATCTGACCACAGCCACAAAAGTGGGGGCCTTCATCCGTCACCATGTCACCCCCATGAGTCATCAGTATGAGGGACAGGCACAAGTTCTCCCCCTTCCCTCAATCAATCTTCCCTCATACTGCCCCTCCATCTTGAAGGCTCTGTCCCAACTTGCAATTGTTACGTGTGTTATATGTTCTGTTTTCCTTAATTCTAAAATTCTAAAGTCCATTGAAAATACACTGAAGTAAATAAAGGGTCTCAGCTCTGTAGATCTGTAAACAAAGCATTTATATCTTAAATGATGGTTGCATTGTCTATAATTACCCCACGCAACAGACATGATGACTCATGGGGGCGACACGGTGATGGATGTGAACTACGTCCATAGATGGTGTGATAGCATCTTTGCTCTAAACACACTAGGGACAAAAACAGAGTCTAACCAGCTAAACTGCCGACTCCGAGGAATAAACAGATGGCAAAAGCCAAAGCGAACTTAATCAGCCTCTGCAAAGTCTGTCCAAATAGCCACATTACGTAAGCCTGATGCGCTAGTAGGCACGCTTACCAAAAAAAAGAAAAAGAAAAAACCCTACTCAGATCAGAGGATTTATCCTCTCTGCCCACCAATCACTGCTCCATCTGGACAACATAATTCCAGCTCCACCAGGCAGCATCCGTTGCCATTGTTAGAGCTTGTGCGTAAAGCAGGTAGTTAGCATGGTGCCCTGAAAAAAGGCCTCCAAGAGCCAGATGACAGCCTGTTTAAGAAAGAGCCAATCGCAAGAATGTATAACACCTTATTACACTATATGCAGAATATATAAAGCGCTATTAAAGCACGAGTACGTGTAGCCTGTATAAAAACTGTATTTCACCTTCATAAGCAATTCATGACAATTCATGCATGATGAAGCTTTCTTGACATTTGTGATGAGTAATTGGATATCATTAACGGAATGCCACAGGCTCTGCTGATTTGCTTCATTCAAGCTTCCGACATACAACGTTCAGAGAGGCCTTATCAAAAATTCATGAGTTCTTTATGTGCTTCCAGGCTGCGTGTATTATGTGACTCATATTAGTGCACAGCCATTTTCCCCCTTAGCCTGTTATTATCCTCTTCCCCTATTATCCTCAACTTCTTACTGATAAGTGTCTGCCTGTATTGTCAACATCACATTAACAAGTTTGAAGCTGTGCTTCAATGGGTGGTATTGTAATTACTGTCAATGTTAATGTGTACTAACACTAACATGCATGGAATATACACTCATATACACTCTCTGGTCACACACTGTAGTCAGCTCCACTTACCATATGGGAGAACTTGGCAGTTCTACAAACATATGTTTACCTGCTTAGCCCAGTTGTATCTGTTTCTTTTAGCCACCACAGAGCAGATATTATTTGGGTGATGGATTATTCTCAGCTCTGCAGTGACATACATATATATATCTGAAAGCAAGACTCTGGAAAAAAGTGGGCAAAGTGAGAACATATATATATATATATATATATATATATATATATATATATATATATATATATATATATATATATATATATAGTGACTGTCCGCATGTATTTTTGGCAAAGTTTTCTACATTATTTGAACATGCAAGTGGTTGTTTACATTGTGTGAAATGATGAATAGACCAATAGAAGTGCTCCAAAACAGCTTGGAAATAAATCTGGTTCCACTGACTTACATTAAAAGTAAAGTATGCTTTTGATCTCTCCTGTAGAATGTATAACACCTTATTACACTATATGCAGAATATATAAAGCAGTATTAAAGCATGAGTAAGTGTAGCCTATATAAAGACTTCATAAGTAATTCATGACAATTCATGCATGATGAAGCGTTCTTGACATTTGTGAAGAGTAATTGGATATTATATATATTATATATATAATTATTTTCAGTGACTTACATTGAAAGTAAAGTATGTCTCTCCTGTAAAGTTGCAATTTTGGAGAGACTTGTTTTTCATTGGAGAGCGATGGTATATATATATATATATATATATATATATATATATATATATATATATATATATATATATATATATATATATATGAATAACTGGTGTTCTTGGTATATATATACGCCAGGGTATGTGTGTATTTAAATATTTTTCAATATCATATGAGCACAGCTATAGCCATTCCATCATGAATGGACCAAAAGAAATACTTTAAAAAAGCTTGGAAGACATTCTTGTTCCATTGACTAACATTAAAAATAAAAGCAAGTTTTTGTCTACTCCTGTATAGTTGGCATTTTGGAGATACTTCTTTTCTTTGCACTGCTACGTTATATTCATACTAATTCATATAATCCTATAATGCCATATAATGTGGAAAGGGTTTTTAGTTAGTTCTTAAATCTACATAATAATGCTTCTTTTCCAGATTGTTGTGTTATGTACACTGCTTTGATTTTAAATACAAATATTATGTCAACATTACTGCCATTCATCTCACTAACCTTTGTGTTGGTGTAATATACGTTGCTCATGTGAATCAAGTATATTCAAAGCAGCAGCACTGAGTGTGGGTCAAGGATATGTTTTGATAGTGAAATTGTGATGCACTAAAATAGTCTTCTTTAGTGTCCTACTAATGTAACGCATAGCATTATATAATGATACACCATGCATACATTACATTAGGCTACAAAATGTGCATTACAGAAGGTGGGCTCTGACAGAAGGGCATTATAAAGTCAATTCTATAGCAATATCGCCCTCTAGTGGTATTACAAGGTGTACAAAGTCAAAGTCAGAAGGGCTGCAGCATAAACTGCTGATACCACCTGTCACTTGGTTTTAATAAGTGAACACACACAGGCATAAAAAGAGCCTTTACACCAGAGTAAATGAGGGCTGAGTCATGATGCTCTTATACTCACATGAATAAACACTTCAGCTGTCCGTCAGAGATCGTTACCATTCTTCTCTAAAAAACAGTAACAAAGGATTATTTGAATGATTACACATTCTGCCTATTTTAAAATGTATTAAAATTAAAATCCATTTCATGATAATTTAGTATATTATACATTGCTGGGCCTGCATCTTAATAACAATGTTATATATTAGCTAACTACAACTTTATTATTTTACACCTGTGGTAAAAATATAACAACGGTGGTAGGCAAATAAAGTGGAAATAAGTTAACATCCTAAATTAATAAGTTATAATGAATAATGAAAATCATATATAACCAGAGGTGCCCAAACGTTTGCATACAACTGTATACAACATGTTTAGCTTTACAGAGAACTATTCCACTATGCAAAGAGCCACTACTGCATTCAAATCATTCACTGGGTGTTCATGGTTCTATGTATAACATTTTCTTTTACCCCTGACAAAGCAATTTCTAAGGGTGTGTGTATGTATGTATCTATTATTATAATTATTGTTATTGTTATGATTATTGTTATTATTGTTATTATTATTATTATTATTATTATTATTATTATTATTATTATTATTATTATTATTATTTTATTACTACACCTTTGTTTTACACATGTCTACAGTAGATCTAAAGAGGTTAGTAGGCTGCTAGGAGTGGTGATCTTCAATAACGTGTGATGTGAAAAATATTCTTTTATTTACATGTAGCTTATTATTTTTTAAGCTTAGGGCATACTAACATGACAACATTATTAGGGCTTATTTTCTTCTTTTCATATAATACTATATATAATACTATGTTATTATATTCATTACAGTTATAGTATTGTTATAGTTTCTTGAAGTAGGTTATGATTGTGATTTTTACCAATGGTTTAGCAGTGTCATAACCCATACATTATTTATAAAGCATATTTTTGCCTATTTCACTCCTCAAATGCATACAAAGAAATCAATAATTAAAAAATGAAATATTATTATTATGCCCATCCTGTGTTTATGTTTCTACTGACCAAATGACATAAAATACAGCTTTAATTCCACAAGCTTTGGGTTAAAACTCACAGAGCACAAAGATAAAAGCAAAGAAAGCCTAACCTAAAGCTCACATTTACAGCAAAGCAACAATAATCTTTTTCATATTCAGTATTTTCTGCATGTACTGTAGCACTGACTGTTTTCTTTCTCATGTTCAAATCAGTTATATTGGAGGCTGCCGTTGCTTGTGTAACAGTTCTGTTTGCCATTTTGAGTCACTTTCACTAGACAGTCTTTTGGTACTGCAGTAACAACGCTGGACAGCCAAACTGCCCACAGCTGCCCCCCAGTTATGTTTAAAGACTATATCGTTTGGTTATTTTTGTATTTGGGCCTGTCAGTGTCGCTTTCGGCCTGTCGCTCCTGCGCGGGCTGGAGCTGAAGTTGGTGAAGGTGAGCTGCCGTGAACTGTTTTGGGCAGAGTGCCCAGCCCCGAGCAGCACTTCAGACCCAGCCTACCTGCCTGCTGGAGACCAACTCACACCGCACCACCAGAGCTTCCAGACCGCTGTGGGCACATGTGCAGAGAGTAGCCTGACCGTAAGACCGGACGCTGTTACACGCCGGTGAGCGTTTCTCACGGGAGTCCAGTCGATGGATTTAGCAGAAAGTTTCCCTCAGCTGTGAATCTGTACAGTCACTTCAACATGGCTTCCGCCAGCACAGGTGAAAGCGACTCCGCACAGGTGAGACTACGGGCTTCTCATACTGCTGGTCAGCTTTTTTAATTCAGTTAAAAAAGAAAGAAAATGTCAGACATATATGACTCCAGTGAGCTGTAGTTCTGTCCAAATGAACTTTTAGCTGTGGTCAAGTTAGCTTACTCTTCAGGTGGAGTACCTCGAGCCTGTCGTTGGATGCCCTCAGTAACGTAACACAATTAATGAAAAAACAGGTTTTAACAACACATTATTTTCACTTTACGGAGAAAACAGTAATACACTCGCAGTTTAAACCCAAGCTGGTCATCGTTTCTTGGTTTGAACGTCCCAATTCGGCGTGTTTTAATACTTTACCGACGTAGCTTTTAGCTTCAGCTGCAGAGCATGAGGAGAGAGGACTCTCCATAACACACCAAACTTTACTTCAACCAAAATACTCACTTATTTACAAATAAAATCCCACAAAAACACCAACTACTGAGCTCCCTGTGGAGCTGTAGTGGAACATCTTGAAGGAAAATTCCACAGTTTGTTCTAAGGTGGATAGTTGTTGCACACCATTAACTGTGATGTATAGAAAGTCACTCAGATGTGAAACGCTGCATTGCGGGGAAGCTTAGAACCCTTGAAATAGGAACCCTGAGCTGGTGAGGTGATATTTTACTGTTTTACTATTTTGTCTCTTATCCAAAATCACCAGCTAACCTACACTAAGCTTCCTGGTTTATTGTACAGTGTTGTGTAACAGGTAACATTATTATATTTAAACAAATGGTTTTTTTTTTCCTGACAGGAAGCTTTTATTTACGCAGCAAAACACTCAAATTTTAAGACAGTATAAGTACAGTAAGCAGTGTTTTTACATATCATCGATGTACACAGAAAAACAAATATCTCCAAAATGGCAATACTAAATATAAGGCCAAAACAGACATTTATTTTCAATTATAATGGAGCCATATTCTTTTTCCAAGCTATTTTTGAGCATTTCTATTGGTCCATTCGTCAACTTTCACAGGACATAAAGAGCAGCTGTCGTATCTCCACTTTAGTCATTTTTTATTTATTTGAACTCATGTTTTTCTTTGAACAGCGATGATATGCGATGTATATTTAACCCCATTTACAATCTAATACCTGCTTTGACTACTCAGTACTTCATTAAGCTAAATAGAAATCTAAAAAATAAACGCACAAGGTACTTCTTTCAAAATAAGATATTTATGCTACTTTGTATTGTATTTATGCATACTTACATCTTTTTTTTTAATGATATCTGATGTTGTAACTGGTGAAAATCCACTTATTGTTTTAAAACAAAAAGCTAAGACTTTTGCGCAGTGGTGTAATGTTGATATTGGTGAAAAGTGATACCTTCTTTGGGTATTATTGCATGTTCCCTTTCGTCATGCTTTGAAATGCCTTATGCCAAATAAGATCCGTCCAAACGCTCGTAAAACAATGTATCAGCTATAAGGCAGCATTTTAATGACTATTTTACTTGTGAGGTTGCTTTAAGCAGCATTAAACGCCTGATTCAGAGGCCTGGTTCTCTTCACCAGTACTGTAAACACTGCAGGTTCTGTGTTTAAGTTATTAAAAAAAAAATATATATATATACAAAATTCCCGTTTGGGACATCCAGCATGTATCAGCATAGGACCGTAAGTTTTCTATGTGCTTTTCCCTTTTTATATCTACAATAAAATGCTAACGCTTGAAAGTGAGAGGCGTGGCCAGCAGCACTGCAGCCCAGGTGCTAAACCAACAGAAGATTCTAAAAAAAGAAGACACTAAAAGGAAATTCTTAACTAAATGCGGAGCGCTTAAAGAGGACTAAAGAGGAATTAGAGCCACTCTAAGTAACATCATTTGAAAGTAGTCTATCAAAATCGTACCTGCACACACAGAACTGAATAAATTAAACTTGTGCTCATGCATAGTCCACTCTGATGCACTTCTGCACTGGACAGTCTATATATACACCCACCTTGTATCTACACTCACTCTCTTTTTTATTTGCTTCCCTTACCACATAGGTGCACTTTGTTATTCCACAACTCCAGACTGTTGTCCATCTGATTCTCTGTATACTTTGTTAACACCCAATTAACCTGTTCATTATTAATCAAGGCCCCCCGCACAGAACCACTACAGAGCAGGCAATATTTGTGTGGTTGGTCATTCACAGCACTGCAGTGACACAGACTTGGTGTGTGTGGTGTGCTAAATGTATATTGCATTGGTACGAGTGAATCAGATGCAAGAGTTTTTAAACACTCTGTCCACTCACATTAAATGGCTTGTTGGTCCACCATGTAGATGTAAAGTTAGAACCGATGGCTCATCTGTTGCTGTACAGTTTGTGTCACTCATATAAAGACTCACGATTTTGGATTAAGTCGTGTTTATAATATTTTCAAATTTGCAAGCCAAGAATAAAAGCACTTATTTCGAATGAGATTTCAGTGTTGCTCTTCTGCAGCGTCGCTTGTGTTCACAGACTGTGAGCAGGTAGGTAGCTGTTCATCTTCCCATCGCGTCATTTTCTCTATTAACATTTGCATCTCTCCGAGGCCACAGGATTAAGTGGCTTTAGAGGTTTTTTCCTGCGTTGTACTAACATTTACCTTGCTGCTAATGCGTATGACTGTATAAACATTTTGTGATTAATCAAATGTGAATTCTTTGTCCAGCTCTTCATTGTGACAAGCCGTGCAGTGTAACAGAACTGGCCTAGTGACATGCAAAGGTTAATGGTTGATTTATTGCGTGTGCAAACGGACTGCGAAAGGGGACGCACAGAAAACAGTATTGTTGAAGTTGTGAAGAGCTACTGTAGGAAAGGCCTCTTTTCGAGAGCTGGAGATTTTTTAGAGTGCCTGAGCAACATGCATTGATTTGACTTGTTGGAAGCAAGAGGCTGTCCAGCTGCGTTTCCAGTCCATCTATGGAAGGTGACTTAGAAGGGAACTACGTGTCTGCTTCATGTGCGAGTGTCTTCCTGTCACTTCTGACAAATGCCTTCTTGCCACAAGCCCAGAACCTCTTCAAACCCTGTTTATAGAGTTTTTTTTCTGTTATGTGAAATTAGGGCTCTATCAGTGTATCGACTGCATGACATTATGGTTCCATGAATTAATATCAGCTCCTGTATTGCCTTGGTATTTCCTATGTATATTACAAAAGACGCCCCTATAGCTGTACACACAAGCCCGTATATTTGCATTTCATGAAGGAAATACGGGAAATAAGGCAAGCCATGTCAAATCTGTTTCATAAAATAAGTATGTTTATTTTATGAAGACTCTTTTTATTGTTTTTTATTTTTTAGATTATTTAAGAGTATTTATTTATTTGAAATGAACAAGTGTGATTATTTTTGGCAGGTATTTTTTAGGGGTTTCATGTTCATGTTTATAGTTGGAAGCTGCTTACCTTTAATACTACATTACTTTGAAGGAGCAATATGTAAGATGACACAATCTGTCAAATTCTTACTCCAAACAGTAGAGGGCAATGTATCACCAGAAAGTTGTGACATTCATCCCTATTGTAAGAAACAAAGAAAAACACAATTCCTGTTGGCGTTTACTGTTTACTTACAAGTCTAGAAGAAACATTGCAAGTTCAGCATCAAACTACATTTCTTTACAGGAGCATCTCCAGCGGTGGACAGCAACGCCAATGTTAACTATTGTTTTGCTACTACTTTGCGTACATCATTTCTTTTTGTTGCTGCCAAATGTGGTCTCTTGCCGAGGTGGTTGTAGTTATAGTGGTCACTTGCTATTGAGTTTGCTTTTCCTTTCATTGGCTACCTGTCCTTCAGTAATCTAAACTGGAGCAGGACCTTGACAAGAGGTTAAATGCGCCATCAGGCACCACTTCTTTATTCTCTCATGTTGGACTGATGACAGGCTCAGTGCTACAGTGACTCACTATGGCCTGTTAGAAAGTGATGCTATAAGACAGGACTGGCTGGGGCTAGCTTGGTTGCTAACTTAAGTAAAAGTCTCTGCAACGTATTTGGTGTACCGTTCACATTCTGTAGATAATTTTAGCTCACTTTGGAAAGTTTTAAACTAAAAAACTTTAAATGAAACACCATCACATTTTAAATAACAAAATCTGTGAAGTGCATTCAAACATAACTTAGCATTGTTTACATGTTATAATGGGCTAATAAACTGAAGCCTATAAAACCACTGACTACTGGGATTCTAATACCGGTTCTCTAACATTTTGACCTTAAGCACTGGTTAATCGTTTAATACTTTCACTACTACTACACTGTGAAAATAGCTACTTTTGTTTGAAACCCTGTATTTAAAGCTGAGAGAAAGATTTTGGGACTTCTCTGGTAGAAAATTGCAACTGCACACAACATGTTGAGTCCGTTCAAAGTGAACAAAGTGAAGGGGTCTTCCAAAGATGTATCTAATGTTGTCGCTATGTCTTGTAGGGGTGTAAGAAAATATCGAATATCAGGATATTATGTTTCGTGATACTGTATCGAACCTTAAAAACACAGTATCGATACACAGATTCCTGGCAGACAGTGACTCACTGTGTTTTGTGTTAAAACCTCTGACCACTAGATGGCGGTGTTGTAATCCATTTTCAGCTCCACTCCAACATTAGCAAGCAGTACAAGAGCGTAGTGCTATTGTAAGCACTGACAAACCTGTTCATACAGTGGTGTGTTTTAATAGTAGAAAAATATGCAGTATATCACGTTGCTTGCAGTATCGCATTATATCGCGATATATTGAATTCAAGATTCAAGAGTTTTATTGTCATGTGTACAGCAGAACAGACAGTTACACTGTACAATGAAATTCTTACTTTGCTGCTCCCCCATTCACCAATAGATAAAGATAACAAATAAAAGAAATAAAAAATATAACAAAGTATAACAATATAAGTTGAAGAATAAAAGTATTTTTATAGTTTAAGAATAAAAAGTAAAAGTTATGTGTGCTTTTATGTGCAAGTATGAAGAGCAGCAGCCATAAAGTGCAAGTTGCAAGAAACAAATGTAAACAATAATGTTTGTGTGAGTAGTGAATGTAAACAGTATTCTGACAGTACAGTGAGTGTAAGGTGCAGTTTAAATCAGACCAGTTAAAACCAGTTCAGATAGGAGAGGTTGGAGAGGTAGTGCGTGAGGTGTTCAGAAGCCTGATGGCCTGTGAGTAGAAACTGTTTATCAGTCTCGTGGTCCTGGACTTCACACTCCTGTAACGTCTGCCTGAAGGTAAAAGTGTGAAGAGTGTGTGCTGGGGGTGTGTACTGTCCCTGATTATGTTGTAGGCCCTCCTGGTGACCCTGGTGTGGTAGATGTTCTGCAGTGAGGGGAAGGCTGCTCCTGAGATGGACTGTGCAGTTTTGATCACACGCTGGAGAGCCTTTCTGTCCTGAGCAGTAGAGTTTCCATACCAGACGATGATGGAGCTGGTAAGAACACTCTCAATCATAATCCTGTAAGAAGGTGCTGAGAATTTTGGTTGGCATACCAAATTTTCTCAGCCTTCTCAGAAAGTACAGTCTCTGCTGGGACTTCCTGATGATGATATCATGACTGCTGTATCACAAAACGTATTGTATTGCCAGGTTTTTGCCAATACACAGCCCTACTGTCTTGATCAGTATAAGACTGAGCATGTGATGTTGATGTATGTATGTGGTCCCAAAAACACCTGTGAAATTCTTATTCCAGGCTTTACAGGCGCACCAGATTAGCACTGCTTTTAGATGCAAATGTAAAACACTTTACTATCCCGCAGGAAGAAATTCACAGCTAACAGTATCACATCAGGCCGTGTGAAATTCTAGTGTGTGCATTTACTGCTGATATCCCATATTTACAGCCAGTATCAGACCAGAGAAATCTCTACGTAATATAAGTTATCATATTTTAACTCCTTAAACTGTACTGGTCAAAAACCTGTCAGCCATGCCCTGAAAGAAAAAAAGGCTTTTGTACTGCCACTAAAACAATGGCAGTTTTCTTTAGCAGTTCCATAGAAATGGAGCTGAATAGATCACAGTTTTGATAGCAACAGACACTAAGCCTGCTCCACGTCACCTCTGGAGATACACAAATGACCCATTCATGAGTGGATGCATGTGCTGCATGTGCTGCGTGTGCTGCGTACAGTGATTGGCTGAGCTGGGGAGCAGTTTGACAGCCTCAGCGTGTGAGTGTGACCCGGAATGATGTGGGAAAAACAGAGGGCATCCTCCAGCTTGGATCTTTTCTCAGGCGCGGATGACTCTAGCAGCGCCGATGACCAGCACTCTCGCATGATGCCACTGGTCATGAGACGTGACTTCCATCAGCGCTGTGGTGGAACCCACTTCCTAACAACAGGCCTTTTCTTTCAGCGAGGAATTGCTCATGCTGACCTAAGAAACACAGCTGCCAAGACTTCATCTCACTGATGGTTGCATTGAGAAGAGGTTGCAACGTTGGCTGCAACCTACATTTGCAGTTTGCCTACATTTTAGGTGCGTATGTAAGGCCACTGTTCAGCAGGTATTAGTAGGGTAGCTGATTCGTCCCTGCCATGCAGTCACTGTCATGGCAATAATGTGTTGTGTTACTGTGGGTAGATCAAACACAGCAGTGTAAACACTGTGTTCACTTGCTGTTCACAATATTAGACACGCCTACCTTGTTGTTGCACCATGCAGATATACGCAGCCTAGCACCTCCATAGTATCAGCTCAACTTTTACGGAAGGATGTGCAGAAGGTCAGTATCTGCAGTTCTGAGATCTCGAGTTAGAACATAAATAGACAGACATTCAGTGATGTTGTGCTAGAGCTTCATATGTTGACCCTTATTGAAATGTATAAACACATATAAGGGATATCTTATATAAGAATAGATTATTTTTTGAGACAGTGGTGCAGCCACCATGTTCTTTATTAACAATCACCATGTTCTTTATTAACAGTCACCATGTTCTTTATTAACAGTCACTGTTTAATTGATCAGTCTGCCTGCTCTCTGTTTGCTGGTTGAATTTGGGCCCCATGTTAAATCTAGGCAAATCTATGCCAACCCTCTTCAGAGGTCAGTTTCTGTATATTGTTGGCTGAATATTTTCCTTTTTTTCCTCCCTTTCTAGTGACATTGTCTGTTCAGAATTGTTATGAAAACTCAACTCAGTGTTTGTTTGCATAATAACTCATTAATAAATCACCAGATGAGTTTCTTTCCATTATATAAACTATCATTAAGCATCTACAGACTTACGACCATGAAAGGATTTTGACACATACCAACATCCTCTATCAATTCAGTGCTGATTTTTACAAGACCATTCATATTTGGGTGGGGAAAAAATGGTACAATGGAAATATCCAGTGTATCAAGCTCATTTTGTGTTCTACATATAGGATGTGGTTAATGTGACAACAATATAAGCTAATTAGGTCTTTACTTTTCTTAAAATCACTTTTCTTACACTAAATCATCAAGAGAATAACATTCTGATCTGTCCCTACAACTAGTGTAAATATTAAGAAGTTATAGTGGTAAGCAAGTGTTAGACCCCAGGAATGTTGCTGAAGGAGAGTGTATCTTTCCAACACACATATGTGATAGGTCATTTCAAGCCCAAGGAAGCAAAACCACAGCAATTGTGGACCATAAGGGTGTAATAGAGAAGGTATAGATATTTCTTACATTTTGACTATCCTCATACATCTCTAAAAATTACATATTGGTGAGCTGTTAGTAGTGAGAAATCATTTCAGTCAAAGCAGGAGGTGACACATACAGGATGATAAAAACTTGCATACTGAATCCTTGCGTTGGTGCCCAAAATCAGTTTTACTCAGATTGGTTTTCACAAAGACTCTTTGTACAGACATTGGATAGCCAGCACAATTGTGTACATCATCGTGCAGCTAATTTAGAACATGCCATCTACGTTTGGTTGAAATTAGTGTCACAATATGCTGTTATGACCGAAGCATGTATATTGTCATAACTAAACCCTGACCAACCACATGTTTCATCACAAAGTGAGCAAATCAGGCCTGTAGGAGAAGACCGGTCAGTACTTGAAATATGAATAGTAAAGCTTGTATTGCTCATCTAGCTGTTTGTTTACACATAAAGTCCCGCCCCTTAGCTTGCTGGTTACATTGCAAGTGGGGAACCCACCACCCTTGTTGTGGTGGAGATGTGCTCAAGCGCAGCAGTCAAAACAAACCAAAAAAAATCGAATTTTCTGTGTTATTGATCTGAACGATAAAAACTGCTCGTGAAGTTATTTGATCTTCAGTTTTACGTTATTAGGTCTCTCCCCATTTAAATAATTGTAGCAAAATGGCCACTGAGTGAACCGACGTTCCTATAAGGACTTCGATTTGGTGCAGTGCAGTTTGTGAAACATGAAATAAAATGTAGGTATAAGTTTATATCGTATTTTTATAGTATTTTTTCATTTGTGGGACTGCATGTTCTTTTTTTGCCAGTTACTAATTACGTATCTAAATAATAATGCAAATCTTACTAAATAAAAATCATAGTGCATATGTATCGTCTCATGATATATTGGCCATATCGACCACCACTAGTTGAACTATAAAAAAAGACTGTATGACAGTAGGAGGACAGAACTCTGAAAACTTGGGCTAGAGTTCTGTAAGACTTCAGCTTGAGCTAGAAGGCCAGACCCCACTCCTTGAATGGACAGTGGTGGGACTGACAGAGGGTCAAGGAACAGGGCGGAGATGTGAGAATGGTAGGATTTGAAAAGGAAAGAACCTTAAATGGAGAAAAATGACAATGACAGTTGACGTGCACCTTTATTATTGTTTATACTGAAACAGTGATGAGTGGCGGTTTTTGGATATGTGGCATGCCCTTGTGCAGGAGCCTGCAAACGAGGAACTTTGTAGAATTTTGTCCATGTAGAAACACTTTCCATCTCCTTACCCATCACTACAAAGCATAAAGCAGTAAGAAGGCAGCTAATCATGTTGCTCAGTTCCTGCCATCGGGATTCTCTGAACCATATCTGGGTTCCATAAACCAAATGTAAGCTCTTCTGTCAAATCACTCTGGGTCTGAAAAAAGCCTGAGTGTGAAAATACCCTTTCACACCTACCCTGTTTGGTGCAGACCAATCAAGATTTGTTTTTCTTGAGTGCAGTTTGTGTTGACAAGTTGGTTGTGTGCTAAACTAGTCCTTTAAAACTTGCTTCAAATCATAACTTTCTCTTCCTAAGGGGACACATAATGCACCTGTTTTAACATCTAAACATTACAGATGCTTCAGTCGTTACTGCATCATTTCCTGAGACTAATATTGACAGATGAACGATACAGCGTGCAATAGATTTTTTACACACTGACAGATGAATGTGTTTTTTAAGGGTGGGGTCAGCGACCGGATTGTTGGAATTTTAAATGATGCTTGCCAAGCCAGTGAATGTGGTAACACAAGTACTGGTAATGTAGTGGGCCAAATTCCCGAGAATACCCAAATGCAAGGCAAAAACAAGCAGACTAGTGAAAAAAGATTGGATGTCCTAAAAGGTGGCGGAAGTTAAGTCCAGATTAAAATCTAAAACATAAAAGTGACATCTGGGTCACCATTAATGAGTGACACTTGACTAGGCTCTAGTCATACTTTAGGATGCATAACATTGTCATGGGATGCTTGATTTCAATGGAGGTCTGCACTCCAAAACGCTAGACCAATCATGCAAACAGAGCGACCTGCATTTCATGCTCTGTCAACCTGTGAACGACAGACTTCATGTTTAGTATGGAACATGGTGATAGCATTCTGTTTACATTTTGTACTATGAGGGTCTTTCCGATGGCACTTGGTAGGTTATGCTTATGAACTTGTTGGTAGATGAAGCAGCTCCATATTTTGACTCTGCAATGCCTCTGATGCTGCCTTCGTTTTTTCTGTCTCCGTGTTGGCATTCCTAACAGTTTATGAGTGCTCGAATATTTACTCAAAGGGATGTTCAGGACAGGGTTCAGTGACAGCTGTATTTGTTCTGTCTGCCAGCCAACAAAAGAGTGCCTTTCTCATTGTTTGTTTGATTAAGTGATGGAAACAATTGTTGGGCCCATATTTTTTGGGAACCAATAATTAAAACCTTTTTGTGACTGATACCAATACTAGTAACTGATGATGTTATATTATTATTTTAAAACAGATTCTAAATGGGCATGCTAATGGACTGACAGTAATACTGAGAATTCCCAATTTATTAGCAATATATCTGTTGTTGATATTGTTGAGTTCATTAAACTTAAAATAGTTAGTAAACAAATGTTAAAACATGGATTATTCACCGGTGTACTTAGCAATAGAAGTTAGCATAGCATTAAGACTAGGGCTGTGTATTGGCAAGAACCTGGCGATACAATACGTATCATGATACAGCAGTCACGATTCAATATATATCGCGAAATACTGAGATTTTGCAAGCAAAGTGATTTATTGCGATTTTTTAAATCCTACTATCAACACACCACTGTATGAACAGGTTTGCCAATGCTTACAATATCTTTGCGCCCTTGTGCTGCTTGTTAATGTTGGAGTGGAGCTGAAAATGGATTACAACACTGCCATCTAGTGGTCAGAGGTTTAAACACAACGCACAATGATTCACTGTCTGCCAGTAATCTGTGTATTGATACTGTGTTTTTAGGAATCTATACAGTATCACAAAACATAACATTGATATTTTCTTATTTGCACTCATTGTGCATTTGTTATCTCTACTTACCATGTAGGTGCAATTTGTAGTTCTACAGTTACAGACTGGAGTCCATAGATTGTTAGCCCTTTTACCCAGTTCTTCAGGGGAGCATCACAGAGAAGGTAGTATTTGGGTGGTGGATCAGATGCAGCAGGGTTTGTCTGCAACGAACAAAACCTTTTAAAACACAAGTCTTGACAGTATTTCCGTTTTACAGCTGAGCTGCATTTCTTTAAACATGGCCCACTCAGTAACGTTCTGAGGAGATCTACAGCTAGCACCGCACTAGTGTTCTCAGTAATTACAGGCATGCCATTCTCTCCACCAGGGCAGTCTGCTGGAGGTATGCTTGGCACTTTAGTTAAGATGTTTGTGAAACATTGAGCTACATCTAAGCGCAGATCTTGCAGACTAGCTATGTGTTGAATTTGATAACACATTTTTTTGCGGTGAAAAGTGAGTGTCATGCCTCACCTGGAGCAAATATAGAACATAAGGGTATGTTGCAATTTGTAATCAAGCATGGGGAATAGTCAATTATGGGAATGCAGCAATATTTTGCTTTGACATGTCAACAACAAAGGCTGCCTGTATGTTTGTGACAATGGGCTGTTTCTGTAGAGAGCGGTGAAGAATGTCTACGGCCTGCCTGTTGATGTGAAAGGGAGAAAACTTCCTCTGCTTCTCTTTTAGCTTTTGCCATGCAACCAATTTAGGGGCTAAAACATGCCTTCTGCTGCCTTTTGTGAAATGTGCGAGAACAAAGCCAAGGCCACAGAGCACAAATCGTAAAAAAGGAAGAAAAAGAGAACCCTGACTGGTTGAATGTTGTTTGGATCTGGAGTTCCTCAGCTATGCTGTGTGCAAGAGCTCTCTGCCTTTTGCAAAGGAACAGCTGATGTATGTGTTTGTGTGTGAGGGGTGTCCACCAGGGAGGCCTTCTTTTAATGCATCTTGTCTGCTATGAGTTTAACAGTAGGTGCTACTGAGCCATGGATTTGCCATCGGGGAACTGGCCACATGGAAGGTCAGCTTGCCCTCAGTTTGGTAGTGTGACAGCCCGGCTCCATAGTCTTTTCTCAGTCCCTTCATCCACTCAGATAATCATGGGTGCAAATATATTGCGATGTTCCGTAATATGTTATGTTATTAATAGTATTTAGACAGTGTTTAGATATGTATAAGCCCCTTTCAGGTTGTGCAGTAAATTGTGAATGTCAGTTATGGTCATGGATCTTCTTGCAAAAGGAGCTTGGAAGATTTTGGCACCTGCAGTTAAACATGAAAGAGCGACGATAAAGATTAATCATGTCCGCCTTTTCCTCTTCAAAGGCTGTTAACACAACCTCAGCCTTTGATCCATTGACTCATAGGTTGTAATGGTGGGGAATGGCAGGGCAAAGCTGTGCTTGTTGTTGACTGAGTTCTACTGTAAGCGCCATAGACTGAAGTAAGATTTTGATGATGCATAAAAGTTGACTTAGTGGATAGTTTGAAACTTCTTTACTTGAAGATCTGCAGGTCCCTGCAGGATTGTTTAGTTTAGGTGAGGAGTTGAAGGACGTATGACAAATGGCCAATAAAAAGGAAAATAAGAAAGGCTTGCTGATGGACAAGATAACACAGCCGTGCAAATACTGTTCTCTCACATTCCACCATGTCAAAAGGGAGAACGGTTTGTAACCATGCGGGTGCACTAGCCTTGCCTTCATAGGCGTATGATAGCTCCATATAAAGACTAGAACTGATTCACAGAGCATTGTGTGTACTCATTAACCACTGCCTTGTGTGGTAGGGCTCACCTGACAGCATTCTAGCGTCATTCTCTTACAGGAAACTATTTTTCCTCCAATAATAAGTTTCCTGTAAAGAACCTTGGCACTCGGACTTCACTTGTTATTATTTGCATCACTTGTGTCTTTTCCTGTCTTAAGGGCAAAATATGTTTATGTGGAAACACATTACTGGCATCAATGAGTAACAGCTTGTTGGTTAATAATAAGGGAGAAAGTTGTTGATTTGGTTGGATACTTCAGAAAGTACTAAAGAACTGGAAAAAAAGTGCACCACACGTTTACCACACAGTTTTTTTTTTTTACGTTGACAACTTCACACCATATCAGCACATGATATTCAATCTACTGAATCTTGCTTTCTAGTCAGTGACTAATGGAAGCCCATTGTTTTTGCTGTAACATGTTTTGGCTCATAGAGAGGTGGTCGTCATGGAGAACTCATACAGTTGTGCTTGTCACCATGGGGACTGTCTCCCGTACTACGCCTGGGGCAATCAGGCAAGAGCATTCTTAGGCTGTGAAGGCCCCTCTGTTCATCCAAACAACGACGTCGCTGCAGAAATATGACATTTGTCTCAAAGGGAGCTTGTGTCACTGTTATTTAAACATGTGGCATTTACACATTAACAGTTACTTTTGCTCTGATTGCTCTTAAGACTTAATACATTCAAATAAGAGCGCATAAATTAAGTGTAAATATAAAATTTAAATTAGAAAAACCAAATTATTTTATACAATGTTATTAGTTATCAGAATTTTATCCTTTAATCATAATTTCTGCAGTTATCTGGTTAAGTGGTCATATACAGGGCATGCTCTGATTTCTTAGATTTGAATAAGAAATGTGAAAAAAAATGTGAAAAAGAGAGCTGGATTTTAGTTTGTTATCTAAATTACCCATGTTTATAGGATTGCTGACAAAATTTGATTACTGAGTACATGTAAATACTATTTTTTATTATTATATACTGTTATTAATTGGAAGTTGTCCAGTAAACTTTTGTCAGTGAATGCAATGCCTGTGCATTTGTTTGATATGTAAGTACAACCAAGAGAGTTGTACTAACAGAGTTAAAGGCTGTAGAGGATTCAGGCATTCTTGCTCAAAGCCCATCCATCCAAATCCACCTTCTCAGAATCCTCTCCCCTCCCCTAATCACAGTCTCCCCTCATACCATACATTGAAAACATGGTCCAAACTTGCTTGGATGTGATTCAGGCAGCTGACACATCCTTTATCTTATTCTCTGCAGGTGGGTGACTATGAATATGAAAATGATGTAAATCCTATGTTATGGCCTTCACAGACACAAGACCTCAAGCCCAATGAACACCTAAAGGGATATTCTAGACCAGGTATTTAATTAGAGTTCAGTAAGGTCCAGTCCAGTTGGTGGAAATTTCTTCAGGCCAAGGTTCGGACCATTATAACGTCTAACTTGTGTTATAATTCAGTGGCATATCCTGTATACTGAAGTAGCCTAGTAACAGCATCTTATGTCAACAACTCAAAGATCAACACATCACACATACTGTTCAGTATATTTCATTACATTTACTGTTTAAATGCAGAACTGAATTAATTATTTATAAAACTTTAAATACATGTTTTTTTTCCTTCACTTGAGGTAAACACAAGAGCTGTATTAAAAAAAACAGAATGTTTTTTTTTAAAAAGGGAGAAAAAGTAAATAAAATATTCGTCTTCTTGTTAACTCGATTTAACATCTTAACAGTTTATTTCTCTCTTGTATTCGTCTCTCAGACTTTCTCTTGTTCAGTGAGAGAAGTGAGCTCTTGGTTGTCCAGCCAGGACTTTAAACCTGGGCTGATGGTGTCAGGGCCATTCTCACACACATAAGAGATATACGTATTTTCAATTCTCCACGATCTCAGAACATATATGGCATGTTGGTTTGGAGCTGCCTGTGGGAAGGAATGTCTCGGTCCATTCCTGGTTAAAAAGTCTTTTTCGCAGCCGAGTTTCCTTTTTTTATAGCACGCTGTTTGAATGAGCCTTTCTCCGACTGCTGTTTTCCGATTGGCTGAGGAGCTCTTTGGTGATTTTACAATTCACGCGATTGGTCAGTGACTTTACTGCACCTGTATATAAGACAAAAAACGTGAAGCCGCTTAAAATAAACACTGTCAAAACACTTTTTGGGTCCGCATTGGACAACGTCTGGGTCTGGGTCTGGGTCTGGACCGCGGTCCGGCTATTAGTGACCGCTGTTCCAGACAGTGTTATCCATCACCGTAATCACAGCACCTTTTGCCAGAACGGTACTCCACCCCTCCAGTACAGTGCCAAAGCATTGTCGTATTCATGCCAAGGCACACTGAAGCTGTTCTCGTGGCTCATGGGGCTAAGGCAGTTAATTTGTGAACTACTTTTTTGTTCATTTGTCTGTATGTATGTATGAGAATGTGTACAGCAATATCATTTCTATTAAGAATATAGAAATATATATAGCCATCCATCTAGAGTATAGATATATATAGCCATTTCTGAAAAAAAGATATTACATCATAGCTACTGGTTGATGTAGGTACATTACATCATTTCTGATAGTCAGCTAAAGAATTTGACAAAGCAGAGATTATGCAGGACACCCCATTCTTTTACATATGACTTAAAATGGTTTTGTATCAACTAAAAAAAAATAAGATTTTATTTATGGGTAATTAGAATTTGTTAAGATTTGTTTTCATTTTTATTACCAACTACTTACTAATTCTATTTACTAATTTATTTTTTATTATGAACTAGAATTAGCATGTTATTTTTGGGTTAGCATGCCTACTTCTTTACCTCAAAACCATGTGCCTTTTTTCTCAGCAGCGCGTTCTTGACATTTAGATTAGAGCAACAATCCAAATGTCACACCTGTTGCATGGTACACTTCTCAGTGTGTTTTATTTGGCTGCTTAAGTGCTTTCTCTTGAGAATATGCAGCTTATCTTTTGATCTGATCCTGTTGAGACCTGTTTCAGAGAGCCAGGGGAGCGGGAGAGCTTTCTGGACAATCCTCCACACTCTTCATAAATCATTTTATCAGACAGGGCAATCTTCTTTAGCACCAGTCTGCAGAACATCTTTGATTGCATCACAGTTCTGTTATGCCCTGTTAAGAAATACTTTACTTTCGGTTTACAAAGAGTTTGTGTGTTACAGGCTGACAATGTGGTCTTACTTCATGTGCAGTAATAGTAATGTAGCTGTGGGGCAAGCTGTATGGTTGATTACACTTAAAAAAATTGTTTTTTTACTTAATTTATATGTATATATTTCCTTATTGGCTCATGTTCCATTTTCATTAAGTGGAAATACCTTTGAATTAGTGTTTGTCCATATTTAATGTTGACATAATTTTTAGGAGCAATTTGTAAGATGTCACAACCTGTTGAATGTAATGGTTTGCACTATAAATCTTATGTATTTGTCATGCTTCCCTCCGGCTTGGTTAGAACTATCACTCCTCATACAGATTTTATATATATATATATATATATATATATATATATATATATATATATATATATATATATATATATATATATATTTCATATTTGGACATTTGTTTTGCCTCTTTTCCTGTTCTGCTTAGCTCATATGTATGTGCCTGTTTTTGACCACAGTTTTGGATAGTCTCGTCAATATTAAACTTTTATATATTAAAAGGTAAACCTTAGCCACGAGCATTTGACCGGTCTGAAACCTGACAGTATTGCTCCTTTAAGTTCAACAGTCTTGTTGGTTACATTTCTTTGAGTATGAGATACTGTGCAATCTACCACTGTTCCTTAACCCTGTTCCTGGAGGCCCACTGCCCTGTACTGTTAGTGTTTTCTCTGCTCCCAACACCCCTGATCCAATTAATTCGCTCATTAACAGCACATTATTGAGCTGAAGAGGCTGGAAAAGTAATAAAATGTGCAGGGCCTCCAGGAACGGGGATGAGAAACAAAAGTGCAATATACCATCATCTGATTGCACCCACTTGCCAATTGAAGATAATAATGGAGTGGGCGGTTGCGTGATGGGAAAGCGAGAGCTGCTATTAACACTTTTAGACTGAGAGGAGGTTCTGAACAGATATCTCCAGCACCTTTCTCCAGTAACTCAATTAAGTTTGACCAGTAATGTCGTAACTTCCCAGAGAGCTCTGTGATGGTTGGTGTAGATTAAGGTTTCTTGTTAAAGCTTGCAGTGTAGTTATGCTACAGGCGATGACTACTGCCTATACAGCCTACAGTTTTCGTGTTGTGCCCAGTAGTGCAGGCGGCCAGTTCAATGCACAAAGTAAGGATGAAGTGCCAACTTATTATTTGTTTGAGAATATATTTACAATGGACTTCCCTGAGCCTTATTCACCAACTGTTGTTATGTAGAAATTTCTTCTTAAAACCCACTTTACCTTAAAACCCTAGATTTACCAATGTTTTCTTAATTGGAATTGGAGTTCTTAGGAAAGAAAAGAATCTACACACGCTCAAGAGCACAACTGTGCTAAAAGTTCCGCAGATTTAAGAGCTTTCTTAAGAACAAATTAAAGAGAAAACAAAGGAACGTTTTGGTGAGTGAGGCTCATTGTTTCCGGAGTTTCTGGAGTAGTCAGAGTACTGTGTGACATAGCTGCATTATCTCTGCCTTCTCAGCCACATTCACGCCCACATTCACACACTTGTGTTTCACTCAAGTATAACATGCCTAACACAAGTACATGCTAATATGAACAAAATTAGCTTGTATATATTTTCTCTGGTTGTTTGCGTACTCGTGTACATACCTAGCTATTCTGCAGTAAATAATAATAATAATAATAATAATAATAATAATAATAATAATAATAATAATTGGATTCTTATTTTGCTTTTAATAACTCTGACTTAATTAGAACACCAAACCAGTTAAGCCACCCCTATATTTCATGAGTAAGTGCATTTTATGCACAGAAGGCTACAGTGTGGCCTGTCTTCTCTTCAAACCCAACCATGTGTTAAAATGAACAACCAAACAAAAAATAATTGCTTCTTTATGCTGCTGCAGAATATTATGATGTCAGGCCTGAAGTAGATTGTTCTGCTGAATTGTTTGTCTTAGTTAAAAACACTGTACCAAATAAACATCAGGCAGTACATGACTAGCAAACACAGCTTTGACCAGTACAGTTCAAAAGATTACAGTCCTTAATGCTTGCCATGTGACCGTGTGACTTTATGCAGCAGGTCTGATGGTCAGCACTGTCAAACATTCACATTTAAAGTTTAGAATTTGCATGATAGTTTAGGCTAATGGATCATATTGGATTATAATACTTTTCAATATCTGATCCAGAGAGATTGGCCTATACTGATCTGATACGGGTATAGAGACTTTTGGCTCACTCCTAATTAGCTTTATATATAAGTGTACATTAAATGTACGAGTAATCCCAATTACAGATCTGTTAATTATTTTGGATTTGTAATCTTTATCTGTTCACATTTGAAATGTATTGCAAGCAGTGTAGTCATGATACTGATATTTTGTCTATATTGTAGAGTGTCAATGCACATGTCACACATGTATATGCACTCCTACCACATTTAACCAGAGGACTGACGTTTATCAAGTGGTTTAAGCTGACCCCTCTTGACTTTGCCCACCGTGGGCTACGCTCTAAAATCCTTTCTTTACTCTCTGCCACTGTCCAGCTCTTAGCAGTGGACTTTACTAATCTCATTAATGCTGATCATCATTCTTGTCAGTGGGGCTGATCTGTCTGCGCCGCATGCCTGAGGAGAGGCCAGACGAGACTGGAGCTGACAGCTGATGCCTCTTCTGATGAGAAGAGTTCAGTTGGGACTGCGCTCTCTGAGAGATTGAGCAGTGCATTTAGTGGTTGCTCGGTTTTCCTACAAGTCTAATAGTAAAGGTGAAGTGTAACATGGGCCTACTGGAGGACCACTGTTATAAGTTAGCCATATTAGCGGTGTAAACATGCATCGTGCAACATGGTAAATTGATGTAAAGATGAAGATGCTTTTGAAGTTTAAAATAATGATTTCCCCACCATTGCGTAGGATAATTGATGAGATACATACCATAGGGTGTAACTAGAAGGCTAATATTTACAATTGTTTATAAATAGGCTTCAGCTCACCATTCCCATATAAATGCTTCCCTAGTACTTAAAGAAACACAGATTTCGTGCACACTGAAATAATAACTTACTGTCCTTTGTTTTATTCTTCTTCTTATTGTTCTACAGCCAATAAATATTAATCTCGACCTACAGCAGTGGTCACCAACATTCCTCATATAAAAGCCCCATTTACTAACATCATTTTGGACACTTTCTGTGACACTGAGCTACGTTTTTTGTCTGAATCCATATTCGGTTGGTCGAGCTGTAGTGCCGGGAAGAAGAACCGGGAGGTTTTTCATGGGATAGCACAGTGTGCCGCGGTCACGTGTCTCCCCATTCAGTAGGTCATCCAGGTTTATTTACTCAATGACTACTGAGTATTCGGACATACTAATTTCGGATGCACCCCCTGATAGAAGATAGCTCTTCAGAACCAGGGTTGGTGTCCAATGACTGACCGCTTTTGAGCCTGCACTACCAAATTATTCTAATTAGGTTTCTCATGTTACTTTTTAAACTGATCATGTGACTATTTTTTGTGCAGCACTCTTTCAAAGACATTTGTTTTCTAGTTCAAAGGTGTTCCTGTAGCCCTGCGGAGAAGATAATAAGAGACGTGAAAGTTAAGCATGAGCTCTTCTGAATGTTTGCAAACGAAAGCAATCCAGTTTAAATTTGTGTTTAATATTCAATGAAATCATGGTGAAGTTTGACACTAAAGAATTGTAAACAAACTAAATTGTTGTTTGACCAAAAAGGTCAGAGATTTAGAAGATGTTTGGACTTGTATTTGTGTAGGTTTGGACCTTCCGCCATGTTCAGATTCTCTGTGTTGTCATAAATGGTCTTGATGGGAAGCCATGCTGAATGTGCCATGTATAACATGGTTAGAGAATCCTTTGTGTCTGCAGATTGGAAGAAGCTGCAAATGAGTAATTTATCTGTCTCATCTGAAATAGTATGCGCTGTTGAATGGCTGTATCCATGGAGATTAGGAAGAGGATGATGTCATCGACGTGTGTGAATCGCCTGTAGGCTCTGTGTTGGTGCCCGCGCTGTGCCATCTGAGGATTCAGATATGCCGAGCATCAGTTTAGATAAACGGCTTTGTGTCATTGCCTCAGCAGAAGCACTTTATTTACATCAGCCATCAAATAAACAAATTAAAACACTAATTCTAATCCTCTCTAATGCCCTCGAAGATGGAGAAATCCTGCAGTGCTACTTGCGCTGTTAACAGTTCCAGTGTATTTTGGCTGGAAAGGCTATAAAGATAAATTTCAGCATACTTGCGTTTAGTGCTGTGCAGAGCTCATAGACCAGAGGCCACCACTGATTTATGGAATTTTCAGTCAAATCAGCCATCATGTATAAGTTATTTATGAAGATATATTTCTGAGGAGATCAGATAAAAGATGATCCACTTGCATAAAAAAGTGGAAGGTCCAAGAAAAGTAAATGGAAAAACAGGAGTTTTAAACAGAAAATTTGAAGTAAAAAAGCAAGACAGGAGAAAATTAGAGTTAAGGTATTTCTGTCCATCCTTCCTATGTGAGAAGTCAACTCAATGCTGTGAATCTGAAAGGATGCATAGCTGTCAATACAAGGTTACTGAGGAAAGCAAATGAACAGAAAAGAAAAATTGACTGACCACGCCAGAGTCCAGATCATTGAATGTGATTTGGTTCGTTCAAATGAGATCAATCTTTGGAAGTGTAGAAAAATATCAATGCAAAAAATACCAAAATGCACCAATAAACAACAAAAATAACAAGTGGCACTATAAGCACCAAAAGAATGACAATACTGCCCAACTGAGTCGGCTCAAATTAAAGAGAAGTTCAAGCTCATTTTCAGTTCTATTTTATTTTATTTTTGGGATCTACTAGAATAAATTTGCATACTTCAGTTTACCAAAAATGTAATATATTTTTCTCATACTGTACATCTGTATTCACCCTCTGTCTGAGACACTCTGTTAGAGCTCTTTTGTCATTGTACCCCGCCTTCTGATAAGAACAATGTGCTCTGATTGGTCGGCTCACACACTCTGTTAAGAGCAGTTGAAAGTAATAGTGGCATCCTACTAGAAGTCCCGGTCCTACAGGCTCGATAGGGAAAAATGCTGGAATTCCAACAAGGCGGTTTCTATGGTAGAGAGTTTCTCTCTCTGGGCGTGTACTTAAAGCTTTATAACTTTCCGACCATTCACATGCACAAAAACGTTTAACACCCTAAAGGAAAGAGAAAAATCGGAAAAGCATAGTTGGTCCTATTTGAGTTGCTTTAGATGAGCAGACGTGTTTGAGGCCAGTGAGGCCATTCATTTCTCCGCTGCTAATAAGATCTGGGCACAGAGACAAGGCATTACTTTTGTAATATTTATTTCGACAACAGAGACATGTGAGCACTTTAAATCAAACAATGGCGTCCATGTTTACCATGTACTATTTAAAGTAAAGCAGAAATAATGGTGCTGCTTTTGATATCAGCTAACACAGACGGCCGGCACTGTTTTCCTTTTGGATACATTCTTAGATAAGGGTGGGCAGGTGAGGCAGATAGCTGCAGGCAAGTTGAGAAGTTGCTGAAGAACTTCGAAGTGAAAAGGAGACAATGATGTGTTTAGCCTAAAGCTAATCGCGACTGCTTGCATTCTTCATCAGGCCTTGACCTTTCAGTATGGCACCCAAGCTAACCTTTCATTGCTTGTGCCGTAAATACAGGCTGACGTTTTCTGAGAGCTTGCATTCCATTTAAGACTCATTTCTGCAGGAGAGATGATTATGGCTAACAAGCTTATATTTTAAACTAGGGATGGTATAAAATGAACGTTTCTTGTCATAATATCAGTTGCCAGCTTTATTGCAGTATTGCTTAAATATACTGAAAAAGGTTTAAAAGCTCTAAAACACACTGAAGTAATTTCATCACAGGCAGTTATGGACTTTTTTAAATTAAGCCTTACATGAAAAATCACCTAGAGTTTACAGAAATCTGAAATTACACCCAGTTCTACAATTGCTATATTTCCACATGCTTTGCTGGGAGAGCTCTTTTTAAATAGGGAGTAACAAGCTGGAGATTTCACAGTACAACTTCTTTTAATATGACCGCTTGAATATCAGCCAATACGAATGCACTTTTTCACTTTAACCCTCTAAAGTTTACTATGTTCTATATGACAAATACAGAACGTACATAAAAGAATCGAATACCGGGATATTATGTTTCGTGATACTGTATAGATTCTCAAAAACACACTATCTATACACAGATTCCTGGCAGACAGTGAATCTTTGTGTGTTGCATATAAATCTCTGACCATTAGGTGGCAGTGTTGTAAATCCATTTTTAGCTCCACTCCATCATTAACAAGCAGCACAAGGGTGCAATGCTATTGTAAGCATTGACAAACCTGTTCATATAGTGGTGAGTTATAATAATGGGATTTTTAAAAAATCGCAGTATATCACTTTGCTTGCAGTATCGCAGTATATTACGATATACTGAATCGTGAGCGCTGTATCACGATACGTATTGTATCGCCAGGTTCTTGCCAACACACAGCCCTACTAGACACTTGCTTTTATGTTTTCCCAAAAGGTGAGTATTGTCCCATTCATTGTCTCCCTTTTAGAAGCTTTTGTCTTTCAGGAGATTTTGTAAAATAAATCCATTACAGCAACTGCAATACTGAATATCTCCTACACCATTACTTATAACTTTTTTGGATTAAAAAGAGTTGTCAGCATGGCTTTTGGCTGTTCACTGACGCCTACCAAGCTTTAAAATGAGCTACTTTTAATTGATGCAAATCTAAAAGCAGGCTTTCACATTCACACTAGAGGTCTGATTTTTAATCTTGGTCCTACTAGAATTTGTCTGCCTGGCCACTGCCCCCTAAAATTAAAAAACATTTGTAATTGGTTGCTTCACAATGAGTATTATGGTGGGACCTACAATGTAATGCAGGAATGCAAACCTTAAAATGCTCAAGTGCTCAAACATACAGCTAATATCACATGGCAAACTGCTAGCATGTGTAATTGCAACTGAATTGAGGAATGGAACAGTAAACAGTCACTTAGCAAACACCAGGTGTAACACTAATCACCTTATCAAGCTCTTCGAATATCTTAGACTTTGTCAAACTTTATTTTACAAGATTGTAGCAGATTAATTATTTTTTTCTCTCTGATATCACACATTTTCTGCTCATATAGTTCTGCTACTGATACCTGGATTGCATTGGTCCCTTCTCTAGCACACAATTATCGTAAACAGTTTTATTCCAAAACATCAGATGGTTTGATGGGTGGTAGACATCGCCCACCGCTAATTGCCCCTGGCTGCAGTGTATCACATTTCAAGATTTTTTTAACGAACCATTTTGGTCACAATAATTCAGATGCCAACATTAATTAGGTATAAGCATTGCGATAGTTAAAGTGACTACGACGGCCTCTTCTTCTGAGCTGGTCCCCCTGCTGTCACAGATGCTGCTCTATTGGCTGACGTTAATATTATCCCTGTATGAAATATTGTTTTATATAAAATAAGGTTGGGGTGGACTTTATGGTGGGGAGGTGATAACCTATCAAACTGCATAAGCTATTTTGGATGAGGCTAGAGGAGCAGCTCAGCAGCGGGGACCCTCATGGTCACCAGTGGTTTTCTTAAAGCTGCACTATTTAGAAATCAGGGATTTAAACACCTCTTTGGTGGATTGCAGAAATACAGACGTATGGAAGAACATATTGCAACGTGGGTTAACGTGGGACCCCTTCCCCAAGCGCTTCAGTCTGATGCATGCAAAGGTTTTAAAAAAATATTATATAAAAAAATATATATGCTTTTAAGACCTGTTTTAAGCCTGTGCATGTGATGTTAATACATTAACATGTTAACAAATAATACAACTTATAATGTGGTCCAGAAAACTCTAAAACTCATGAATCCACTTTTAAATGATTGTTATTATTAATTCAGACTTTACAAGACGACTTTAATGGACATTTTTAAATAAATATTTCTTTTGTTAAAGCAGCATATTGCTACTGAAATAAGTCTATAAATATTTTTTGTCTATAATTCTGGCTACACATTCTTAAAATTGGCCAATAGATAAACTGGCTTGGTGATCTTAGTAGCCAATTTTATATATCTTTTTTTTTGTTTATCATAGTTTGTTATACCACAGCATATAATTAAATCTGCCAACTGTCCCATCCCTATTCTCAGAACTAATACATGCAGTACAGAGTTGTTGTTTAGAATGCGGTGGTTTCAGTTTGTTAGTTAATTGTGGGTATTGTTTCGCTGCAGGTGTGGCGCTCATAGTGGGAAGTGACGCTAAAGGCAAGATCAGGCAGAGGTGTTGCTGTAACCTCAGGGGGCCTCTGTTATGAAATGGGCCAACATGTGCAGGCAGTACCAACGTGGCTCACACAAAAGATGAAAATGTGTGGGAGGGAGAAGATTGAAATAATCATTCGCTTTCATCAGTTAAGGGATGCATGCCAGATCACCTGCCTTTTAGACTAAATGTTTGTGCTTTTTTTTTTGTTTTAATGTGAAACTAGATATTGTGTTTTTGGCTCGTGAGTAGGTGTGAGATGAGACACTGACATGATCAGCTTCAGCTAAGTACACTCTCTGATGATGCGGTTGTCAGAAGTTATCACTGTTTACTGACTAAATTCTGCAAGATGTCATGGGGTAACGTTAGGACACGAGGCGCACTCCTCCCTTCACTCTTCATTACTGCAGCTCAAGCACAATGCCATGTCTTACTGCTTTCAGTGAAGAGCCTGGTCAGAAGGCAAAGATGCTTAGGCAGAAGATTTGATTAGTTAGTTGTAGCGCACCACTTGTGCAGCATTATAGCTCTTATAGCTCAATCTAAATGAAAAATAATTAATTATAGGCTTCAAAAACCTCAACATAAACACTCTATATAAATTAAAGCATCTATTTTTAGCAGTCTCATTCAAGGACTGTTGTCCAGTGTCTTTCTCAGATATGTTTTTTTAATTGTTTAGAAACATTGTTTGTTTAAGGGGGTGGTCTTGCATTTGAAATCAAGCCTTTTTATGGACCTAGGATATGTACACATTAACATTAACACATTCATTGATTGAAAATCCAAATTTTTGCCCTAAAGCCAGGCATACCAACACCCTTTTTACCACAAATTTTCTTAGCCTTTTGTGGTTTTAAAGATGATGGATGATTCCCTGTTAGCATTGTTTATCTCATTTGAATGCTTATTTATTTATTATGGTATTATAGTACATATTTATTTTCAAATAAAACCATTTACAGTGCTTAAATAAACTTACTTTTGTATATTAACAGGGGATTATTGTCATGGAGTGCCGGTTTTCTTTTTATAATTTATAATCTTTATAATCTTTCTATAATTTTTGGGAACCAGTAAAGCTAAAATATTTTATTGTGCAAAATAGAAGAAAAAAACAATACTAAACCATCCGTAGTTAAATGCTCTTGTTAAATGCTTTTATGCTTTCTATTATTAACCTTATAGACAAGGCCAAAATGGTGCTACCATTGTGTCAGTATTTGTTGTTGGCAAATCTTTTTGTTTACTATTTTACCGTTGCGTCTGAAATGGAGCAGCAATTACATCCAGGAGCCTGACCTTTGCTTTGGGAAAGGTGGAATGGGAAATGTAAGTAAGAAGCTCAGAGGATAGGACACTGCTAGAATTTGGAAAATATTAGTCATTCATGGTTCAGTAGCAGCTGAACCAAGCAGCTTTTGTATGGACAAGACTCTGAGGCTTTAATGTAGGTGATCCAGTCAGGAGGCATCAGTAAACACATTCTTATTCAACTCTTCGCCAGCTTCTCATTCAGCTTTTCAGGTCTCTAATGGTGCGATGGCACCAGACTGTAACCTCAGCGCCATTTAAGGTGGAACAAAAAATTTGTATAAGAAACTGCAAAAATTTTCAGCTTCATTCTTTTCCCCCCAACATTCTGTGAAAAACATTGTGTGGTTTCGCTTATCGTTCTCTGTACCGCCCTTTAAAATTGTTTTGCCCTTCGCGCTTCAAGTACGGCTCGGCTTGACCTGCCATCACTCAATATTCATGGAAGACACGCGACAAGATACTTCTCTGTCCTGGCACCCAGATGGTGGAACGAACTTCCACTGGCTGTCTGAACAGCGAACTCTCTTGTGGTCTTTAAACATAGACTGAAGACCACCGTCTCTTTGTGAAGCACTTATAAACACTGATCTACTGAAGTATTGGTATAAACCATAATTGCACTTCATCTTCTAGGAACACTGACTAAGTATTGCACTTGTACTGTATGTAGTCTTGTATTTATTCTCTTCTCTGTAGGTGTTCCTGTCTTGCTAGGTGTTGCACTGTGTCTAATCTTATATTTTGTTGTATTCTTACTAGGTATCAGCACTGGCACTTGTTCATGGCAGTGTTTGACCTGTACTAGATAGAGATACTGTGACCGAACACTTAGCACTTAGTCGCTCTGAATAAGAGAGTCTGCTAAATGCCGTAAATGTCAGTGTAAATGTTTATTACGAACCAAATCATAAATAAAATAGTATAGAGTCATCCTCTTTTGTCACATCTTTTATCCTTATTAAAATCCCTAAAATCTCTCAAAATGGCTATTAAAATAAAAAAGAACACATTTAATAGCTGATTCTAAGCATTTTGAGTTTTAGTCTTGGGCCAAGATTCGACTCCTTTTGGAAGAGACTCCCTTTCACTACTTTGCATAAAGGAATTATTTGGTCTGTTGGGGTCAACAGGCAAATCTTGGGGAATGAGATTGGGACGTTTTATAGTTTTCAGAAATATGTTATGATTTATCTTATAGTATAAGTTCAGTATTAACTGCCAGAAGAATTTTTTTTTTTTTGAGATTTCAACAATCTCTCAAATTCTTGTGAAGAAATCCATCATATAAAGATTTTTGGGTGCGCTAGACAAGTGGACATGCAGCTGTAATCTCTAACCTTTTTTATTTAAGTACATTTTAGATGATTTTATGCTTCTATTTAAAATGTGTACTTTAAAAGCTTTTATTAAAAAAGTTTTACTTTAACTTACTTTGACATGACTTTTAATGTAAACAAAGCTATAGACTGGCATTGATGTAAAACATGAATTAGGGTCAATCCAGATTGGTAGCAGCAGGTTGTGCTGCGGTTAATGCATTCATATAGACGTGCTTTTCCTCAACTATTTTGGTTTCTGCCTCAGTTGTTGTATTTGCTTATGTAAGAGACAGAATAGCTCTCGCTGATCAGCCCACACGGTATGCAAACTTAAAGACAACAGTATGAACCCCGTTATGAATATACATGTCACGAGTGAGAAAATGAAACTGTCTGGGAAATACACAAACATAACACACTGCAAACTCTCTCATGTCTCCAGAGTAACCATTTCTAAGTCTCAGAGGCTGTGAATATGAACAATTGCTTGTCCTGTTGAGAATATTACAGGTAGTACAAATAACTAGTGTGTTTAATAAGAATACAGGTGTACAACCTGTCTCTGTTTTTTGCCTGCTGATTTGGTAATGATGCATAGCAGAGCCTCTGAGCTCTTTGCTGTATTGAGCAGGGTACTCACGCTGGGATTGGGGTTCATATGAGGTGCCATGTGGCAACACTTCAGGAGCAGCTTGGGTTCAGAGCTTTCCTCGAGGGCATAACAGCAGTGATCATCAGAGTGACATTTGACCACAGGTTCTTCTAGTGCAAAGTCAAGGTCTAAGTCAAGCCCAATAAACTAAAGGTTCTGGAGGGGGAAGCACTCTTGAATCATTGCCTTATTATTCAGCTATTAACCATTAGAAGGTGATGCATTTGTTTCTTTATACCACCCAAATGTATTTGCCCGTGTTGTCACACTATGCAAGTATTTAATATTTAATGTCTTATTTGCTCAAATTTGATTGAATGAAAAATCATGTGACCGCTGGGTTTAATAAGTTAAACCCAGACACTCCAGTTTTCAAGATTGTCTTGATAAACTACATCACATTAGATCACAATGTTTCTGAGCATTTTAGAGTATGGTTATGGATATCATCAATGCTTATGGCACTGCCCAACTGTGTGTTTGGTCTAAAAAGACAGCATAAGTACTTGTGGTTTATTTAGATTTAGTGCAGCTCCATATGTTAAACAATTACAAATTTAAAGAGTATTTTCTGTATCTTCTTGTTTGCTGATGCCACAGTGGTTTCAGAAGTGGGATAGCCCCCCAACAGTGTGGAAAGGAATGGTGCTACCACAAACTTGAAGGCAAACTTCTAAGAAGTGAGGGGCGAGGATAATGCAGTTGTCAGTTAAGAGTATTTGCTTAAAACACTGTGTTTTCTGCATCTTCTACCGTTTATGCAGAATTGTTTAATTGTGTCTCCACCTTGTTTGTTCCAACTTATCAGATACTGTGATGTAGTGACATATTGTACATAGAGATGGTCCGATCTGCGTTTTTGAGGCTGATTCCGATCGCCAATCACCTTTCAATGCGATCGGCCGATAGCCGATACCGATCGAGGGTGGGGTTATATGCCACGGCAGGGCTACATATTATTACACCAAGCAAGTCATGAAACAAGGTGGAAACTGGTTTATTACCATTTTTAACAAGCTCATGTGGAACAGCATAATATTTTCATCTAAGTTAGAAGTTGGTCTATGTGGGTGTAAACCGCTTGATACAGCTTCGGAAGAGCGACATCTGAATAGTATTTCATATTAGGAACAGCAGAGCGGGGCTGCTTATCTAGCACTAGAAACTCAAACACTTTGGCTGTGATTCCCTTATCCCCCTGGCTGTTGATGCTGCTGTAATGTTCCTACCGGGCACTGATCTTGCAGGGAGCTGGCCGGAGGGCTCCTCTTCCTGGATGAATCGCTAGCTGGAAATACAGAAGTTAGGCTTATTTGTTTAACGTCATCGATCAGCTCTCGGGATTGGCTAAAAATCGGCCCATACCGATACATGGCCGATCGATCCTCCCATCTCTAATTGTATATCATGAAATTTATTTTTTTTTGCCTCTCCGCCTTGATAACTACTTTAAATGATTTGGTAATGACCAAGAAACTAATTGCTGGGCAATATGAAGATATTTATCTTTAATTACAAAAGCAGTGCAATTAGTATTGTTAGTGCATTGTAGTGTGTGAAATGGTAAACACAAAGCATGTTTTCAGGGTATTTTTGAAATGTGGCACTACTGGCTCTTTTTTAGGTGTTGATGATCAGACATAAGATAAATAATCATTGTCACATATATTATGCATTGTGAAATATATTTTTGCCCACCAGTATGTGTAAATTATGGAGTTGTGATGAAGGTGAAATGTGGATCCGGATAGAGCTCTTTCAAGGAGTTTAAGGAGTTAACACACTGTGCCCACATTTTTTGTATCTCAGACTTTTCATGTTGGCAGCGCCTGCCTTTTAGCCCTGCGCTGTGAAGATGTTGTGCAGCATTTTTTCCAGACTGTGTGAATGATGTGATGTGGAGTGTTGTGATAAGATTGGCGAAGACGTGCCAGGACAAATATCAGGTCAATCTAACAGTGAGCAGAGTGCAGAGTCGTACTTTCACTTTGAAGTATTGAGCAACGTTGCCTCAAGCTTAGGCACTGCTGGGGTTCTCAGCCCATTGTTCAGATTTGGTTTCTCTTCTTTTAGAACAGAAAGTCTACATCACTGTAGTAGCAGTCATATGAGCCCCAGTTCAGACCTGCAGTAGTACTGATAGTATACTGATTTCCCCCTTATTTGACAGCAAAAGCCAAACGAGCAAAGTGTCAACGCAAAAGAAGCCAAAGAAGTAAATTGGAATTTGCAGGTGGGGTTACATTTGCAGGAGAAAAAGGTAGATGATTGGAAATTGTGGCCTATTTGCATATTTGTCTTGGTCTTCTCAAACTACAGTGAGGTAGCAGAGGGAGTAGCATGATTCCCCTAGCTTTGTTAGTGATGGAAATTTTCTGTATTCCTGGAAGACAGACTGCTAATTGCAAACTATAGTTTCCTATAGGGAAATATGTTTGTCACACAAAGGATATTGTAAACTACTCTATTGTACACACAGTTTTACACATCAAAATGTCTTTCATTTAAAGACCTAAGTGTGTACCTAACTGTGGAAAATCTGTGTCTTAGTGCTCCTCACTGATTTTCAGACTTTGGGACAAATGTCCTTCAAAACAATGGGACTTAAATTCTTACCGTGTGGCCGTCCCAGGGAAAGGGATGTGGTCTCACTTACTGCTCTAAAATGTAAGGCTGTGGCTAATATAAGGTGTTACCAACAGACTAAAACATTTTTTAGGTTCAGTAGTGCTATAAACAAGACAGCAATTTTTGTTCATTTTTTTACATAATAGGGAATAATTAATCTATCTATCTTGTGTAACATCAGGTTCCTGCAAGTATGAGCAACTGCATTTCACTGAATTGTTAACCTGCATGTGTTATTGTACCCACATCTCTAGTCTTTATGCATTTACCTCATTCAAAAAAGGATCTGGCTCAATGCTAAGATGTGAAATGCAAAACCAGCATTATACTAATAAATATATGATTACAGCAGTGGATAATTAGCTCACATCTTCGCAAGACAATTGCCAAGTTTTGACCAAATTCTCTCAGAGTGCTCACAATCATCAGATTTATCCACCCAGGGGAGGGGTCGGAAATACAACTCACCTTCTTTACTGCCTTCTTTACTGCCATGCCTACAATTTTACTTTTATCTTTTAATCTTTTAAAAGTCCCTGTAAAAAGGCTACATAATTGCTATGAAACAGAATAACTAAACTAAAAAATGCTGTGTTTATTTGCCATATAATAATTAGCTTATTTTGATATCCTTTATCAGCTCATCAGGGGTAGAGTAGAGTCTGTGTTGAATCTGTGCTGAATTACAGTTAAAACCACAGTACCATAGTTAAAGTCACAGAAACAGAACCTGTCCAGACCTAACCTTTAGCATGCAGACAGCAAGTCAGAACACAAAAAACCTGGGTGGTTACAGCAAAAATATTTGTATTGTTCGAGACCTTAAGGTTCTGCTGTTTGACTTTAAGAACTATGACTATGGAAAACTGATACTTCTGTTCCACAGTAAATCATTGCTTTCTGTAAATAAAGATGTAAAATGTAAATAGTGAATGATTAAAGAATTTTAGGTCCTTAAAATTGTTATTGTTATCACAAAAATTTTATTGGTGAGAGCCTAATTTTAAACATACAACACAAACACGATTTTTCAAAAAGAGCTTAATTAGTGCTGTTCACTTGTGCCTAGTGCAGAGCACTAAGTAAAATTCTAAGTGAAATTAAAGTCATTGTTTGGTTTGGTCTGCTCTTGTGTGAGCTCTAAGGCTGCCCTTCCCTGTTCTGTGTGAACCTTTGGGTATAAATGTCTTCCAAATAAGATGATGATGGTGGTAATGGTAGGAAGAGCAATGGAGTTCAGGTTAATCATAAAAACTCAGTGAAAGCGGTGCATGGAATGGCATGTGGACTCCACCCTTTCTCATTATTACTGCCTTTAGAATGTGGTGAGGAAGGCACCTAAATGCCTCTACTTGTTTGGAGTTCTTGCCAAAAACTCAGCAATAGATGATTGCCATTTAGTTTATTTCGCTCTTATTAGATCATTTGTGGAGTGTAGTCGTGTTCTGGTTGATTGCCCTCAAGCTGTGGAATTGCTGATTGTACCTGCCAGAGAACGGCATCCGCCCTCCTCTGATTAACAGTTAGCCCAGCTGTGGTTTCTCTAGCTGCTGCTGCTACCTGCAAAAAATGTTTATCAAACAAGAGAACAGATCTGCTCCGACCTTTCCACCAACACATCCCTCTCTTCATCGATGGTGTGATTCTGACTAATATACTGTTGAACTACATGCCCATCATCAATGGAGCTAATACAAGTGCAGCAAAAGCAGAGAGGCAGAGCATGGGAGAAAAGAAATCTGAGAATGTACGATCTTTACATACCTTTCAAATAAAAGCAAATCTAATACATCACTATCACTATTAAGAAAATAATCCCAAACCCAAACCAAGTGATGTAGTATGTCACAAATTGGGGCACATCAGGCCTGATCTGCAGACAAAGGGTCTCAATCAAAGGGCTTCTCAGAGTTCAATGATTGGTTGGTACGATAGTGGTACGACTAGCTGTAAAGTATACACTTAGTAATTGTAAAGGGCCCAGCACTAAGCCTTCAAAATCAAATGAAAGAGTAAAGGACCATAACCCTCCAGTGGTCATTTCCACATGCTAATGTTCTGGTTTTCAATTGAGTACCACTGTCCTGCATGCTTCCTTGTGTGGTATCTTAGTTTTTTGCCATCAGAATGAAGAGGGAGACCAGTTCAGAGTTTAAGCTTTTTATTCGAAGGGCTTGCGGTACCGAGGTTTCTCTGAGCTCTCACACCCTGGTCTACCCTGGTCTCAAAGATGACTGTGCTTGCTTGATTTTAATAGGGCTGCCTTTCTGCTTTTTTCGGCCCACTGCACCTGGCTAGTCGTTATATAGTCGTTATGGGTATGGTTCTCAAATAGAAGTTCCCAAGATAACGCTGCAGGGTATATGGCCCTGTATGGCAGGGGTCCCAAAAAGCCCTGATCTTCCTGCGATCATGATTTACATTGTCATCACAACAAGTGCATTTCTCAAAACAGTTAGTGCAAACAGCAGAACTCAATGAAATTCCTGCAAAGGCACGTATCTCACTCAGAATCCTTTGTTTTTGCCTCAAGAGCAAATATTTATGTCAATCAACTTGTCAGTGCCATCAGAATGTCTAGTCTGTGCGTCATTGCCTATGAACAAGCTAGTCAAAATACTTAGTCATGTTGTCTGTGCAACAGTGTACATTGTAAGTATATTCTGATAGAAACTAGCTTTAGATTATAAGAACGCCACACATTCTGTGGCACATCAGTTAAAACAGCATGTGTTACAAACAAAATACAAACTTACACAGAACACAACGTTACACATGACTGTATGTGGGAGACTGACAGAAGGTAATTGAACTGGAATCAAATTTATACAGTAATATACTTTTACTGTATTGTTTGCACTGCAATTTGTTGACAAACAAAATCAGATAGAAATTCAGGAAAGACAGACAACTTTTTGGCAGCACTCAATAACACAAAGGAAAAACTACACAATTAGAACCTATTAGAAGGAATTAGAGTGCTTTCTTTTCCTGACGCTCCTCTCTGCGAAGCATAAGATTGAATAACATTTCAGAATTTATGTCAGTGTGCATTACAGCAGAGTGCACGTTTATGAATTACATACCTGTTTTTTCTATGAAACGTTTGAACAATTGAAGACACAGTTGTTCTTTCAATATTCGGCTGCTCCCAGTTACCAGCTTCAGCCATTGTAAGACCAGGATTTACAACATGGTCCACCATCTGGGACAAACCTATGTGCATGGACTCTCCTACCACTTCCTCTGTTTTGTCCCCTCAGCCTTACACCAAGCAGCCTCTCTTCTTGGCTGTTCACCTGTACACGGTCTTGTCTTGCCATTGTGAGACTTTGTGACACTGCATTGTTTTGTGTCTATATATGTTTGTCAACTGAAAGTTCATGAGATGCACCTCTGACTGATTGTTGAGTGGTGTTTGACCATTGAATGATCTAAACCTTTATACATTCCCCTTCTTAACTGAAAGCCAAGATTCACCTGAGAACAATTTAATCAATTTAGGACAGATTCCCAAAATGTACCAGAGGTTTTTTAGAAATGTACAAATGATGCCTGCGAGATTATGACAACATGTTCAGCACTTTTGCATGTAATGACTGAGGCAATGACCTAAAGCCTAAATGTTTTGGAAGGTAAGACAATGCAACAGACAATCAGTAGAACATATTTTGATAAACGTCACATAAGCAACTGATAATGTAAAAAACAGCAGACAATTGTACACAACCATTTGCAGGAATGTACAAAAGCATTTGCAAAATGTAAAACACAATGAGAAATGCTATTATGATGCGCACAAGTGACGAGGAGATCTGGAGACTGAGCGAATAGTTTTAAGAAATTCAATTGTGATCTGAGAAATGAACCAAATCGACTGAGAAAAACTGTAATACAAGCTATGAGTAATATAAAAAATCCCAAACACTTGCTATAGTCCTCAGGGTGGGCTTTTAAATGGATTCATTAGTTCCATCAGGTCATGTAGGGGGAAGGCTAGTATTTACAAAACTCTTCTGAGATAATAAATAGCATGAAATAAAAAAAAACACTTGACCTAAGATTGCACTGAATTTCCTATAGAACTTCTTTTGATCCTGCTCTTATTGCCCCCAATCAGTCACCACCAAAGCATCTTCCTCTCTGTCCACATGGTACGTGGCAGCAATGCTTAGTAGGATTCCTGCTTTGTTAAATTGGTTCCTACAGCGTTAGTTCAGAGAGGGCACAAATAAACTCTGTAGGAGTTCATTTAAGCTGCAGGAGTTGATTTGATGCTGCAGAAGCGAGTGTGATGTTTGCACTCGTGCAAATTAGTTTCTGATCCATCAACTTGATAAGATGTTACTCGTTGGTTATGTCTCAGCCTCTTTACATCTTGAAACAGCCTAACAGTCATCATTTATTCAGTGATTCCTATTCATAGTTTCGTTTTTCATCATGGTTTTGTCATAGTGTTGTTTAGAACCTTCCAAACTTAATCTGACAGATTGTAACTTGGTACGGACAGTGTATCGTCACCAAAAGGAGCAGTAGGATATATATTTTATAGCATGCACAAGACCTGCCTACTCGCTTTAAACCACAAATATCACAAACAAAACAGTAAAAACGGTCATGAACAGATATGTTTTGACGCCGTGTGAACATTTATGATGGCTGGAGCAACAGAAATGGATCATAATCTGAATAAACTCTCATCAGTGTTAGTTTCTAATGGCAACAGTTAATACATTAACAACACCTACAACACAGTTTATATGTAACACCACGACTTTTTGCTGTGACTGACTTCATAACTTGCATTCAAATTGCATTCAAATTACATAACACACAGCCGATAGTGTCAATATCAGTAAATTAGCAGACTACAATAACAGAGGATATACAATATACACTTCTCATTATGAAAACAATGCTGTTGAATAGAAATACTTTTTATGTAGAAATAAGAGCAAATAAATGGTCAAATGGATGTACCATCCTGGAGGAGTTAGACTACCTGTGCAACCTGAATGAACTGCAGGCACCACCCTATGCTACCAAGAACACTACCAAAAGCAAGACTAGAGAAGAATCAGTCAGGAATGATAAGGAGAGAGTAATTGTCTGTGGCCACCACCTGCAAAAACCCACTCTTTTTAGGGGGTTGTTTTGGTGTTGCCTCGCCAGTGCACCTGTTTCACGTTACTTTGAAATTGATTTACAGTTGCATATTCTTTGTAACTAAACAGACTAATATTCTCAGTTGAACGGAGTTGGCGTAATGCTGTGATGAATAGGTGTTCTTTTGAGCACTGTATTGATTCATTCATCTTTGAAGCCGCTTATCCTTCTGGGTCGTGGGGAAAGGCTGGAGTCTATCCCAGTGCTCTCTGGGACAAGGGAAGGAAACCACCAGTCCATCCCAGAGCAGACACACAGACATACACATTTACACACACACACAAACACATGGCTGGGGCAGTTTAGCGTCTCCAGTTCACCTGATTGCATTCCTTGTCACATGGTCCAGAGGGAGAACATGCTAACTCCACACAGAATCCAACCCAGGCCCGTCTTGCAGTATGGTGACAGCACTACCCACAGTGCCGTCTACCCGTCCCTTAAGCAGTGTAGTTACAGTCATCCACAAACTTCCACAAACATTTTTTGCTCTTGAGTAAATCAGTATTTATGCCTGTTGGGTGTTCTGCATGGTGCGGTTGGCTGAGAAGGAACCCCACTGTAAGCCATATTTGAAGAGTTCACATGGGGATGGACATGTTTTGGTATGTTTTGTCATGAGAGAGACCAGGAAAAGAATTTAAAATATAAATCATCATCACTGATATGTGAACTATTCTCGAAAGATGACCAAACATGATCTGTGGGAAGTATTTTGAGAGATAGGTGGGTGGAAAGAATGCCTTGGCTCCTATCTCCTGTCCTTCAGTGTGATGTTATCTAATGGGTGTCTGTTCGTTCACATGAGCAACACTGGGCAGTCACCGCTCTGTAGTCAGCTGAAACGGATGTGGTGATTAGCTGCATACATGCAAGGTATGTGTCCCTTAGTAATTGGCAGCAATCCTAGATAATTTGTGGGAATCAGCAGCGGCTAACGTTCCGAGCGAAACTGGGGGGAAAGGGAAACATGAATTTCAGAGTGACAGGTGAAATGGGAAAAATGTGCAACATGCTTCTAAGATTACGAGCGCTAATCTAGGATCAGTTGTTGCTTTTCGTATCCTGAGGATGTTTACATGGAGCGTGGGAAACTGGACGTCTCAGATCTTTGATACATGGCATATGGTCCAAGACTGATATGTGGCTGGACCGGGTATCTATTTAGTAAGAAGGCAGACGATCTTATATATCTTAGAAGATGAGAACTAAAAAATATACTAAATGTCCAAAAGTATGCTTAATTAGCTGACAACTCCACAAGACTTGGAATCTGTGCCCATACAATCAAAAGAGGATTTGTGAGGTCAGGCACTAATGTTAGACGAGAAGGCCTGGCTTGCAGTATACATTCTGGTGGGTAACATTCTCCTGGCACCTACCAAACCCAGATTTGTCCATCAGACAGCCAGACAAGCATGATTAAGCATGATTCATCACTCCAGAGAAGTTGTTTGCACTGCTCTAGAAGTGTGCTTTATCCCACTCTAGCTGACCATTTGCATCGTGCATAGTGGTCTTAGGCTTGCGTTTGGCTGCTTAGTCATGAAAACCGATTTCATGAAGCTTCTGATACGCAGTCCTTGTGCTGACGTTGTTTCCAGAGGCAGTTTGGAACTCTACACTGAGTTCAAAGTCACTTGGCTCTTCAATACAGCAAATTGATGTTGCTTTCTCAGTCACGTCCTTATCAACATGCTTATGCTAAGACACTCATGCTTCACTATGCTTCACTAATCATATATATGTGCAAAACTTAATGCCATTGGGCTGAAATTTTGGCCTTTCTATTTTCTCCCACTCCATGACAGTGGGATGAATACCCCCAGTTCCAGTCAAATTATACTTCTGTGTCTGCATACCTGCAAACATGTACAGGCATGACAGGTACACAGGTACCTGCCACCGTGTTTGCATGTAGTATGAACGTGTAGACTAGGGGCCAACATCAAAATCAGAGTGCAAGTAAAAATAATAGGAAAGTCGCATCAGAGGTTACTTTAGGAATTGAATACTCCACCAGTTCCATTAATGAATCGAGTAATCAGATTAGAAAGACTTTTACTATAGGGCAATTGTAAATATACAGTTATAAACACTGAACAACCAAGGGGCTGAATCTCTATTTTATATTTGTTTGTTAAAAAGCTAAAAAGCCCATTCATTGAAATTATATGGCATATGTAAACATTGCATTTAGGTTGTGCAACTTAACTTTTAGAACTAGAAGTTTCAATGCTCAGGCGTAATGGAAGCCTTTGCTGTGTTGTGGTAAGCCTTTGTGGCATTTGTAGGTTGTAAAACAATAGACACACTGTATAGATTCCAGACTTTGAACACTTTCTGTCATCTCTCTGGCCTGTCTCTTTGGTTTGGCCCTTGCTTTCTCTTCTCCATTTTGCAATCCAAGCCATCAAATCATGTCTTTTTCATGTCCAGTTGTGTGACAGTAATAATCAGCCCTGTGAGACTCAGTGAGCTCTATATAGGCATATGGATATAGGCATAGGCATATGGAATCATTTGTGCCCTACTGTGCAGTCCCAGCAGCCCAAAACAAAATTGTTTCATCATAAAATTATAAAGAAGTTTATTGTGAAATGGTTGTGAAGTGGTTGTTTAGGCAACAGGCCATCGAACACAGCAATGGCTACAAGTTAACTGTAGTTACTGGCGGTGCGGAAAGTAACTGCTGAAGTTACTAGTGAAAATGCCCGGATTTCCCTGCTATTGTAAGTGGGTTATTTATTGTCTACACTAAGGGGAATCAGGCCTTCCTCTGTCTCCCCAAAAAATTATTTGAATATGCTGCTCATTAATATTTAGCGCTCAGGGGTGCGTTTCCCGATAACTATTGATCTTAGTGATTTACGAACAACTTTAAGAACGGTGTAACTTTAAGAACCCCAATTTTGTGAGTGTTTTCCAAAAGCCTTCTTAGTCTCCAAACTTACGAACTAGTTTCAAGTAGCTCTTTGTTGACTCCACCCCCCGCGTCAGCGCTGAATAGACACCGCCAGTCGAAAACTGAAGCATCGATTTACATACGTTTCCTCATTATCATGCCACAAAAGTATCGTTATGTGAATAATTAGAATAAAAAAGAACAACAAATAGGGATTTACATTACTTTGATAAAAACATTTTGCTGGCAATTGCACGCCGAGCCTATAAATAGGCACACAATTAACTTTCCTAGCATGGCACACCGACCACACAAAGGATGAATGCAGGATGAAATAAAAGCCAAATGCTTAAAGAAATAGAGAAAAAAAAACATACTATTTTCCAAAGCTCGGAGAAGTTCTACAAATAAAGAGAAATAGCAGAAATGGGAGGAGATTGCTAGGAACATAAGTGCCTATACTGTTCATCACATACTTACCTTTGTCAGCCTTTCTCTCGGTAATTTATATGTGTACTTAATTGATTACTTAGTTTGATTGGTTAAGGGATAACAAGCTTCGTAAGCCAATGTGTAATATTTTTTAAGAAAATAATATGTATTAATTTACTACGACTGTAACACTGGAGAAAAATACATTAAAAATATGTACATTTATAAGTGTATATCAACAAATAATGCATTGTACTTTAAGCAGTTTAAACTTCTGTTTCACATGATTACGATGATTCCAACCTTGAAATAAAAAATTAAAATGTACATTTATGTGCAGTATTGAACTCAGGACTTTCAGAGTGGCAGGAAGTTTGCTTCCCACTCCACCATGATACAAGTGAACAACTGTTCTAGAAGTTTACTGTTTACATAGTTCAAGCTCCTGGATGTAATATTTGTTGAGGTTGGATGTCATTTACATGATGCAATTACGCTTTCAAAAGTGATTTAAAATCTTCATGAATTTATGTTTGTATAAGTACGTGTAGTGTCCATGCACAGAACAATGCGTTTTTAAAAGGATGATTAGCGGCTTATTTAGTTTAGACAGACGTGAACTTTAAGTTAAGAAGAACTTAGTGAGTTATGAGTGGGTCGGATTACTCTTACATTTACGAATGACTTTACGTACTCCGTTAGTTACGAAGGCTTTCGGGAAACATTTGTAATTTGAAGAATGTTCTTAAGTATGAAGTTACGAAGTACTTAGCATTACGAGCGTTTTGGGAAACGCACCCCTGGTCTGTTTAGAGAGAGACCTAGGAGAGAACAGAAATGAGTACATGTGGCTGAGAGGTGAGTGTGGCTTACACAGAGCATCTCATACATTTGCTCACACAAAGCTGACATGACAGGTATGGAGGCTTATGAATGGAGAAGCTTTCTTAACTATCAAAGAGTTAAGAATACTGTAAGCCCTCTTGACTCCAATATATACCTCAAGATGAATGATGTGCCTTTCTTCCAGTTTGTACTAGTTATATGTGCTTATGTGGTTTTGGCACTGCATGTTGTTGCTGTTATCTGTTCACATAAAGTGAACATATTTTACATATTTTACATTTTAAGTTAAGACAAAGACCAAATACAAAAAAAATGTAAGGACGAGCCATTAACCCAAACAAAAATAAAGAAAATAAGAGGAAACCAACTAACAAACAAAAAACAACAACAAAAACAAATAAATAATAAGTAAATGTACATTAATTACTAACAAATTAAAGTAGTGTGATAATGAATATTAAAACTAGTGTTGCACCGATACCGATAGTGTATCGTTATCGGCGCCGATACTGGCACTTACACTCAGTATCGATATCGGCAATAGAGAGTGCCAATACCATGAAGCTTATTGACTAAATGGCTGCACGTGTTTCTGCATTGTGGCATTTTTTTTTTCATAGCTCTGAAACTTGTATGATTTATGGCCATATATTGAGCATTTAAGTCAGAGTTGGTTTCGGTATCGGTACACGGTATCGGCAGATACCTGAAAAGCTGGTAAGGAAAAAGTGGTATCGGTGCATCCCTAATTAAAACAACATTAAAGTCAGGTTCTGTTAAAAGTCAGTCAATTAAAACACAAAAATATTAGCAACAACACAAGAAGACTTAGGACTTAGTACTCCACAGTGATGTGCAGCCTCTGCATGGCCTTTAAAAACACTCACTCTGTGTGAGTGGCATAGACTCTGATCTCAGAACACAAGCTCTGTGCAACAGGAGCAGCAGCACTAATCTCTCCTAAACAAACAAGACTTTTGATCAAAATGCTTGTGGTTGAGGAATTCAGCGTTGTTTTTTGTGTGCAGCACGTACGTATCTGAAAGGCCTCGCTGTGTCTGCGATAGAGCAGTCTTTTAGGCATTATAACAGCAGTAATAGGTATTTGTTTACCTGTCGGCCCTCAGAGCACCTGCTCCACACTGTTGGGCCAGAAGGGCCGTGTGAAAACGTCCTGACTCTGCCCCCTCACCTCCGTCTGGGTGTGAAAAAGATGAAGGCTGTACTGCCACAATGAATTTGGGCCAACGAGTTGCACAGAGGCAATGGGGCGACAGCAGAAGCGACGTTATTTTCAGATGGAAAGAGAACAGAAGATTGACACGGAATGCAGGCCTGCCCTTTTTCTTACAGTTCCCATTCTTTTCAGAAGTCTTGCTTAAAAAATTTCTGCAAAATTGGCAAATATAGTTTTTCATACCTCTCGTCTTAAAAGTTGGTTGTATTTTTGGCTTTCTCGCATGCGTTGGAGATCTTAATGGCTGGGCTCTGAGGTGGTCAGTTAGTTGTCCTGATAAAACCAGCAAGTTTTCTTCTTTTTGGCCAATGTTCTCTTCTCATTGATGGTTTCTTGACAGCTACACACTCTTTCAGACCCACAGTGTTGAGTTATCTTTTAACAAGCCGGGTGTCTGTTCAAACATTTTTCAAATGTTATGCATATTTATAAAAATTCGGCTAAAACAAATGTGTGGCATGGTGGTGTAGTGCTTAGCACTGTCGCCTCACAGCAAGATGATCCGGGTTCGATTCCTGGTCCGGGCCGTTCTGTATGGAGTGTGCATGTTTTCCCTGTGCTTGAGTGGGTTTCCTCCCACGTGTCCAATGATAGGTTGATTGGTTACTCTAAATTTCTCATAGGTGTGCGCGAGTGTTGGCCATGTGATGGACTGGCGAACTGTCCATGGTGTACCCCGCGCGATGACTCTGGGATTGGCTCCAGCCCCCCCCCGTGACCCCGACCAACGGCATTAAGCGGCAGATGATGGATGGATAAAACAAATGTAAACAAAGTTTCCGTCCACTCCAGTTATGCAAAGAAACTTTAAATAACGGAGCAAACAGGGAGATTTAACTGGGTTTTTCTTTAAGTAGAATTATCTTTACACTCATCTGCCATGTTGTATTATGTCCATACTGTTTGCAGAACGAGCAATAGCTCAGTGACTCAACAGTTTTTAGGGTTTTTTCTCTTTCAGTCTTTTTAAAATTTGCAGAATAATGGTGGATGGAAAACCACCTTCTGTGGATAGATAGACCTGGAGAGTTCTGATCTGAAGCAAAAGTAGAGCTTGATTTTCTCCTCTCTATCAAAGATGAAAGCTTTAAGTGTTGTTTTTTCAGATGGTAAGGGTTTTGGTGGTCTTGCACAGGGATCCTATGTTCTCTGCATAAGTGGACTTAGTAATAAGTCCCGTTTGGGTTATCTTTTATTTTTTTGGCTGTTGCATGACTGTAGCTTTTATTTCAAACAGACAGCTGACATGCCGCCTGGTAAGAAAGAGGCTGGGCTTGTTTATGTAATTACACCTATTGTCCAGCAGAGGGTAGAATGGAGAGGCTTCTGCACCTTAATTACAACAAAAGAGTTCTAGTGTTTAGACCAGCCTCGTCTTTGTCTTTTATCCACGTACAGCTATTCATTATTGTCCATCACATATATAAAGATAAACAGAATAGCATTGTCCGGTCATGTCCAATGCAGAATTGTGGGGGAGATGACAGTCTCCAGTTAAACGCCCATTCATCAGCTCTCTTATTGATCTGAAATAGTGACAGAGCTACATATTAAACTAACAGGAATTGTCAGCAGTATGAAAAATAAGAATCAATGATTGTGTGGTGTCTGTGTATATGGAGTGCAGTGTTATGAAATCTAGTGTTCTTATCAGTGTCATTATCACACAGTCTACTCGATCAGACAGTCTAAGAGCTTTTCAGTGCATATCATTTGCTTTCCTGCCACAGAGTTACCGAGGACCATAAATATGACAGTTAAATATTAATCACGAAAGCTGGATAGTAGTGTGGTGACCTAGTTTTGGCTGAAGGAGCAGTAGGTGACTGGTGGTGCCGGAGAACATTTGGGCTGCTTCAGTTCAGCCTCTCTGCCCTCTTTCAAAAAACATGAGACCAGTTGTGTGCTTCTTGGCTTCTCATCACTCTTCAGCTCACATGCTGGGCCCAGATGCACTATGAATTTTTTTTTGCTGTTTTAATCTGAAATTGTATGTATTTAAACAGCAATGTGAAAAAAATGACAGAAAATTACAGACATCCAAATATTGCTATTGTTTGGTATTTCATATGTTCTCCCTTTGCCTTTAGTACAGCTTCTATTTATAATTTTTTGGACTTGCTTTTAGTCATTCTAAGAAACCTGCAGACATGTTGTTTTCACTCCTTTAAAGTTCTTTCTTAAAAATTGCATTTTCCAAATCCCAAGACACAAGTAATCTCTCACATTCATTGATGTTGAGGTCTGAGAGACACCAGCAGAAGCTTTTTGTTTAATTAGTAATTCTTTTTACCTTTTTTATCTGATACCGGTGGTCCCTTTTTTTCTCTATATTTTTATTAAATTTTTGAACTCCAGTAATATTAAATGTTTCAAATGGAGATACCACTCTATAGTATTGAGTCAAATTGTATAGATGAATCGTTACACCCCCGCAGACACCGTATTTGCAGCTCTACTTCAACTCAACCTCCGCTCTGTTCCTTTTCATTATTGTGGGAATAAGCAAAAAACAGCTTCCCTAAAAAAACCACAGCCAGGGTCTGGCTCTTTGAGACAGACGCACTCTGTGTTTACTGTCGTCTGGTAGAGGGGACATTAGACAGACACGCTCAGTGCCTGGGTAATCTTGTCTTTAAGATTGCTGGGGATGTGGCTGGGGTGAGATGCTCTCCTTCTGATCCAGTAACCGGATCCCAGCTGGGATTGACTGAGGGCGTCTTCCTCTTCTGGAAAAGAGTAGAGGTGATTAGGAGCGTGTATATGCCTGGATATGAAGGTAGCAGTTGTATGCTATCAGTCATAAATCTTGGAATTGAGCCGAGTCTGCAGTCTAAATTACTTGAAACCTGCTACATATCACTGACATGACCATGGCACATCATATGGTGTTTTGGATGGCACCCCTTCTGCAAGACATTTTACCATCACACCATTTTTACACATTTCTTTACAGTCCATGTTTACCGCCATGACATTATGCCACCTGTCATGACATATAATGGTAATAGTTACACAGTATTGTTATATTTATAGTTCTGACAACTCATGACAGGGTATGACAATGGCTCTGACATGCTTATTGGCAAGGTTATGTCAGTGTTATGTAACAGGAATTTGAGTAAAATGTTACCAATATAACCAATTAAAGCATCAAGCCTACAGTTTTTTTTTTATTGTCTGTATTTCACTTCTCCTACAAGCACGTTTGAGGTCTCAGCATTCAAAAGCATGATTCTGAACCATACCGAACCGAATCGAATCGTTCCGAGGTCAGCTGTGGACATGATGCTTCTTCCTAATAGGCATGTGTGTAGAAGCCAGCCAAAGACGGCGGGAGATGGTTACCAGCCTATAAGCGCTAATTAACCATTAATTAACCATCAATTTCTCCCTCTGTGCCCACCCCACCATTTGTTTCAAGGGTATCTTTCTCCTTTTCTCTCTCTCTCTTTATCTCTTGCCTCACCCTCTCAGTCTCCCACCCTCCCTTTCTCCCTCCCTCCCTCCCTCCCTCCCTCCCTCGCCTGCCCTCCCTCCCTGTGTTTGGCTGCTAGGGAGAGCGTGCGTCTCCATCAGCACCATTTAGACTTAGAGTGGAGCACCAGTAAGGCAGAGGAGCCAACCATTCGCCGGTCAAAAGGGTGGCCAGAAAACCAGTGTGGTGGATTTATCGATTTCCACCAAACACTCCACTCCTCCTCCAGTTCTTCCTCAGTCTCTGTGATCTCCACACTGACCTGTGGAGCGTGTAGGAGCTGGAGAAAAGCAGCTGAAGTGCTGCTGAAGTGTGTTTATGCTGAGAACCAGGCAGGACTTCTCTGCTGGACCTTTAGGTTTGTCTGAGAGTTTTCCTCAACCTATACTTCTCTACATGCTGGACTAAAAGCGTGGGAGAGGATCTTCTGGCTAAGATGAGTGAGGAAGCCAAGGAAAAGGGCACCAGCAAGCAAGCCCACCGCAAGAAGAAGGGCAAAAAGGTAACGTCCATCTAAAGTCCTGGCTTTTGTGATGCGAGCGCTGGAAATGAGCGTACTTTCATTTGTCATTTGTCACCAGGAGCTTACTTACAGGGTCTCTTTTGCCATCAAGTTGTTATCTTCCAAGACTAGAGCTAGAGAAGCCAATAGAAGCTTCTCTTTTGTTCTGGAGCTGAGTGGAAAAGGGGTGTGTTCCCCATGACATGGTTTTGTTTTGAGGCTGCACTTGTACAAGGGGGGAACCGGGGGGTCTTCCACCGCCTCCCAATGACCCGGGATATGCTTGTCGCTCTTTTGTTCACCATCCAACTACTCCGCGGGGTCAGCTTATTTATTGCTCTATTGACTAAAGCCTGCTTTAGAGATTTTTGCCCCCCTCCTAAGACTCAGAGTTTTTAATCTTGTGACTTCTTAATCTGTATTTGCCCCACTTATCGTTCTCCACACATTTGGAGTAAGAGTTTGGTTCCAAATCAGTGTATAATGGCCAAGGATCGAAAAGAACGGGACAATAGGACTATTTTGTTCGTGTCAAGCCTGCTCCGATTGTAAACAGATCCAGCGCGGAGCTCGTCCCTCGCTCTTTCTCTCTCCCTTTCGCACACAGGCACACTCCATCTCTCTCAGCCCAGGCAGTATAATCAGCCTAATTGCACCCATTCAGAAGTATTGGCAGTACAGCTTCGTGTGAGTCAGCTTTGGGAGTCGGTACTGCCTGGTACCCTTTGCTGCTCGCAACTCTGTCCACCACCGCTCGTTAGAGAGCGCTCGGAGAATTCACGGAATTCCCTTTGTGTGCAACAGGCGCCATTTTCTCCTCGTTTGTCTTTTATTCTGAATAAAGCCTCAGTAAATAACGGCTTTGTTACATCATTACATCTTGTATGCTCTTTAAGTTCTCTGTAAATTGAGCTGTACATGCGCCTGTCCTCTTCGCTCAGCCACTCTCCGTCGCTCCGTGCTACTCCAACCTGTTGCCAAACGCACAGAGAAGCTCTAAACATAGTTATAGGCAGAAAATTGGGACTGTTTTGGTTTCCTACCTATTTGACATAGCTTTGTTTCTGAAAATCTACTATATTAACATATAATATTAACATCAATGATTGTATTAGTGAATTGGAATAAAAGCTTTTTATTTTATATATATGTCATATATTGTACACTTCTACATATCATTTAGAGGAGCATTATACTCAGTACATGTCATATGAGCCTCCACTCACAGTACAACACCTCTAAAATGCATTGAACTAACTTGGCTCAGCAATTAATGCCAATTAAGGACATCTTTTTGTCTCGCTGTGTTTGTATTGTTGGAGCACAATAGCTATGCTAGTTGCTCTGCATATACTCCATTGTCATAGTTCACTCCCTGACCTGACCTGCTTTTGTCAAGAAGTATTGTTTACCAGCCGGGGCAGCAATTTAGAAGAACAAAAGGTGCACGTAACAGTTAGAATGACAGTCGGAAGTCTATTGTCCAGCCAGATGTCAGCAATTAGGGCGAGGATAAGGACCCTCGAGATTGGGTTTCTTGAAGAGTTTCCCTAAAATCTGAAAAAGGCATAATAGAGTAGGTGCTGAAGATGGTTTTTGATGGCTGATGCAGACTTTTGATTGTTGACAGCATAAACTCTACATCGTTCTCGAACTCTGTCAGCCTGGTAAATTTACATTTGGAGGTCTAATTTTAATCGCAGACAGTCAACATGGCGGGCTGCCCCTCCCACATGTTGATGGGGAGAAAATGGCTGCTTGGTGATGGTCCAGACCATCACTTTAGAGCGAGAGAGAGAGTGAGAGATGGTGAGAGATGTGTGGGGAACTCGTGCATTCTTAACACGCTGGGATGAGCTGACACATTTCTAAGTGTGTGCGTGAAAGGGCTGGTGTATGATGACCTATGAGTGGTGACACTGCTACCTGAAACCAGAAATCCTTTTATTATCAAAACACATCTCCATAATCTTTGCCCACTTTAAATATCATCTGACATACCGAGGAAAAAAAAGAAAAGTGAGTTTACTGAAGAAAATGCAGAGTGATTGTGTAGCTTAGGTCTAATAAGACATTAGGTGAGTGCTATGGTATCCCAGGTGGTTGCAACGGTATTGAAAGGTGGTAGTTATGATGTCCCACATTGTTAATTGGGTGTTGCTAATGAACTTGTAACGGACTTGTAGCATTGTGATGCACATACTTTTGCACCTTATTCATTCCTATTGGTAAAAATCCTTATTTAATGATGTTTGCACAGAAAACCTTTGATCATAAAGATGAATAGAAGCACACATTGTGAAGTTGGAATGGTGTTGATATCTTAAAAACTGCAGAGCAAGTTAGCAGACAGCAATCTGACAAAATAATAATAATAATAATAATAATAATAATAATAATAATAATAGTGGTAGTGTTGCATATTGAACAACTACTAATAATTGCAGCAGGTAATATCCTAGCCTGCCTAATCTTCCACCTCTATTTCTGTAGAGCAACAAATGCCAGTCATCAACGCCGCTCCTTGAATCCAAAGGTCTTCAGCTATTTGGCCGCATTTTCCACCCATAATTCTGTAGAACCTAAATATCTATCGATTTTATCGCCAAATGATGTATCGGGTAGACTCGGTTTCAGTACTGATCTCAGGTCAGTGAGACACAGCAGGGCTGAAACTCCCACATATGTGCATAATGGCATCAAAACATGTCTGGGTCAGTGACTGTGAATGAGTGTGCGTCTTCTGCCTGGAAGCGGATAGGGGGACCTGGAGCACTGGCAGGTGTGTGTAATGGCTGTAGCCATGGCGACCATGGCCCTCCTGAGGAGCAAGAGCGAGTGTGAGAGAGAGGGAGGGAAAGAGAGAAGCCTTGTGTTTGGCTAACTGTTCTTGGGAAGCCCTGTTGATAACACCAGTCTATTTTTATATGAAATGGTAGTGTTGTTGTTTTTTATGCTGGTTCCTATTTCAGACTTCCAGTACAGTTGTTTACCTAATTTTATCTAAAATGCTTCTCCTTGGTCGTTATTTCTAGACGGACCGTGACCGTCTTGATAAAATCAGAAAAGGACATGAAAGAGAAATGGGTTTGCAAATATTTACTCTGGAAATAAAGATCAGTAGTTCTGTTTACGAGAGGAGGAATGCTGTGTCTGATAATGAGGCCGGAGTAGCGCTCTGCTGTGTCTCTCTCACACAGATCCCAGCCACACTGTGCGGCCAGATGCTGATCAGGGTGTACTGCCCTTTACTAATTTCTAAGCGTAATGTAACTTATTTTCTTATATTTCCCTCACTGTAAATATGTACACAAAGTAATTGAGAGGAATTGAATGGGAAATGGTGCACTGTAGAGGTAATGCCTGCCTGACGTCTTTGAGTGTTATTGTAATGGCATGTATATGAAAGCCAGGGTTTGCAACATGTACAACACACATAGGAAATAAATATAAAAATAGTGGTAAGTCTAAAAAAATTGTAATGCCGGGGAGCGGGTTGTAACCGAGTGGGTGTCTCAGTAAACATGGGTGTAATGGTAAACAGTGAGTGTTTAGGTAAAGTTGACAAAGTCTGTCATAGTCAACCATGACAGACAAGAGTTAAGCTACTGACAAAACCAGGAGATGAGCTGAGAATCAAACCAATATACTCTAACAAACATCCACAGGGATAGCCAAGAGAGGAAAGCTAGAGTCATACGCAAGAAATACAAATAAAGAAAGAACGCTCAGTGTACAGCTAACCGCGTCAGCAACATCTCACAAAGAATGAATGAAACAAGGCAGTTATATAGACAAACAGTGGTAGACAGATGAATTGTATCAGTATTCTGGGGATGAAGACCGTGAACACAGTTCCGGATTGGTGGGGGGTGAACAGAGGTGTCAGGTAATGAAGTACTAATACTTTGTTACCTTACTTAAGTAGAAAATGTACTCCTTACATTTACATGCCATTATATGTACTTTCTACTCCTTACATTTTAAACATTTTAAAAAGCCTCATTAATCCTATTTCATTTACAGCTTGTTTTCATTCATGTACATTTACATTCCAGTAAAGGTTATTGAAGTTTGACTTTTTGCACTATTACAATACTTATAGGTAACTAGTCATCATATCTTCTGTCTATCCTATATATTTGCATTGTACTGAAGTGCATTCATTTTCAATGGGCATATATGCAGCTGAAACAGGAAGCCTAGAGCCTAGAGAGTTTTCAACATTAACATTTTAATATAACATTATAGGCATTATGGCTTTTAGAAGAATTGTTTTTTTGGGGAGGTGGGCTTGTGCACTATAGACCCCTGTGGTGCGGCCTAAGCTTTTGTCCTTAATGGCATTAATGGCTTTTACTTTATACTTTAAGTAGTTTTGAAAGCAGTACTTTTACCCTTTTACTTGAGTTAAAAGCTCGAGTTGATACTTCAACTTCTACAGAAGAATTTTTAAACTCTAGTATCTATACTTCTACCTGAGTAATGAATGTGAATACTTTTGACACCTTTGGGGGTGAACATGTGACATTGATGACTCCTGGGTATTGTAGTTCCCAGATTCGACAGAGATGTGAAAAAATATGTTTACGTTGGGAAACATTTGATCTTACAACACCCTTCATGTACTTATATGTATTAAAAAAATAGGCCAAAACATTAAAAAAACAATGAATCAGGATTCATGTAATCACTTTCCGTGGTGTAATCTTTAGGGGCTTGAAGTGTGTTGGGTGTCTGGTTAGCGGTGGTCTATCACCACCACTGTGAACAATTCTTGCTTCTTTATGCTGACGTTAAGCTGGAATAGCTCAGTGGTTTTTGCGTGCCTGTTGTTATACTATGAGATGGAAAAGGGCATCATAGACCTTTTAGACATGATACTACGCTTGGTACGGCTAAACGATTTAAACATCCTGCGGACCTCAATCTGACCCTACACTCAGGATGACATTTCCAACGTAACCGAAAGCCGATCTGAACCAGTCGTTCTAATTGGGGAGCGATTCAGGAAGTTAGCTTTGGCAGGCAGGAGAGGAGCGCACACGCACACACACTCAAACGCACACACCAGACATAATGTGCATTTAGAGACGCTTCTTCCCACGTAGCACGAAGATGCCCTTGACAGAACAGTTCGGACGGAATCGCACTAAATAATAGACCTATCCACGCTCCGCCCACAAACATATCCTTTCTTAGCAACTGTTGCCGTGTTTACAGAACACTTGAAAGATCTCATTCATATAGAATTAACTTAGATTTTGTGTACATTATTACATTTAAATGAAATGTATCTTGTATGTGTGGAACAGATCACACCAGCCCTCTTCATGACCTCTGACACTGACATTGATCTCGAGTGATTTGATTACTGCAAAACACGTCTGTGACGTGAAGCCATTTACACCTGGTTTTTCCATGTGTCCTGAGTTTGTCCCCAGTGACCACTCACAATTATATTTCTCGTCTTGGGGAAGAGTACCAGGCCATTATTCTATTAGTCTCTTGCTGCATTTACTTTTACCTTTACTGCATGAAGAAAAGACGAAGAATGAAAATACACAGCTGCTTTCGTCTCTGCTGTGATGACGCAGATGATCAGACGGTCTATTGTTGCTCTCAGACACGAATTAGGATGCTTTAGCGTTCACACTGTTATGTCGTCATATCCCGCCAACCTCTGCAGGTGGTTTAAATTGGGCTGGTCTGAATATTTGCATGACTTGAGTTTTCGTTTCGTTACAAATAGCAAATAACATTAGCTAAAGGCTGAAATCTGTTGGTTTTAATGTAGAATTTAAAAGCAATGCGACCTAAAGCTGCTACTTGTGTCTGGTGTAAACTGTTTCATTGATTACAGTTGGGGCATTTGGTTTTGACTTATAGCATTTTTAGCTTATAACCAGACTTGACTTGAGTTTATAACCAGACTTGACTTGAGTTTTCATTTCGTTACATAGAGTTCAGAGACGTAATGTTTTGTCAAACCCCAACAGTATTTCAGAACATTGTTGCTTCTTTAACCACTGTTTTAAACAAAACTATGACAAATCTCAGTAATCTAATATTGCACATGATATTAGTCTTTTAAAAAAGTGTGTCACCCACAAGTAACATTAGCGACAGGCTGAAATCTGTTGGTTTTAAGGTAGAATTTAGGTGCAATGCGACCTTAAACTGCTACTTGTGTCTGATGTAAACTGTTTTATTGATTACAGTTGGGGCATTTGGTTTTGACTTAGCATTTTTAGCTTATAACTAGCTTATATGAACTTGTGGCTGTTATGATTTTTTGCTGTTGCTACTCTATAGGGAAATAAGGCGAAATGATACTTACACAGATGTGAACAGGGTGCCATTATTGTGAGATACAGGCGCTCACAGAAGGCCTCTTAACCAATCTTATTGCAAATTCAGGACCAGCTGTGCTACACTAACCAGGTTTCAGTTTAAATGTTTCACAAATAGCATGTGCATTCCTGAAATTTTTTTGGCATAAATTAAGGAATTGGGGGCTGCATTGATTTGAGCAAGATAGTGAGATTGAACTCGTTTTTTGCTTTGAATAGAATGATCTCTCCAGCCATTTGCCATCTTTTTTTGGCCGTGTTGTTTGCAGCTGAGAGATACAGGGCAGGCAGAGCAGTATTCCACCTAATGAGGGCTAAAATCTCCGTACCACACCGATGGTGTCCATCTTTGCATCTAGAAACACAAACGCACAGTTCTGAAAGCACATTGTGGAGAGTTGTTTTTCAAATGAGCTGTGGATCAGGCATTTCCAAATGTCTAAAAGCAAGCCTTAAAAGCTATGGGCAATGATTGGACCATCTGTAGGGCTAGTCGTTTCCAGTTACTAGCCATCTGTGCCAACTGATAAGAGAATTAGAATTACGTTATACAAGATAGCCACTTGTGTGGAGGGTAGTGGGCAGAACAGTTCACTATTTTTTTTATTTTTACAGTTTTGTATATCATTGTATGGCAAACAATAAGATCTGGTAAAGCTAAATAATGTGTTCCACAGCTTGGTACATCATAGTTATTCAAAAAACATTTCAGCTTTAGCGATATTCTAGCTTGTCTACCTTGTCCTACCTTAAGAACTCTTGGTGTTTTTCCAAATTTCTGGCTTTTGCATTCTGTTTTTTGGGCACTTTCTAATTTTGTAAAAATAAAATATTGGATGGAAAGCCCACTAATGTCTCTTCGGATTCTCTAAAGTTCATCCACAACATGCTACAAAGGGATGCATTTGTGGGTGGAGCATGGATAGATCAATCATTTGTAAAGGTTCAGTGGTAAGTTTGTAGCACAAGTGTGGAGTTTGGTACACTACATTGTTTAGACACCACTGCTAGGTGCCCTAATTTACTGCTGAGCAATTTAGAAGAATTCCATGCTTGGGAGGTCTCATGCCTAAGGTATTGTGAAGGGGCAAACAGTGTCTGGCAAAGAGAGAGCAAGAGTCTTCGGCTGGCTTTACATGTCTCTCCATTACCCTGCATTACCACTGTATTATCTTAATGACGCTGAATCATTCCAGCTAACTAAATGGACTGAACCATTCTTTTAATGGAAGAGCCTCCCTGGCTTTAAGCTGTGCGAGATCTACAGCACCTTGCTGCTGCTCCAGCATGTCTCTGACGCTGGGAGGATGATTGTGCTTGAAGCCCTCTTAGTGTAAGAGCATTCTTCTTGTCAAATTAGATATTGAAGGCAGGACAGATTAGTGCAGGGAATGTTGGCCAAGTCAGAGTGAAACCCCGGAGCCACTGGAAAACAAAATATCTCCTCAGAGTCCTCCAGCTGCCGACGCTCTCCGAAATGTTTTTGTCTCTTCAAAGATGTCATTAAGCTGTCTTGGGATGGGAAGTAATTAGCAAACTGGAGAAGAGAAATCACAATTGTTCTTGTGTTGATGTGCTTATAGTTTGCCATAAGTTGCTTTACATTCAGTTGAAATCAGGCCGGCATCATATGTACAAAATGGTATTATTAGGATTGTATTGCAAGTGTTGCCCACATATTGTTGTATTAAAATACTTTAGACCAAAAAAATGTTTTTGTCAAATTACATGAATACCTTGATTAAACAAGAGTAGAGTTTCCCAGTCAACTGGGATGTGATCCCAGACTACCTTGTGAATAAATTGATTCCAGGCCAGAGTGCTATGACAGTGAGCAGAGTGAGAGTTAGCATCCTGCTGAAATCCACTTATTCATTATTGTTATTAATGTCTTTAAGATGATTGTAAGTGTTTTATATTATTAAGGCTTATTTTAATGGTAAACTGTTCATTAACGCATTATATGTAATTTTCTTAAGGCACAACTATAGACAGACACAAACTAATAACATGCAAACAGTTGTACCTTTCATGTCTTTCATTGAGCACTGTGGCTTGTGGCCAATAAGGCACTCATGTCACTGACTAGGAAACCCAACGAGATACTCAAAAACATACACAAACGCCTAGCGTGAGTCAACCAACGACATTTTATTTAGACATTCTTAAGGAAACCAAACTAAACATGACAAAACAGGGCTTACTTAGCCTTTTTAAAGGGTTTTTTGCCCTCTTCCAAGTTCTCTTTACCTTTATCTCCAGTGTGTTTGTGTCTTTCCTCTATTACAACAGGTGTGCACAATTTGCACACTGAGTAAACATACACAGTGCAGGTTAGAAACGTGAATCTTGAATGAACTTGAATTTAATAACTCATAGATCCCTCATTAGCAGCAATCACTTCCACATTTCCTGTAGCTGAAAATAAGATTTGCGCAATGTTGAGAAAGAATTTTGGACCATTGCTCCCAGCAACTGTGTTTAAGTTTATCAGTATTTCTGGAATGTTTTACAAGTTCAGGACTCTGGCTTGGCCATCCCAAAACATTCTTTTTCCACCATTCTTTAGTTGGTTTACTTGTGTACTTTGGGTCAGTGTTTTGTTGCATCAACCAATGTCCCTTCAACTTGAGGTCATGAACTGCTGCCCTTACATTCTCCTATAAAATGTTTAATACAACTTTATTTTCATAGTTCCCTCAATGACCAGGCTCTGAAACAGCTAAGCAACCTTAAATCATGATGCTCCCTCCAGCATGCTTTACAGTTGGGATTACATTTGGTCATTGGTGTGTCCTTCCGTAAACATCTTTCTTCTTTTTCTAGTAGTGGATGCATAAACAGATGTTTAATAGTTTGAAGAGTCTTCTGTAGGTCAGGTTCTTGTTCATCTCTGTTGTTTTCTTGGAGTGATTTTGACTGTGCACTCCTAAGAAGAGTAGCAACTGTGTTGAATTTTCTCCATTTGTAGATAATTTGTCTAAGCATAGATTCATGTAAACCCAGGACTTTAGGAATAGCCTTCAGCCTTTTCCAGCTTCATACATCTCTATAACACGTCTTCTGAAAGTTTGCATCAAAGGATGATTCACACTAACCTTTCTTGAAAAGAACAAAGTTGTCAATACTCAGGTTTGGTGTGTTGCCTTTAATGGGCAAAGCACCTGCGAAACTCACACTTCCAATCTCATCTCCTTAATTGAGTACCTTTTGCTGGTTAGACTTTAGCACCAAGGCGCATTTATTTTTTCTGGCTTGTGCTATGAATGTTTTCTCAATGTGCTTCATAAAAGACATAAACTGTACAGAAAAAAAACATTACAAAACATTAAAGACAAGATTGACAAAGTTTATGTAAAAGGATTTGGACAGAAAGAAGAAAGAAATTCAGTCTAAAATATTTTGAAGTTCTTTTAAGAAAGTCTTTCCACTTTGAGTCTGCAGGCATCTTGCCAACACCTCCGGGCAGTTATTTCTAATTGTACAACACAAGTCCACTATTTCTTTGAATGTGAATTGATCTAAAAACTTGAAACTGAACCCCAAATTACCATTAAAATGGTCCGCTTGTACAGCACAAAGTACATGCCACATTTCATAATACAGTCCTTATTGCCAGCCTGGTAGCAAGCCTGTCACACCATCAAACAATGCATATAGAAGTCTCTAGTTTGAAGCCCTCTTTCTGTATTGTAGCCTTCAGCAAAATCACCACAGTGAGTAACAAACAATATATTGCACAGAGTATTTGTATCACCAGCACAATGAGCGTTGGTTGCAAGTATAATTAAATAAGTTGGATATCACTGGCTAATCGAAACTGGAAACCTTGTTCTTTTGAGTTATATTGCTTGGTTCTATTGAACACGAAACATTGTATCTGTGCAAAGTTGTGGCATTGATATTGATTGTAGCCCACTGGTGAGTGACCCTTGGGTGCAATAGTGTTGTGATGCGAAGACAGGCAGCTGTAATCACGATGCTAGAGTCATAATGGCCTTTTCTGAAATGAGCCTTTGAAAGCAGTCAAATGACATTACATTACCATTTCTGGAAACACTCAACAGGGCAGAGCCCAACCCTCCATATTAACACAGCAATATGAGTATTGGACGGACAGATTGATATAGATTTTCATTCTGGTGTGTATTTTGCCATATTGTTCTTTTCAGACTGTTGCTGTAGACATGACATTGCATTTGTTATCATAACCAATGAGTTTCTGACAGTGAGTGATCATTTTTATTTCCCCTAACATGATTAAAGTCACAAATGAGTATTAATCAGCATTATCAGCACGGCCCCTGATGATATCACACGCTAATATGCTTTTGCATGTTATTGCAAATATTGATTGATTTTTTCAACAGTCAGTCTTGATGCTGGATGATGTTAATGCACAACTGACTTGATATAATGGATCAATATCATTGATGGATAGTGTCAATATATGTTAGATTCTAATTTCAAGTTTTGTAAAGTCATTATGATGGCATTGTTTCTACTATTGGAGTGTACATTAGTTAACCCTTCGAAATCTACTGTTATTACATAATTGTTTATGTAGTTACTTATGAATGAGTTTACATGCAATTTACATCCACAAGTCTGCACTTATGACTTTTGACTTTTGATATCAAACAGATTTATAATGCAATCTAAAAAATTAAAGAACCTGAAAGACCAGATGTTTGCCACATGGGACCTAGAATGGTTTAATTGAAAGTTTTTAGAGCAATCAGAACCCGAATTAAGTTCAGGCCCCATCGGATGACCCGAAACCCAACTTGATTTTCATTATCATATTTGAATTCCTCTGTATCAAATGTATTCTTTAGTCAGTTCTTTCAAAGAACATCCAAAATCTGTTTTTCATCATTTTACCACTTTACCATCCATTTTCTTACAAGTACCTTGGCGCTAAAGTGATTGACTGCAGTACGCCTTTTTAATGGTTTATGGTAATGATAGTAGAGAGTGAGAATAAAGTAAGTATAAAACTGAAGTGGTCAGAAATGCAGGGTAAAATCTGTTTATCGTGGGAGGCAAATTGCGAGAACCCCAAACTTGAAATTTAAAGGTGACCAGAGCCTGGCCCATATCCGAGAAACGGAAATGATGTCCAGACCTTACAGAACCCGAAGTAAGCAGTTGAGTTCTGTTAGTTTCAGACTGATATATCTCACTCTAGCACTTCTACAGTTACAGCCCTTCTCAAACAACTTCACAACCTTCAATTCTTTCCAGGCTCTTAAACACATCGGTGACTTTGTTTCCAGTCAAATGGGGATTAAACCCTCACAGCGCTGTGACTTCGAAGATTTGAGCCAGATTTGTAATCCTAGTTGGAATGTCCAGCAGCAGGCACGCCGGAAGCCCAACCGCGGTCTTTGCGTTTCCCAGGCTCTCTGGTGTCTCTCTGGTGGAACCTGATAGTTATGGCCCACTGGCAGGGCCGCAGCTAGAGGGCCTGGGTCTGGAGAAGCACTTTGAGTTTGAACAGCCTCCAAAGTTCCCAGGCTTTTTGGAGCTTTTCCATGACAGCAGAGGTAAAAGGACCCTAGCAGAAAGACCACCTGGAGTCTGAAATAGAGGAGGTTCAGCCCACCCCAACATGCCCCATTCATCATCTAAATCAGATCAGAGAAAATTTGCTTCTGAACAGGCACTGAGGGCCAGATGTACATATGGGCGTAGGATCCGTTCAAAATGGGCCTTGATGCAACCGCAGCATGCACCCACAAGGTGCTTAAATTTAACATTCGCCTTACAAAGACCCCACTCCCCGGCTGTAATTACTTTACTGGAATTACTGAGACAAAGAGTTTAAAAGTCATGGCGAAATAATGGAGGCAAAAGACAAAGAGAAAATAGACGTTTAGTGATGAAAAGAAAATAGTGCTAATGCATGACGTTTGTGAAACGATGGACTGCGAGCGCATATTGTGGTGGCGTAATGTGATATTTCATCTCCTCATCTTGTTCTGGGAATTTAAGCGGTGTTATTCTGTTGGTAAATTATTATTCAGCACGTTTAGCAAATTGTGCAACTTTTGGAACATTTCTATTGGTCCATTCATCATGAAACTTTTACAGAATATAAATGGCAGTTGTCACGCGCAAATGATATAGAAAAATGACAATCAACAAAAATAGATAGAGATGGACCGATCTTTCTTTTTTCGGCCGATAGCCGATACTGATCGAGGGGGGGTTATACGCCACGGCAGGCTACATGTAGTTATTAGCGCAAGCAAGTCATAAAACATGGTCGAAACCGGTTTATTACCATTTTTAACAAGCTCATGTAAAAGAGCATAATATTTTTAACTAAATTAACAGTAAATAAACAAAGTAAATCAAACAAAAATCCCCAATACTGCAATCATTCAATTTAGACCCTCAATTTAAAACTAAAAAAGCTAATTAAATAAATGCAGTAAAATCTGCAGACCTTAAACGCAGACTCTGTTATTTTAAACTACAATTTGCAATCATTAAATGTAGATCTTGAACTACTGCTGCTGTTCTGTTCGTACCGGTCAGATCTGGTCTGCTCTGGGTTATTATCTGTTCTGGGTTGTTTGTTTTGTGCTAGCTGCGCGTGCTAGCTCTGCTGTTTACTGATACACACTGTATTCAGCTGCGTGCAGCGTCGTATCAGATTAGTGTGTTAAACGTCTTTGTCTTGGTTCCTAAACGAGACACACTGATTTTACTCATTTTAAAACGTCCTGGATGAGTCTGTGTCACGTACGGTAAACACTGCCAGATGGACATGCTTACTTTCAGCGCATTTTTTTTCTGCGACGTCGCTGTTTTAGTCAGTCTGTGGAAAATAAAAGGGTATGTATTTCCACCTAGTGGTTCAGATAGGAATTGCTGGGAGCTGGCCAGAGGGGGTTCTTCTCTTCCTGGATGAAACGCTAGCTGGAAATACAGAAATTAGGCTCGTTTGTTTAACGCCATTGATTGGCTCTCGGGATCGGCTCTAAACTGGAGAAATATGGGGCGATCACCGATCACATGTTTTGCTTAAAAATTGGCTGATACCGATACATAGCTGATCGATCCTTTCATCTCTAAAAATAGATACATATTTTACTTTGGACAGCGATGAAATGCATGTGCATGAGGTAGGGATGAGTCATGAAAATCCAATAGTCTGCACTATATTCCAGCTAATTCTGTGTGCAGCACTGTTATCTTGTACATTATGGCTTTGAACAGTTGTGCACAAATAAAATCTATATATTTTTCATTACAACATACAAAAATAACAGCAGAAAAAAGAGTCTTGGTACTGACAGTTCACAGTTATTTTGAGTTTGGTGAGATCTAACTGCTCACGTTGTGGCGTTGAGGGACAGGGATGCAGTCTCACTTCCTGCTCAAAGGTGTAGGGGTGTGGCTAAAATAATGCTGCGCCTATGAACCAAAGCTCTTAGCGTTTGGGTAGTGGCATAAAAATGTGGGACAGCAGCTTATTTAATTGGAAAATTAAAGTCAGAATATGACTTGTTATTGTCTCAATTGATGCCTTGGGCTTAAGCAGATAATAACATAAGCATTGTCAGTATGCTCTTAGGTCTGAGTAGTAAATGTGATACAAATTCAGTCCATTAACTTAATAAGCTTAAATTAACAACAGTATTTTGTGTAGATCTTGGTCTAGATTTTCAAATCAGCGAAAAATCTCTGTCAGAGCCCTGAAGTGATTACTTCCTTTGTAATAAGCCAAGTACTTTTAACAGGATTGTGAAATAAAGTAGCCATTAAAGAGGTATCTGCTGCTGGACTGTTATTTATTGCATCGCTCGCTGCCAGTGTGCACATTTTATTAAACCATATTGGGTTCTGCTGAGACAAACACAGCGCATAATGCAGATTTTGGCACTGGCTCATGAGAACAGAACGGGACCACGGTATATCTTTGGCCTGGTTAATATAAGACAGTGGGTCCAAATTCCACAATGTATTACTGCTTAAGCAGCATCTCCGCGGGCCAAACCACCATGCTGCTAGATTGCTGCAGGGCTGCATTGATTGTTAACAATCAAAATGTTTTACTGATTTGAAACGACAAGTGTTTGCAGTTTCCTCTCAGCGAAGCGATACAGCGATACTGTACTAGTAATGGAGTGCAATTTGTCTTAATAAGACAACATACTGTATTATGCTGAATAAAAAGCAAAATATTCAGACATAAACTAAAAAAAACACTTTATTAATAATAAACAGGGACTAGTTGCCAATGTACACTACTGCTCAAAAGTTTGGGATCACAGTGAAATGTTCTTGTTTTCAATGGAGTATCTTCCTTCCTTAACACAACAATGGACTGACGGGTCTCTAAAGAAAGTTGTTTCTTTCTGGCCATTTTGAGTCGGTCAGCAAACCATCAACTGCTGATGCTTCAGATACTAAACTAACCTAGAATGTTGTTCTCCCTTTTATACTCACTTATTAGTAGAATGTTTTTCAGCTGTGCATCACAATTGAGCAAGAGTGTCCCAACAACCAATTAGCCCAATAACATCCTTAACCTGGATTGGCGGCCGTACCAGGAGATTTAGACAGAGGACTGAGAATTGCTGATAATAGAACTATGTGCAAAATAAGCCTCTATACAAAAATAGACTTTAATACAAACATTTTTATCCTTTAAAAATCATCTGATACACTTCAATTAATTGTGAAATGGACACTATTGTTTGTGAATTGCATGAAAATTGCATGAACTGCATGAGAATTGCATGAATTGCATGAAATTAGCATGAAATTAAATTCTAAAGTGATCCTAAACTTTTGAGCGGTAGTGTATATGATAATAATGCATATTACACATATTTGTGATGCGTTTGTTTTAAGTATATGATGCACAGTGCATTGGTTGAAATGTAAACAAATGTTTTTAGAGTGGTCCAATGTAAAATAGTTTTTTGTGGAAAAAAAATGTTTTCGGTGGAGTGATAGAAACCAAGGGTCATCATATCTACCACACAAATGTAACCATTTTATTTACTATCCTAAATTAACCAAGATCTTGTGAGTGTTTATCTTTAATGAGAAATCTGAAATCTGAATTTTAATAACGGATTAATTTTGATAATAATATACAGTTTTAGGCAGAAATCTTATCATAAAACTATGATAAAGCAATGTTTTAGGTATTAGTCATTTTCGGTAGCTTTTAATGATCTTTAGAGGCATTAGAGTTCTCAGATGTTTGGTTTTTATCAGCTTATCAGCTGATTACTTAATTAATGTTTAGAATTTTTAATTATTAATTAATAATAGATTTTTCAGTATTTATGCATTGTTCAGTGGCTAAGTGACTCATATTCCTTCACCGTGGTGACAGAAAGCTGGGTATATATGCATCTATCTATCTATGTATCTATCTATCTATCTATCCATCCATGCATCCATCCATCCATCCATCCATCCATCCACCTATTTATACATACATATGTCCAGAACACATAACCTCCTCAGTAAATAAAGGGTCCCCATCTACCTGGCCTTTGCTTGCCATAGCCTGCAATATGTTGAATCATATGTGATGTGAATGTCAGAGGTTGGCCTTTTGGTCTCCTTCTTTCTTTCTCTCTTTCTCTTCCCCGCTCTTTCCTTTGCTGGGTAGAAGATAAAAGAAAACAACGAAGTGCCATTTCGAAGAAGCTCCTGGGAGCTAACAGACTCTGTCACAGCTCTCTGTAGGTGCTTGTGTATGTTAGATTGTAAGAGAGAGAAAGAGAGAGAGAGCGAGAGAGAGAGGAGAGTGAGTATCTCTTTTGGTGCCACTGACTGTATTCCCTGCACCATCACTTCATGGAGTGCTGTTATCACTACTCTGTGCCGATAATGAGAGCGCTGGAAAAACAGCATTTACACGTACTCGTCATCCCACAGTGGGCTTCGTGGGCCGCACTGCACCTCACGGCATCGACTTACACAGCAAAAGCTGAAACAGTACCTGAAAAACAGCTCACTTCTCAATTAAGCAGACAAGGATCCTGGCTTAATTCCTTAAGCAAGCATAGAAGGGGTCAATAAGAAAAGCGAAGAAAAACAGAATTGCTTTTTTCGTAAAGGTTAATGGGATTGCTTCTGCTTTACTATATTATCGCCATCACACACGCCTTGCTCCGTGTTGTAGTAAGTGCTTACAGCCATAGTTCCTGCACACACAATACTCTCAGGTGGTAGAATGAGCCTAAACTTGCTGACTTCATCAGGAATGGAGGGCGATAATTTGCAGCTACAAAACACCATGCGTCAACACTTTTGCCCATATACACGGACCCTCGCAGGTCATTAGCATGCGACCATTGATTTAAATGAAGGCAGTTGTGTGAGGATATGGTGGTTTCTTAGAGGATACAGTTCAGCATTGCTGTTATCAGGGCTTGTGCAAAACCTGGAAATTCATGGAAAAATAAACTGTATTTTAAAATGCTAGAAAATATTATCATGACTTTCTGCAAGCATTTTTATTTCAGGATGTAAAACTGAACTTTACTACAGACCTGATTAGATTTTTTTACATGACTAGTGACCCCACACATGTATTTCCTGTGCCCGTGCCCTTCTCTTTTTGTTATTCTGTTTAGAAAAATTAGGAATAAGTGCACTATATGTTTTAAATCATAACAGAAAACACAGGATCACATAAACGGCTCTGATTCTACACACTGATGTATAGAGATCGACCCATATGGGTTTTTCTATAGCTGATGCTGATGTTTAGAGGTCAGGGTCAGCCGATGGCTGATATGGGCTGCCGATTTTTTTGGCCGATTTTTAGGGCCGATATCTAGAAGTTTTCTGCTTTATTTGCTGCTAAAATGTCACACTATTAATAATAAATGGATGCACAACATTTCTGAACTTAACATCATTTATTAAACTATGACTTAACCAGAAAAAACTTAATATTTGTATGTATTTGTAAAAAATACAGTGTGACCATATTACTGCTGACAGAGTGTAACATACATCTCTTCATACCCAAAACGAACAAGTTATTAAGAAGTGCATTGAAAGATATTTCCACACAGCCAGCATGTTTGCTGCAGTTACAGAGAGTGCCTCACTGCACACTCAGGTTTTTATCGTGTTATAGTAAAATTGCTGTTCTTTAAGATGGATAAGGCGCTTGGAGAGAAAGAAATGGAAACATGCGGCAGCAGCACATTTCACCACAATAATAACACAGGGCTGCTCGCGTACGTGCCTGACTTTAAATCGGCGCTATGAAAAACACTGATATCGGCCGATGCCGATATATAAAAAAATGCCAAATATCGGCCCAATATCGGCCATTCTAGGCCTAATGGGTACATATGGGTATATATATATATATATATATATATATATATATATATATATGTTGGCAGAAAGCCATTTGTGAACCAGCTACATGGGTTTAAAGCTCCTGCGATATCGAGAACAGTCTTAGGTATCTACATTGGACGATTAAGAAACAGTTAACAATGTGACCTTTCAAGTGACACTACTGAAAGAAACATGTTATATGTGTTATTAATCTTAAAATAATCTGCTAAGATAAGAACAACTAGTAAACAGGTGCTGTCCTGCTGCTCTGTTAACAAAGCGATACGAGATGTTTGCGCTTCAAGTGCTGGTGTATAGCAGTTGTACTGTTGTGATCATCTCCACTGTATAGAGCTGACAGAACACCACACTGTTGTGTTTCTGTGTGAAACACTCCCACAACTTTAGATGCACGTAATTGACGTAATTTCGTCCAGCCCTACTGTGATAGTTTTGCACATGTTATACATTTTTCAGCCTCATTAAATTACACGAAAGCCTCCTACACTACGTGTCCAATATTTCAAAATGTAACATGTCTACATCTTCGCCTTTATTATAGATTCCATTCACTTCAGGTCAGTGTTAGAACTTGTTTTCTGCTTCTCACAAACCAAGTAATTACGAGTATCTTCAGTGATGTTGAGATCTGGACTCTGGTGTGGTCAGTCTGTTGTTCTGAAAACACCGGCTACTTCTTTGTTTGATTTGTGTAGGCTCTTCTTGTTTGTCCATTTCTCAGGAACAGCTTCTTGACAGCTACACATAGTTTCAGAGCCATAGCATTGTCTACCCACAGTGGAAGAATGGCCAGAAACCATCACCAGTACACCTAATAGAAGTACTGTGTACCTGATGGTGACAGTTTGGGTGGTCTGCTATACCTTGCGCAGTTGTTAGAAGTTCCATTTTCTCCATATCTTTTCACATTTGTTCTTATGATGGTCCTCTTCCTTATGCAAGTGAGTTGTTTTATATATCAAAATAAAAATGAAAGATGCCCCTAATGTCCTTTTTGACTAGAAATGTAATACAAGAAGAGTGATCGCTGACTGTCGCACACTAGTTAGTCTATGTGCAACAATCTGCCTTTATATTAGTGAAAGCAGTGTTTCCAAACTTTTGTACGTAGAGTACATAATAAAGATATCTTATTGCTTTGCAGCATATTTCAACATCCACACATTGCAGTTATTAACTCGCCAGCTCTGCTATGAAGAATTGGTGTAGGTGGTGTTTGGGGTGTTGAAAGTGTCCCGTCTGGCCAGATTTCCAACTCGCGCGCATAATATCTTCCCGATATGATAGAACAGTACAGGAAACTAGGCAGCGTTTTCAGTCCTGCAGGTCTGTGTCTGTGCTGAAGGAATGCTGCGCTGTCTCTTTGTGCTCAAATCAAGCTAATGGTAACTGACTAAGCATTAGGACTGAGTGTGCTGGATGCACAAAACCAAAGTGAGATGCTGCTTTATGGATTACTGCTCACTCCCCAGAGCAGCTCAGCTGGCCCGGTATGAGAGCAGAGAAAAAAAAAGACCCATTCTGCTCTATGAGATTCTGTTTCCTGTTTAAAACCTGTGACCGGCTTAAAGATAAATGCTATTTAGCTATTCTCTTACAGTGGATACAGATGTGATGTAATTTATTGTTCCATAAGTCTACAGGTAAACCACCGTTTGGGAACAACTCCCAACTACCACAAATGTAAACATAGGAAATTAAATATTTGACATTACTTACCAACTTAAGTATTGAGGCAAGTATTTATGCAATGTAATACAACAGTTAGTATCAACAGCACCGTCTGATTGGCTGAGAACTGTAATGGTAAAACTAGACAATATAGCAAAACTCTAAGATAATGATCATTTACAATATTTTTTATGGAGTCTGCTTTGTTGTAGTACCTTATGTATAAACACTATTAAATACTATGAATACAGTGATATGTGTTAGGGGTGTGACGGTATTTCTCGTCAAGCTTGAACCTGTCTCGCGGGAAAAAGAATCTGTTGAGTAGTATAAACTTTTTAAGAGGGATCTGGCAGCACAGTAGCAATGGTAGCGAGTGTGACAGCTCAGCAGTCAGAGCAGCTCTCAGCAGAAGAGGTATAGCTTGTAATACATTATCTTGTCAGTTACAGAGGATCTTTGCTAGTAGCAGTCAGTGTAATGTCATTGGAGTTGAGTTGGAGGAAATTCGCATAGAAGATGCTCCCACTACGTTTGAGTCGTATGTCTGGCTGCATTTTGGGTTCCCAGTGGAAACAATAAACAGTAATAGAGTGACACCAAGACACCAACCATATGCAAGCACTGTAAGAAAGCAGTGCAAAGTGCAAAACACTATGTAAAAACACTTAAAGCACCACCATGGCTCTGTACTGAAGCCCCTCGTGCCGGTTAAGAAAATAACGAAAGGACAGACGACTCTTACAAACACCTTTGGACGTCAACTTCCAGAGTCAAGTGCTAGAGCCAGGCCAGTAACAAGTGGCATAGGCGTTTTCATTGCAGCTGATATGAGACCATCAGGATTTAGGTGACTCCTCCACACTTTGGAACCAGAATACACCACCAAGCTTGCATTTTGCTCACACTGCTTCAGTTAAAAACTAGAAGCTCCTGCATAGTTCAAACTAGGGGTGTAAGAAAATATCGAAAATATCGAATATCGGGATATTATGTTTGGTGATACTTTATCGATTTTCAAAAACACAGTATCGATACAGAGATTCTTGGCAGACAGTGAATCATTGTGTGTTGTGTTTAAACCTCTGACCACTAGATGACAGTGTTGTAATCCATTTTCAGCTCCACTCCAACATTAACAAGCAGCACAAGGGCGCAATGCTATTGTAAGTTTTGATAAACCTGTTCATATTGTTGGGGGGGTTTAATAGTAGGATTTAAAAAATCACAGTATATCACGTTGTTTGCAGTATTGCAGTATATCGTGATACATTGAATCGTGAGCGCTGTATCACAATTTGTATTGTATCGCCAGGTTCTTGCCAATACACAGCCCTAGTTCAAACACAGTTAAGTTTTAAGAGACTCAGTCACAAAGGAGAGAAACCAGTCAGCTGAGTTTGCTTTTTTTGTCAAATAAAAATCTCATCACATCTCTTCTCGTGAACCCAATATCGTGTCTCATCTCATCTTGTAAGATGAGTGTCTCATCACACCCCTAATATGTAAACACCTAATATGCTTTGTCATCAAACATGTACCTGGCCAGTGTTTCCTCGATATGCTCAGAAAAGCATATTGGATAAACGATGAGTAACGACTGATTTTGGCTAACCGAAGTACACAATATTGACAAAAGTATTGGGACACCCCCCATAAGCAATCTACCAGTTCATGAAATTTCTTTGAAAAGTGGAAGCATGAAGTGGCCGACCAGGTAAAGTTATAGAGCAAGGTTGCAGTGTGTGTAGAAGTTGGCAATGCTCTGCTGACTCAATAACCGCAGCATTTCAAACCTCCTTTGACATTAACATCAGCACAAAAGAGCTTCAAGACATGGCTTTCCATGCTCGAGTAACTGCATGCAAGCCTTACTCCACTAAGCACAATGCCAAGCATAGGATGAAGTGGTGTAAAGCTCTCCACCCCTGAACTCAGGAGCAGTGAAAACATGTTCTGTGGAGTGATGAATCACACCTCTCTGTCTGGCAGTCTGATGGATGAGCCTGGGTTTGGTGAATGCCAGGTGAACATTACCTGCCTGTCTGCAGTGTGCCGACTGTAAACTTTGCAGGAGGGATAATGGCCTATGTGAAGGGGAATCTTAATACTTCAGCAAACCAGTGTATGCTTCCAGCTTTGTGGAAGAGTTTGGGGAAGATCCTTTTCAGTTCCATCATGACTGGCTGGTTGGTTGAGACATAAATGCATGTCTGAATGAATATATGGACAAAAATTTCCAAAATCTTGTAGAAACCTTCCCAGAACAGTTGAAGCTGTTATAGCTGCAAATGGGGCACCAACTCGATATTAATGGCTATGGATTTAGAATGGGATGTCATAAAAGCTCTTGTAGGTGTAATGTGTAGGTGTTCCAATACTTTAAACCATATAGTGTAAACTTTTGTTGGGACTGTGGAAGAACATCTAAGCATTAGGCAGAAACAGGGATGGACTGGCCATCAGGAGTACCAGGAAAATTTCTGGTGGGCCGCTCTGTTGAACCTGATTGAAGTATTCTGATATTGAAGTGCTTATTGGTCCATGTGTCCTTAGTTATCTAAACTATTCCTGAATATTCATGGATGAATATAAATGAATAATTGCGTGGAGGTTCTTCCATTTTAAGTCTACGTGGGGCGGAGGAAGTAATTTAAGATAGTGCCACTAGTCTCTGCTCCTTAGAGGTAAACTCTGTCTTGGCAACTGTTTGTAAAATAGAACTGAACCTGCAGAGTTTAATTAAGGACATTAAACTTCACGAGTGATTTTGTGAATAAAACAGTGCTTATTGTTTAGAAATATACGTCCACGGTAACAGACAGCAGGATTATTTATCCTAGACAGATATAAAATCTCAGGGTTCCCTACTAGTCGTGTCTGGAAATTTACTGAGACAAGATGAGAAAACCCCAATTGAACCATTCGAGAAAAAAATATTTTTAGTTATTTTAATTGTGTGTAACATATGGATAGAATTTTATTGATCCCAGGGGAAAGAGTAGAAAAGTTGCTGTGCTTTTAATAAGGTGTCTGTTTATTCTGATTAAACTAGAATAGATGTTGCACACAGTGGAATTTGACCTTCTGTGCAGTGAAACACCCATATATACACATACTAGTGAGCACACACGCCTGGGGAGCAGTTGGGGGTCACAAGACCAGATCCCTCACCCTTAGCCCACAGCTTCAGTGGTAAGATGGAAAGTATAAAATAACTATTGGAAATGAAACCTTTTTAAAAATGTATTTACGTGCGTTAGCGTCTAACATATTTTTGATATTTTACTCACGCTTAGTCAAGAAAACACAATTAAACCTTGAAGAGAATGAGAGCCAGGAGATGGAGGACAGTTCAGTGGCATCAGCTCTTACAGAATTTAGTTCTCAGTCCAGCTCTGGCCAGAAACGAACAGAATACAATTCAGCAAACAAGATAGGCTGTGTAATCGTTTACAAACTGACGGGAACTAAATGTTCTGATGAATGTGGCAAGTACTTAAGTTTTAAAAAAACTGAGACATTTTTATGACAGCACAGTAAAGGTGGGTTTGTATTTGTTGTTTCATTGGATTTCATTGGTCTTTCTCTCCTCAGTTTCTCATGAAAATAGTGCCTAAAAATGATCAAATCATTTTTTTCTCACTATTGAAAGACACAAGAACAAACTTTAACCCAGTATAATTTGCTTTACTTTACATAGTTCAGAAACACATACCACCAATGTAGTTGTTAGTCTTTTTGAATGCTGGGTTGTTGACTTCACAGTTCTGTTGTGTTTCAATACAAGATAAAACAGACGGATATTTACATTTGAAAATAAATAAATAACTGTGGCATCCTAATGTTAGCTTTTTATATTGTGGCAATATTGCATCATGACTTTAGCATGTCACTTAGGTGTTGTCTCTAAAAATAAAATTCAACAGAGGGGGACCTTCTAGACCTTCAGAGAAGGTCTGCGTATTTTTAAGAATGAAAAATACATGTTTGTAATTTGTGTATTTTTATTGAATAAAACTCTAGACGTACATATACAATATAATATATTTATTAAATAAGATTATTGTATTCAAACTTACAGTACTACTTGTTGTGGATGTAAATGTCAAGCAATAAATGGGCTGATCAGGAACTGTTTTTCTCTGTGGTATCTAGGTAGGTTTAGCCTAAGTCTGCTATAGGTTTGGATCTCAGGGGCTGAGAAGAAATCCTAACATATTAGATTAACCATCAATGTAATTCCAAAGCAACAGAAAAATATAAAACAATCACGTTTTAATATTCAATAGATGGCATAAAATTTGTGGAAAAAATAACACTTTCAGCCTGCTGGAAGTCCAAGATTGACCACTGACTGTAAATGCCAGCAGCAGACCAATCAAGGGGTTGCGGTTAATTGAAAACATCTATACCAGAGTTCACCACTGACAGAAGGTAACCCATATGCTAACATGTCTGTTACTACAACTTTAGAAGCTTGAAATGTCAGTGCCAAAAATGTTAATGTAGTTTACTACCAGAGGCCAATAGGGGTGCTATCAGAAATTAAAACTATTATAGAAGTATTTTTTTGTCTCTTGGTTTGATTGCCTGTTGATGTCTGTGGCTCAAATGGAAGGACTAGCTCTAATAGTCACAGGTCACCCCTGAAATGTAGGATAGGTTGATGCAAGAAGAGAAAGTGACATCACAAGCCTGTATGCTGTTATGCTTATTAGTGTGAGGTGTACATTTTATGCATGCGTGAAAGGCTATAAAGTACATCTATTAACTACCAACCACATCCATTAAAGCAGTCGTCTTGCATAACGCTTTGCTTTGTTTTTAGCTTACGCGTCATACTTTAAACACGTTGGTCGTTTCCCCCTGTAAACTACTTCACATGCATTTACAGGATGTCCATCTGCTGTTGAGTATAATGTGTATGTTTTGCTGAGCATTGCTACTCATTAAGCAGTGTGCGTGTGCCTGTGTGTGGTGAGAGACGGGCTGGGCGGAGTTGGGTGCCAGCGGAGGCCGGTAGCAGCCCTGGCACCAGTTCTCCGCAGCCCTTGTATACATGTCCGAGGCCCTGCTGCCGAGCCCCAGAGCCCGGGGCTGGCATGGTGCCAGCTGGAGGTGCCCAGTCTGTCCTGTGAGTGGCGCTCCAGCTGGGCATCTCCGTCACACACCTGTAGGGGGGCGACAGCGAGCCCAACTCAGTAGATTCCAGCTCAATGCGGTACGAGTGGTTTCTTTCTCGTAGAGAACGCCAAGCTAACGCAGCATGCAAGTCATTAGTTTGCGTTTTTGTTTAGATATATGACAGCAGTGCAGGTTTGACTGAAAGCTGGGAAAAAATTGAAGAACTGATAAAAATGAATTGCACTGTGCGTTTTTCTTCCAAGATTGCTGATACAATGTTTTAAGATGCTTAAAACCAGAAGAAAGCTGGCACGTGAACATTAGCTGAGGTATTTAATTAGAGTTCAATAAGGTCAAGTTAGAGGACCGTCATCTTTTCTAACTTGTGTTATGATTCAGTGCCATATCCTGTATACTGAAGTATCAGCATCGTGTACAATCAGGAACTGAAAGACAAACTTATTACAAATACCGTTCAGTATATTTCAGTAAATTTATTGTTTGAATGCTGATAGGATGGGACTGTTTCAGTTCACGCCCACTTTACATAAAGACCCAGTCATAGACTGCCTCAGCCAGAGACTGCCTCATTCATACACTGCCTCTATCTGTGCATCTTCTAAAGCTTTGCTATCCAGATTTCAAACAGAGACTCTTTTCTTTGGTGTTTACTGTTTATTAAACTAAATATTGTTTGACCAGAGGAGGATGGGTCTCCCCTTGTGAGTCTGGTTCCTCCCAAGGTTTCTTCCTCCAGTTGAGGGAGTTTTTTCTTGCCACTGTTGCCTCTGGCTTGCTCACTGGGGGGTATATGTTATAACTGTCTGTTTTCAAAACTCTGTAAAGCTGCTTTGAGACAACATCGTTGTAAAAAGTGCTATATAAATAAACTTGACTTGACTTGACTTGAACTAAATTAATTATAAAGCTCAAAATAAGTGTTTTTTCTTCACTTTAAGTAAAAACAAGGGCTACATTAAAAAACAGAATGATTTTGAAAAAGAGTGCAAAGTGTTTTATAGAGAAAGTAAATAAAACGTGCGTCTTCTTGTTAACTCAGCTTCACAGATTGACATGTTGGTTTTACAGAGCGGTATTCTCCAAAACTAGACGAGCAGGTCCATTCCAGAACCGTTTCTGGTTAAACAGTCTGTTTTCACTGTGGACAGTGAACTCTGTTTTTAGAGCACGTTATTTTTTCTGACTCGCTTTAGTCTCCGCTTCGTACGTTGCCTGTGTGCGCAAATCTGATTGGCTGAGGTGCGTTTCTTCTTTTTTTCTTTTTTTTAGTGTGTTATGTGGCTTTTTGGTCATGTAAACCATCTGCTAGTCCCCAAGCACACTGCCTGAAACACCTCGTAGTAATTCCAGCCCTTTTCTCTGTTACAAGGTGATGTCGTCTCATAACACAATCCTTATTTCCCGCCTACCGACAATCTTGTCACACTCTCACACGACACATTGAGAGCGTTTCCTGCTCCAGTCTAGCTTGTGGATCTACCAGCCTGACTTTGTAGTCTACCTGACTTTCAGGATTGGAGTCTGGTTTAAACTGACACTGAGTTTAAAATGAAATAAAAAATGACAATATGTTCTCCTACCATTTCATTTCACTACACAACAAGTTTTAATCCGTAGGTGGAGCCTCATTTTAGCCATACCCCTGCATTTTAGCTTGTCTATTAATCATGAGTCCGTCTATGAGTAGTTAAGTGTTGAAAATCAGTGTGTTACCTTAAAAATTGTCATTACTGAAACACATATTTACTGCAATTAACGAAATTTTTTTGTAATTTATTTTTTATGTGTTTGGTTCTGAGCTTTGTTTATTAGTAATGAACTGGCAAGAGTTTTTGAGTTCTGCTCAAAGTTATTTGTACCAAAACAGTCCCTAACACAACAGTTTTATGATTGTTATGTTTGTAAAAGTAGAATTCTCAATCAGTTGTTTTATAATTTTTAATAAAATAAACATAATTAAGGGCTGTGCTCGTTCGAAGCAAGTAGTTAAAAGTGGGAACCGTGTTTTGAACGTTTACAGTAGAATGATCCATATACTGTATACTGCCTTTTCCTGCCTTTTCTAATAATTCAATACTCTGATCCTATCAGGTTGCTACAGCCTGTAATTCCCCCTGTTGCGGGTTGTAATGAGGTTATGCGTATGTGCGGGCGTCACAGTTCGTGTTAGCCTGCGCGCGTGTGTGAAGTCAGGTACTTTCATGTTGCTCTCGCTGGACGTGCTGCTCTTTGATATGGACCTGCTGAGTCACACTAAGAGCGTAAGAGCTCAGGTGGTGTGCGTTTGGGCAGAGCTGGTGCCTTCCCGACCTGGCCTGCACTGCAGAGAGGCAACCTAAAACCACCTCCTGGGTGTACCACTGTGTGACTGTGGCTCTGCTGCCCTCCAGCTCACTTCCTTCGGGGGTGCCAGATTGTGCAAACGAGTCCTGCAAAAATGGGGAGAGGTCAGAATGAAATGTGATGAGCCCTAGCTGCAGGGAAATGTCTGCGTGAGATCATGCCCTGCTGTCCATTTGTGAAATCTGAGTCATGCTGTGAAGTTATGAGGTTTGCTGGAATAAAGATACAGATTTGTAAATCAGATATTATCTCTGCAGGCCTAAAGGGCAGGCCTCAATGCCACAATGCTATTTGCCATACAGAAGCTATTCGAAGCACCATAAATGTTCACACTGTGAGTAGAGCACTATATAAGGCGAAGGTTTGCATATGGACGGTAGGGACATGTCCCTACCAATATTTAGGGTTTGAAGAATTGTCCCTAAAAATATTTGACCACATTCTAGACGTCTTTAATCAGGCTCTCTCACGACGTGCACATTTTTTAATTTCCAGAAGTGAAAAATGATCAGTGAGCTAGCGGTACGTAACCAGGGCTCTCAGTTCACAAACCTCAAGCACTGGTGAAAATGGTCTTTCACATGACTCACCCCTTTACCATGTCATACCAACTTTTTTGAATCTTTGTAGGTGTCACCAATAAAGAGAGGTGAAGCGGACATAGGTAATAAACTCACTAGTCAGTAGCCAGTGACTGAAACCCTGCATGAAAATGAGCTCAACTGATGTCAGTTAGCATCAACAATGGTTAACGAAAGGACCAATGGCTGATCTAATTAGTGTTGCGTCTCTAAAAACCGGTGGCAAGTTGTGACTGTTATAAATCTTCTGCCAAAGTCGAAAGCCAAGTTCAAAACTCAGTTGAAGATGCCCTCAGTCCTAGGATGATTTCCAGTAGTGTGTCTGTGGTTTTATGATGCCATGTTAGCAGTAAACATGTACAAATGACCGCTTCAGGCAGTTCTACATTAAACACGGAGCTTTTAAAAAATTTAAGCTTTTAAAAGACTTTCCATATGCTTTATTTAAAACTTATCACAGAGATTAACATATATTTTTACAACCAGACAGATCTGGGCCTTGCAGAAGGTCCTTGAGTGATGAAATTGGTCCCCCCCCTTTAGTAACCAAAACCAAATTCCTTACAGGAAAGCCTATCCAGTTGGTGGCCATCTTGGCAATAAATTATTTTCAGTTGAGGCCAGGCTCCTATTTCTCAGAATGGAGAGACAAAGCTGAAGCTAAAAGCAGTGTTAATGTTTTAAAAATGTATGATTTGAAATCACTGGTAAAATCTGACCAACACTGCAAAAATATGGTGCATTGTATAAGAAAGGAGTGCTTTTCTCACTGGTCTTGACCAGCAAGCCAAATGTTAGTAGTGGACACTATACTTGTAAAAATGTACAACAATGACATCAACAGAGCGTATTTCAAGCTGCTTGAACAGCATCCATGTGTTCAAGATTGCTCAGATTTGTGCATGTTGTTTATGACAAATCCAACACAATTGTGGGCAGCCACGTTAGACAACAGGGTCTATTTTCACAAACCACCTGAGGAGCTACCCTGCAGATCTAGAATCAGTATCTGTGACTAGAGATGGAAGAATCGATCGGCCATGTATCGGTATCGGACGTTTTTTTTAAATATCTGATCGGTGATCGGCCCATATTTCTTCGATTTAGCCGATCGATGTTATTAAACAAATGAGCCTAATTTCTGTTTTTCCAGCTAGTATTTCATCCAGGAAGAGGAGCCCTCCAGCCAGCTCCCTGCAATTCCTATCTGAACCACTAGGTGGAAAAATACACCCTTTTATTTTCCACAGACTGACTAAAGCAGCGGCCTCGCGAGAACGGTTTACGGCGTTCACCGCAAGTGCGGATAGAAACCGCTGTCTGTCTGTGTATGTTCCTCTCATCCAGGGCAGTTTGTGAAACATCTGTGAAATTAGTAAAATCAATATGTCTCGCTGGGGAACCAAGACAAAAACATTTAACACTACTACTAATCTGACACGGCACGTACACCACGCGGCTGATTACAGTGAGTATCAGCAAACAGCAGAGCTAGCACGCGCAGCTAGCACAAAACAAATAACCCAGAACACCGTTCGGACCAGATCTGACCAGTATGAACAGTACAGCAGCAGCAACAGCCAGAGAGCTACAGGAACCACAGCCAGAGTGATTGAGTTTATAGTTCTAGATAAGCAGCGGCTGTAGAAGACGTTCATTCTGCTGCTTAATATTCCGCCTGGATCCACGCTCTGCTGTTCCTAGTAGAAATACTTTTCAGATGTCGCTCTTCTAGAGCTGTATCAAGCGGTTTACTCCCACATAGACCAACTTCTAATTTAGTTAAAATCATTATGCTGTTTCACATGAGCTCATTAAAACCAGTTTCCACCATGTTTCATGACTTGCTTGCCGAATAAGTACCTGTTGCCCTGCCGTGGTATATGGCCCCGCCCTCGATCTGTATCGGCTGTCGGCCAATTGTGGTGATCGGCGATCCGAATCAACCTCAAAAACGCTGATCGGTCCATCTCTATCTATGACAATTATCTAAGGAATCTGATCCAAGACCAGTCCTGCTTTATAAGTTTCAGCACTGAGGTTGTCTGAAATGGACGATCATAACGGTGAGGTGTTGTTCATTTTTGTAACTCATTTTTAATTTCCCAAATTTCCATTTTCAATCCTGACATCATACTATGCTCCACACCACATCAGCAAGTCTGCACGATCTTATTGAAGACTGGGATGCGGTTTGCTTTGTAAGCTTTGCTGGTGTATTTTTACAGAAGCCATTGGTGCTATTTGGGTGACTACTGAGTTCTGATGTTTGTTAGCAATGTTAGCTTTACTGCTCCACTTAGGAAGTGAAATTTGCGCTTCCAACATGTCCTGGCCGATCGACTACATCCTGGCTGAGTGGAAAGTTGGGTAAATTAGATAAACTATTCGTTTAAGTACTAGCTAAAAGGTTGTAGCCCCACTCAAGCACTCCTGGTATGAGGGGTTTATTCTATCTATTTTGACTGGCATGTGGTTTTATATTTCAGTCTATGAATAAGGCAGAGGATTCTTGAAGGTGTGCTCGAAGTGCTCTGGTCCTTGTTGGCAAGTTTACCTCATTTCTAGTCTGGATTGATGATGGAGTATTATATTTCATGATGCCTTTATAAAAGGCGGCGAATATGAAGGGGGCTGGGCGGTGGTGGGGGGGCGGTCAGACTGCTGTGCCCGATTTAACAGCTATTTCCTCCGCTGGCAGAGAGAAGCACCACCATCCTAGTTACCCACCCACAAGGCGCACACATCCTGGAATGCTGATTTCACTGAGTGCTCTGGAGGCTCTCCATGGGACGGGGGAGAAGTAAATGGAAGAGGAGAAGGGGAACATACAGTGTGGCATCATATTTGGGATGTTTCTCTCTCTTTTTTGCTCTCTGCCTCTCTGTGGACAGCATAGCCTAGTTTATCAACATCTGCCCCTCACTCCGCCTGTCACAGCCACCAAGCATCACTCCTGCTGTTACCATGACAGCCGAGTTGTCGATTTATCAGCAACAGGCAGCATGTGAGATCTTCCTTGCACAAGCTTTTATGCATTCATAACAAGTTTCAAATGGCTGGGTGGAGGGATTGTGTTCACAGTGTCTAAGCCATCACAACATATTGATTTTCTATCACTGTCACAATATAGAGCTCTTAAGTTGTGTCACCATTCTGTAGTTGGTGTCAAGCTCGTATTAGGAGCACTGGGTCTAAGCTGGATTTCTCTATGACGGAAATGAATAGGGTTTTGGAAAATGACCACTGTCCTGTGGTGAACTAAAGCGTTCGGTCAAATGTGAGTGCACAGGCGTTTGGCAGTTTTAGGCTGGCGTTTGTGTACCTGGTCTTAGTTAGGGGTGTAAGAAAATATCAAAAATACCAAATATCGGGATATTTTGTTTTGTGATACTGTACCGATTCCCCAAAACACAGTATCAATACACAGATTCCTAGCAGACAGTGAATCATTGTGTGTTGTGTTTAAACCTCTGACCACTAGATGGCAGTGTTGTAATCCATATTCAGATTCACTCCAACATTAACAAGCAGCACAAGGGCGCAATGCTATTGTAAGCAAAACTGTTCATATTGTGGTGTGTTTAAATAGCAGAATTTGAAAAATCACCATATATCAGTTTGCTTGCAATATCGAAATATGCTGTGAAATATTGAATCGTGACCGCTGTATCACAAGGTTCTTGCCAAGACACAGCCCTAGTCTTAGTATATAAAATGTTCAAGTTTATTAATAGATGCCTCCTATCACTATTTCAGCTTGCCTGTAGCATGTATCTACCATTATTTATTTTATGTGATATTAGTATTATTTCTATTTTGACTGCTGAAAGCTGTTGTATAGTTCAGTAACACTTCCTCAGTCAATGGCGATTATAGGATTGTGCGTCCATAAAATATATGTAAAAATATTCCCAGACGTTACATGCTTTCAGCCAGAATTGTTCTTTTCTTTTGCTTTCTGCTCCTATAAGTATAACACTATAAGTGACTTGTTGACCCCTCCAGGTTGAGTCTTTAATTCAAATTGTAGCTCAGACATCACTTTAAAAATGTACATTTGTTGGTAGTTGTTTACTGCATACGTCATTGATAATGCCAGTGAATTTATTAATATATTGCAAGGCCTTTCACAAATGTCTTGCTTAAACATCTGATGAAATGGGAGGTTCTGTTAAGGTTCTGTCGTAAATCGTTCAGAAAGCACTGCCGTGGAATGCTAAGTCATACTTCCATGTTGTTTGGAAATACTTCATCCTGCTCCCAGACTTTGCTTTTTTTTTTTAACTCGCAACCACAGTTGTTCTTTTTCTTTTGCTATGTGCTCACCTACCTATAGGTATGGCAATAGTTAAGCTGCTGCCCTTGTCTGATTAAGTCTTAACTCGTTGTAGGTTGGATGTCACTTTAAAAATGTAAATGAAAAATCAACATTTGTTTTTCTTATTGTCAACATTATTATTACAGGCCTAAAATCAGTGTTTTTTTAAATATATCGCAATTTGAATACATTTGCAACACATGATAGAATCCTTTGTGGTAAAGCTATTGACAGTTATACTGAAACGTTGCTTTGGAAACCAACCAAAACATATAAATAAACGACATTGGTCTTCCCTTATGGCGACAAATGTTAGGCATAAAAGTTTGAATAGATTTGGTAGCCAAGGCTACTGGTCAGTTTTATCCGTCCATGTGATGTGGCTTTATTTCGGACTGAGTGTCGTTTTGTTTTCAAGATTTATCTCAGAACGTGGAAGGAACTGAGGCTAGAAATCATTGTGCATGTGAGTGAAGTGTTTGTGGAGTGTGTGTGTGTGTGTGTGTGTGTTCTGTTCTATTTGTAGCTGCTGTGTGCTCATGTCAGTTGCCTAGGAGATCCTTGGCTGAGTCCCAGCAGGGGACTGGAGCTGACCTCGCCCGTGGAGGCAGGCGGAGGAGAGAGAAGCAGGCAGATCCGTCCGCCGCGCGGTTGTGTGTATATGTGTGTGTGTGTGTGTTTGTGTGTGTGTGAATCTTCCGGAACATCCTTCCCCTTCCCGGGAGTTCCCTTCCTGTGACACACAGCCATGCACCTGCTCTCCGTGAGAGACAGCCCAGAGTCAGTGTGTGTGTACGAGCTGCTGCAGCTTGGGGTGCAAATCTCTCAGACCTCGGGACCGATTCCATGACAACTTTTTAGGAAATGATTCAGAGCATCTTAAATTTCACTGCCATTCAGACCCATACACAGATAGAGGAGGGGCGTGAGGCTCTGGCCCTTTGTCTTAATAAGAGTCCTCTTGGTTAACATGTATAATAATTGTTTTATATATGGTTTTATATACGGTTCAGAAACGCACTCAAAGGGAAAACTCTCACTGTTACACACTACAGGTGGTTGGGCTCCGTATGGGTCTAATCCATCAGTTAAATCTATATCAACACGACACAGTGGAGATCGCCCCCCCGACTGATGTGGAAAAATTAAGCCAGCTTTAGTAAACATGAAAAGAGGTAGTCACGTGGCTAGCAATCAGCCGGATCCAGGTTTAACGTTACTGTGCGTTGAAAGGCACGCAGTGTTCCAGCACTGCTGTTCATGATCTCCTCGTTAATGCATTCATTTATCTAGAATCAGAATAAATTAGAAAATCTGAAATAAGTGCTTCAAGTGTCTTTTTTTTCACCTTAGCTAACGATACTTTGTATTTGTTAACTGATATCAAACGTGATTACTTGTCTTGCGTTCTTGCTATAATTATCTGAGTCCAACTTTCAAGTCAACACATCCAATACAGCCACCTGCTGCCTGATTCAGTCCACTGCTGCACCCATAATCTTACTTTTGCATCACAAACTCACCTAGTCTAGCAAATGTGGTTATAAAGTGGGGTTTTTATATGAATATTTTTTTTCAGTTAATAAAATGTATTGTGACATCGTTGCAGAATAAGACACAGGGGATGCCGTGATTTTCACCACAAGAGTTGATCTGTATTCTTAAACACTAGGGCAGAAAGGCACATACATAATGAACAACGACTGTAACCACGTAACATGTCCCTTTTACAGAGAGTGTGCGCCTCCCATGAGCCTTCTGGCGTGGCCATCAACAGACACCACACCTCATGAGCTTCGCCATAGCAGTGTAGCCAGTAGCCGGTTACTATAGTATGTTACTTGCAACAAAATGCATGGACACATTCTGGTACAACATCCTGGGCTTATATCTCACAAACATGAGGAGACTGTTCAGTTCCATCATACCTCAAAGCAAGAACTTTTGTAATAGAGCGTTGTCTTCAGAGAAGAATGCTAAGATAAGCAAAGTCATGAACTCTCAGGCATTCAAGTTCTTGCATACTAGTTTAATTATCGTTTCATGGCCAAATTAAACACATGTTTTGCTTGCGTCCAGTTAAGGACCATCAGAACAGCAACTTTGTTTAACTGAGAACTAAAGCCTGCACTATACAACTCTCAATGTCTTTACCATGCACTTATCCTCATTCCTGTGCCTTTGGCTTTCGTTTACGAGTTAATGCCGCTCTAAATCTGCACTAAGTTGTTGATCCTTTTACAAGAATGTTGTCCTGGTGTGGCTAACCTGAGCCTTTTTGTCCTCTCTCTCTCTCTCTCTCTCTCTCTCACTCTCTCTCTCTAGGTAAGTGAGCACGTGGCTGTCCTAAGCACACACTGCACACAAACACACTGAAGCTACCTACACACCTCGCCCACTCCAGCAGGATGTAAACGCTGGTTCAAATACTCCACTGCCAACTCATCTAACAGCTAGTCATGACTCATAAGCAATGGTAAGTGAAGTTGGGCATGGGGAAATGATTTGTCTCCATTTGTTGCTGGCTTTGGGAAACATATACAGTAATCTTATGCAGTAAGGTGTGACCTAGTGGCTTCGGGACTGCTTAGGTCCAAAGGTTGATAGCAGGTTACGGACATGCAAGGCATTTGCATTTGGTGTATTGTTCAGGTACTCGCTCAGATAAATCACTTCATTATTGTTAATGGTAGATATGAATGCAGGTTTCACACAGTAAGGGGGGAACAAAGAGATGGAAAGAGATGGAAGTATATTCCAGTGTTTTGTAATTATAGTACTGTTGAATCTTTATTATGTTGTTATGGCTAGTCATCACAGTTAGGTTATACCAGTAATATAAAATGTATAAAAAATATATATGTCATGAACACATTGTGGAAGTCTTGTTGTGGCCTTTGGTTACAAATTATCATTTACATCTTATGAATGTCTTTATATTAACCTTAGAAGCACAACAGTAAGAATCAACAAGGTCATGTCTTTTTACACTACTGATAATATAATAAAGATTATCCAATAATATATTTTAGGGGAGCTGTGGAGGCTGCAGCACCCGCAGTTTTCAAGACAAATGAACTACAATTGCCAAAAACAACAAGAGAAAAATAACTTTTGTGAACTTTAGAACTTTTTATAGAGTAAACTTTTGTCAGCTGTCAGCTGATTTGGGGCGTGTCTCCAAACACAAACCAAAGCTGTAGATTTCTGTGCCTGAATGCAGCTTTATATTGTTTTAAAAAACTTTTATACGGTATCTTGACTATGGACAGGCTATGGACCACAGTTAAACAGTCTTATTGGTCGGTACTCTTATACGCTTATTTGCATGAGCTGGGAGTTCATCAGCAGATGCTGTGTCGGTCATATGTGCTTACCGTATCGTCGTATTTCTCTACAGTATAGCATATCTTGATATGCTATGTTTCATTTCAACTTGTCCACAGTTTCAAAACAGTTCCAAAAGGTTGACAAGTATTTAGCATGATCACATTGTCATCTACATACTCAAACTAAAACAACTTACCTGCTCAGTGGTGTAACGACCAGCAGTGCAAGCAGGGCAAAGGTCCCTGACACCTTTATAGTAGCCCATATATCAACACTGCGTTATCAGAGCATTGACACTAGCATTAAAGCATCAGAATGATTTCGACATATCAATACTGAGTAAACAAGCATTGCACATTTTTGGGACCAAATATTTTCCTCTAATGTGGTTATGGCCTGCTAGCTAGGTCTCATCACATAATGCAGAGCGAAGCCTGTAGCATAGCATGTGCTTCTTAAAGTCCTGTGAGGCCACCAACAACTTTTCAAACAACTAACATCATTGGACAGTTCAACATGCTTGAAGGAGCATGCAAATGGCCAATTCTGTTACATCAGCTAACAAACGCATAGTGCAGCTCCAGCGGCCAGCCCAAGCGGCTATGGCGTAGCTTAATTGGCCGGCCTAGCTGCAGTGTGCTGGAGCTTACTCAGCTGGCCCATAAAGAATCCTTAGCCAAATAGGATGGAAGGCCTAGTAGCTATAATGCAGTATAGGTCCAGTGACAGTTTTGTAGCCACACTGCAGCGTAGCGCAATCCGCCAGCCTTGCAGCAGTGTAGCATAGCTCATGCAGCTGACCTGGAAGCCAGGTCCTCAGAAGCCAGAAAAGGGTCCTCAGCCATGGGGGAATATCCTTCTCAGCCTCAAAGGCCTCATAGCATAGATTAAGCATAAGCATAGATTAGTGTAGCATAGATTAAGCTTTGTAGATGAAATGTAGCGTAGCTTGAGCAGGTCCACCTTACCCTGGAAGGCCTCATAGCTGTTATGTAACATAGCTTCAGTGGCCAGCCTTATAGCTGGGGGGAGCAGAACTCAGGTAGCAAGGCCTTAAAGGCCCATATGCTGGAAAGAGTCCCTAACCAGTGGAAAAAGTCCTGACCAGCCTGGAAGGCCTTGTAGCTGTGAAGGTAGTGTTGCTCAAATGGCTAGCTCAAGAAGCCTCAGAGCCATGGGGGACTGTCAGTCTTGGACGCTAACTTGGCAGATATAGTGCCAAAGTCCTCAGCCAGTGTGAAAACATCAAAACACAGTACACACAAACAATACAGGACAGTACACAAACAAAACCAATTATAGCGCCAACACTTGCTTGTGCCACCCAGGAGCCTCTTGTAATTACCATTAATCACTAGGAGCCTTAATATCCGCACTACCTAGTTAATCACTATTGGTTTAGTCTCTCAGGACTTTAGAAACACTTTATCTTGTATGTGTAATTCCTACAAATGTTAAAAAGATTTGACCACGGTTCCAGTAATTCAGAGCTGCAGAGGGCAGATCTAGTGCTGTGAAAACAGTAGGAGCACATCTATCCAGCATTGTAACTGTATAAATGTTCTTAGGTATTTTTCTCCTTGCTACATGTCTAATAGCATCATGCTGATGCAAGGTTAGCAGCCAACAAGAGTATAATCAGTCCCATCCCAGTGGGTTCACAAAGCGGCAAAAGGCCCTGAGTGTGTGAAAGGAGGACAGAAAGGAGCAGAAACTGTAACAGGGGCTTTTGAAACGATGATGAGGTTTAGTGAGGTAGAAAATGAGCCCTCTGCACTGTACCTGTCCCGCTGTCGGCTGGGGATCAGACGTAAGCAGCTGATGTGTTTATTTAACTGTGTGGGACTGCTCTAAGATCAGAGAAGAATGAGTCACGGCCTGTTTAGCGCGGTCGTGCCACTGCCTATGGCCTCGCATCAGACAGGAGAGATAGAGGTTGTTTAGTCTGACTATATCAGCGTACGTTATTTGTTGTTTTTCCAGTTGGGTGGGCACGAGGGGTGTAAATCTCTGACTGTGATTCGATTTGATCCTTAAGAAATCCATTAGTGCATCATGAAATCTCTACTTTCCAAATTTCTCTATGATTTGCCTGAACATGCAAGGAAGCCACTGTGAAAAGGTTTATAGGTTCTGTGGTTGTTATTTGTTTTTGGCATCTGCAGGCCTAATCGTGAAAAAGGCATCACATAAAATAGAAAATAACTTCCATAGAACAAATAATCCAGAATAAACATTTTGTGAACTTTGTCTTTTTTTATTAAAATCTAATTATTACAAATCGTATTGTATCGATGTCTATCTATCGGTTTATTTTTTACCTGTTTCTATATATATATATATATATATATATATATATATATATATATATATGTCCAGTGAAAATGTATATGTATTTTTTGTCAATTTCTATTTTTCTACATCAATTAAATGCAGCAACTGCCCTTTACATTGTGAGGAAATTTTATTATAAACCAATAGAAATGCTTGGAAATAATTCTGGTTCCATTGACTATCATTGAAAGTGAAGACACTTTTTGGCCTGTCCTGTAAAATTACCATTTTGGAGTGTGTGTGTGTGTGTGTGTGTGTGTGTGTGTGTGTGTGTGTGTGTGTGTGTTACACCAATAACATGCTATGGCAAGGTGTGCAAGGCGGTTTGATTGTGGTTAAACAGGAAAAAATGGCCCTTCCTAACATTTGAGTTGCGGACCCCCGAGTTAGCTAAACAGAACTTTGCAGCTAGCCGCTGGGACAGAACTTTGCAGTTAGCTGCTGGGACAGCCTATTAGCAAATGCATGACTATGATGTCATGTGGTAGGACTGTTAAATCATGGAAAGGGCCATGTCTGACCGCATGTGTCAGAGGCAGAGCTGAGCTAAAGGCCAGGCTGGACAGGCTGAGCGGAACGGCCACTGATTGGGACGGAGATGCGCTGTAATGGCGGGGTGTTAGATAAGCACTGAGCGCAGAGATGACAGTGTGAGAGGGTGAGGCTGACAGTTCGCCTTTTTTCTCACTACGCCCGTCCTCATACACACACGCACACACACACCAGCATGCCAGCTCACACATGAGGCTCACACGTCCAGATCGGGCCGCCACAAATGGCACGAGTGCTGTCCACGTGACGTCCAGCTTGAAATATGTGACCAGCACAAGCGTGACCCAACCGTTCATGACGGTTAGCTCGGTTTCATCACTCTACATCTTGTCAGCTTACCTGAAACTGATCAGTCATGCCACTGTGGATAACAATAGCCAGATCTCAGTCTAGACCTGGAGTTCAACTCTGTTTGATGTCTGTTCGCCATCTAATATAGCTGCTATGTTTGATAGCATAATATTATCATTTTCATTTATTCATCAGTCCACGTGATTAACATTCAGAAATTTTGGGACCAGAAAAAAATGTAAACTGTGCTTTTCTTTCATTGCCAGTTTTATGGATTTTGGTAAGCACATCATGTGTTAAACTAAGATTTAAGCTGTAGGCAGAATTAGCCAAATTAGGCCCTTTAGAGCAGTCCATTTGCTGTCCTTGGGAATGTAGTTGGTCTCTAGTTGGTGTAGAATGTCCAGCTTTAAGGCACAGTTAAAGCTGTCCTGTTCCATGGACGTGTGTAGGATAGGAACAAGCCAATTTTGTCCAAGGACCAAGATTAACGTCCATGATGGAACCGTTACTTCTCTGCCATTTGGAATTTGCTCTGCGTATACATCTAATAAGGTCAAAAGAGAGCAAATTACTTCAAGCAAGTTAATAAAGGGCTCGACCAATTAGCTGTTAAAAGGAGTTCAGTGACTGAAGATGAACCTTGTAAGCTCCGAGGCCAGCTTTCCAGCGTTCAGTCAAAAAGTCTGCTTGTTCGAGGAGCAAAGCCTGATGGGTTGCATACTTAGTTAGCATGAAGGCTTAGTGCGGCTCTCTCAGCAGATTAGCTGATCACTTTACTTTGATTCATTTTGCATTTCAGCCCCCCTAAGTGCAGCGTTGACATTTCATTCAATCGCAGTCAGCGCTCCTTACCAAGTCTTCGCTTGATAGAACCAGTCGTTTTTCCTGCCGGCGGTAGATTTGGACTGGTATTGCAAGCTCGCAGCATCGCACGCCATCAGCACTATTGTTGGGCTGAGTGGGTGGCGTGTGGGAATGGACGTGAGCGAGCTGGACGCATGCACAGTAAAGGGAGTTGCTGCGTTACAGTAAAAGGTGGAACGCAATTGGACCACCGAGTATATTGTGTAGTAATTAGTATTGCTTAATAATGTCATATGCAAATTAGCTCTTCAGTCATATTGTTTCTCATCTTGTGAGCATCTCTGTGAGTTTCTGGCTGGTTTGATGAATCAAGGTATTTATGGGAGTCAGCAAACACAATAATATTGTCATCTTAAAGACTCATAGCTGTCTTTTCTTTTTTGCTATTGTCGGGAAAAAAAACTTTGCTCTGTGCATTGTTGGAATATTTCAGGAGAAGAGGACCAACAGAAATGCAAAATCACTTAAATGACTTAAATCCTATTTACCATAACCATTACTTTAGTCAAAATAGTGCAGGCAAAGTTTAAACTACGTCAAAGATGCTCCTCTGGGTTTTATTATATTGTAAGGCATCGCCCAGCTGCAGTAGGCAGCTCTTTTAAATGAGTAGCTCAAAGCTTGTTTTCAAAACCACTCTTAAAAACAATAACATTGTTAACTTTTTTGATATTGACACTATCATTACATTTTAAAACTCCTGATACTGATTGCTGATCAAACAATTAATACAAATGGAGATGGAAGGTGTTTTTAGACAGCATTGATTGAATTAATTTAATATGTTGATAGTCTGTTGTGTACATGGCGTATACTGGTGAGGGTGAAAATGAACTGAAATCAGCATCCCTGTATTCCCCTGTAAAATCACAAACTTAAGTCATAAGACCCCATAAATAAAAGTGCTCCCACACATAATTTCTTAGACATCTCTTCTCCTTATATAACAACACAGTTTGTTATATGATGTGAGTGGGGTTTAATATTTATGGCTGATTCTGATTTCTGTATTGCCGGATTGACTGATGGCTGAATTTTTTAGCTGAAGCTGGCGCTGGGTGGGGTAAGGGAACACATGAAATGAACACATACTGGCAATTAAAAAAGATCTATTTTCTTCAAATCAGTAGTCCATGATGAACAGACACTAAAGAGTAGATGTTCATCATTACATTCATGTTACCACAATCACAAATACAGAACCACAAATCCATGTGCCAGACCAAGATAAGGAGAAAACAGAGTGGCATAAATACACAAGGGCAGACAAGGAAGACTTGGGAAGGGGAGGAGCCAGAAACTAGGAACAGGTGTGGAGTGTGTCAAAAGGGCATAGACAAGGAGGAGCTAAGAAGCCAAACAAACAGAAGCATATGGGAATGACAGGAGGGCTAATGAACAGTGAAAGAGGAGGTGAAGCAGGGCAGACGGGACATTTTAATCTGTTTAAATAAAATGAATGAAATAAAATGCTACATTGACAGGATATTATTTGTGGGTGTAGCAACATTCAAAAACCGCACAAGGTCACTTACCTGCCTCACATTAATTATCTCATTGTTATGACCCCACTGGTCGTAATAGCTTTTTTTATGTCTATTGGTGGCCATGTTGTTATATGTCATTGTGTGCAGGTCCACTACTGATCACTAGGGCGAACCTAGTAGTGTATAAGATCATCAAGCAGCCATCTTGGGAGACGTTCAGGGTTCTCTCGTTTGACCTGACCTAGCCCGGCACTCGCCACTACATTTGTACATTTTGTTACAGCTTTGTTAGTTTCTGTAAAGTCTCTGTTGGACGTAGGGGACGGGTGCCTTTTGATTATCTACCCTTTTCTCCTGTTTTGTGGTAGGGAGTTAGGGGTAGTTTGGTGTATTTTGTTTGCTTTGTTTTCAGTTTAGCTAGTCTTTTTTCTTCAGTTGTTTTGTTTATTTTGGCGTTTGCCCGTCCCTGAAGCCACTGTCCCATCAATTCCTCATTTGTGGTCTATAAACTTGCACTTTTCTGGTTTACACAGTGTCTGGTTTGGTCTGGCAGAGGTCGGGGGAGAGAACCCACTCTCAATTTCTGTTACGGCCTGCCCCTAGACCTGATGTGTTTTGAATCGGCAATACTATCTTTGCTGATCCCTAGCTGTGAGGTGATGGGAAGACCTAACATAATATGATATAAACCAGTTACAATCTAATTTAGTTTGAATATTTTCATATATTAACATTGACTTTTTTATTTCAATGTCTATGCTTAGAAACGAACAAACATAACAAACGAAATACTGAAGTATGCAGCATTAAAATGACAATATGTTACACATCGTCCATATTGTGCTGCCGTCAGAAGGGATGAGCATGTTTGGCATGACGCCTTCGGCTGCTGCAGCCCAAGGCCGTGTCCATCTATGGCAATGTTTCCCCGTGGGCCAGGGCGGGCAACGCTGCGAGCGCATGTGAATGTGTGTTTCGGTTTTGTGACAGCCTGGTTGCTCTTTGTTGGCGGTAAGCGTCCTTCTGTATGGGCGGTTAAAAAAGCATGCTGTGCCCTCGTAATTATTTGTGACACAGCTTTTTTTGTTCCACCAATCAAGAGGTTTCACCAGTGGACTTTGTGTTTATGTGTGCTTGTTTTCTCTCTCCTCTGCATTTCGAAACCTGTTCAGAGTGGTTTGTACTAGAGAGAGGCCATCCCTGGCATTAGTCACCCATCTCTCTCTCACTGCGACGCGATGCAGCCCTACACTAGAGGCAGATGTTCAAGCAATAGTTCGGCAAAGAAGAATGTTCCGTTTGCATAGTCAGCTAGCCTCGACTTGTTCGGTGTTCAGCATTTGCAGTGTTTTCAGTTTTGCACTGGAGCTTCAAAGCTAACCTGATTCCCATGGATCTTCAGAAATGGAAACTATTGGAGATATTAAATCCAAGCATGATGTCTATGTTGAAAATCATGGTTTTTATTGAATTTAGTGATTTAGTTAATCCACCAAGCAAAAATACCCAGCCAGTTCTGTGTAGGAACTAATAATGCAAACAAAATAAATTTTTTAATTACTGTATCACCATCTGCGAACCAATGCTTGTTCCAAAATCTTATGTTATCAAGCTGTACATCAAGCTTCATGGTACCATTCAAATAGCAGCAGTACCACAGATTTTTAAATTTTTAAATGTTATATTATCTGTAGAACTGAAGTCATTTGGTACCATAAAGCATATGTACTTCTGATAACATTAGATTCTGGAGCATACCATACCTATTGGTTTGCGGATGCTGATAAGACTGACTACTTATTAAGTACTCAGTCTTATCATTATGTTTGTGAGCATGTTGCCAAGTATGCCTTATTAATAACACTTAGGCAGAGCTCAGCTTTTATTACTTAATAGGTTAGACCAATGTCCAGAAACAGTTATTATATATATATATTTTTTTAAAAAGCACATCGTCCACTGCAGCAGACCTAAAAACCTAGACATTTGAAGCCACATATCCTCAGATCTGTAACGGTACAGGCCAGTTGTTGTGGCCAAAAACACCAGCCAGACTGCCTGTTAACTGTGGTTGTGATGTCACAGCACATGGTTGCTTCCGATCTTCAGGCAGTTCACAAGCTACGTATTAGTAGCTTCAGTTTGCCCACTTAAATTGAATCTTTCAGCCCAGATTGTTTTTTTTCTGCTTCTCTGCAGGTACCTGGAAGTCTGTCCATAATAGGGGTGTAAGAAAGTATTGAAATATTGAATATCGGATATTATGTTTGGTGATACTGTATAGATTCTCAAAAACACAGTATCGATACACAGATTCCTGGTAGACAGTGACTCATTGTGTGTTGTGTTTAAACCTCTGACCACTAGATGGCAGTGTTGTAATCCATTTTCAGCTCCACTCCAACATTAACAAGCAGCACAAGGGCGCAATGCTATTGTAAACATTGACAAACCTGTTCATATAGTGGTGTGTTTTAATAGTAGGATTTGAAAAATCTCAGTATATCACTTTACTTGCAGTATCGCAGTATATCACATTATATTGAATCGTGACTGCTGTATCACAATATGTATCGTATTGCCAGGTTCTTAAAGTGTTATGTGAATGCCAAAACTTGTCGCAATCCCACATCCCTAATTTGAATATAACAGACATTAATACATGTTATATTTCCACATAGTTGTGTGATGGAAATGGTTATATTGTATTAGTATATATATCTTAATGTATTAGTATGCACTGACTGTATTGTGCGAAATGGAAAGTTACAGTTAGTGTTGTAAAAGTACAGTGTCTGAAGCTACATTAGCAAGTTGATTGCTTAGTATGATCTCAAAGTGATAATATAGTGTAGCAGATGGAATAGAAGAGTTCCTGGCTTGTTAGCCACAAAAGGCTTGTGGTGCTTGTACAAAGTTGAAGAAGCAAACTTCAGACACCAGGCATGTCTTGGCTTATTGACTACGTTTGGGTTAGGGGGAGAACTCTACAAACATTGCTTTAAAACGCTGAGGTGCTCTTCCATCATCATGATCATACTAAAGCCAATGAAAACACATCATCTCTCATCTCTCCCTACAGCAGCAGATGCCTGTTCCTATAACTGCACTTCCCCCAAAAAACAGGGTCACTCCTGTCAGGCCTTGTCGGAGGAGGGTGTGTTGCCATGGTGATTTGTCGAACAGGGGGGCCACGTGTGGTTATGCTGTCTGTTGTTTTGTTTGTTTCTTGTCTGCACCTGCGGTCGGGGCCCGAAAACGAAACGTCAGATATGACAAGCGCTGTCAGATGAAAACGACACGGCGAGTGACATGTAGAAATCCTTGAACAGAGTTGAAGGAGACCAGGGGTCCAAGCACTGTTGGCTAGAGGAGGAGTTTTACTGTTAGAGTGTACATGATGTGTGGAAACTTAGAAAAAGGGCACCGCAACAACATCCACATTACATGTCAACAGTTATCATGACCACTGACACAAAAGGAGGACTTGCATCCCCCCAGGCACATCCAGCTTTTACTAAAAATGTCTCTGGCAGCGTGAATCTGCCTCAGCACAGCTGACTTTACCATTTCACATTACATGATTAGTGTTTGTCTGTGCTGAGAAGCTCAGTTGGTTTTAACATCGACTCATTTGTTGACTCAAGCCCGCGTCTACTCATTTTCATGATTTGGTTCTGTGTTCTGTCATTTTGGGATGTTTTCTTTTTTGGCAAGATGTTTATGAGGTTTTTAAAATCATTTCTTTCGTCTGTTTGACTGAAGTTGGTTGAGATTAAATTTAGCAAATAAATAGTAACTACTGTTTGCAGGAAGATGACATATTTGAGTGTGTTCTTTGTAGAGAGAACAGGGGAGATGCCTCCAAACATTGGTCCTGATATGACCACTTGTCCTGTCCATAGGCACACCAGATTTGCACCCAGCCCATGCTAGGCTTGGGTTAACTAACAATATCATTGTCACAATCTCAGCATTCCTAACTAACATTATTAGTTATTTATACTCTGCGTCCAGCAACTTCGTTACTAATTGCATGACTGATATAGAACTGGTGACCATAAGATCAATTTGAGAATCGTTCTCACCATCGCATATTGACAAAGCAGAACAGGCTTCTGTGTGCGTTTATGTACCAAAATATTAAATTTTCTCAGATGGCTTTCCAACCACTATTTATCCAGATGCACCCGCATTGAGACAGGATGGGACTGTTTCAGCTCACGCCCACTTTACATAAAGCCTCAGTCAGAGACTGCCTCAGTCATACACTGCCTCTACCTGTGCAGCTTCTAAAGCTTTGCTATCCAGATTTCAAACAGAGACTCTTTTCTTTGGTGTCTAGTTTGAACAGTAAATACTGTTTGACCAGAGGAGGATGGGTCTCCCCTTGTGAGTCTGGTTCCTCCCAAGGTTTCTTCCTCCAGCTGAGGGAGTTTTTTCTTGCCACTGTTGCCTCTGGCTTGCTCACTGGGGGATATATGTTATAACTGTCTGTTTTCAAAACTGCTTTGAGACAACATCTCTGTAAAAAGAGCTATATAAATAAACTTGACTTGACTATTTATCTCTTAGTATTAAACAGGCCTAGGGCTGCACCTAATGAATTATTTCTTAATCGATTAATCGAATGATATATTTTTTTCCCAATTAGTCGATTAATCTTTTTTAGATCACTCTAATGTGAGCGTGTTAAGAATGAATTTTTTTATTATTTTGTTATGTAACCAATGGATGATCTACAAAATGGTTAAAAAGACTAAACGTCTACGCTCAGACCGGACTTTTAGAGGCACAAATGACACGTAGCCTACATGCCTCACGGACAAGACATCAGACTATATATTTTGCCGGAGAACCATTTAAGAACCAGCTCCAGTATCGAGAACAACCTTAGGTATCTACACTGGACAATTAAGAAATGGTTAGCAACGCAAATTTTAAGTAACACTACTGAAAGAAACATGTTACACGTGTTAATAATCTTTAAAAAATCTGCTAAAATAAGATAAACAGATAAACAGGTGCTGTCCTGCTGCTGTGTTGACAAAGCGCTACGGGATGTTTGAACTTCAAGTGCTCGTGTATAGCAGTTGTACTGTTGTGATCATCTCCACTGTGCAGAGCTGACAGAGCACCACACTGTTGTGTTTTTGGAGGAAACACTTCCACAACTTTAGATGCTCGCGAGAGATTGTTTGTAGCTGCAGCTTGTGCTCCGTATAAATCCATGCTTTCAGTATTTTTGTGACGCATCAACGCATGTTATGCTAATTGATGTAATTAAGATGACATGCTACACTAGCCCTAAACAGGCTGTTTAGTTGCTGTGCCTCTAAGAATGATGTATGTAAATCATTGCTGTCTATACTGTTGTAATCCAGGCAGTAATCAGTCCAGAGGCTGAAATAATCTTTATAAATTGAACATGAATAGGTGATGCTCAACTGCTGCAGATGTATGTAAACATGTTGGTTTCATGACATCACAGAAATTATTAATTCGAGAAAGGCATCTTAGTCTTTTTCATATATATTGATTGTATAGATTGTGGTTTGAGGGTTAGTTTTTGAAACTAGTAGTGTTTACATACAAAATTCAGTTTTTTATGATTCAGACCTCACATAAAGATGCACGGGCTCATCTCCTCATATTATATGGAATATCCTTACACAGCATGGCATATTTCTTGGAATCCATGAAAGGAGAGCCTGGCCTCTCATTAAGCTGTGATACAACAACTTTATTAGCTTCTACCATCTGTAAAGATCAGATAACTAGGAGGGTCATTTCAGTCTCTTGAGTGCTGGTGGCCTTTGTTTTCCAGTATCTGCTTTGCACACCCGTAGGATTAAATAATGCACGGCAGAACCATCTCTGTCTAAATGCCCACTCAGTGTTACAGAGTGATTCATGAAAATGCAGTTTGTGATTCAGGGAAAATGTCATTCTTAACAGGTTCCTATTATAATTCTGTATGAGCCTCTGTTAATGTTACATAAGGTGCCAGTGAATATTCATGAAGCTTTGTGGATTTCTTTTTGATATTATACTTATATATTATGCCAGGTATGGTTGTGCAATGGATTGGGGCGTCTAACGCAACTCAATAGAAGGGCTCTCACTAACTCGGTAACGATGAGATCCTACAGCTACAAACAGTTTCTATTGTCAATCAAAACTTACTTTCTCTGAGACACGGCATCAGAATGGAGGCAATTTTAGTATGAAAAAGGCCTGTGAGATGTTGGTTGTCCTGTTTTTTGCCATTTATAAATGTTTATATGTAAATCGCATATCAAATATGGTAATACTGAGTAAACACCTTTTATCTAAACAACTATTTTTCCTATTGTTTTGTAGGTTAGTGTTTGTTTCATCTCTTAAAATGATACACACTAGTGTTCCAATTAAGAATGCATTGATACCTAATTGGTATTTGTGCACAAGGATGGGCCAATACCAGCATCCGATACCATGTGATACTATGTTACGCAAAAAAGTGAAACTGCCAGTAAACGATGGTCTGCTTGCACATCACAGAATTTCTCATGTTGTGGAAATCTGACGCAAAGGCTTTGGTCACTTTAATTATTCCACCACACATGCCCTGTGCAATTTAAGCTCTTTTGTAAGCATCCGATCACAAGCATGTCGGTCTCGGTCAGGCCAAGTGTTTTAAACAGACGAGGAGCATAGGATCAAAACTATGAAACATACTTAACATACAGCTGTACAGAAGTGCTTTACTCATGTCTTACAAAAAACCCACTCTCTGCACTGCACTCAATGCGATGTAACTACTGTAGAATAATTAGCTATACACGTTATTGGGATGGCTCATTATGATCTTGGTACTGATAACTAGAGATGGAAGGATCGATGGCGTTAAACAAATGAGCCTAATTTCTGTATTTCTAGCTAGCGTTTCATCCAAGAAGAGGAGACCTCCACGAAACCCCCTCCGGCCAGCTCCCTGCAATTCCTATCCAAACCGCTAGGTGGAAATACATACCCTTTCATTTCCGACCGACTGACTAAAGCAGCGGTGTCGTCAGAACAGTTTACAGCGTTCACCACTGATACAAAAAAATGTCGTTTGTCTGGCAGTGTTTTAGCGTATGTGACGCAGACTCATTCAGGGCGTTTTTAAAATAGTAAAATCAGCGTGTCTCGTGGGGGAACCAAGACAAAGACATTTAACACTCATAATCTGAAACGGCACTTCACGCAGCTGAATACAGTGTGTATTAGCAAACAGCAGAGCTAGCACGCACAGCTAGCACAAAACCAACAACCCAGAAGATCGTGCTGACCAGATCTGACCGGTACGAACAGAACAGCAGCAACAACTCAAAATCTACATGATTACAGATAGTCTGCATTTAATGACTGCAGTTCTGATGAAATTTATTTAATTTGCTCTTTCGTTTTTATTTAAGGTTCTAAATTGTTTCATGACTTGCGTGCGCTAATAACTACATGTAGCCCTGTCGTGGCATATAGCCCCGCCCTCAATCGGTATCAGCTATCGCGCTGAAAGGTGATCGTTGATCGGAATTGGCCTCAAAAACACTGACCATTTCTACTGGTTACTGCAGGTACCGATAAAAGTGTACTCATACTCATAAAAAAATGGCATCAGTGCCTCTCTAGTGCTAATAGCAATGCCTGTGCTTTACATGTGTACATAAATGTAGGTTTCCCATCATTATAGCAACATGACTCTAGAAATAAGCTACAGATGCCTGTGGAAAACCATAAAATTATATATTTTCAATTCTGAAACATCTTTAACCTCTCATACACCTAAATTGTACAGAAAATGCTAAGATTTAAAAGGAATATTTTTTTTATTTTTTGTTATTTATTGACTTATTGAAATTAGTCCTCAGAATTGCCAGACGACTGCTGCTACTGTGTGTACATGTCTAATGTACGTTTGTTAAGTTTTATAGACTACTAGTTGAGATTGCTTAACAACTCAACATGATTTGAGGCAGTGTGTGATTATTTAGGCATGCGGTTTGCATGATGCTAATAACTGGAAATTAAGCTTCCATCACTTGTTAGCCACACAAGTTTCATAGCACCAGTGGCTTATGAACACATCTGACGGGAGGTTCATGCACAGACTGCAGCACTGGTAAACTTGGCAGGCCAGTTTAAGAGCTGAGACTGAGCTCTTTCAATCTCTTGGTTGGATTACTTAAGCCTGTGCTGAGATCTTATGAAGGCAAAGGGCCTGGCACACATGCCAAACACACACACACACACAAGCACGTTTGGTGGAGCAGCAGCCGGATGGTTCTTGCCAATCTCTCCATGTGCTGCCCCATCAAAGAAACTCTTTTTCAGCAGCTCTTTCCTGCTGTTCCGCTTCCGATGTTTTGTGTCTTCCATTGAAATAAGCGGATGCTTTTTTTATGACTAACATATCCACCCAGTTCACTCTCTGCGTTTGGCAAGTAGCCTTTTCCTATCAGTCATGGGTTTTGGGGTTTTGGAGAACATCATTAATTCTGTGATTATGGGAATCCTTCCTGCACTTAGCAGTATGGTGCTTTTACTGTTGTAATGATAGATTACTGTGCAAAAAGCACACTTCATTAGTTAGAACAGCCAATTTATACCAATTACTGTTTTTTCAAAATAAAAAAAAATATTGTTTTTACCAAAAAATTACAAATGTAATATCACATACTTCAGAATTTATTGTGTGCTTACCTTTAAATCCAGTCTTAAAAATAGGTTTTACTATGTAATGCCAAATACATTACCACGTATGTTGGCAGTTTAGGTGTTCTACCAAGGTTTGTTGTGTTTTTGCGCCATTTTCTTTGTTTATTTTAGTAGTTTTTTAATCACAGTTTTAAAAAAATATTATGTTTTAAATTTTGTCAAAAATATGTCTTGGAAAGTCAATTACTTATACATTTTTGGCATTTTTACTAGGAGTTTATTCTATGAATGGTGGTAACATTTGCAAAGCACTGTATTATAATAATTAACTGGAAACTCATCAAGTGAAGTTCATGCAACGGAGGCCAGTATGCATAAGACTTGATTTAAGCAAATGGAGTATTGTTGCGTGATTGTTAAGACATTAAACCTTACACCGGTTTTGTCATTTATGCTTGTAATATCAGGTCAGGGTACTTCCTGGTATTTTACTATTTATGAACTTCACACATAAGACAACGGCCATGTGGATTATAAATCTCATTGGAAAGAGACAATAACATTGGCCTGGGCAGCTTTGATACATACCGCTGGTGTGTTAACAGGATTATGGAGGGGCTCTTGACACAGACAGACTGACTAGGCTGTGTAACACACAAGACGGCGCGGAGCAATAGGTAGGCTGGATTATTGGTGGACTTCCTTAGAATGCTAAAGACTGCACAGTACCAGTATGTGAAAGCACATCATCCATTCATTTCCTGTTGGCTACGTGGGACTTCTCTCAGTAACACCCAGGACAGGTAGAATTCCTTCTGTGGTTTATCTCTCCTTTGAATCTCTCATTCTACCCCCTAGCTTAGTGAACATCCACCTTATTAAGCACACCTCCTTGCGTCTACAGTAACCTTCCATTTGATCAGGTCTACTTAGCAGATGCATTTAGTAGTTCTATGATTACAGACTGTAAGTGTGTTAGTGTGTTTCTTTGTATGCTTTGTTAACGCTCCTTTCACCCTGTTCTTCTATGGTCAGGACCCCAGCAGGACCACCATAGAGCAGGTAATGCATCATTCTCAGCACTGCAGTTGCACTGACGTGGTAGGTGTGTTAGTGTATGTTGTGCTGGTATGAGTGGAGCAGACATAGCAGTTCTGCTGGAGTTTTTAAGCACCTTAGTGTCACTGCTGGAGTTGAGAATAGTCAACTAACCGTCACTGTCTAATCAGCAGCATCCTGTGGGCAGTGTCCTGTGACCACTGATAAAGAACTAAAGCATAAGTGGAAAACTCCAGTTCTGGAGGACCTGCACAGTTTGGTGCCGGACACCAGCCTTCTAGCGCCACAGTAAACTAAAGGATGACCAACACAAACTGTGCAGCAGCAATCTGTGAAACAAGGTTGGAGTGTCTACTAGAATGGACAGTGAGTGGACACAGTATTTAAAAACCGTAGCATCACTGCTGTTTCTGATCCACTCGTACTAGTGCAGCACACACTAACACACCACCACCATTGCATTGCTTAGAATGATGCACCACCCACATAATTCTTGCTCTGTAGGGGTCTGACTGAGAGTAAAAGAGGTCTCACCAGTGTTCAAATGCTAGATATGGTTACTGTAATGTATACATGTGTCGTTTGTAACATGTTTTGTGCTTTGACATATGTTTACGCTCGCGGTTATGGTGATGAAGGTGGTGGTCTATCTATGTTAGCTATATTATCTAAAGAAGCTTGTGTTTTTGGTTTGAATGTTCCACAAAGTAACGCTTTAAACCAAAAACCCTCTTTTGCACCACTATAGTGAACCGTATTGAAAGAGATAGAACACTGCATTAATTTAACCCCATCGCTGTGATTAATTGTGGCCAAAGTCTGTCCTGGGCTGTTCTCCAGCCTCCCAGCATGGCTTATGCTGATAAAGCTGTTTCAGTAGAAGTGCTTACTGGTCCTGAGTCAGGCTCTGGCTGACTGATAGCTCCTTTTTGTCTCCTTGAGTACCTGACAGAAGAGGCACTCCGCTTCCAGGGCAGCTGAGCTGACTTAATCCGCCCAGATCCAGCACGCCAGACGCCCCGTAGCTGTCCCAGTCCTCCACGATGTCATTAATCAAGCCATCATTTGCTCCGCTCTGGATCGTGACTGGGAGTGGGCAATATGACGATATGCTACCAGTATTGTGATGAATTACAGCAATTAAGCTGCAGTACAGTAGTTACAATAATTAAAGCCAACATAGTAACAAGTAGCTGATTGGATGTTAGTCCATTATAACATTGTCTTGTTCTATTTTTTATCTTTTTTGTTTTTTTTCCTCCTGTTTTTTCTTAATACATCATTTTTTTTGCAAACATTCAATTCCAGGATAATAGTAAACCTTTCTTTTACTTTTCTGATGGTACATTTCATTCATTCCAATTTTTCAAACCTCAGAAAAACTAAATATTGCAGTACATGCCTTGATATTTTACAGTGTTGTTGCTCAGGCTCACTCAGGCTTACCTCTTGCTATTTACACTGCAGAACAACTAGAGCACATTCGCTCTGTACATCCACACTGTTGTACTGCGTGAGGATATGGCTCTTTATTTAGAGTGAGAGTCTTTTGTCTGCAAGCGGTTGTTTTTGGTCCACCTTTTTGTCAGCGCACTGCTTCCCCCTGGTGGTCCAGCAATCTCAGTGCACTTTGATCCATTTGCATTGATAGCAGCTTTATTGCAAGTCAGGACAGATTGAGTGGAGTTATCATGATCTAGACACCAAGAAAGAAAAAGTAAAGCGGTATAGTTCTCACCAAACTGGCCTGCTGCTCAGAACTACTTTCAAAACAGGGATTAGGGGATTCCAGGGGGTTTCAGAAGGTTGCAGAAATGTACTGTTTGGTTTATTGGTTGCGGTTAAATAGCACTAAAAATGAAACCAAAAGGAAAAAAGAACATGAACAGAGAAAGAGGGAACAAACCACAGTGCTGTTTCATTTTGACAACAACAATATGTTTTTGGGGGGACCGATTTAGTGGCTACACATGGAAGTTATTTGAAATGCTGGGTTTTTAGAAGTGATGGTTTCCTTCTGATTTAGAGAAGCAGCAGCATTTTGTTACCCACATAAACTCCTACCATATAAATGATTATTTAATGCTTAAATTGTTGTTTGTGTGGTGAAATGGCTCTTCAGATTAATGGAGAATATATTGCATACTGTTCTATGTAGAATTGTTTTGTAACTGGTTCTATATAGCACCAAAAATAGTTCTGCGTATAACATTAGAAGAACACTTTTTGGTGCTATTCTGAGAGCATACACCCAGATATATTTAGACAGTGTTGTCCACGAAAAAAACACAACACATAAATGTATTATGATTGGAAGAGAGGAGGGCCTTGTAGGTTACAATTATTATAAATGTAATTTTTGATGCTAAATTAAAATCAATACATGCTTACACTGCATACAGTTTCTCTGTTATATTTATTATTTATGCTGATCAGCCTCATCTGTGGATGTGATAGTAAAGCCTAAACCACATTTACCTTTATCCATTAGGAGGCGCCACTCTTGGCTTCTTACCCCCATCATTAGAGTTCATTAGCATCCATTATGGTGTTGTTTCATGTGCAGCAAAGATGATGAAGCAGCTCTATAAACATGTGTAATTGTCATTGGTGATAAAGTGATAAACATCTAATACCAGACAAAATTACGTAATATATAATAAAGTGATAGAAAGATAAACATACTATTGAGTGATGGTAGTGAAGGTTTAGAGTAAAACCCCAGTCATTTGGGTGTGAGTGTGGCGGATATCTGTATCTGATAGGATACAACAAAATGCACAGTAAATAAGAGAGACAGTAAATAAGAGAGACTCAGAAAAGAGTTAAGAGGCCATACAGTTCTATGCTTGGTTACATCTGATCTTATTTTTGCTTTTATCTCTTATATGTGATAACTACATATCAATTTATGTTCCAATAAATTTAATCCCAGAGTATTAGGATAAATTATATATAAAGAAACATGTATAGGCTACTTTCTACTGTCAGTCTCAAACCCTAACCACGACATTTTTGTTTTAATAAAGTAAATAAAGGTATAAGGTATAGGGTCACTGAAAGCAAAATGATTTAAATCTACAGTAGAACAATCTTTATATATTACACAATATGAGATGTCATACAATACGTTCCCTGATACATTCTTGCAGTTACTAGAAAATCTAAGGCTAAAACTATTTGATAATAAACTCACCATAGTGGAAATAATGTGGTGCCTAAGGTGGGCCTTGTTCTGGTTTGAGTGGTTTGTCATGAGATGGTGTGATGGTCAGGAGTGGGTGGAACAAGGCTAATTTTCCTATTTTGTCCACTAGAGGGACCCAGTGAATTACATGAGTGGCCAGACATGGCTTTTGTCTCCAAGCTGAGCTGCTCATACCTCATGAAATACACCTAAACGTTGGTCATTATTTTAAGAATCTCTATTCTGATAACCCAACATGATATATATATATATATATATGTTCATATTTATGTGCTGACCATAAGTATAAGTGTTTTATAATCATTTACAAAGAAAAACATGACAGATATTCCTTCTGATATCTGGGTGGGGGGTGGAGCTTATGGTATTCTGATGATGTCATACCATTCCCATTGACCACTGTAGAAACAACAATACCAGTAAGCTCAGTCAGAATGGGCTCTGTATGCATATCCATTAATTTTCCACACACAGTCTGTGTCACTCATGCTTTGGCCCTTCGTTAGTGGCATGAGTGGACCTCAGGACCTCTGTTGTTTATGGCTGTTTTTGTTCAGTGGTCCTCAGCCCAGCATTGACACAGATATGTATGTAACAACCCCAGCAACACTTTTGTGCTTGATCCAGTATGAAGAGCACCTCTTACACTAACACACTCCCACCATGTCTGTATTGTTGTTGTGCTGGAAATGGTTCACCACACAGTATTTCAGTGGTGGTCTTTTTGGTAATGTTTTCTATCGTGACTGATAGCCTATGCATCAGTGGATGGTCAGTGACTATATACCTACAAATTGCAATTATATAGTAGGCATACCTGATAAAATGATCATAGTGTTTCCATTATTGTGTATGTATATGTTTTACTGTATGTATCTCCCTCTGCACAACAGTGCCAGACTGTCAGGTTGCTGCAGTGTGTGATGCGTGTGTTCTCTCTGTATTGATGTTGCAGGAACTCTTTCTATTCTGAGAGTCTTCTCTCATTCCGACCTACTTTTTTCGAATCCTGCTTCAGCGAATCTCTGCAGGTTTCTTTTAGAAGAAGACTGTCGAGTCACCGCTGCGATTAGCGAGATTGGGATTTAGAATGGAATGTAAGGGACGTTACTCTGTTGAAGTCAAAGACCAACCTTGTGTTAATTTAATTTACAGTCAAAATAATCCAAAAGTACTGCATGTAAGATATTTATTTGTCAGGGTCTGAGTAAAAGCAGTAAATATACTGTACTGTGCAGATATCTTAGGCATTTATGCACATTATTCACACATTTTATTATACGTTTTTGTTGCACAATCACTATGTATCATAATTATAGATGCAAACAAGCATGAATACAGCAAACCATAACAAGATTTTGGTTTTGAAAAAGATGACTGATATATATCATTGGCCAAAATTATGTGGACACCTGACCATCACACCTAAAAGCTTGTTGGGCAATCTAGTCCAAAACCATGGGCATTAATATGGAATTAAAACTGATAAATGAATAACTGGTACAAACGTAATGGGATTTAAATGAAAAGGGGTTAAAGAACTGAAGACTGAACTGTGTGGTTGGTTGAATTTAGTTCTGATGTATATAAATTACATATTCCAGGGAAGCCCAGTAGATGCACCCACGTGTGTGTATGCGTAGGCCTGATCCAGTGCAGGGGTGCTCTACATGTGTGGATTAGCTTCTGTTTGTGGGGCCACAGAGAGATAACCTCATCCAGCCGCATCATTTCCTATCACTGAGAGAGAGAGACTATATGCTATATGTAGAGGCCAGCTGGCACAAGAAATCTTAGGACAATGTATATGATAGCAATGCAAACAATATAAGACATTCACTACATTTAATCTGAACATTATTTAAATAATATGATTCAATATTTATATTCTTATAGTAAAACTATAGTGTAGCAACATTTTTACAAGATAGAGAGAGACTATAGAGAGAGGTGGAGAGAGATTGTAGAGAGTGGGGCAGGGAGCAGCAAAAAGAGAGAGAAACTGTAGAGAGAGAGATAGAGAGAGATACTTTAGAGGGAGGTAGAGAGAGATAGCATAGAAAGGGGAAGGGAGAGAGAGAGAAAGAGAGATGGAGGGAGAGAAAAATACTGCAGATGGGGAGATACTGTAGAAAGAGTGAGGGAGAGAAAGATACTGTAGAGAGAGGTAGGGAGAGGTACTGTAGAAAGAGATAGAAGGAGAGAGATTATATAAAGAGAACCTGTAGGGAGAGAGAGGGACAAACATTGTATAAAGAGGAAGAGAGATAGAAGGAGAGAGAGAGAGTAAGAGAAAGATACTGTAGAAAGAGTGAGGGAGAGAAAGATACTGTAGAGAGAGGTAGGGAGAGGTACTGTAGAAAGAGATAGAAGGAGAGAGATTATATAAAGAGAACCTGTAGGGAGAGAGAGGGACAAACATTGTATAAAGAGGAAGAGAGATAGAAGGAGAGAGAGAGTAAGAGAAAGATACTGTAGAAAGAGTGAGGGAGAGAAAGATACTGTAGAGAGAGGTAGGGAGAGGTACTGTAGAAAGAGATGGAAGGAGAGAGATTATATAAAGAGAACCTGTAGGGAGAGAGAGGGACAAACATTGTATAAAGAGGAAGAGAGATAGAAGGAGAGAGAGAGTAAGAGAAAGATACTGTAGAAAGAGTGAGGGAGAGAAAGATACTGTAGAGAGAGGTACGGAGAGGTACTGTAGAAAGAGATGGAAGGAGAGAGATTATATAAGGAGAACTTGTAGGGAGAGAGAGGGACAAACATTGTATAAAGAGGAAGAGAGATATAAGGAGAGAGAGAGTAAGAGAAAGATACTGTAGAAAGAGTGAGGGAGAGAAAGATACTGTAGAGAGAGGTACGGAGAGGTACTGTAGAAAGAGATAGAAGGAGAGAGATTATATAAAGAGAACCTGTAGGGAGAGAGAGGGACAAACATTGTATAAAGAGGAAGAGAGATAGAAGGAGAGAGAGAGTAAGAGAAAGATACTGTAGAAAGAGTGAGGGAGAGAAAGATACTGTAGAGAGAGGTAGGGAGAGGTACTGTAGAAAGAGATGGAAGGAGAGATTATGTAAAGAGAACCTGTAGGGAGAGAGAGGGACAAACATTGTATAAAGAGGAAGAGAGATAGAAGGAGAGAGAGAGTAAGAGAAAGATACTGTAGAAAGAGTGAGGGAGAGAAAGATACTGTAGAGAGAGGTAGGGAGAGGTACTGTAGAAAGAGATAGAAGGAGAGAGATTATATAAAGAGAACCTGTAGGGAGAGAGAGGGACAAACATTGTATAAAGAGGAAGAGAGATAGAAGGAGAGAGAGAGAGTAAGAGAAAGATACTGTAGAAAGAGTTAGGGAGAGAAAGATACTGTAGAGAGAGGTAGGGAGAGGTACTGTAGAAAGAGATGGAAGGAGAGAGATTATATAAAGAGAACCTGTAGGGAGAGAGAGGGACAAACATTGTATAAAGAGGAAGAGAGATAGAAGGAGAGAGTGAGGGAGAGAAAGATACTGTAGAGAGAGGTAGGGAGAGGTACTGTAGAAAGAGATGGAAGGAGAGAGATTATATAAAGAGAACCTGTAGGGAGAGAGAGGGACAAACATTGTATAAAGAGGAAGAGAGATAGAAGGAGAGAGAGAGAGTAAGAGAAAGATACTGTAGAAAGAGTGAGGGAGAGAAAGATACTGTAGAGAGAGGTAGGGAGAGGTACTGTAGAAAGAGATGGAAGGAGAGAGATTATATAAGGAGAACTTGTAGGGAGAGAGAGGGACAAACATTGTATAAAGAGGAAGAGAGATAGAAGGAGAGAGAGAGTAAGAGAAAGATACTGTAGAAAGAGTTAGGGAGAGAAAGATACTGTAGAGAGAGGTAGGGAGAGGTACTGTAGAAAGAGATGGAAGGAGAGATTATATAAAGAGAACCTGTAGGGAGAGAGAGGGACAAACATTGTATAAAGAGGAAGAGAGATAGAAGGAGAGAGAGAGTAAGAGAAAGATACTGTAGAAAGAGTGAGGGAGAGAGAGATTGTAGAGAGAAGGGGAGGACACTAAGAACACAGTGCCTAACTGCACTCAATCAAAAGAACAAGTAACCTGACATGTCTGGCACCACAATATTTATTTAAACCAAATGAAAAATAAAATACAACAAGCATGTATTTCCTTGTGCGTCTGTATCCAATATGCACATGTCTTGGTTATTTTTATAGACTTTGAAAAAGTATAGAAAAGGCTGCTGAGCTAATACTGTTCCTCAGCCTCTCAGAGCTCGTAATGTAATGATCAAAGGTGTCAAAAGGATTCACATTCATTACTCGGGTAGAAGTATAGATACTAGGGTTTAATAATACTTCTATAGATATTGGAGTATCAACTCAAGCTTTTTACTCCAGCAAAATTGTAAAAAATGCAATAAAGGACAAAAGCTTAGGCCACACCACAGGGGCCTATAGTGCACTAGCCCACCTCCCCAAAAAACCCATTCTTCTAAAAGCCACAATGACTATAATGTTATATTAAAATGTTAATGTTGATAAATTTGGGATGCGCTAGGCTTCCTGTTTCAGCTCATATACGCCCATTAAAAATGAATGTAGTTTAGTACAATGTAAATATATTAAAGAAGCATATCTGTGAACGACTGAACATTAACATGTGTTTCATGGAGCAGAAGATATGATGACTAGTTGTCAATAAGTATTGTAATGGTGCAAAAAGTCAAACTTCAAAGACATGTTATTAATAACCTTTACTGGAATGTAAATGTACATGAATGAAAACAAGCTGTAAATGAAATGGAGGTAACGAGGCTATGTTGAAAATGTAAGGAGTTACAGAAATGGTGTGAAGGAGTAGAAGTACAAATGAATCTGAAAAATAATTACTCCAGTAAAGTATAATAACCAAAATTTCTACTTAAGTAAGGTAACAAAGTGTTTGTACTTTGTTAATTGACACCTATAAGCAGCTGTTAGTATTTCATTTCTTTTTGTTTTGCAGAATAGTGAACAGTGCTTTTGTCATTCTGTATTTTGATATTTGCTCAAAGAAGGTATATTTGCTCATACGGTATATCTGTACTTAATATTATAGACACAGTCACTTTATATTTTATTCTTTACATCTTATTATTCTATTGTAATATAAGACTTATATATGTGTACATACCACAAATTTCTTTTATGTTGTAAATTATTATTAGAGTGTTTATTCTTCTTCTGCTACCGTAAAAACTGCAATTTCCCCCTGGGATCAATAAAGTATTTCTGATTCTGATTCTGATTCTGAAGAGGTTAGTTAGATTTCCGAATGTAAATTTACGAAGAGAACATCATTAGTCCTGTTTAATTGGACTGTATGCAAAGCCTATAGTTACAACACAAAAAACATTATATTCAAAGTTTTTAAATATATTTTAAAACGTGGCAATACTGGTTATTTCTTGTTTGTTCCATCATATTTAACTTAAAAAACTATATATCACAATCATGTATAAAAAAGTCTCATAATGTTTTTATTTACAGTTCATGATGTTTTGTTATATGCTGTATTGTCCACTCATAATCTGAAATCTGCAGATGTTGCTTGTTTTGCTTTTTTTATAAATTGCAGCCAAATTGTGACAAATTACACAGTCGAGTAACATTATTATGCCCTTAAGAGTGAGCAACGTGTGCAGCACCAACAGCAGGTAGACGGGGCTGGGAGACTCAATAAGGTCCTGGTAGGTTGTCATAGGTATCTGGAGCCATGCTGACTGCAGCGCATCCCACAGCTGCTGGCGGGCACGTGGGGGCAGGATCCATAAAGTGATCACCACGATCAAGGTGGTCCTACAGTTGCTCAATTGCGTTCAAGTGTGTGGGAATTAGGGAGTCAGGATAGTACTTGGAAGTCTTAGCCTCAGTATCGGTGTATGTGATCTGCAAGGATAGATTTATACTCTAAGCGGTTGAGAGTGCTTGCCACATGAATACACAGTCCCAAAACGTTCCCCAGACCATAACGCTGCCTATGCGCTGCCGCCATCGAATATAGGAATATATACTGTGCTGATTGACCAAGAGACTGTGTAGCTCTTACAGTAACTGTGCTCAAAGGAGCAAGGATAGTGTCTGTGTTTAGATTGCTGTTACAGACTAGCCGTGCTACATTGCATTACAGTTTAACTTTTGTACTCTGAGCCATTGGAAGCCTATTAATGTTAAGGAGACGCCAGTAGAGATCCGTTCCCTTAAGCTTATTTTATGCTTTCCTTTAACTAATATTCGTTTAGCTTTATCGAGGGTTTAACCTAGACAAATCTGCCATTTCTCCTCCGCTTTCATATCAGCCGGATGATGAGACAGCCTCTCTGAAAATCCCCTCGGATCACTGTCATCTGTGTCTCTATTTTAATCTGCTCTCGAGTCTTTTAGAGCAAACCGAAGGCTCAAAGGAGCGAGGATTGTGTCTGTCTGTAGATTGAAGTTACAGACCAGCCATGCCTTTTGAACTGGAGTTTTATTGGGAAAGCAAGCAGGATAGATTTTTTTTTCATTCCGTGTCATGGACAGCTTTAAATTCAAAGCTGCCTAAAGCTTTAGATGGGTCACTCTAAAAAGCTTTACATGGAAAAAGCTTAAAGTTGCTTCATGTACCAAAACAGCAACCCAGGAGCATCACATCTCACCTCTCCTCAAAGCTGAAACGTACATATCTGGACGGTACTAAAAGTACAACACAAGGTCCAAGTTTTGGGCTATAATTTCTACAAATCTGGTTTACGTCACACATGGTCGTATGATCGCTCTCTGTTCATTTGTTTCTCCTGCGTATGCTTCCCCAGCATAGAGACGAACAGCAGCCTACCTTAAACTTAACTCAAACTCTGTAACTGTACTTCTCCTGCTATACACACAAACAGCACTGCCTTTATGTAACATAACTTTTTCTGAAATCTTTTCTTTCTGTTCCACCTTAAATAGTGCTGCAGTGACACACTAGTATCTGATAGGGATGTGTGTTGGCAAGAACGTGGTGATACAATGCATATCGTGATACAGCGGTCACGATTCAATATATTGCGATATTGTAAGCAAAGTGATATACTTAGATTTTTCAAATCCTACTATTAAAACACACCACTATATGAACAGGTTTGCCAATGCTTACAATAGCATTGAGCCCTTGTGCAGCTTGTTAATGTTGGAGTGGAGCAGAAAATGGATTACAACACTGCCAACACAATGATTCGCTATCTGCCATAATATCCCGATATTTAATATTTTGATATTTTCTTACATCCCTAGTATCTGAACAGATGTCTGAATGAATATAACATTATTTAAGGTGGAATGGGAAGTCAGAATAATAAGTTAATGGTAATATGATCTATTTCCACTGTACAAGTTACAGCCCAGGGCTGTAGCACTTGAGGTGGGGGCCGCTAGTTTATAACTACGTGTACACACTTGGATATTAAACATTTAACTTTATGGTCTGTCTGAATATTCTTGTGCCCTTATACACAAGTTTATATACAAGTTTATTAGTTAGCATTCAGTAAGTGGCCCAAAATGTTACCGGCCTCTCCCAGTTACCCACTCTGCCATTGGAGGATGGAGACTGTACCACCAAGATCATGTAATTGGTTGAAACATTTGGTGGAAAACAGTAGGTACAGCAATAAAATCATCTGTAAATAAGAAAATTAATTTAATACCCTCCCCCAAACCAAACAAAACTCAAGCTCATATAAACTGACATTACTTACTGCTGGCCTCTAAAGAATTTCTTTTACCCTGTTAGAAGTTGTTGAGTTTGATGTCATGACATGTCTCAGTAAATGTGTTTTCGGTGTTTTTAAAATGGGTTTTCTATGTAATATATATATATATATATATATATATATATATATATATATATATATATATATATATATAATTATAAAATATAATTGTAGTCATCTTAAATAATTGGGATAAACTCAAATAACTGCTATTATGCTAGAATTACTAAAACTTCATGCTATTCCACCAAATAGCTAACAGTGTGCCAATTTTTTCCAGGATTATATTGGATTATTATTATTTTTTTCTCTGATTTTCTTAGCATTTTACCCACTTGATACTGACACATGGTATCTTATCAAAACCATCTCTCGAGGTCTGCTGGGTCAGGCTTGGGTCAGCCTCAGTTCTTTTCCTGACAAGTGATTTTTTTATGTCATTGATTTGTTTTTATTGAAAGGTTTATGCTTACATAGAGAATTTAGTGAATTTATAGTCTACAGCTGGGCTCAGAAAAGCTGGGGTTTAAGGACTGGGCAAACATGCCCCTAAACGAAACTGAGGATTCAATTTAACAGCATCAGTATCACCATACACGGTGCGAGGAAGAGTTGAGTTGATGCAGCGGTCACAGCAGATGTTGCTTGTTAAGCTTGCTTGAATTGTGTTAAGCATTTCTGCGAGTTGCAGCAGTAGCAACTGTAGCACAGCGGTAATAACGGTTGATCAGTAGAGGGTGGACGCTGCTCTGTACCGGCACATATAGCAATTCCAGAAAAATATGATGATAATAAATACTGTTAGTGTATTACAGATGAGTAAAATCCCAGTTGATGCCAGCCTGATATTTTTTACCATTGACCAACTCAAGCGCTTAGTAAGAAAACAAAACACAGTAGGCTACCGGTTTCATGTGGGATGCGTGAGGTTCAGTCTTGAAGTTCATCCTCATGCAGACCACTATGGTGGCCCGGTCTCAGAAGTGCTAATGTGCCTGATGTTCCCTGGACGTTGCTGTTGTGACCTTAAAGGTCATGACCTCCCCTTTATGCAAACATGGCTAACAATGAATACAAGCCAGTCAGGACCAGCAAGCAGGGCTTTAAATGCATACTGCTAGCTAAGAGCTTTTGTTAATTATTAGCCACATGAGCTCTTTAGGTGAAGTATTCCTTTAATAACGACACTGTGACCCTAACAGTCTTAGTTCCAGGGTGTTTGTTAGTACCAGCTGTTACCATTTGTTACCAAAGGTTTTCTCTATGGTCCACCTATATTCAAATAATGGTTAAAAATTCTTAGCATAGCGTTTACTCTTAAGAACACAGTCAGTTTACCACTAGCCTGTGTGGTTTCTAGTATTACTGTATGGGCCAGTTATTAATATAATATAATTATTAATTATTAGCCACATGAGCTCTTTAGGTGAAGTATTCCTTTAATAAAAACACTGTGACCCTAACAGTCTTAGTTCCAGGGTGTTTGTTAGTACCAGCTGTTACCATTTGTTACCAAAGGTTTTCTCTGTGGTCCACCTATATTCAAATAATGGTTAAAAATTCTTAGCATAGCGTTTACTCTTAAGAACACAGTCAGTTTACCACTAGCCTGTGTGGTTTCTAGTATTACTGTATGGGCTTTTTCAGTGTAATGTCATCTTCATTTCTAGCTATTCTGCTCCCCTGTGCACAGTTAGTCCTAAAGCTTGTTTGGATTGTGATTTTTATTGCCTTGTGGACTGTTCCTGTGCTTTTCCTTTCATACATTCTTGGACGAAGCACGCAGGCATTCCGGGATGCGTCGTGACTCTCGTCATAAAGGGAAGATGGCGTTCAACCTAGAGCTGGAAGTCAGCTTCTAACACGCCAGGCGGTCTGGGACAGAGAGTGAAAAGTGGATTGGCACAAGGCTGCTTCGCTTCGACTGAGCGTAGAGCCATCAGTCACTGCGTGTGTTATGGTTTGCGCGGTGTGCTCTGTTTCCAGGCAGCCAACGGTAGCGCAGCTCTCCTCCTTCCAGCCAATCAGAGGAGAGCGTGCATCCTCTCTGCCCGCCTGCTCTTGGCTTCATTAATATTCAGCGACTGCAGCGCTCGATCATGGGCTCAGGTGCCGCGTGGAGCCGAGTGTGAACATGCGAACGCAGACGACATAACACACAATAGCTGACGCTCATATGGGAGATCGTCAATACAGCTTTGTTGTGAGGCTGTAAATCTACACATCTCCCCTTTTTTTTCTTTGCTCTCCCGGTGAAAAGCTCGTGATGAGCTGATAAACGCTCGGAGAGCAGGGCTTTTGTTGGCGTTCTTATGTTCTTTTCACTCTTGCTGATGCGTCCATGAATGCACATGTAATGATAAGTCTTCATTTGAACTGTTATTCAGTCATTTTAGCATGTTTTATTCAGCTTAATGTTGCAAAGGCTTCTGTTGTGTATGATCTATAGCCTCTTATATACGCCAGAGCCAAAGATACATGTCTGTTTTATGTACATTGAATGCGTGAGAAAGTATTTGGACTCCATCGGATGTGAAAGCTAGACTGGGACATCACGATTGTTTGCACATAAAGCAGTTTGCTCTGGATTACCCTGCCGTGAGGGCTCATGTATGACACGGCTGCTTTATTACCACCAGCCAGCGTTCATCCCCCCACCCGTTGGTGTGTGTTAATCTGCACCCCCCCCCTCCAACCTACTCCCGTCCCCTCCCCACACTTAGGCACTTCCAGCTGGTGGTGAAGGATACAAGCAGAAGACTGCCTCTCGCTGTCCCAGCTGCTTCCCTCCCTCATTCCCTCCCTCCCTGGCTCTCTCTATCTCTTTCTCTCTCCCTCTCTCAGCCTCATTCCATCCTTCGCTCTCTGCCCACCGTGGCGATGGGATCAGGTAGGGCCAGAAGGAACAGGAAGAAATCGACCAAGAGGAAACCGCCGTCGCCGTAGAAACGCACACGTATAGCCTTGAGCATCACCTCCCCAGCGGTGGATACCACATTTTGTGACTGAAAACATCTCCATCCCTCCACCCGGTGTCTTAAAGGGACTCTGTATCTTCTTCACTTTGCCAGGTTTTGTATTCACTTTTTTATTTCTAAAACCAAAAACAAAAGGATACCCTGCTCTTTGAGCCATGGCGCACGCCGCGTCCCAGCTGAAGAAGAAGGCGGATTTGGAGCTCACGGCTGCTGAGGAGGAGAAGGAGAAGAAGAGGAAGTCCAGGAAGAGGTCCCGGGAACCGAAGAAAAAGGTACCATCCGGGGATGCACATTCCACTGGGTTGTTAGGGCAGGCTTGGACGCCGGCACGCTCACACAGTCACATTGGGTGGGCTGTCAATAAAAAAAAAAAAAAAAAGCAAAGCACTGGGCTTTTTGTCTGAGGGCGATGGGCTTTATTTCCTGAGCAAGTGTCACCTGTTCCTGAAGCTGCCTGAGAGACTGCAGTGAAGGATGCTGCAGCCTACTCAGGCAGGACAGGCTTATTTATAGGAGCAGCATGTGCCTCACAAAGAAAAGAAGCCACCAGGAATGCACAATAGGAAAGCTCATGTGCGTTTGGTCCGGGTCTGGTGTTCTCAGATGTAGGAGATGTTTGAATGATGCTGTGGACCAGATTTTTCTTAACTGTGTATGAAAGAAAGACGTGATCGCTTTGATTTCACAACAGAATGTCCTTCAGAGGTTTGAGACATTGACCCTCTTTGGCTATTTTGGTTGCCCACATTCATTAACTCATTAGACTCATTGTTTTTGATTGCTAGTATTATTTGAGATTGTGGTTCAGCAGGGATGCTTATTTGGATGCGTGGATGTATAAGTCATATACCAAGGCTCCCAAGTGGTCAGAGTAATCAGCGTGAGGGGCTTAGAATGGCTCAGATTCCTCAGGGGAGACAGGCAGTCTCCTTGGGGCTTTTTGGAAGACTATTTGCCCTCAGCCATGTTCCATCTCCTCCGTCCCATCCTTCTTTCTCCCTTGTGCTCATTCATTGACCCTCTTCTACCTGCCTGTCCATCCATCTCACAGGACAGAAAGCTTATAGTTAAATCTTAAAAGCAGCAGTGTGTCCACTATAGAAATGTTGGCTCCCAGTCCCACCCACTGTTTTCATGCAATTACAATATTTTTTTTTGGGATTGTCGTTTTTTGATACACTTGTGGAACTGCTACAACTTAGGGAAGAGCTTTTGGTGAAATTCTCTTATTTTAGATTGAACTTGTGTGAATTTGAGAATATGGAAGATGCTAGATTCCCGTTTGGGTTCCTTTTTGTGGCTCGTGTGGAAGCTTTTTATTTATTCATGCACCCAGCCCCTCTTAGACTTAGCAACCTTCCCAATGTCTGTGCAGCCATTGCAACCCACCATTTAATTTGCTTAGAGGGAGCATCAGTTAATCTGAGTATATATAGAACAATTAGTATGTTAGTGATGAGCCTATGGGTGCTGATACTGTGTCTGTTATTTTGGTTAGCTGGATGGGTTATATAACAAGGTAGCTGTCTCAGAAATAAACTGTTGCTAATGTTTGTGTTGAGGTTCATTTCAATGGATTTGATTTGGAGTACTGGGATCGGGTCCAGCCCAGTCGAGGAGATCGTGTTCAGCCTTCATCAGAAGACTTTAATGATTAACGTCTGACTGCCTGCCGCTCATGTTAAGCCAGAGTGACCTTCGGTGTCTTATAGATTTGCTTGTATGCATGTCTGCACATTCTGTGGAGCGTCTTGACCTTAAAGACAAAACTGCTGCATCAGGTTCCATTGAACAGGTGTTGCCGCTCCAGCATCAAGGTCAGGAAGCCTGCTCCGACGCCCTTACTTGTGTCACATATTAACAGAGGAACACAACAAATTCAGCCTCCCCTTTTTGCTGTGGGTGTAACACAATGCCAGCTTTTTCAACAGCCCTCTGGGTCATTAGATGGGAGTGATGGAGAAGGCTCCAGGTTTAGCCATGGCCAAGGAGAGCTGATGCCTGTGTATCGATTGCCTCCGTAGATGACCGTGGGCCACAGAAATGAAGCCTGAGTTTAAAACACCCTCGGCGTACCTCTCCACCCGGCGTAGGTTGTATAAATAAATATGTTTTAGGCCGAAATCACATCTCAGACCTTTTGTAAAATGATGTTTCGGGTGTCAGGCACTGTAGACTTAACCATTTTATGGAATCATTTTTCTGTGAGGTAGCTTTTAGAAGCATTAAACACTTTGGAAATCTGGTTCCTTTCAACACCACTGTGGACAATACTGATGATGGAATTTCACAACTCTAAATTACTTTGTTTACATCCTTACAATCAATCATTGTGAAAAATTGGTTGAAGAACCTGCTTGAAAATGTATGTTTTGTTTACAGTTCAGTTTGATAAAGTGGCATGCTTGCTAGTAACAAGAACTGTCTTTGACTGTCAATTCATTAGGTGTAGATCTGACATTTATAAAGGTAAATTATCCAAACTAGTCATGGGTTTGGCCCACATCAGGAAAGGAAAACAAGCTCAAATTCTGTTTGGAACTGCTTCAACACATTATTAAAACCTGGAAGGATAATAGTGAACCATCAACGCCATGAAAGAAATGGGGTCAGTAAAAAATCCTCAATTACCATGGTGTATAGTCAAATATGGGCAGTAGAACTCACAGCTATGTTTATTAGTGAACGTGAGAGTATTTCCACACACACAAAGGAACAAGATCTCACAGCATTGCCACAAAACAACTGTGCGGCCACTCGTTAGTGAGGTTTCAGTTTGCTATGAAGCATAAAGGCTGGAGCAGTGAAAAAGTCATGTGGTATGATGAGTCCAGTTGTACCGTATATCAGAGACAGGGTTAGGGTCAGGCACAAGAAGTGATGCACCCATCATGCATAGTTCTCACCGTACAAGCCTCTGAGGGAAAGTGTTTTGATCTGGGGTTGCCCAACCTTAATCTATTGAAAGTCATTGAGATATGTAGTTGGGTAGTTGGACTCTCTGGACTTTAATATAAGATTTCAGCCAAAAAAGAATGCAACCATATCAAATCTTAATGCAGTCCAATTTAATATTAGTGTGTGAGGCAGTGTACATTCTTGACCACAGTATGGATATTGTCAGCAGTCAAGACAAATTGCATGTTTTATTATAAATAAGATGTAAGTAGGGCTGTTTAGTCAGAATTGGATAGACCAGCTCAGTATGTGAAATACTGAATATCACTGTAATTGCTGTTCATCATAAATTGTTCTAACTTTGTGCTTAAATGATGGTTTTGATAGTTGTGGCTTTCTCTGTATAAAGATAGCAGAGCTATACAGATAGAGATTTACATGTGGAGAATAATATAACACACAACAAAAAGAGAACTAATAGAAAATAAGAGGTAACACAGTCCGTCCGTAGTTTCTATTGATCTGAACCAACAGTACAGATCTGACAATCATTTGCCTCAGTTTAGTTTGTTGCAGCATAATATGACTGTAACGCTATGATAAATGATTGTAGTCAGTAAATTGTAGTAAAGTATTAACTAAAAATGTTTAAATATAAAATGTACAATATGAACATAAAATTATATTTATATTATAAAGTTTCTGAAAGTTTAAAATCACCTTAAAATCAGTTTTGGTCAAGTCACATACTTCTGCACACTTTCCTGTACAACTGCTGTTTAGTTGTTAAATGTAATGTATTGGCAAAACAAATAAACAAATAAAAATTTTACAATATGTTAAATTCAGCAAATAAATAGAAACTAAACTAAATAAATAGAAGAACTAAAATGTTTAAGCTGTAGTGCAGATGATGTGTACTTGTTAACAGACTCATTCTTCTTGATTGCTGGTATTCTTTGGGCTGTGGTTCAGCAGAGATGCTTTTTCGGGGAGTATGGATGTATATGCCGTCTACCAAGGCACAATCTTCCTAGTGGTCAGTGTAATCAGCCAGTGGTGCTGGCCGATTATGTCTCGGATTCCTCAGGGACAAACCAACGAAACATGTCATTTGACTGAGAATCTTCAAGCTTTAGCGTACGACCGTGTGGGATATATTTTCTGTATGTTAAATATGAAGGACGAGTTCAGCTCCTGCACTCTGACCCAGAGGGACATGCTCACCTTCTGGCTTCAGGCCTGTAGCTGGACTCGAGATCCAGCTGTTGCTGTAAAAATGTGTGTGTGTGTGTGCATGAGTGTATCGTCTGTCCCACACAAGAGGAAGAAATCTATACTCCAGTCTGCTATTCCTGGCTCTTGGCAGCGCTCCGTTCTCGCTGTCTTGGCCAAACAAAAACAAACACGTTCGGAGCTGTCTGCTCATGTGTACGTGTGTAGTTGCCACTCATTCATTTGTTTTTTACTTTCTTCACTTGCGTTATTTACGTTGCTCATTTTTCAGTTGTTACGCAGGAACTGGGGCCTGTTTGGCTGCCTCTCGGCGGGCAGGAAGAATATAATGGCATGTCTTTCTTTCCTATGCTGTTTCTCAGTGGGCTGCTTTGCTTCTCCTGTGTACATAAATCCTGCTCTGTGTTTGTTGCCAGGTGCTGTTTCCTGAAATTGAGCTTTATATTTGGCTGTACGTGTAATCGGTGATAGGTTCGGCGTTTGGTTGTGCAGGTTTATTGTTGCAGCCTATGGAGACTGTAAAGGTGTTACGCTTCAGGACTTCAGCACCCAGCAGAGCGAGAGGTGATTATTCATTTCTTCCAGAAGTCAAACAGAATCCAGTTCTCTGACTGTAGCGCTTCAGATGAAAATAATCAGCGAATAGAGCTAATAGAGAGAGACAGAGAGAGAGAGAGAGATAGAAGACTGAGAGAAAGCCAGGGGAATATATGCAGAGAGAAGAGGGTGAGAGAGCAAGAGAGAGAGAAAAAAAATAGAAAAGGGAGGGGGGGAGAGAAAAAGAGGCAGACTGGAAAGCGAGAGAGTGAGAAAAGGAGAGAAAAATGGAAAAGAGAGAAAGACAGCTATGACAGGAAAAGGGAGATAGAAGAGATAGGTGCTGGAGAGAGAGAGGAAGAGGAAGAGATAGGAGAGGAGAGAGCCAAACATATATAGAGAGGAAGAGTAAGAAAAAGGGGAATAAAAGAGAGAAGACAAAAAAAGAAAGAAAGAAGGTAGAAAGCGAGATAAAAGGCAGGAGAAAAACAGAAGAGATTGAGCAGAAGTGAGAAAGAAAGATAAAGAGAGAGTGAGAGATGAAACAAGAGAAACACAGAAAAGAGATAAAAGGTGTGAGAGAAAGAGATTAGAAAAGAGGACAGAAAGAAAAGAAAAACATAAGAGAGAGAAAGAGAAGAGAAAGAAGAGAAAGAGACAAAGATGGGGAAAAAGAGGGAGAAAAAAAAAGAAATGGGTAGAAAGAAAAGAAAGACAGAGAGAGAAAGTGACAGAGATGGTACAGAAAGAGAAATAGAGAGAAAGCAAGAGAAAGAGAGACATGGGAAGAAGGAAAGAACAGATAAAGGGGAGGGGGAGAGAGGGATGAGTGGGTTGATGGTGGCACCAGTTGGAAAATTGAACCCCTGCTGTTAATTAATTTTTGCGCTTCATCTGCATTTCTTGTCCTCCACCCCCCTCCCTTCCCTCTCTCACTCTTTTTACCCCTCCTTCCCTTCCCTCTCTCGCCCCTCCTTCTGCTCCCTCCCTCTCTCCCTCCACCACCCCTTCATCCCCCTTATGTGTGAGATGAGTGTAGCATTGTTCCCCTCCACACTTCTCTGCATTATAAGGACGGGTGGGTTTTGATCAGCATGGAGTGGGGGGCGGGTTCAAGCTCTAATCCACACACACACAAAATTGTTTTTATACACTATCAGTACATTGAGGCATACATATGTTATACATATGTTTATTACAAAATGCTTATCATCTATTACCAATATGTTAAATACATGTGCTGTATGTAAGTACCTGCAATCTATGTTTCCAGACACAGTAACTTTACAAGAGGAGACACAATCTGAACTTTAGTTTTATTTTAAGTCATACTAGCCTGTTTTAATTGAATATATATATATATATATATATATATATATATATATATATATATATATATATATATTGTAAATGACAGTGAGATTCTTTTAAATTGTCTAAAAACAAATAAACACAAAAAAAATAGATATGCAAGGTTTTGTTTGAATAGCAGATATATATATAGCAGATATATATATATGTGTATATATAAGTACCTATATGTGTAGATATCTATATGTAATAATGTCCCATAGTGCTAAACTATGTCAATACTTTAAAGTTATCACAATTCTGTTACATTTCATATTTAATTTATTTTAAATTTTTTATTTTCAAAATGGTAAATTCCTAAAATAAAAAATAATAAGAAAATAATAAAAATATATATAATATTCAGAAAAAAATAGAGAATATGTTCAACAACAACGACATCAGAAACATGTTTTTTGTTCATAAAACCTGGAAACACTGACCCGATGTGACCGGTGTGTTGGTCCTGTGGGTGTCTTGTGTTCTCCCTGGTTCTCAGAACATGCTCACCCTGAAAATGTATAATAACACACGGACACACAAGACCGTTGCTAGCAGCAGCACCCCACTGTCCCCTGAGCAAACACACCAAGCCAGTACATTAATCCTCCGTCACTTATCGAGACCCGCTTCATTTCTGCACCTCCATTGTGCACGAAGAGAACAGCACGGTCCCCCAAGCCCCTCTCTCTCTCTCTCTCTCTCTCAGTCTCTCTCCCTCGGGACCTGCCAGTCTGCGTCATTCCCAAATGAAAACCATAAATCTTATTTTCAGTTGCCGGGGATCTCTTTGGGAGGAGAGCTTTTATTGCTGCTCTATTACCTTAATGCTGCTTTTTGATGAGGACTGAAGAGGAATCAGACGCTCGCAGCACCCACATTTGACTGCGCACAAGATACCGTTTTATAGATTTGACATTTATGTTTATATATTTGATATTTGAGATATACAGTCTCTTTTCCAAATAGTTAGCATCACCGAGACGTGCACTGATTGTTTTTGTTTTGTTTTATGCCAACAATGACGTTAAAAATGATTACTCCATCATTTATTCCATTTACTCCAATTATTATCAGTTAATCGAGTAATCGAATAAAAATATTTTCACTTTATTAAAAAAACATAGTAAATATACAAGATAAAATAAGACAGGTGTCTTAACATTTCATTTCTTAAATTGCATATAGTAAGGTTTCAAAGAAAACATTTTAATAATTACTATTATTGAAATTTATTACTAGACCAATATATCATACTGGAAGTTCACAAGGCTGGCTACTGTACACTCAGTTACTATGCTGGCCCGACTTACTGCAAACAAACTAAACTGAATATTCTCACTGTACTGGATTTGGTGCAGTTTAGGCTCTAAATTGCTACAAACACCACCTGATATTTAGTTTGCTGTGTATTTTATGCACACATGGAAAAGTGTGTGTGAGGGGTGTATGTTCTTGTAAGTGTGTGTTTGTTTGTAACTATGATCAAAACGATAATGTGATCTCAACTCGCCAACACGTTAACTTAACCCAAATCTTATCGTTACTGTGTGTCGCTCCGCTCTGTGGACTGGACGTGTAGACTGACTGTTTTTGCTCAGATGCTTAGACACAGATGTGCTCGACTAGGGCTTACCGTAAAACTCAGACTCGTTATCAGTCTGCTTTCTGAGCTTAGCTTCCCTTTTCCACCTTAGATAGTGCAGAAGTTACATTCTGGTGCCTTTAACGGCTGCATTATTTAAGGTGGACTGGGGAAATTCACATAAGAAGCTACCTTCAGCCACATCTTTGTTCAGGTTTACGCTCAGTAACGGCTCCCTCGGCTAGTTCGGTTTTACAGTGGACTTTGGACACTGTGTATGGATTTCTTTGGCCCATCTCTTCTGTTCGCCTTTACTTATTTTTCTCTCTCATTATCTATTTTGCAATAGGCGGCATCAAACCACATCTTCTTCATGTCATCTGGCAACACTGTAAGCGCTCTGTGCAGCATCCATGCGAAAACAGTGCGCAGTATTTGGTTGTATGAATTAAACAAATCTTTGAAGCAAAGAATTTGCATCGTAGATTTTTTGTAATCGGGTTACTTGAGTTTCTTGAGGAATCGTTTCAGCCCTAGTAATCTTACAGGGAGACCCCTTACTGTAGCTGCTGTTATCTGTGCCCCTTTCAACCCACACACATAAACAAACCCTGCTTTGTTACCCTTTTTGCTTAACTTTAGTCGTATTTGCTGTTTCTCTGCTCATAACGAGCAGCACAAAGTTCCATTGCTTGAGGCGCTGATGATGATGGCAATACAATTGATAAATATAAATAAATATACTAGTAAATACTACTAGTACATATACGAGTAAGTATATGTGTGGCAGACCAAAACCATGTTATATACAATTAGTAGATCATACACTATTAAAGACATTATTAGCTAATAAACTAATGTATTCTTTATGAGAATATGGTTGCATTTCTTGCTACGGCACGGCATCAGAAAGCAGGCAGTTTTGTACTGATTCTATCTTTCCTACGTGGCTGTTGTTTCACTGGCAGGCAAATGTTAGGAAAGGACTAGACGCCGGACATCCTTATATAGTTTTGCCTTGTGTCTGTATTTGTGGATCAGCTTTACCATGAATGTTGTGGACCCAACAGTGTAGTTGGGCCACATCGGTTAGTTCTACCCACTTGACAGTGTGTGGGCCACATCTGAGCCGAGGATCCAGCTGTATACTGAGACAGAACAGGTGGGCAAATTTTGGTTTCGGGAAGTCATTACTACCCAAGACTTCTACATTCTGACAGGTTTGAAGGATGCTGGAGTATTTTTCATGAAATTCTGTGGCCCATAATTTGTGTGACTAACCCAATGAAACCAGACAAATGTTTTAGTACACTACCGGTCAAACGTTTTAGTACACTACCAGCCAAAGGTTTTAGTACACTACCGGTCAAACGTTTTAGTACACTACCAGCCAAAGGTTTTAGTACACTACAGGTCAAAGGTTTTAGATCACTACCAGCCAAAGGTTTTAGTACACTACCAGCCAAAGGTTTTAGTACACTACAGGTCAAAGGTTTTAGTACACTACCAGCCAAAGGTTTTAGTACACTACCAGCCAAAGGTTTTAGTACACTACAGGTCAAAGGTTTAGATCACTACCAGCCAAAGGTTTTAGTACACTACCGGTCAAAAGTTTTAGATCACTACCAGCCAAACGTTTTAGTACACTACCAGCCAAACGTTTTAGATCACTACCAGCCAAAGGTTTTAGTACACTACCAGCCAAACGTTTTAGATCACTACCAGTCAAACGTTTTAGTACACTACCAGCCAAAGGTTTTAGTACACTACCAGCCAAACGTTTTAGATCACTACCAGCCAAAGGTTTTAGTACACTACCAGTCAAACGTTTTAGATCACTACCAGCCAAAGGTTTTAGTACACTACCGGTCAAAAGTTTTAGATCACTACCAGCCAAACGTTTTAGTACACTACCAGCCAAACGTTTTAGATCACTACCAGTCAAACGTTTTAGTACACTACCAGCCAAACGTTTTAGATCACTACCAGCCAAAGGTTTTAGTACACTACCAGCCAAACGTTTTAGATCACTACCAGTCAAACGTTTTAGATCACTACCAGACAAACGTTTTAGATACACTACCGGTCAAAAGTTTTAGATCACTACCAGCCAAACATTTTAGTACACTACCAGCCAAACGTTTTAGTACACTACCAGCCAAATGTTTTAGTACACTACCAGCCAAACGTTTTGGTACACTACCTGTTTTAGTATACTACTAGCCAAACGTTTTAGTACACTACCAGCCAAAGGTTTTAGCACACTACCAGTCAAACGTTTTAGTACACTACCAGTCAAAAGTTTTAGATCACTACCAGCCAAACGTTTTAGTACACTACCAGTCAAACGTTTTAGTACACTACCAGCTAAACATTTTAGTACACTACCTGTCAAAGGTCTTAGTACACTACTAGTCAATGGTTTTAAAACAGTTCTAAAACTTTTGATTGGTAGTCATCTTGAACTGTTGACCGGTAGTGTTCTTAAACCTTTGACCGGTAGTGTATGTATAATGTTTAATGACTAATGATCAAAAATATTTTCGTGAGAAGGTTTAGCCTTGTTATTAGCCAGCATTAACAGTAGATTTGTTAAACCAGTGGTAGTTGAACAGTGGTTGAACAGTTTAGCTTGCAGAATAGTGTAGTTCTTCTACTTAAAATGTAGCATTCTTTTTTGTGACGCTTCATATGTGATATAGCTGCTACAGTGTCCTATCAGCTTTAGCCAGCTGCAGTAGTCCTTTTGTGCTCACTTCTTTAGACTAAACCACTAAAATACGGAAAAAAACTCTGATGCTGGCTCTCCACTGCCCTCTGGTGAAGTATAGAGTTCAGGCATCACATGAATCTGCAATATGAGAATGAATGAATGAATATATAAATAAAAGACAGAAGCTAATTTCCATATAAAACATGTCCTAATTCATTATTTTGTTGAATAAAGCTATCGAAGACCCCCAACTCTCTGCTGCAGCCCAGCTCTTGGTGTGAAGAAGCAGCGCAGTTCAATCAGCAGAGTGAGATTATCTGCAGCTGAGGCCAGTCAAATGGTGTTATCACTGTTTCCGGAGGATATTCAGCTCTGCAGTGCATGAGAGACAAGAGGTATAAAGAGAAGTGAGGGATTATGAAAGCACAAGGAGTGATGTGCGGAGGCTCTCCATGCCTACGCAGCACCACACGCACGCGCTGGGTCGCGGTTGAGAGGGATGAGCGCAGTGTAAAGCTGCGAACACGGCAGGCCTCCAGCGCGTAATCAGAGGACTCCGATTAGCGCAAATGAACGGTTGTCCCTGCTTGCATTTTGTTTCCATGCACACTCAGATAAACAGTGATTAGGTCTCAGAGGAAGGTGACAGCGGAAATGATACTGGCTGGCTTGCTTTTGACAAGTCAGACGTAGACTGTTTGCTCAGCCATCTCTATTTATTTACCAAGGATTCCCCAAGACTGAGCTGTGGTTACAGGAAAAATACTGACGGGGCCCATTATTGAAAAATCTTTTATTCATTGCTGTTTTTTTTTTTTTTTTAAAGAGCTTTGTTAAAGCTTCCAATCATTCCATTCACCCCCCTCTTCTTCCAGTCCATATATGCTACAAGACAGCTATAAGTATTTATATATGATGGCCTATTCAGCCTACAGCTGTTCATGATATTCAACTGTTCATGTTGAAGTAATGCTGTATGTTGTTACTTCACACACTCTGTAGTTACTGAAGCAGAAGATGTGAGGAAAACTTTTAAGTGTTGTGCTTTTCCTGACTGTTGGGAAGCTAATGCTTCTATACCCATTTCCCAAATGGTGCCTAAAGCCCTGCAGTTCTCCACAAAGGCTACACTGTGGTGATGCTGTCAATGTATAGACCTATATGGCAATGGACATCAAATGAGTTTGGATTCAATAGGTGCATTTGGGATGGGCTTGTTTGATGTGCCTTTTCTATATACTACATACTAATTCATCCTCTTTTTTTATTTCTATTCAGATTATAAGAATGATGCAGCACAACGACAAGTTAAATGATCAAATCAAATAAAGTTTGCTCACACCTGAATATCTTTCTCTCCTCCATGTTGGCCTGTAACCAAACTTCTAAACTTGCATGTCATTGAATGTTTGGAACTAGGCATGCAGTTTTCAAATTGCAAGAGCTACAATCACAAGTGCTGCGAACATTTCCTTGACACTTTTAAGGTGAACGTACTAACAAGGAGCTTGTAAAATACCTGCAGAGGAGTTTGACCACTCAGAAGCACTTAAGAACACCAATGGGCTGTTAAATCACAACCACAGCTACCTGGCAGTCAAGTTTTGTGGCAGTGAACGTGAAGATTCTGTTCCAAGAATATAAAAAATCAAGCCTTAAATATGAAATCCTAAATTACAGGCTTCATTTTTTAGTTAATTAAAGCTTGTTATTATTAGATAACATAAGGCTTTGAACTACTATTCAGTTCTCAGTTGATCGCTGAAGTAGGAGCTGGTAGCTTAAACTGAGCAGCTGCTGGAATTAGACTAAAGAAAAAAAGAATATCTTGGCTCATAAAATGAGCTTGTGTCGAGTTGATATATGTTATATATCAGATTTTGAGATTGTTGTAAGCTTATTTTTTTATTTGATGTCATTATTTGATGACTGCTTGAAACATGTTATCTGCCAATATAATGAAATAATATTTGAATAAAAATAATAATTTTAATATGTTAAGTTATTAAACGATTTAAAACAGGCGTAAAATGTTTAGAAATAAGTCAAATGATCTTATAATAAGTGTATGAGCATAAAACATGCCACACGTACAGAGGTGTCAAGTAACAAAGTAAAAATACTTTGTTACCTTACTTAAGTAGAAATTTTGGTTATTTATACTTTACTGGAGTAATTATTTTTCAGATGACTTTTTACTTCTACTCCGTATATTTTCACACCATTATCTGTACTTTCTACTCCTTACATTTTAAAACTAGCCTCGTTACTCCTATTTCATTTTCAGCTTATTTTCATTCATGTAAAGATTATTTTGTTTGACTATTTGCACCATTACAATACTTATAGGCAACTAGTCATCATATCTTCTGCTCCATGAAACACATGTTAATGCTTAGTAGTACACAGATATGCTTCTGTAATATATTTACATTGTACTAAAATACATTCATTTTTAATGGGCGTATATTCGACTGAAACAGGAAGCCTAGCGCATCCCAAATTTATCAACATTAACATTTTAATATAACATTATAGTCATTATAGCTTTTAGAAGAATGGTCTTTTTTGGGGATGTGGGCTAGTGCACTATAGACCCCTGTGGTGTGGCCTAAGCTTTTGTCCTTAATGGCATTTTTTCCCTTACATTACTTCCCTTACTTTTATACTTTAAGTAGTTTTTAAAGCATTACTTTTTTTATCTCATTAGATGATTTCACTTGCCAGGCTGTTATTTAACATCTGTTAATTACACTAATAAACTCAAACATTTCTATTTATTTTATAGATATACATATACTATGTTGTATGTTAGGACGTAGCATGTGGGTTGTTTTACTGTACGCATGTGTTACTGTATGTATTGTGGCATCTTGTACAGAGATATACAGAGCGGGCGGTTCTTCTGCAGCCAAACTAAAGCTGTTCTGAAGTCGACTGAGAACCTCAGAGCTCCTCCAGACCCTATTCTAGATGTGACCATGATTATAACTGTTTAAATCTCCAGCTTCAGAGTGAGGCTCGGACACTGATATTACACTGCAAAGTGAAATAGTCATTACAGAGATGTATGAATGGCCATGATGCATGCACACGTGCAGCGTCTGTAGATAAAGAACCAAAGAGAAAAGGATGAAATGATAAAGATGTGTGGTCTGATGTCTGATGGAGCGCGGCACTATGAGACTGTGATTTAGAGGCTCAGTGAAGGACCAGTGGTGGCTGTCTCGGTGGGCTTTGACTATAACTCATCTTAGTGGTGATGTTTGAGGTCTGGGAGAGTTATTGATCTTGTCTATGTCGCTCACTCGCTCTTGCTCTCTCTTCACACACACATGTGCACGTGCAGCATAAACACACTTATCTACCATCTCTTGCTGTCTAAACAGGTTTCTGCTGAGCTCTGCAGTGACCAGAGAGAGGGGGAGTGAGAGATATAGAAAGAGAGAGAGAGAGTAGGCTGTGGCCTAATTTCCTTATGCTGTTCTGTTTCATGCTTTGTCATTAGGCTGGGCGTGTGGTCTTCATCCTTGCTGACCGCTGTCTTCATTAACTCTGAGTGATAAGCTGCAGCTCTCACTCTCCATACGGATCTAGTGTAATTAGACACTGCACTGTATATTACTCTCTATTGTACTGAGTAAAACCACTCTCATGCACAGGAATGTATCTTCCTCTTAACTTCCCCACTGCATTAGCACTTCACATCATCTTTATCATTTTCCTTCTCCTCCTGAAGCTAACAGCAGCAACGTAGCACTGTACATATTTCAGATTGTGCTTGGAGCGGTAGTGATTACACAGTTTCCTCCCAGTTTTCATTTTGGTAACAAAAACTTTGAGTTGATGACCAGTTTATTCACAATGAAGTACTAAATAAAAAGTCACGTTTGAAAGTAATAAGAAAAATTAAACCCATCCATGCACTGAAACACCCACATACACACAACCACACACACTAGCGGGCAGTAAGCACACGGTCAGTCACGTCCTGCTGGTCCCGTGGATCGAACCGGCGACAAGACTGGATCCCTAACCTTCAGGCTAACCTTTAGGCCCCCTGTAAAGAAGGGCTGTGCGATATTGACAAAAAATAATATTAGGATATTTTCTGTAATTTTATGGATAACGATAATAAACAATACTTTATTCAGAAATGTGTTTGTAAAAGTCTTGTTTTACCAACTTGCACTACTTAACGGATATTAATATCCATCCATCCATCATCTTCCACTTCATACTCCTCATACTCTGTGCGGTGGTTTGTGTGGAGATGATGGAACAGGTTAGCTGTGGAGCGATCTTTAACGACTGCTCTCTTACCAAGTCTGCAAACTACTGTCTTCTGAGCAACGTCTGATTTCCCCTTTGCCCTTTTCAGATCCAAACCTGCTCCACGCGAGTGAAGATGACCCTCGTCTAGGAGTTAAATCTAAGGGGGTAGACTGCGAGGCTGACGATGCTTGAGTTTCTTTCCTTGGTGCAGTGTGTTCACTCGTTTTCAGCTTTAGGTGTGTTGTTATCTTTAACCTATGCAAGCACACAATATGGGCACTCTCAATGCGCATGCGCAGCAGCCTGTACTAATAATGAAGTAGTGAATGCGTGGAGTCAAGGCGTTTGTTGTTTTTTCCTCCAGTCAGTAGTGAACTTGATAACGTCAGCTCGCAGCTGGCAATTCAGATATTTTCGTAAACAATATATATCACACCCCTACTCTCAAGTTGCAGATAAAAACTGTGTTGTCTGAGGATAATATAGTTTTGATATAAAGATCATATTTACCTGTGAGCACTGATATGCCAAATGGAATGGGCTGACATTGCATCCTAATATAGTAGTAGTAGTTTTGAATAGTTTGAATCTGCTGATTCCACGCTAAAAGTTGAATATATATGATGGACAAAGATAGAGATGCCATTTAACGAAACTGAGCTTGTGAAACCACTTTAAGCGTATGTTAACAGTAACTCTTACAAGAACAAGCAAAGACTTAGCACAGACAACAGCACACAGGAGACTACAGTAAGCAGTGAGTAACGTTAGTTTTAATCGATACTGGAGTAGCAGTCTTTTTGTGAAGTACAGACTATGAAGGTAGGGCAAGGAAGGGGAACTCTAAGAAGCTTGGGGCTGGAATTGTGGGTGGCTTCAGCTGCTGGGATTTAATGCCAGGCCCTCCTTGCCAAGTGAAGAGTGAGTAAGATTTGGAAGAGATGGAGGAGCTGGGGAGGTGATGAGGTGCGAATTTCATCACGAGAAGGTGAAGGCAGAGGAGCGACTTATATAGAGCATGTAATGATGGAGAGGAGGAGTTTGCGCGTGGTCCTTCTCCCAACCTTAAGTTATTTCATAACTTTATAGCTAGTGGAAATGAAATGACTAAAATGGGACTAAAACCAAAATACATTTTATTCAGAAGACTAGAAGTAAGACTAGAAGTAAATTAATATCAGCTGCCAAAGTTAAATGTATTCAACCTGCAAAGCTCTGGCAGGGCTAGGAGTGACCGGAGCTGTTAAGAGAGGAGCCATACGTTTCATAACAGAAGCTGCAGAGGAAGCCACACAGTGGCTTTGGTTAAACAGGGCGAGCCCGTGGACTGGTGCTGCTGGGATGCAATCCGGGACTTGACCAACCCTGGATGGGTCACGTGAGTGAGGGGGTCTGATGTTGAAAGACCCGAAACCCCAGATGACCCCAGGAACATCACTGATGATTCATCCCAGCACATCCTAGAGATGTATTTAAATCCAAGTGAATCAATATCAGCTGCCAAAGTTAAAATTATCTGCTTACTCCGGATGTGGCCCATTAGCCAGGGCATGTTGGGGAACAGATAACGGATCTATTTTAATATTATACTCTACAAGTTTTAAAAGAATGGTGCAAGAGTAAACAACTGTCAGTTCTCAGTTGTCATGCTTCTTAAACTCAAATATAAACGACATTATCTCACAACATATAAATTGTAGCTCTGGGGGTGGAGCTACTCAGAATTGCTGTGTTGTATGTTACGTTAATCATGAGGTAGTTTTGTGTTCACCAGTTCAGCCTGTAGTGCCGTCATATGGCTCTGTTCACACTTGGTATTAATATCCATCTTGGGTGATCCGATCAGCCAAGCGGTCAGCGGGACTTGAAGCCGTTCACACCTGCCATCTCCATATGTCTCCATTGCGTCTCCTGTCATCGGCTTTCGTGACTGGAGGAGGAGCCCCACTCCTCGCATTTGCTGCGTCAGTGTCTCGCTGCATTTGTTGTCAGACAAACATTTGTGCGTCTGTGTTTGTGTAGCTGAAAGGGCTGTTACAAACATTTAGACTACACGAACTTCCAATGCAAACACACCTGTGCTTAGCACTGGCCCCTTATGATCAGCTCTGAAAGTATGGTAATGCCAGGTGTGAACAGGGCTTATAGTTAAGCAGGGGATGAATCTGAATAGGTAAATGCTGACCAAAGGTATTAATTATCAATAAAGCCACAGGTCATCGATATAATTTAGTCAGGGGTTTAGCGCCACCTACTGTTTGTCTCCGGCACCGTAAGTTATTAGTAGTTATCAGAATTTTTAACCACTTGGTATCAGTATTGTCTATAAAATTATATATATATTTGAAAGAACCTTGAAGATATTTCTCTATTGTTTCCGGACATGCTAAAAAGTATTACCAGACACGATGCACAAGTGTGTGGGTGTGTGGCCATATCTGCAGCCAGGAGAGTGGGATGCAGGGCCACTGATTGGTTCCAGAGGGGGCAAATGAACCATAAGAGGTCCATCTGTGAGTCAATGGGTCGCAAAAACACACACACATACCGGTTTTGACACGCAGCTGATCATGTCTTGCAATAAATTCAAATTAAAAAAGTAAATAATTTTCACGATAAGATGAGACACAAGCTCTACTCATAATTGCAAACAAAGTAAAGACAAACCTTTAATGGAGTTTTTGTTTTATTTTGCATTCATAAAAGAATGAAATATGGTCTCTACCCTATTCAATTGCAGCAGCCCTGAAGTCGTATCTCAGCCCAGTGTAGATGCATTGTCATCATATTTGGGTCACGCTGCACCTAGAGAAGATAAAGTGAGACTGCAGTTTTCCCATCAGTGTCTCTGAAGAAAAGTGAGTGTAATCAGCTGGACAGAACTTGTGTATAGCTGCCTTTGATTTAGCCGCTGTATATGGAGCATTGTGTTTAAAAGGAAAAGTTTGCTGCTTTGGTTTTTGCACTGGAGCTATGAGGCTAATGTAGTTGGAAGTATTGAAAGCTACCAATTATACTCCACCAATTTGAATGTAACTTGTATGGCTAAATCATCAGTAGTAAAGATCAAATAGCAAATTAATTTTTAACAAAATGTTTTATGTGATTTTTTCAGTAAAGTTATATGTTCTCATATTTAGGAACCCTAAGCTGTCTGTACTACTCTACTGCAGGAAAGAGAAGAACCTGCTTCTTACATTTTGGCCCAAGCTGTTTATCTGTTTATCCCAAACAAACCAAATGACTAAAGGCTTCCCCATACCAGCTGATACGCACTGCGTCATGCAGGACCGCCAGAGGGTCCCTGGTGCGAGAGAGGAGGTAGTACATTGTGGAGTTGTAGATAGTCCTCCTTTGATATCCTACTTGTCACTGGAGACGTATTGTTGACACACTAATTGTTAACTTGGCGATGACCTCTGCGCTGTCCATCTTTGTGAGGAGAAAGATTCTGAAGAGCTGAGCCATTAAAGAGAAATCTTTGGTTTAACAGAATAAACAGCAAAGAACTAACAGCTATGTCCTCATACAAGTCTGCTCTTATCAGTCTGTCAATTCTATGAATTCTGTAGTCCGAATGGTGAGAATTGTTTTTGATTGACTGCTGTCGTTGGTTGATGGTTGCCGTTGGCAGTGTGATTGTTTATGTGATTTGGTTTATTAGATCTCTTGTGTTTAGCTAGGCAGTGAGTGCAGTTAACAGCAGAACATTAGCAGGACACATGTATCTTCTAACAGTAGTTGAGTTGATAATAATGTATCTTTTTTATCTAAAAGCCACAGAGAAGCTAAAACTGTTTTCCTTCTAAAGCACGACTAATGTATATCTACAGGGTATGTCATATGTAAACCTTTCCCAAAGTCTAAAAAACGTCTGCTGTATTTGCATGTTTACTGCATGTGCTTCGGTGCCGCCCACAATCCACAGATATGCAGTCAGGCGAGTTGGAGATACTTAATTGCTCCTAAGTGTTAAAGCGTTTGTCTGTGTGTCTGCCCTCTGATGGACTGACGGCCTGTCCAGGTAGTTTCCTGTCTGATGATTTTAGCTTTGTATGTGTGGTGGAGAAGGATAGGAGTGTTGGACAGGTGCTGTCAGTCAACGTGCACATTAATGCGCCCACAGTTTTCAGATATGTCTAATTATGGTTTTAAGCTGTGTTTTATCATATATATATATATATATATATATATATATATATATATATATATATATATATATATATATATATATATATATATAATTTATTTTGTTACAGCTTGACTAGATGTGTATTATAACACTTATAAAGTTTATATTATACAAACATGTTAAATATTTTGCTCTGTATTCCCAGGTGCTTTGTTTTAAGCCACAGGGATCTGGGTTTAACACAGTACAGCAACAGTAAGATGCTGGATTTATGCTTTTATCTATAACTTTTTTAAAAAGTCTTTAAGTCTTAAATTAACTAGCTGGCATAGTTGTGCTGTCATAAGCCTGACAAAGGTATGGTTAAAATACTAATAGTAGCAAGCTTGAGTTTAGCCTGTAGAAGCCCGAGTTAACCTGTAGAAGCCCGAGTTTAGCCTGTAGAAGCCTGAGTTTAGCCTGTAGAAGCCTGAATTTAACCTGTAGAAACCTGAATTTAGTCTGTAGAAGCCAGAGTTTAGCCTGTAGAAGCCTGAATTTAACCTGTAGAAACCTGAATTTAGTCTGTAGAAGCCAGAGTTTAGCCTGTAGAAGCCTGAATTTAACCTGTAGAAACCTGAATTTAGCCTGTAGAAGCCCGAGTTTAGCCTGTAGAAGCCCGAGTTTAGCCTGTAGAAGCCTGAGTTTAGCCTGTAGAAGCCTGAATTTAACCTGTAGAAGCCTGAATTTAACCTGTAGAAACCTGAATTTAGCCTGTAGAAGCCTGAATTTAACCTGTAGAAACCTGAATTTAGCCTGTAGAAGCCTGAATTTAACCTGTAGAAACCTGAATTTAACCTGTAGAAGCCTGAATTTAGCCTGTAGAAGCCTGAATTTAACCTGTAGAAGCCTGAATTTAACCTGTAGAAACCTGAATTTAGCCTGTAGAAGCCTGAGTTTAGCCTGTAGAAGCCAGAGTTTAGCCTGTAGATGCCTTAGTTTTGTCCATAATGTCCAATCATTGTGATTTTAATTCTATAGCATATCCGTTTTAATTATGTATCAGTTTTGTACATTTGCTTTTTAACTGAACAACTTACATTTGTCCATCATTAGGTCTCAAACCAGAAGCCTGTTTGGCTCCTAAATCCTAAATCAACTGTTACAACCATCTGTTCCTGACTTCCAGATAGCTGACATACTCAGCCGCGCTAAAACTGGTCTAAAACAAGTTCGTAAAGACTCCCTAAATCTGGAGCTGGATACCTTCCTTACTCGTTTAAACTGAAATAGGATCTTCCAAATGAGGAATCAGGAAAGATTTAGACTAGTCACTTCTATGAGGCTTATACACCAGTTTAATATTAAAAATGATATACTGAATTACACACCCCCATAATGAGCGTTCATTAGCTGGTACTGGTTAGCCCCCCTTTCCCCCATGCAGCAGATTGATAGGCTTAGTAGAGTGTGCTAATATTAGCTGACTGAAGTTCATTAATCCACTGTGGAGTTGATGGGAGTCTCCTGCAGTCTTCAGAGTTAAAGATAATTAGCCTTTATGCCCCAGTAACACCGTGGGCTGTTCTTATACAGCACTACGGACCAATCAAGACAGCAGCTTCTCAGTAATAATCAAATCTAATATAATTACACTGTAGGCTAGGTTGCACTATAAGGTGAGAAGTCATAACCAAGACACAGCACACATTCACTCTCTTAAAGCAGTGCTGCTTATATCCTTTAGAGTTATTGTTTAGCGCATCAATAGAATAGAATACTTTATGCAGTTATTGGCCACAAACATTATACATCCACTTGTTAGTCATTATATCACATATTATATTACATTACAATATATAGTTGTGTTGTTACACAGTTTATCATCAGTTTATCATGTACCCTGTTCATCCGGCTGTTTGCGACCCCTGATCCAACACTGACTTTATTTTTGGCGACAGCGCCAACTAGCAGATTCATCAGTCAATGCAAGTCTTGTGGCTAGTGACAATATTTCATAGTAGATACTGAAATACACCTCCCTCTCTTTCTCTCTCTCTCTCTCTCTCTCTCTCTCTCTCTCTGCCCATTCACAGTTTCCTAATGCACTCTGACAGAAAGGGAGTGGAAGCCATAAATAAGTTAGAGATGTTCCAGTACACTACTGAACATCAGGCCACAAAAAAGGATAACTATGAGAACTCGAGCTTTTACAGTGTAGGACTTATCGCTGTCACTAACATTACTTTGATTTTAGGAAGTTCTGTCATAGACATGAGACCTCTAATAAACAACACTTGTTTTTCTTAAAGCTGTGTATTTAGTCACACTCAAAATCTTTTAAGTATCCTCTCAGCAATATAATATTTGAATATATATTTATTGACCTGGTTAGTAATTAAGTAACTGACTTAATAAACTGATTAAAAGTTAACTGTCTGACTAACCAACCAACTCACTCACTCACATTTAGCACCTGGAAAGCTTTCCATGCTGATGTGAGGCACTGCTCCTATAAAGTTTTCTGTCTGCTGAATGTGAGTGAGTGAATTAGCTGGTTAGTCAGTAACCTTATTACAAATCAGGTCCATGAAATAGTTGCCATTGCTGGGAGGATATCAAAAAGATTCTAAGTGAAACATGAATGACTTTCAGTATATGATATAATGTTATATAGTAATGAGAAATATTTTGGTTCTCCACTGGCTGACAAGAGCCTAATGTTTTCTACAGTGGCCAACTCAGCATATCATCGCTGTCCAATGAAAAACATGTCAATTTTTGTTGATTTTGAGTTTTCTACGTTATTTGAACACGTCAATAGTCGTTTACATTGTGTGAAAAATGTAATGATGAACGAACCATTAGAAGTGCTCCATAATAGCTTGGAAAAAATTCTGGTTCCATTGACTTGCACTGAAAGTAAAGTATGTTTTTGGTCTCTCCTGTAAAGGTGCAATTTGGAAATACTTGTTTTTTATTGGACAGCGACGATATACACTCTTTTGCAATAGTTTGGGTGCCCCAGGTCAAATTCCACATTTTATAGGTTTTCTGAGTGACTATAAATGAACACGCCTTCTGCTGAAAACACATCTTTGCACAATTTAATGCACGAGTGCTATTTATTTACTGAATTTCACATATGATTTCACATATTTCACATAATAAATGTGTCCTGTGCAAAACTTATGGAACATATTGTTTAGTTTTCTTTTTTTTTGATGCCATTATGTTATAATCAGCACATAAACAGAAATAACTAATAATAGCATCACTATTATCAACAATACATGTAATTTGAGCAAGGGTGTTTAAACATATGTCTGTGTATGTCTGATAGACCTGTGCTAGTTATTCTACAATTCAGGTCACAAAAGGCGGCCTATTCCTATGTACATTAAGCTCCAGTACTTTTTATTAGCTAACGTTACATCATAAATCACAGTGTTTACTCTTAAATGGACCCCGCTAGCATTTTAAATCGGTTTAACGGCAAATCAGTTGCTTGTTTAAATAATATTATAAATAGTGCTACATGGAAGGGCAACAGGCTATTTAACACAGTGAGTCGAGCATAACTAGGCTACAACGTTTTGGCATAGGAGTAGCAGCAGCAGCTTTTAAACACAGTGCCAACACACTTAACTGACTCCCTTTATTTACCTCATTAATGTACATCACAGATAGACAGAAAAGAAATGGCTGGTTGCCCATCGTGTGCTAGGAGCATAAAGCTGCATAAATACCGTCCACACTGTCTAGACAAATGAATCTAGCGTTAGTCTGAGAGCTCTTTCTGTTCGATGCTTCCTCTTAGGTGCTTTGGTGTTACCTTAAGTGACATCCTCCCCAGATGTATAAACCTATGTGGGTCAGTCTGGCTCACACTTGTTTTCAGCAATAGTTGTGTGTGTCTATATGTGTGTACATGTATTTTTTTTTTAATGTGCTGGCCTCTGGAGAGCTGACTATTGCTCTTCTCCAGATGCACTCGTTCTCTTTTTCGTTCTCTGTGTATGGGCAGCATCACAGGAGGTTTTCAGCGCTGTTCCTGGCAGGGCAGCTGGACTCTCTGGCGCACAGATGCTGCATACTCCGCCATTTTTCTCTGCAAGCCGAGGGAGGGGCCCGTGTGGCGACAGTCAAACACTCACTCAGAGACGTGTGCCATTATTAGGCTATTAGTGTGAGGCTAATTTTCCTGGTACAACATAACTGTTTAGGCGGAATGGTCTGTGAAGTCATTTTCTGTGGCATCTTGCTTTGCACTGACCTCAGCTATGATACAGCATCTGAACAACAGTTGGAATATCTCATTACCTACTGACCAACCAGAAAGGGCCAGGGAGTCAGTAGCTAGCCGATCATATATCTGCCTGTAATGCAAGCCTCATGACTCCCATTTAGCCCAAGACAGAGTTAAGTAAATGAGAAAGATTTGACTGGATGTCACTGCTAGTGTTAATTGATAAGCTCTAGAACCTGATCTAGGAGTGGCATATTGATTTTACTCATGCAGCAGTGCTGTAGTCACTCCAGTTCACCTCTCTGATCAGCACTCTGCTGCATTCATGTTCCAGAAAATTCTCATGGGTGAAGCTGGCCAAACCAGTGGCGCAGTGTAGTGCAAGCGTTAGTACAAATAGTGCATAGCAACACAACAAAACAGACGTGGCCTGAGCAGTATTTTACAGGCTTTTACGAATGGTCCCCTGAATGGTCTTTCTGAACCAATATTTGATCTCAGTGAGTCTCAAACCCAACGTCTGTAGAATCAATCTATTTTTTTCTTTTGCAGGCAGTCCTACAGACAAAACTGACCCAGAAATGTATTGACAGACTCATAGTTATATAGGCTTTGACACATAATTGATCAGTTGTCAACAATAAAAGTAACAAAGCACAGGTGTGACAGAGGCAACCATATAGGGAGAGGCAGGAATAGAATGGCTTGGTTGTCCTGGGGTACAATAAACACAAGCAACACACAACATTTAGAATATAATAGCACACAATGCAGCATTGTACTCATTCAGTTTGCATGCACTTAACAATCCACTAACAGCAGACAAACAGATGTTGCAGCTAGATTGGTCAGCATATGATTATGCATCATCCAGAAGATTCTTCATTTCAAGCATGTAGTTTGTTTCAACATTTATTCAAGTGTATCACTGTCCTAAATTTTGCTTGCTATTTCCAGGACCGCTCTACCCCCTGTTTTCATCCATGCCGACTGAGAAAAAAATACTAAATACTTAAAAAAAACTAAGAGAAAACTCTAATAATGCTTTTAGTCTGAAGTAAGAGCCTCAAGTATGCTGTCTACATGACCACTTAAGTAACCTGACAATGATCATATTATTGGTGTACTCACTGTATTAATAATGTATGTGGTAGGGGTGTGTTTAAAAAATCGATTTTTCGATTCAAATCGATCTTCATTTGAATAATCCGATATCGATTCGTATAAACCCAAGATTGACCTTTAAAATTAGCAGGAAGGCGCCCCAGAACTTGAAAGCAGATGTCCTACATTTTGGATTCAGAAACCATGACGGTATATAAACATATAAACACTAATGTTTTTAGTAATGCTAGGTTGAGTGTTCCTTGTACATTTACCACATTAGTTCTCTAAAAATCTCTTTTCATATTCAAACAAAACATATTATTGTAACTGAAATATCTCTAAATGAATCGAATCGAATCTGAAATCAAATTGAATTGGGACCTTGTGAATTGGGATCGAATCGATCCGGGAAATCAATGGTGATACCCAGCCTTAGTATGTGGTCAATTAACTGAATTCAGCTGTGCTGTAACACAGTTTTAATTCAGTTTAATTCAGTTCAGAAAACACCTTTACTCTACTGTTGACTCCAGTGGCAGAATGCTTTACACGCTTTACATTGCGTATAGTGATCTTAGGCTTGTGTGCAGCTGCTCAACCATGATAATACAATGTTCCTAACACACAGTTCTAGTGCTGATGTTTTACTGAAACATCTGAACTCACTTATTAAGCTCTCCATATACGTTTGGCCTTGATCTTCTTTATTGACCCCAATAACATTTGAAAGTCATGCATACTTATAGGAAGGAACAAGATTACTTTGATGATTAAGATCACAAGTTCGGCAGAGCTAACAGAAAGTGCTTGTGTTTCCCATTGATGCGGTGTAGAAGTTTCTGGAACGTGTTCACCAAAGCCAATAAATCATTGACTGAACTCTTTCCTTAACAAGTCCTGTTAAGGCAAGCAATAGACTGATGAAGAACTTTGACCTCTCATTTGCTTGATGGAGTGACAGGGAAAGAGAGAGTGATTGGATGTTGCATTCACAGCTATGTGATGTGGGGAACATGTGCATTGTGTGAGGTCTTTTTTAATCAATCTGTTAACCACTGTAATTTCACAGTTCCTGCTCAGGGGCCTTCTGTTCCATATCCATCTCATAATAGTTAAAAATACACTTATAGAGACTTATAGTTAGTCAGTCGCAGGCATGGAAGAATATCTATATATATATAAAATAATTGAACAACTACCATGTTCAGATATGCAAGTCTGTTAGCAATGAATCCAATACCACCCCCCTGACTTGATCTTTTAGTGGTATTAACATGTAAGCTCATGAAAATATCATGAAAATAACATACAAAACATTATAAAACATAACACTGTAAAATGATATGCCTAATGCCTACAGAAGGAATTGTACTGCTTTTTTTTTTACATATTTGTTAAAAATCTATTGTTTACTATATTAAGGAGAGGTACACAGTTAGATTTTTACTGGGGCCAGGGCCCCACCCCCCTGGATATGAAAGACTGCTGGCAGTCTTAGAAAAACACATACACACACTCACATGCTTTCACTTATGCATTTTAAACAGAGTCATGATTGTTGTTTGGGCCACACAGACTTGCGGTGACCTGTTTTCTTAATCTTCATTTAAATGGTTTATTAGATTTTTTAATGAAAGTTGTTTTAAACCAGCGCTTCTTTTGTTTTCAGAACACTGCAGCTGCCAACCTGTTTGTTTGCACTGGATTTCTTAAAAAATGTAATGTTGTATCGATGTTCAAAGCTTCACGCTGCCATTTGCACAAGACCGAAAGCTTTCGGCTGAATGATAGCCTTGCTGATAGATGACTTTGGACTGTGGAGGCAAGAGATTGGCTGAGAATTTCATAATGAAATCTCCAAACTCTGTTTCAGTACCAACATCTCTCCTGCAGTGATGGAGCTGCTGTTGCTATGGCAACGCCATACTTCTGAGAAGACCCTAAATGGAGCATCCCTCAGCTGGAGTGTCTCCTGCTGCATCTGCTATCCCCACACATTCCCTTGTATCAAGGCACAAGAACAAGCCAGAACTAGCATAAGCTACAGCCTTCTGGGCCTAAACGGCTGTCAGCAGTATTTAGCTTATGGTTTTGACTTGACTGCTTTATAAGATGCCCACAGTTTGTTTGCTCCCATGGTTGCTTAGACTCATGTTCCACCTGCTGCCAATAGGGGGCTCAGTTGGGTGTATCTTTTTCCAACACATACTATATAATGCACTTTTTCCTGTAGTTGTAATCCACATTTAGGTTCAGTTCCCTTCTTAAATATTGGCACTCTTTCTAAAGATGAGCTGAATATTAATAATAATAGCCTGTGACAAAGTATGTGCTTTATTTGTCAGCTTGCTATTATTTGGGAAACTCTAAAATCATGTTTTTCAAAGACACAGTAGCACGTCTGCCAGTAGTTGTGCATTTCAAAGACAAAAGATTTCTGTACTGTATTGAGTAGCCTATAAGTTCTAAAAGAGTCTCTATAAATTAAATAAAAAACACAAATAAAAGGTTTAGGTAGTGTGTAAGAAAGTTGCACTGGAAAGTTTCAAAACACTCCCTCCTCAGCACGTGCAGTCCGTATATGGCCACTGAGCTGCAAAAATCTCTATGTCTTTGAAAACCACCATACTCACATAGGTCCCTTATTCGGCCTATAGCAAGTTAGCTCCGCCCATTCACGTTGATGGTATCCGGAGTGCTGAGGGATGATTCAGAAGTAGGACTAAAGCTATGCATTGAAAGAACTTGCTGAAAGAAAATGATTGTAAGTAAAATAGAATCACTTGTACCTGTGGGCATCATGACTTCGGACATTTCAATCATATAACTTCAATGGCAATTATGATGGCTGGAAACTATTGCCTATTGACGATACTGTCATCAGACTGACACATAAAGATAAACAGATAGATAGCATAACATATTTATAACTAAATATAACAATGTTAAATATATAAAACATATAAAATATATGAAATATATTGGCCCACAGCAAAAAAGCACTAATGTGACACTGCTGCTATACACACTGTTGCTATATGTTATTGTTACTGTTATTATATGAACTTAATGCAATGGCTTTGTAGAAATATTAAATATCTTAGAGCAACACTTGCTGGCTAAAACCATTGCGTTTCTTCATAAAAGGAATTGAGTAGCTGAGGTCACTTTGGAATCCATAACGAATTACCGTTGACTGCATTGATTTAGTTAATTAAACTGATGACTAGGAATGTATGAGGGGATTGGAGTAAATGGCTGTGTGTGTGTTTGTGTGTGTGTGTGTGTGTGTGTGTGTGTGTGCGTAGAGAGGGCTGGTAGTCATGTCAGATGCTGCTGCAACCTTCCAGAGAGAGATGGACTGGCATGGGCCAGCCCGGAGACAGAGCTGCCCGCTGGACGTGCCGTTAATACCTGGGGAAATGCCCCCAAATCCCTTCTAAAGCTGGCCTGCTACTCTTTATCATGGCTGACTGGCTCCTAACAGTAACAGCCGGCTGATCTGAGCCTGCCTGTGCCGGGGCATTGTGGCACAGGGAGGGAGCGGCAGGAGGGGGGTGGATTGAAAAGAGCTGATAAGCAGGTTGACAATAAGTCTTGTACGGGACAGATTCCAGCCTGGGAGGCCTGCCGCTGCCCAGGGCCTGCGCACATCCTCTGCTGCCTCTCACTGCTGCTATTTCGGTCGGCAGCAGATCATGGTTACACTTTGCTGGGACGGACGCTGATAGCGCCTACAAATATGGTAAGTGCAGGGGAGCCCGTGCCGGACCCGGCTACATCAGCTGCTAGCGGAGCTGGAACGGTGCTAGCCAAGCTGGGACGAAGCTAGCTGAGCTAAGCATCCTGCCGCACTGTTGCTGACAGCAAAGGCAGAGGGGTGAGGTGAGCCTCGTCAAGGTGCCTCTCTGACGGGACAGGGAGCGGAACGTCCATTCCTCTGAATGTAGCGATTAGCGGTTGCCGTGTGTGCCTTGCCTTGTTCGGCCAGGTATTTTTAGCTCTGACATAATGCCCCCTCTGCACTAGCCCGGGTCCAAGGGCTAGATAATTGAATACTCGGGTTTCACTCTGAACTGCAGAGGGAAATGGCAGTGGAGGAGGACGTGGAGTGCCTAGTGCCAGTAAGTGCTGATTTAAAATGTCTTTTAGAGAATGGCTAGGCTCAGCTCGCATGCCTCTAATGCGTCTGAATGGAGCTATGTGAGCTGTGGGGGGGGTGGGTGTTGTGTTTGTATGGTTGGTGTGGCTGTCAAGCATGGAAAGAGAGCATGAGGAGTGTGTGTTGGTTGGTGTTTACTGGAGAGAAGCATTGACTGCAACACACTGCTGCAATGGCTGAATAAACAATCTGTTCGAATTGCTGGATCTGTGGACAGCTGGGCTTAGCATTACACATATCTTCTCGTTCGCATTTCTTTGAACGTAACTGTCTGATATTGGAATGAAATGAGGAAACTAACCTGCTCTTATGCTCACTCTGTTAGAGTAGATTTAAAATCACTGTGTTTCAATATTATTGTGCAGACTGAGTTGTAGCACACTGCATCGGTATGTATTAGTGAACAGTGAAGTCCAGCACAGTGTACGTTAAAGGGCACGTGGCCATCTGTGACTGGTGCATGATATGACCTTCAGGAAAGATGCTTCACATACTCACTAATATCGTGTGTTGAATAACCTTGCACCAGTGCAGAGATGCATCTGCTGGTTTTCGGCATCACTAAATAATGGATGCCGCCGTTTTTGTAGTACTTGATTCATATTATATGACATTGAGACCATGTATGTTGTGCTTTCTCAGTTTTCAGTGGGGTCACGGCGGGACTCCTGTGGTGCCTCTTTGGCGTAGTGCAGAAGAGAAGAGTTAGCATTTCTTAAAGCATGTTAACTATGCTTTTTGTGTAGATCAGGCTACAGGAACTCATATCCTGTCGCATCTAGCAGCTGCCGAAGGTGATTAACGCCATCACGAGTAGCAGTGTCCAATAGCAGTAGTAGTAGCCTCAGTGTTGGATTGCTGAATTATCCCGTTTAGATTTCATTCATTGCTAACCACGTTAGCATTTCTGGATGAAGCATTGCTTTAATGTCCCTGGCGGCCAAAGGGAAGTTTATCAAAGTAAAGCGTGAAAAAGGAGTTCCCAAGCCATGCTTTATCTACATATCCCAGTGGGAGGTTTGAGCAAGTGCAGACACACCAGGTCCAATCTTATCAGAGTGTGGTGAGATGGTGATTGTGTGGTTGCACGGGTGATATACAGCAGTATAATGTCAGTCAGCAGCTTTATCACCTCTCTGAGGCAGCCGCCCCCAGATACCTCTAATTCCACACGGTGTGATGTAGCATGTGGTGAGATTCTCACATTAGTGCAGATTCCAGGACCTACTGGTCCAGTATGCTAGACATAAATGTCATGAGGAAGATGACGGTCTGATATAGGGATATATTCGCAAAGCAGGTGCAAGTGGCCCAAATCCCAAATTTCTGTATTATCAGATGTATTATCGGTGTAGTAGTGGAAACAGCAAACACACAAGAATTTTGACATTCAGTTTCGATTTGGGTCATTTTTACATGTTGCATTGAAATCTGATTCATATCCGATATGTGCTAATGCGACTTTGAACAGTCAGATCAGAATTCATCCATTCAGCTTGAAATTCATCTTTTCACACTGCCAAGACCACAAACGTCCTTGCTGATGTTCTGCGCTTATCTCTTAATCTCTCATAGACATTAGAGATAAAAAAAATAATAACTGAGTGTGGCCATAAAATAAATGTTAAAAGTCTGAAACAAAGTCCAAAGAAACCAAGACATGGTTATGAGAAAGAAGTGGTTGTGGCCGAATTATAAATAATTGAACATAAAAATCATTTCTGTGATGAAACATTAGTTCACACTAATGTTGAATATAGATCTTGTAAACAGCCTTTGGATTTGGTGAGAAAATCAGATTTAGGACACTTTTACCTGCTGCCTGAATAGCTTTAGCGAACTCCTTTGACTGATAATAAGCTGACGTTTACCAGCTAACTTAAAATCAGGAATGTGACCAATAAAAATGTAATAAAAAAGAAAATTTAAAATGGGTCAGTTTTGAAATCTAATTGGCTGAGCCATATTCAAAGCCACATACAATAAGTAACAGCTGACTGGCAAAAGGGTTTTGTAGACAGGCCCACAGATATAAGGCTAGCCTCAATGCTAGGCTAATGGCTAGCCCTAAGAGACAGCTCATTACTGATGTCTGCTCCTTAGACAAGAAACTGTTGTGCTCTGTCTGTATGTCGTGTTATCTGTGTTTATTTGTGGCATATCGCTATAACAGTGATGACACAAGCCAGTGCTGATAGATGTACATGAAGTAAACATTGCAAAACATATGCAGCTTTGTGTGAAGCAAGGTGCTGACATTGATGATCATCTGACTAAAACTTAAAATTTGCTTTCAGTGTGGTACACTGTGCTGTGGTGCTCTGGTCCTACAATCATTTATTTGTTCATGTTCAGTTAAGACATCTCAAGTCTGATGTATCATTGCTGTTCAAAGAAAAAACATCTCCATTTTTATTGATATTTAGTTTTCTGCATTATGTATATGCAGCAGCTGATATTTACATTGTGACGGAAATGCTCTTGGACAAAAATTCTGGTCTTATTGACTTACATTAGAAGTAACATGACATTAGTTTTTGTCCTCTCCTGTAAAGCTAGTACTTTGGAGACACTTGTTTTTCTTTAGACAGTGACGATATTATACTTAGTTATGTTGCAACAGGCCTTTTAGTATAAATCAGCATCAGTCATTTGTGGACACCAGCTCGTTCTGAGTTTTAATAGGGCGTTTCTCCCTCCTGTACTGCAGTGACAGCCTCTACTCTTGTGGGAAGGCTAAGGATTTGATTGTGTTCAGCCACAGGAGCGTTATTGGTCAGCTGTTGATGTTATTGACTAGTTCTGGCTTACAAACAACACTCTTAAGTCATTTTAAATGTATTGCATGATGTTCTATTACTGCAGAGAGCCCAGTTCTACTGTTCCACAGCCTTGTGTGTTATTGCTTCAAAACATCTCATTCTACTGGAAGGGCTTTTTTCATTGGAGGTTATACAGATTGCCTGTGTGCAGTTGAGAGTGTGTGTTAGCGACAGGTGCTCTGAATTCACTTGTTTTGTACATGCAGAATATTAACTAAACAAATTTCCCATATCCCACTGCAACACCCCACACTGAAGCCCACTGATGCCAAACTTTTCAAAGAATTGGGGTAAGATGTTTATGCTGTGTGTGTTTTTAACTAGTGTTGCACTGATATCGTATTGGCACTTACACACAGTATCAGTATCGGCAATAGAGAGCGCAGATACCATGAAGCTTATTGACTAAATGGCTGCACGTGTTTCTGCATTGTGACAGTTTTTATTTTTTTATAGCTCTGAAACTTTTTAATGTGCAGTTACTCAACCAGTAAATGGTGTTCTTTCAAGGTTATTATATTTTATTCAGGATAAGACATAAAAACACTATAAATATCAGGATTTATAGCCATATATCGAGCATTTAAGTCAGAGTTGGTATCGGTGTTGGTACTCTGTATCGGCAGATACCTGAAAAGCTGGTATCGGTATTGGTATCGGTAAGGAAAAAGTGGTATCGGGGCATCCCTAGTTTTAACAAAAGCTGCCTGTCTGTGAAGTCTCCTCTTCTTACCAAGGAAGATACTTTGATGAAGAGCTATTAAAGAGATATTTTATGCTAAACAAATCAGCATTTTTACTGAATGGAAAAGTAGCAATGAAAATACAAACATTACAAAACAAGGCAAGGTGTCACCACTTCTGATGGACAGCTTGTGTAGGTTGTGTGAGTGTGTGTGGGAGTTAGGGGTGTTAGTGTGAGCAGAATAGTAAGCCTCATGCTGTGCTTCTGCTAACGCCGCTTGATATTCGACTGTGATAAAAAACGGTAACTCCATTCAGCACTGGGCTCCAGGACAGGACATAACCTCACCCTCCTAATCACTGACAAGCACTCTGCCAAAGCCACTTGTTACAGCAGGGGTGGGCAATATGACAATATCCTATCTTCGGTGTGATCAATTGCATTATATTACACTTTAGGTATGTGATTGGCATCTTCAGTACTTCTAGAACACTGACCAGTTGTATGTTTCATAGATGTATCAAAGACCAACTAAGAGATTCTGTAAGCCACAACAAGAAGTGATTACTATCACATGAACTACACACTAACAAGTAACTGATTGGACATCACCTCTTTTATGACTTAACAACTTTTTTTACTGTTTGATTTGTTTCTTCTTCAGTTTATTTTAGAGCAGGGTTGAACTGTGACTTCATTGATAAAGCCAATAATAAAATATCATTTTTCGTTCACGTTTTTAAAGTGATGCCCAACCTGAACTCCAAGTCCAAGACACGGGCAGTGGTTCAGTTCACTGTGTTGTACCTATGTGAGCAGTTATTAAGTAGTAAGTGTAGTAAAAGAAGTAAAGTCTGGGAGCATTTTCTCCTGATGTGAAGGACAAAGAAGTCATAAACAATGTTTATCCAGGAAATAAAACATGCTGGTGTCAGTAATGCATCAGCAGAACAGTTAGTAAACATTAGCTTTCCCTACATGCTGGTGTTCCAACAAACCAAACTACTCCCAGAGGAGTGCGAGTAAGTCACTAAAGCCCCTCATGTTACATTACTAACGTCAAGGAAGAGAAATCAGACAGCACGTGTATAATATCTGATGGATTTATTTGAGTCACAGACAAAACACATTCTGTTCCTTAAGGTTAGTATATTCATCTGGATCAGTTTCTTTTAATAAAAAAAGTGTTTAGCCATTGAACATTCAACTCATGCTATAACTGTATAAATGCCTCATTAATTAAAAATACAGTTGAATTTGTGAACATAGTTTTACTAGGGGAAAGATTGCCATCTGTCTATTCTGGACACTTTTTCATACACAGCTCGTCTAGTGAACTGAATGTGAAAATATAAAACTGGTCAGTCTGATGGGCTATAATATTAATTTACATATTTATTATTTTATCACATATTTCTAGCACGTATTTCTCTTTCAGTGCCACGATGCGTCACAAAATTTTGGTTTTCTTTTACTGTCCTGTGGATTAACTTTCTCTGACACTTTACACAATACAATACTACCCACACAAACCTGAAGTTGCCGTTTTCCTGTTCCACCTTAAATGAGGTAGCCCACATTTTGGCCCCTACTGCAGCATTTAAGGTGGAACGGGAAAACTGGCTACTAAAAAAGCAGACTTCATTCTTGTGTGGTCGGTGGGAGCAAGAATGGAATGTTTTGTCTGGGCGTGCTGTGACTGTGCACTGGGGGAGAGACTTAAAACAACAGCTACAAGCAACCCAAACAGGTGCGTTTAGCCTCGGACGAAGGCTCACAAGCCACTTTTGCTGCTGTCATTTTTTGCAAGCCATTTACAAACAGGCTACATTTAAGTTGATCAGTCAGTTATTAGTAGACTGTTTTACATAACTCGTTGGCAGATGATTAAAAATATTGATAACATCTCATTAAAGCTAAATTTCATGACTCATGTGTTGCTTTACCATAAAGCCCTTCACTTAACAGGGTTTGAGCTTTAAGTTTGAATTAATGTCCAAGTTTTGCCACTGCTCTCTAATGAAACTAGCACTATGTTTTATAAAAGAGGATTTCTAGCCAGTGTTTTCCTCAGGCAAGCACGCCTGTTTTTTTGTTTTTTTTTTACAATCCAATTTCTTATGTTGGGTTTTTCAACAGCACCTCCCCCAACCTTCATGCTGTGCCAGAAAGTAGCGCATATTGTTTTTCAGAATCTATATGCGAGCAGTGTAGCAGCCTGGCCAGATATTCATGAGTGAGGGATTAATTAGAATGGAGACCTGAAAAAAAAAAAGTTTGCTAAACCTTATTTTGTTTATGGGCACTGAAGTAATGACACAGCAGAATACAGAATAATGCAGTAGCAAGTAACACTTCATTTGCTATGCTATGAGGGGCTATGAGCATCTTCACCACCCTCAGATGTTTAACATGAGTTTGTCATTGTGATTATCAGCAGCCAGAATAACACAGGCCAAACTTTTAACTGAGTCACGAGAAGGTTCATCAGTGTGGTTCTGTAAACGTCACATAGTTGCCTGGTCGCAATTATGTATGCTGAACAGCTGTTAGCGTCTACAGTTTTCTACATATGTTTCCGTAGTTGCATTAAGGCAAATGTGTCACGCCCTGTGCCTCCCCGGTGAGTCTGCTCAGCCTGGGAACTACACTTCCCAGAATCCACCGGCGGACGCCGTCACCATCAAACGTCCGTCAGCAGCCAATAGAGCTCTGTCGCCTGAATATTAACTTCACCTGGTCCCTATTAGCCTATGTGTGTATATATGCTGCTCTGTTTCCACACTTCGGTGTGAGGTTTTGCTTTTGTGGTTTCCATAGCATCTCTGAACGTTATTATCTGTTTGTCTTTCCCATGTTTGACCTTTCTCCCGTTCTACAACTTCCGAGTTCTGGTTTGCCCCTGTTATTGCTACTTTGGTTTTGACCCTGCCTGGATCTCTACTATTCCTTCTGGTTTGCCCTCATTAAAGACCTCTTGTTATACTCTCCACGTGCGTCGGTTCTGTCATTCGGGCCGTGACAAAATGCATTTAAATAAAATAAGCAGAAGCAAAATCACCAAATTGTCAGGGGCCATAACATCCCTAGAGGCCAGGAATATGTGATGTTTGTTTATTTGAGCTTTATGTAAGATGTCAGTATCGACTGCTGGAAACAGAAAGTTGATCAGCTGATTTACACACTTTATGCTTGTACTGTTAAAAGTTGCATACAGTAAACATAAAATTGATTGTTAATCACAGATATTTATATGGTAGTTAACTGTCAGCTAAAATGTTGTGATCATGAAAGGCCTGCATATAAGTTGTTTGCAAATAACGTCATGCTGTTATGGTGGGAACTGATGCTGGAGGGCAGGAAATGCTCTCACGCGCTCTCAAAATGCCTGTGTATTATACCATTAACAAAAAACAACAATAAGCTTTTATTAAGGCCTGAAGGTTTTTGTTCACGAGGGAGAAAGATGCAACTGTGAAAAATGACAGCAGCAAAAATGGCTTGTGAATCTTCATTTGCGGTCAGGATGAGACTGAGGGCAGCTTACTGTTGGGGTTACTTGTAGCTGTTGTTTTAAATCTCTCACCAGTGCACAGTCACAGCAGCCCCAGACGAACTGTTCACGATACAATTCCTGCTCCTACCAATTGAACAAGAGTGAAGTCTGCTTTTTATTAGCCAAAAAAACAAACTGTTAGATTTAAAACCTAACAATACGGAAAGTAAACAGCTGTAACATTTACGTGGAGAGCCATCAGGAAAATGTTTACATTACATTTACTTACATGAGTGCTTTGTGTTCAGTCAGAATATGTATCTAGTGCAAAGAGGTTTAAGTCCAAACTACTCTTGTGCTCAAACACTGCCACAAACAAGTGCCAGTGCTGACCAGAAGACAACAAAATACAAGACTACATACAGTATAAGTGCAATACCTAGCCAGTGTTCCTAGAAGATAAAGAGTTAAGGGCATCTTGTGCAAGTGCAATTATGATACATTCCAGTTCTTCAGTAGATTAGTGCTTATAAGTGCTTCAAAAAGAGACGGTGGTCTTCAGTCTGTGTTTGAAGACCGTAAGAGAATTCGCTGTTTGGACAGCCAACGGAAGTTTGTTCCACCATCTGGGTGCCAGGACATAGAAGAGTCTTGTCTCTTGTCTTACATAAATCTTTAAGGGATGGTGGGTCAAGCTGAGCTGTACTTGAGGTTCGAAGGGCTCAATGTCCACATCGACATTTGACCATTGCCATAAGGTCAGGAGGAGCTGGTCCATTCTTGACTTTGTAGGCATCAGCATTTTAAATTGAATGCGAGCAGCTACAGGTGACCAGTGAAGGCAGCAAAGCAGTGAAGTGACATGAGTGAGTTTGGGAAGATTGAAGACAAGCTGTGCTGCTGCATTCTGGATCAATTGCAAGGGTCTGATGGCCTGCAGAGGAAGAGCAGCCGGGAGCGAGTTGCAGTAGTCTAGCCTTGAAATGACATAAGACTGGACGAGCACCTGAGTTCCAGCCATTTCATGTTTGGTTGAAGCACACAGCTCAGGGTGTAGGCATAGCGGCAGCTTAACCCACATGCTAGTAATAAGTTACTGCAGGCGTCACAGTCGAGCAGTGAGAACAAAATAAGATCTGCTAAGATAGGAACAACAATTTTTCTTGTTGCTGTGTTGATGAAGCGCTACGAGATGTTTGAGCTTCAAGTGCAGTTGTGATCATCTCCACTGTGCAGAGCTGACAGAGCACCACACTGTTGTGTTTCTGTGTGAAACACTCCCACAACTTTAGATTCACGTGAGCGATTGTTTGTAGCTGCAGCTCGCGCTCCGGATAAATCCATGCTTTCTGCAGGCGCAGCCACCTTAGCAACGCATCGAATCGCTATACCAACTCTCCATTAGAGCAGACAGAGAGTCGACTCACTGCTATGAGTAAACAGAACCCTTTCCCCAGCCTGAGCTTAAAGGGCCAGCAACAGCCTGCTTAACACAGTGTCTGTGTGTGAATACTGTTCATACTAATACTGGCCTATATCTGTGTGTGTGTGTGTGTGTGTTTAATTTATTTGAAATACAGTTGTGTGATTTATTTTCTGATAGAAAATAAATAGAAAATAAATCAGAGGATAAAAATATCTTCACTTCTCACTTAAAGTAAAAAGGAAATAGTGATTTGATTTATATCGTGATATATATCGATATCGACTGATATGAAAACAATTATCGTGATAAGATTTTTTCCCATATCGGCCAGCCTTAGTCTTGCTAACAACTAGTCTTTCAGTTCTGTTGCAAATCCCTCCTCCCCATAACATTAGAATCATGAACACATCGTCGCTGTCCAAGGGAAAACATATATCAAATTATTTTTCTATATCATTTGAAGAATACAGCTGCCGTTTAGACTGTGTGAAAATTTCTTGATGATTGGACCAGTAGAAATGCTCTAAAATCACTTGGCTCCATCGACTTACATTAAAAGTAAAGTAAACTAGCGCGCTACAGGCTCCTGGCCTCCTGCTTTTCACTTTCATCCATTCTGTTTTTCATCTGGATTTTGAGTGTTGTTGGAATCAGGTGACTGAAAACGACCTATTGTTGAAACCTATTGATACCAACCGTGTTTGTATTAAGCCTTAACTTGCAACTTGTAACAAATAGCTCACAACACTGGGAGTAAGATCAGCTGCCTGTGTGGGCATCTGTGGAGGTTTGACTGGGGAGGGTCACATCTATGGAGCCCATGAGGAAATGAGAAAAAGCCCTTGAGACGCAGAATGATCCCTAGTGACAGACAGAGAGAGAGAGAGAGAGAGAGAGAGAGAGAGAGAGAGAGTGTTTTAGTGTGTTAGCTTCAAAGCAGAACTCCCACACACTGCGGAGAATTAACCTCCACTGAAGGAAGAGAGAGTGGCATTTCTATAATGCTGGAAGAGAAAAGGGAATCTTCATGCGAGGGAAGGCCTGAGGAATAGTGGAGTGATGCAACAGAGTGACATTTCTATCTAGCAAATATATATTCATGATATAAAAGGCGGGTAGTTCAACCAGACTCACCGAGATCATTTGGATGCATAATGTTGCTGCACAGAGTTACTGAAAGTGCTGTGAACATCTGTTGTAGGACAACTTAACAAAAGTGTAAGGGCTACATGATTACTTGATTAAACTCAGTATCAACAATAGGATACAGACTTTGATGCCAACTTGGATTAATTAGTGGGGATAAAATATTTTTTTAATGTACATACTAACCTGATGACGTGTTATTTGGGAAAAATGCACAAAGAACGAGCAAATATTTAATAATACTTAGAATTTGTTAAAAATTGCTTCAGTTTTTGTCATCGTATATAGTTATGATAAAGTATATCATGTAAATTCGCAGTGCTGTGCTTGTGTGATACTATGATCAGCTCACATACTGGGCAAATGAGGATCTGCTCATAATGTTTATGTGTATCATTATTAAGAGAAAATATTTGTATTTTTAAACACTACCTCTGCATTCTCTGTATGAGGGACACGGAAGGCCTTGCTTTTCGTTGTAGTCCTCGCTCAGCGCTGAAATGAATAGGCAAGGAGGATACAGCGAAATACAGAGAAATAAGTACCAATGTAAATGAAACAGAAAACTGAGAGGAGCTTTTAAAAACTCACATTCATTATTCAACAAACTACCACAACGTTCCGTGCTTCAAACAGAATAGATTAAATAAGTAGTAATTAGAAATGGGCCGATCAGTGTTTTTGAGGCCGATTCCGATTACCGATCACCTTTCAGCACGATCGGCCGATAGCCAATACTGATCGAGGGCGGAGTATACGCCACGGCAGGGCTACATGTAGTTATTAGCGCAAGCAAGTCATAAAACATGGTCTAAACTGGTTTATTACCATTTTAAACAAGCTCATGTAAAACTGCATAATATTTTTATTTAAATTAACAGTAAATAAACAAAGTAAATCAGTCATTATACGCAGACAATCTGTAATCATTAAATGTAGATCTTGAATTATTGCTGCTGTACTGTTCGTACCAGTCAGATCTGGTCTGCACGGTGTTCTGGGTTATTAGTTTTGTGCTAGCTGAGTGTGCTAGCTCTGCTGTTTGCTGATACTCACTGTATTCAGCTGCGTGCAGTGTCGTATCAGATTAGTAAGCTTTAGTCAGTCTCTGGAAAATGAATGGATATGTATTTCCACCTAGTGGTTCAGATAGGAATTGCAGGGAGCTGGACAGAGGGGGTTCTCCTCTTCCTGGATAAAACGTTAGCAGGAAATACAGAAATTAGGTTCATTTTAACGCCATTGATCGGCTCTCGGGATCGACTAAATTGGAGAAATATCGGCCGATCGCATATTTTGATTAAAAATCGTCCGATACCGATACATAGCCGATCGATTGTTCCGTGTCTAGTAGTAATGGTATTAAATGCACTTTTTTTACATCGTAAACACATGTTTTAGGATAAGGGCTGTCATGATTAGTTGGCTAAATTCACGGACCCAGACATTGTCCAATGCGGACCAAAACCGATAAACGAGCAGTTCATTTCATCTAGACTACACAAGACTAGTTATAGTTTAGTGTTTTATAAATACTAATATAAATATATATATATATATATATATATATATATATATATATATATATATATATATATATATATATATATATATATATGTGTGTGTGCGCATGTGTGTGTGTGTATATATATATATATATATATATATATATATATATATATATATATATATATATATATATATATATAGAGAGAGAGAGAGAGAGAGAGATAAATGAAACATAAATGACATAAATGAAAGTGGCCAAAAGCATGCTTTTGTAAAGCAGTGCTTTACCTTTCTCATGTAGAGATCTTCGTCTTTCCTGTGTAATACATAAATGTGGGCGTGGTTGTTAAGTGCAGGCTCACTTGGTGCAGCCTGTGTGATAGTGTGTGTCCATGTGTGTGTCTGGGTGTGTCTGAAAGCTTTACTATGATACAGCACTGCAGCAACAGCATACTCCCCCTCCCCGCCCCCACTGTGTGTGTCTGTGTGTGTGTGGATGCTGACTGGGCACAGACTGACCGCACCTTCCTTGTGCCACTCACACACAGTGTATGAAATGTGAACGCAAGCGAAAACTCGCACATGTTTTTCATACAGGAAGAAAATGCTGAAATGTGTTTGATGTTCAAACGCTAGGCTTTGAGCTCTGAATGCTTCATACATAAACACACACACACGCGCTGAGCTTGCAGTTGTCAGCAGAGCGGCACACCTCTTACTGTGTGTGTGGGATGTTCATGTGGACTGCTGCAGTCCTGTTTGTCATGCCTGTCATATTCACACACCCATACAGAACCTCAGTGATAAACAGAGCGTGCATCAGACACCAAGAACAGCAACCGATGCTGTTACGACATTAGTACCGCTGATTCTGATGTTGTTGTGACATTAAATGTACTGATTATGTTGCTGTTAGATCAGTAATTCTGCTGACTTTGATGTTGTTACGGAATTGATTCTGCTGATTCAGATGCTGTTGCAATGTTAATTCTGCCTGTTTTGATTGTTGTGATGATATTAATACTGACTACTAAATCTAATGCAGTTACAAAATGAACTCAGCAGACCTTAATTCTGCTGATGCATGTTATGATGTGAGCAGTTGTGCTGTTGTGGTATTAATTCTGCTGATCTGGATATTGCTAATCAGTTATTTCTGTTGATTCTGATGCTGTTATGACTCTAATTCTGCTGATCCTGACACTAATCCGGATTCTAATTCTGTTATTAATGTTGCACAACTGATTCTGATATGACACAAATTATACTAGTCTGGAGCTTTTATAGCATTAGTTCTGGCGATTCTGAGTTGTACTCATGCTGGTGTCATTAGGAAGTCAGTTCTACTGATTTTAATACATAATTAAATTTCCTCCCCATCTGTAACATTTATTGCTATTATCATTATCCTAAATGTTTGATTCGTGATTGTTCCAATGTTATCGTATAATTTCATTGCAAAGTAATATGTATACATAAATAGATTTATTTTACAGGCTGCAGTCTAGACTTTTGCAGTGTATAAAACTGACACAAACATGGCTAAACATGCAAATCATAACCATATTTGTTAATCTCATACAAAGTTTTAAAAAAACTCCCCAAATTTGAAAGAAACATTCCTTCTTGCTGCAAAACAAGACTGTACACACAAAATTAACATCAAATATTAACAATCGAATGGCGACTCACAGCAAGACGATCCGGGTTCGATTCCCAGTCTGGGCTGTTCTGTGTAGAGTGTGCATGTTCTCCTCATGCTAGAGTGGTTTCCTCCTGGTATTCCGGTGCCTCACACATGCATGTTAGGTTGATCGGTCACTCTAAATTGCTGGTAGGTGTGAGTGAATGTTGGCCATGCGATGGACTGGCGAACTGCCATGGTGTACGTTGTGATTGGCTCCAGGCCCCTCAACTAGCAGATGTTAGTTGAAAACAGTTGATGTTGTTATTAACATCAAATCATATATACAGTGACACACACACTCAAGCACAAAAGCAGTGAAAAAAAATCCAAATGCCATGCATTAGTTTTTTGTCTGTGATGTTATATTTATTAAAAAAAATTTAATTGAAAGAAGATTTGCTGTATGGTTACATGTGTGCATGTCTTGGCATAGCTGTTGCTCTTAAAAATGAGGAGTACTGTTGAACAGAATGTCTGAAAGCCTTAGTAGCCTATGGTCTGGTGGTTCTAAATGACTGACTAAGGGTCATGTGATAAAGCATGTATCATTCTTGTTGATTACTGCCTATATCTATAAGTCACACATGCAGACGCCAGCCTCAGTAGATACTTCACTTCGGAGTTATTCGTTTATATGCTCTAGCACACCTAATTCAACACCTGAGCTCATTATCTTCAGAAGGAGCATACTGTATAGACATGACCAGCGTTTTTACAGTTAGGGCATTTCTCCATCTGTGTTCTATCTGTTGAAACAGTTGTAGCTGTCAGATGTGGTGGCAGAGTAAGCGAAAAAGAACAGGCCAAGGCAGCAAAAGCTGTCCAGTCTGATCTATCCGGCAGTCTGTTGCTTCATCTTCCTAATGAAATGTCAGCATCTTGGTCCAAACCTGTGCTGGATTCTAGCTGCTCTCTCCAATCTGGTGTCGTTCCTATCAGGACTCTTTTTAACTGTGTTTCAGTCCTGGTGTTGAAAAGGGGCTTCCTAGAAAAAGACCACAGGGTTAACTGGTTTTGGGAACAGATGTTATTTAAAGGTACAGACATTGGCACACTGGGAAAGATGAACTGTTGAGTGAACGCACCATGATGAGAACAATATATGATGCATTAAAGGGGACACATTATCAAAGACTTTTTTAATGTTATTGAACATTTGAGTGCTTGGAATGCTTAGCAACCCACAAATTAGGGAACCCATTAATTAACATGGAGTTCAACAAGCTGTTGAGATTTGGCTCCACTTGTTACATGAATTGGGGGATAAGAAATTTCTAACAAGAGACTGATAAATAGGAAGTTGAGTTCAGCCTGATGTGTCTTATTGATGCTTTTCATGCCTACGCCAGTGGAGGTCTGTACCAACTGTTAGTGTTTAAAAAAAACTTTGATTAGTAATTCATTAAGACTCCACAGATCTGTGTTAAGGTATAAAATAAGGGGTAAATGTGCCACTTTTAAGGTTTTCTTAACAGCTAATTTTACAGTTTAACCAAAAATGATAACAGTAGAATCACCTCTCTGGTTCCTTTATGCATTGTATGGCATATAGGCCAACTCTCCACTGTCCTAAATGCACTAATATCTCTAAAGTGCACTAATAATTTAATCAGTAAGCTCGACCTGAGTTCAAGGTAACCAATCAAAAAAGATGATGGGTAAAACTGAACCAGAGAGTGACCGCATGGCTAAACAGTAGCGCAGTTGTACTTGCGTCTCACAGATGTGCTTGCCTAGCAGACACACCGGTGCTGGAACTCTTGGATAAAAAAATATTATTGAGGAGGGCTGAAAACCGGTGGTCTTCCATTGCTGCGTTGTTAAATGGTGCAGGCGGAATGTCCCTGGGAAATGCTCCTATTGCTACTTTAGTTACCTCTGTTGCATGCTTGCACTGGAGTGTCTGGCAAATATCATAAATGTAGTTTATAACAAACAAAGTTGGTTAATCAAATGTACTTCAGTAAGGAGGACTACAAAAGCAGCTGCTGAAAAATGAACATAACAAATATCTATTTTGAGTTCTCTCTGTAGTTTTGGTTTAGTTGTTGTGCAGTTACAATACAACACAGTTCCACACATTGACAGTTTGTGCTTGCACACAGAGGAACTTGACCTTGGCATTTAACCCGTCTGTGCAGTGAAGCACCCACATATACACACAAGTGGGCACACAAAGAGGTGGCCAGCCCGGCGAGCAGTTAGGGGCAGGTGTCTTGCTTATAGGCTCTTTAGTCTTTATATCCTGTTGGTTAAGGGGATGGAACCGGCGACCAGTCACAAAGCTGGTTCCCCAACTTCTAGTCCACAAAGCTAATAGCACAAAGTAATGTCTTCACCATGAAACAACATAAATATCCATCTATACAACAAAAACAAGAATTAGTTTTTGTAAATATTTAAAGCATTTTTTTTTATTTATGTTGGACGAGAAAAGGGTAGCAGTGGAAACCCTCTTGCGATGTCCCAGAGCCTTTTGCTCTGTGCCCTTTCCTCCTCAGCACTGACATTTCTCTGTTCCTCTGCTTCCATTGCTTCTCAGATGTCAGCTTGCTGCCTCTCCATGGTTATCGGCTGCCCACTTTATTAGTAAATGTCAGCTAGCATAGTTAACAAGCACCGGGGGGGGCGACTTTGCTATGAAACCTGGCATGGTCCCTGCGCACTTGGACAAGCAAATTGCAGTAGAACCTTCTGTCCAATGAGAGTGAGGGACTTGAGGAGTCAGGGTTTAATGTAAGGAAGACCTATGATCATGTCAGCTGTTAAAAGATCTGAAGTGATTTCTGGATTTTGGGTGTATTACATTACGAGTCACAGAGATTTATTATCAGTTAATCTGATTGTAAGCTGGATTTAGTTTTTTTGCTTGCCATTTGATTGCGAGCTGCACATTTTGCATCCATACATTATAGAGGTCATGAAGTTCATTCGTCCACACTTATGTGTGTCTGGCTCATGGACAGTGGAATTTTGCCTGGAGTCTCTCTAAATTGAACTGTTTTCTGTGTTTTGCAGACTGACACCAATGCCAGTTATCTCCGAGCCGCCCGGGCTGGGAACTTAGAGAAAGCCCTCGACTACCTAAAGTCTGGAGTCGACATCAACATCTGCAACCAGGTCAGTTGTGCTGTACTTACAAACTTAGCTTAGTGGCGTAGTCAAATGGGTTGTTAGAGGTGGGGAGCCTTTTCCATCAATGGAGGATAGTTCAATGGGTTTCATAAAGACTGTATTGATGAGTTGCATTTCAATTAAATTCCTTTTCAAAGGATTTAGGACCTCAGTTGAACCCCTGAGCGTAGCCAGACTTTTTTTTAGAGTGGTGCTGTTTACAGGTTCAGGGGACCAGATAGCAAACATTATGTCTAAAAGACATTGCAACAATGAGGATAACCACCACCAGCAAAGCTACTGCATGGTAACTTAGACCCAGCCTATCACCATATTCCTAAGGGAAAGTTTTAAATATTATTCATAACACATTCACATTCACATTACCTGTATTTGCTAACATTACTATAACAACATGCAACAGGAAATGTTGGGACTAATGAAAAATACATAGACTAGTTGTTTTTTTGTCAGTTATCTTTGTTATTAGACACTAATAAAATCTAAAATATGTTGTTGTTTTGTTGGTAATTAAAAAAAAGAAGCACTAACATGTTCTGGATTTGTTTTCAACATTTACTGTAAGCGTTCTTGAGTAATGACATGATAATTAGTAATAGCACAGATTTCTTCTTAATTATCATCATGTTTATCATAAGTGGGGAACAGATCTGTTTTTAGGTTTTCTTAGAATAAAATTATATATTATATATTAATACTGGAACTTTGCAGCTCTTTAAAACCAGTGTACAAGAAAAAAAACTAAATAAAAAAAACATGAATGGAAATTATCATTATGCTTGCAGTAGATAATTGTATTTTTTAAAAAAAGTTATAAGATTAATAGCTGAATAATGAGCCTGCGGTTTAAGATGCTTGTCTTTTTCTCCATCTGCATGTAGAATGGCCTGAATGCTCTTCATCTCGCCTCCAAAGAGGGCCATGTGGAGGTAGTGGCACAGCTTATTAAACTGGGAGCCACTGTCGATGCAGCAACAAAGGTAGGCTCAACCTTACAACCTTATAGAATGCTTTTGGCTGCTGCCCAAATCTTGAAGCCAATGATATACATGTCCTGTGTATATCACAGTGAGAACTTGAGCAATGTAATGAGTTTTTCTGGCATCATAGACATAATTCTTGCTGACCCAGCAGATTTCCAGGTTTCGGCTGCCTCCAGATAAGTTATCGATGATTATTAGAAGATCTAGGGTCTATTAGAGTGAGCTAGTATGTGTGTACACTGAGCAGTGGGAATCGTTTCTCAACAAAACCATTTCCAATATAATGATTTTGCACATTCCCTATTTTTCTGCTCAGACGGCAGCCAAAGTTCTGTCTGAAATATATGATCATTTGTCAATAAGCAGTACCTAGTCTTTGAAATTAACCCTTTAGATGCAGTGCTGTAATTAGATGCATAGATAGATAGATAGATAGATAGATAGATAGATAGATAGATAGATAGATAGATAGATAGATAATGCTTAATCTAATACCAAAAAAACAATTATAACATGGACACCTTCATTACACATTCACAGTGCTGGTGGAAAAAGTAAGTGAACCCTTATGCTAATAATTTCAACAAAAGCTAGTCCAATCAATGAAACTAGATTGAAGTGAGGTGTAAAGCTACTTTGACTTATAAAAGACACTCAAACTTTTTTGGAGTTTGCTATTCACAAGAGCATCTGCTGTTGTGAACCATGCCTCACTAAAAAGAGATCTCCAAAGACCCACGATGAAGAATTGTTGATCTGAATAAAACGGGAAAGGACTTTTCAAGACTTTAGGTGTTAACCAGTCCACAGTTAGACAAACTGTCTACAAATGATTTAGTACTGAGTTGACTCCAAAGGCACAACGCAGAATGCTCAGAGAGGTAAAAAAGAACCCTAGTGTAAAAGCTAAAGGCTTGAGGGAATCATTTGAACCGGAAACTGGAAAACATCCCGACCATGAAGTACAGTGGTGGGCACGTTATGATTTAGGGCTGCTTTGCTGCTTTGAGGCCTGGACCGCTTGCCATCATCGAGGGGAAAATGAATTCTCAAGTTTATCAAGGTATCCTACAAAATATTGTCAGGGTGTCTGTCTACCAGCTGAAGTTCAGTAGAAGTAGGACAATGTCCCTAACCATTGAAGTAAATCTACTACAGAATGGCTTTGACAAAAGAAAATCCACCTTTTGGAGTGGCCCAGTCAGAGTGCAGGCCGGAATCCAATAGGGATGCTGTGTAGAGCTGTTCACACCAGACATCCTAAGAATATGGCTGAGCTGAAGCAGGTCTGTAAGGACGAATAGTCCAAAATTCCTCTTGAGCGTTGCGCAGGTCTGATCAGCAGCTACTGGAAACGCTTGTTGAAGGTTATTGCTGCCAAAGGAGGTTAGACCAGTTATTAAATCCAAGGCTTTACTTACTTTTTCCACCAGCACTGTGAATGTTTAATAGATGTGTCCAATACAGACATAAAATATATATACAATATATAATTGTTTGTGTGATATTAGGTTAGACACATTGAGTCTGTCACATTTTATGACCAATTAATGCTGAAAACCAGGTGATTTCAGGGGGTTCACATACTTTTTCTTGCCACTGTATATAGTAAAGCAGGCAGGCAGATAGACAGACAAAGAGACAGACAGACTGAAGCCAGGGACCACTTTTAATAAAGCCTGGTGTTTGCTAGAGTCCGATGCTGTGCGTCCTCCTTTAATAGAGCTCAATATATTAATCACATATCCAAGTATTATTACACTTAACATAAACCTCTATTAAGGATGTGTTTGTATAGTGTCCACCCAGACTTTAAACTCATTACAGAGTGTTTACGATTGTTATTTATGTAATAGGAGCCGACACAGTGCTGGAGGAAGCAGTGCATGTTTGGCAGGGGCCAGCATGAACAGGAATGAAAATACTGGGCACTCGCTTCTGCCTGACTGGGCGCTAACAGGTGTGGAATGCATTAGTCGTTTCCTGATACTCTCACGTCTTTCTGCCCACAGAAAGGAAACACTGCTCTGCATATAGCTTCGCTTGCAGGCCAGGCAGAGGTGGTCAAAGAGCTGGTGACAAACGCGGCCAATGTCAACGCACAGTCTCAGGTAAGACCAGCATCTGCTGTTTAAAACAAGCTGGAGGCCTGGAGGTGTTTCCTGTAGGCACGCATTTCTTCATTTGGGAAGTAAAATAGCTATATATGGGTTTCCTTTACCTGTTGTAGGTGAGGGGTGGGAGTTTCAAAGGGAGAGACACACTTTAAACAGGTTTTTTTGCACTGAACAACAGATCCCTCAGTGACAGCTGCAATAACTGTGCCCCGACCTGTGTGATTTCACAGATTACACTAATAAGTAGCTTTTTAACCGCAGCACTGGGAATAGTTCAGTAGAAAAATGTTACATGATTCATCACCTACCCCAGATGCCAGTCAGTCAGCCAAGATTTGTTTGATATTTCAGGTGCTTATTGAGTTTCGAATGAAAGATGCTAGGCTAATGTTACTAACAAATACAGGATGGTCACCAAACTCATGTTCGCACCCAGACAGCAAGCGTATTGTGTGCCACCTCTGGGTGCCACCTCTGGACCACCCGGATTCACGTTCAAGGTCTTACTAGTTTTTAATCTCCTCAAACAAATTTTAAATGCACAGAGACTTTTATGTTAGAAAATAAATACAAATATTATAAAGAAATAAAAATAAGGTAGTAGAAAATGATTTTGTTGAAAATGCTGTTTCTGATACTAGGAGCTATGCGCTGGGAGAAATTATATAAAAATAATTTATTAAGGATGATGAAATAAATAAATAAATAAATAAATAAATAAATAAATTGGACTGTGAGGGTAAAACAAGCGATAAAAAGCATCCTTCAGTCTAACACTCAGCTTAACCACCGGTGGGCCATCTGGAAAAAAAGCAAACAAAACACCAGTGGAATGCCACATTTATACTGTTAGTGGGCCATTGGTGGTCCGCTATCCTCTTACTATTAAAATAACTGCATTATGGAATGTGCCAGGTGATTTTAGTCAAGGTAGACTGCACCTAGATTTCTTTGTTCTGTTCCTGGCAGACAGTGAATCATTGTGTGTTGTGTTTAAGCCTCTGGCCACTAGATGGCAGTGTTGGAATTTATTTTCAGCTCCACTCCAACATTAACAAGCAGCACAAGGGTGCAGGGCTATTGTAAGCATTGGCTAACCTGTTAATACAGTGGTGTGTTTTGATAGTAGGATTAGAAAAATCTCAATATATTACTTAGCTTGCAGTATCGCAATATATTGTGATATATTGAATCGTGACTGCTGTATCACGATGCGTATTGTATCACCAGGTTCTTGCCAATGCACAGCCCTACTGCGTACTGACATTTTTTATGTATAACACTCACTTTAAAAGCAGTAATATAAAGCAGGAGGTTATGCAAATGATAATGTAGTTAATGTAGTAGATCATTTATCCTAAAAAATTAAAGATCTGTGCTGTTTTACTATATTGTGTTTACATAACTTGTTTCTGTAGCTCTACGATAGATGTAGTAAATAATAAATAATGTAGTAAATAATATTGTAAAGTACATAATGAAAGTTTTGGGCATGTGTGTATGGAGTTAAAATTGGTGACAGTCTAAGTCCAGTGTTTGTTAGCAGAGCTAGCCTAGCATCTCCTACTGTAAACTAAAGAAGCATACATCAGATATCAGACGTCAGACATATTGATGTGCACACAATCTCTTATCCAGCAGCTCTGCCAGCAGCCTCCAGCTGGGTTGGGTCCTATCAATAGCTGCATAGCTACGTGGCTAGCATGGTTAATGAGCGCTGGTGTCTGTGAGGGGAAGCTTGATGTGGCCCCACTGATTTTTCATCCTTAAATGACCCTCAGAGTGGCAGTAGAGCTGGCCGTAGTCCACTGAGTGCCTGTTACTCTTGAAGGTGAAAGAGCTGCAATCATGACTTCTTACATAAACATGCAGTGTGTGTGTATTGATGTGTAAATGTGCATGAGTGAGTGCATGTGAGTGTGGGTGTCTGTGGATATGAGTATGTGGGTTTTAGCTTGGGTGTATGGATGCATGTGAGTGTGTGCGTGTTGGTGTGGATGGGTGTGTATGAGGGTGTGAGCATAGCTGAGTGTGGGTGGGTGTGGATGTGTCAGGATAGGTGTGTGTATGGGTATGGGTGTGGGCATGGATGGGTGGGTGTGTATATGGGTATAGGTGTGGATGGGTGTGAGTGGGTATATAGATGGGTTTATAGAGGGTTTATAGATGTTTTGTGGATGTGAAAAGGTGGTTGGTAGTGTATGGGTGTGTGTGGGTGTGAGTGGGTATCTGTGGATGTGGCTGGATAAGTGTGGACATGGCAGGTGGGTGGATGTGGTAGCTGAGTGAGTGTGGATGTGGCAGGGTGGGTATGGATGTGGCAGGTTGTGTGTATGGGTGAAGATGTGTATGGGTGGGTGAGTGTGAATGTGGCAGGGGGATGGATGTGGCAGCGTGGGTGGATGTGGCTGGGTATGTGTAGATGTGGCAGGTGGGTATGGATGTGGCAGGGTGGGTGGATGTGGCTGGGTATGTGTAGATGTGGCAGGGTGAGTGTGGATGTGGCAGGGTGGGTGGATGTGGCTGGGTATGTGTGGATGTGGCAGGTGGGTTGATGTGGCAGGGTGGGTATGGATGTGGCAAGTTGTGTGTATGGGTGTAGGTGTGGATGGGTGTGGGTGGGTGAGTGTGGATGTGGCAGGGTCGGTGGATGTGGCTGGGTATGTGTGGATGTGTCTGGGTATGTGTGGATGTGGCTGGGTGAGTGTGGATGTGGCATGAGTGTGGACATGGCAGGTGAGTGGGTGTGGATGAGGCAGGTTGTGTCCATATGGGTATAGGTGTGGATGGGTGTGTGTGGATGTGGCAGGTGGATGGATGTGGCAGGGTGGGTGTGGATGTGGCAGGTTGTGTGTATTGGTGTAGGTGTGGATGGGTTTGTGTGGCTGGGTGAGTGTGGATGTGGCAGGTTGTGTGTATGGGTGTAGGTGTGTATAGGTATGTGTGGGTGTGGCTGGGTGAGTGTAGATGTGGCAGGTTGTGTGTATGGGTGTAGGTGTGGATGGGTTTGTGTGGGTGTGGCTGGGTGAGTGTAGATGTGGCAGGTTGTGTGTATGGGTGTAGGTGTGGATGGGTTTGTGTGGCTGCGTGAGTGTAGATGTGGCAGGTTGTGTGTATTGGTGTAGGTGTGGATGGGTTTGTGTGGCTGGGTGAGTGTGGATGTGGCAGGTTGTGTGTATGGGTGTAGGTGTGTATGGGTATGTGTGGGTGTGGCTGGGTGAGTGTAGATGTGGCAGGTTGTGTGTATGGGTGTAGGTGTGGATGGGTTTGTGTGGCTGGGTGAGTGTGGATGTGGCAGGTTGTGTGTATGGGTGTAGGTGTGGATGGGTTTGTGTGGCTGGGTGAGTGTGGATGTGGCAGGTTGTGTGTATGGGTGTAGGTGTGTATAGGTATGTGTGGGTGTGGCTGGGTGAGTGTAGATGTGGCAGGTTGTGTGTATGGGTGTAGGTGTGGATGGGTTTGTGTGGGTGTGGCTGGGTGAGTGTAGATGTGGCAGGTTGTGTGTATTGGTGTAGGTGTGGATGGGTTTGTGTGGCTGGGTGAGTGTGGATGTGGCAGGTTGTGTGTATGGGTGTAGGTGTGGATGGGTTTGTGTGGCTGGGTGAGTGTGGATGTGGCAGCTTTTGTGTATGGGTGTAGGTGTGGATGGGTGTGTGTGGCTGGGTGAGTGTGGATGTTGCAGGTTGTGTGTATGGGTGTAGGTGTGGATGGGTGTGTGTGGCTGGGTGAGTGTGCATGTTGCAGGTTGTGTGTATGGGTGTAGGTGTGGATGGGTTTGTGTGGGTGTGGCTGGGTGAGTGTAGATGTGGCAGGTTGTGTGTATGGGTGTAGGTGTGGATGGGTGTGTGTGGCTGGGTGAGTGTGGATGTTGCAGGTTGTGTGTATGGGTGTAGGTGTGGATGGGTGTGTGTGGCTGGGTGAGTGTGCATGTTGCAGGTTGTGTGTATGGGTGTAGGTGTGGATGGGTGTGTGTGGCTGGGTGAGTGTGGATGTTGCAGGTTGTGTGTATGGGTGTAGGTGTGGATGGGTGTGTGTGGCTGGGTGAGTGTGGATGTTGCAGGTTGTGTGTATGGGTGTAGGTGTGGATGGGTGTGTGTGGCTGGGTGAGTGTGCATGTTGCAGGTTGTGTGTATGGGTGTAGGTGTGGATGGGTTTGTGTGGGTGTGGCTGGGTGAGTGTAGATGTGGCAGGTTGTGTGTATGGGTGTAGGTGTGGATGGGTGTGTGTGGCTGGGTGAGTGTGGATGTTGCAGGTTGTGTGTATGGGTGTAGGTGTGGATGGGTGTGTGTGGCTGGGTGAGTGTGCATGTTGCAGGTTGTGTGTATGGGTGTAGGTGTGGATGGGTGTGTGTGGCTGGGTGAGTGTGGATGTTGCAGGTTGTGTGTATGGGTGTAGGTGTGGATGGGTGTGTGTGGGTGTGGCTGGGTGAGTGTGGATGTCGCAGGCGGGTGGATGTGGCAGGGAGGGTGGGTGCCTTGGTGATTCTAAAAATTAAAAAGTGGGGTTTTTTGTATATAAAACATTAAATATCCATTCATTAAAATTTTATTAGAAATTTTAAAAAAGAGTATTTAAGTAACTGTTTTGTCTGTGCAGGTGAATAAAGTGAAAAAGTACAATATTTTTCCAAACTTGGTATCTACAGTTTGTTTTTATAATAGCTATAATAATATATAATATATAATATATAATAGTTTTTCAGACTAAACTACAATAATATTTTGTTTCACACCTCCAGTATTCAGTATTAGTAGTTGATTGATAGTATCAGATACATCCAGTGATACTGAGGTCTTCTCCCAGTGGAAGGATGACTGTGGATGTTTTCAGATCTGAAGCAAGCGTGTAGCCTGATTTACTGCTCACTCTTGTGAGATGGTATTTTTAAGTACTGTTTATCTGTTGTTGATCAGATAAACAGTAGTCTTCCAGCTCTTGGATAGTTCTTAGGAGTCTTAGTTGCTCCATGTCTTCTAAACAGTTTTTGTTTAAGGAGGGGAAAAGTCAAAGGACTGAATTTTTCTTATATTTATATTCCCCTCCTCCTTTATATAAGTGAATTAGTTTATTTCTAATTTAAAAATGGGTTGACTAGAAATAAAAAGTAAGACTGTCTCTGATGTTTTTTCCAGTTTTTTAATTAAAAAGTGAGGAATGATGCCAACAACAGTAACAACAACATATCAACTTCATACTTGTGAGACATTTTTTAGCCTAGGGGGCCCTACGCAGCTGCTTATAGCAGGAAACAGCCCCGTGTGGGTGGGTGGGAACGTACAATCCCTTTGATGCGCTGAGCTCAGAGTGATGAAACAGTAGCTCTCTTCACAGACACAGACAGCTCGGCATCAGTGAGAGGTGACTTGATTATCTGAAGAGAGGAGAACTCAGGCTTTTCAAGTGCAGCTCATGCAGCAGCAGAAATAGCAGCACTTCTCTAATGAGGGGTCGTGAAGTTCATGGGAAGGTTGTTCTATACCCTCTAAAGGCCAGAGCACAACGACACAGCAAACACAGACACTCTCCAGCATCAGCTCCTGTCCCATGCCTATGTAAGACTTTTTAAGTTCTACCCTGTTCTAGGATTTACACCAGGATTTTCTTGGTTCTAGACTGTTCTTCCACTTCCAATCTTCCCCTCATTATCGCTGTTCTAGAATCTGCCTTATTTACACGGTTCTATACTTCATCTTTTCCTTTTACATTGTTCTAGATTGTTATCCATTCACAATGTCTGAAATGTTTTTTGCGATTCATACTGTTCTGGAATGTTCTCTGCAATCTGCACTGTTCTAGAAGGTTTTCTCTATTTACGTTTGTCTAGAATGGATACCCCCATTTTTTGCTCTGGATTATTTCTCCCCTTCACACTGTTCTCGAATTTTAGTACACATTTCCAGTCAAACGCTTTAGTACACTACAATCCAAACTTTTTAGAACATTTCCAGTCAAACGCTTTAGTACACTACAATCCAAACTTTTTAGAACATTTCCAGTCAAACGCTTTAGTACACTACAATCCAAACTTTTTAGAACATTTCCAGTCAAACGCTTTAGTACACTACAATCCAAACTTTTTAGAACATTTCCAGTCAAACGCTTTAGTACACTACAATCCAAACTTTTTAGAACATTTCCAGCCAAACATTTTAGTACACTACCATCCAAACTTTTTAGAACATTTCCAGCCAAACATTTTAGTACACTACAATCCAAACTTTTTAGAACATTTCCAGCCAAACATTTTAGTACACTACCATCCAAACTTTTTAGAACATTTCCAGCCAAACATTTTAGTACACTACAATCCAAACTTTTTAGAACATTTCCAGCCAAACATTTTAGTACACTACAATCCAAACTTTTTAGAACATTTCCAGCCAAACATTTTAGTACACTACCATCCAAACTTTTTAGAACATTTCCAGCCAAACATTTTAGTACACTACCATCCAAACTTTTTAGAACATTTCCAGCCAAACATTTTAGTACACTACCATCCAAACTTTTTAGAACATTTCCAGTCAAACGCTTTAGTACACTACAATCCAAACTTTTTAGAACATTTCCAGCCAAACATTTTAGTACACTACCATCCAAACTTTTTAGAACATTTCCAGTCAAACATTTTAGTACACTACAATCCAAACTTTTTAGAACATTTCCAGCCAAACATTTTAGTACACTACCATCCAAACTTTTTAGAACATTTCCAGTCAAACGCTTTAGTACACTACCATCCAAACTTTTTAGAACATTTCCAGTCAAACGCTTTAGTACACTACAATCCAAACTTTTTAGAACATTTCCAGCCAAACATTTTAGTACACTACCATCCAAACTTTTTAGAACATTTCCAGTCAAACGCTTTAGTACACTACAATCCAAACTTTTTAGAACATTTCCAGCCAAACATTTTAGATACACTACCAGCCAAACATTTTAGATACACTACCAGCCAAACGTTTTAGAACATTTCCAGCCAAACATTTTAGTACACTACCATCCAAACTTTTTAGAACATTTCCAGCCAAACATTTTAGTACACTACAATCCAAACTTTTTAGAACATTTCCAGTCAAACGCTTTAGTACACTACCATCCAAACTTTTTAGAACATTTCCAGTCAAACGCTTTAGTACACTACAATCCAAACTTTTTAGAACATTTCCAGCCAAACATTTTAGTACACTACCATCCAAACTTTTTAGAACATTTCCAGTCAAACGCTTTAGTACACTACAATCCAAACTTTTTAGAACATTTCCAGCCAAACATTTTAGATACACTACCAGCCAAACATTTTAGAACATTTCCAGCCAAACATTTTAGATACACTACCAGTCAAACATTTTAGTACTCTACCAGCTAAACGTTTTAGAACTCTACCAGTCAAAGCTCTCCGTTTAACAGTCGGTCTAATTCCTATCCCTTACCAGGGGTAATGAGCTTTGGGTAATGACTAAAAGAATGAGATTGCGGAAATCTCAAAGTAGAGCTTCCACTCCTTCACACTGAGATGAGCCAGTTGGTTTTGGCATCTGATTAGGATGTCCCCTGGCAGCCTTCCACTAAAGGTTTACCAGGCATGGCCTAATGGTAAGAGACCTCAAGGTCGTCCGAGGACCCTCTGGATGGATTATATCTCATGTTGGTCCCGGGAGCAGCTCCTTATCCACCTAAAAAGAGCTGGATGAAATTGCAGGGGATAGGGCTGTATGGGCTTCTCGGCTTCCCTATTGCAGCCTTAAGAATTGCTGGATTAAGCAGTTTTAAAAAAGATGTTGATGATGATGATATTTTTTATAACATAGTTTGTTCTACGTGGTAATACTGCACCCTTTTAGTCAGATACTGAAGAAACGTGTTGCAGCAGGCCTGTCAGCAGCTATAAACCAAACAATGTGGAACTAATGAAATAATGAAAAACTCCTGATATGGTGACAGTTTTATAGCTTTGTTTGCACCACAGGAAGTGCTACTGTGTGAATTGTCAGCAGTAAATACATTTTATCTTCAGTGATTCTTTACATTTGTCTTTATTTTGCAGAAAAACAATAGAACATTCAAAATTGGGACACAATAATAAAGTTGGGACACAAGCTACAATAATAATTATGACTATCTCTTATGTTCCACTGCTTAAAAACACACAACTGATACTGTTTGTTCTGGTCTAGTGGAATACATATACAGCCTAACCACCACACAGCAGGAAGTTGTGTGATACAGATCACTATAACACAACGCTGTGGTCTGATTTCACAGAATGGCTTCACACCGCTCTACATGGCTGCCCAGGAGAATCACCTTGATGTTGTACGCTTCCTGCTGGACAACGGCTCCAGCCAGAGCATCGCCACCGAGGTACGCATACATCTACACGTCCAACCACACGCCCACTCGTCTGCTGATCAAAGGACAATACCAGCCTGCCTCCTGGGTTACCAAGCAGTCTGTTACTTTGAACTGTAGCTTAAATCTCTGCATGATGCAGTCACAGCCATCTCACCTCATAGTGTTTAATGGCACTGTCACTGACATAGTGACTCTTCTTATTGCTGCTGCACCACCTGTGCAATACAAGACACTTACACGACACAACTTTAAAGCAACAGTTTGGTGAAAAACATTGCTCTTGTGCCAATTGTGCTTGTTCAGTTATAAGCAAATGCAAATCATTCACCACCGATTATCTTGTTTAAACTAATGTTCATGTAAAATGAGTATGTCCGCTTTTCTCGATGGGTGTGAGCACTAATTATTAGTTTTATTGTCATGTTCTATTTTCATTTTTATAATTGGTATGCTATATAATATTATAACATCAAGTAACCTTACACTCAGAGTTTAGACACACTCCTGCCACGTGTATGTTGGATCATACGGATATGCCAAAAATGAAGTTATGTAATGAAACGTTCGCTGAACGTTCGGGCGCACTCATTTTAACCATACGTGACTTAGATAAGTAAGGGTCGATGTGTTCAGAGTGCTGTGTGGAGACTGTACTTTATCTTAGCTGGCACACAATGTTATTGTTTATGTTCTTCAAAAAGAATGTATCTCTAGAAATATCAGTATGATTGCAATTTATGGAAGTCATTGGGAATACAAGAAGATAACCAGTAGTGTTTTTATTTTAACCTGTTTAACTACCTAATACTACCTATACTACACTGTCAAGCAGTGTGAAACCACAATAGTACTGAACAATTTAAAACATCCTATCTCAGTGAATAGGGAGAACCTAAATCCTCAAAATCGAGAGTCAACATACGGCTTTGAGCATATTTAAAATCAGTGGTAAAATCTGACAGATATCTTATCAATAGTTTGAAGCATTTGGCTCAATAATTTTTAGGGTTACTCTCACTACTGTGCTTGCACAGTTCTCTACTGCAGGCACCATGTTGAGTGTTTTGAGTTTTCACATTCATTTTCCAACCAGTGACCCATGTCTGCATTTAAAACAGGTGGCTATAAACATTCATTCACATTCTTGACACCTGCGTGAGTGTCATAGCTCCAGTGGAAGATTAAATAAGCAAACTTCACACAGCAGGAGCATCACCTAGAACGGGTTTCTGGAATATTTTTTATCCAGCCTCAAATTTTCACCTACTCCTCAAAGAAGAGATAAAAAGAAAGAAAGAAAAAAAAACTCAGCCCAGGTTACATATTTTAAAAGCCCAAATTAGTTGATAAATAGTATGGAAAAAATCACTCATTGAAAACCAAGTCAAGGTTGTACATAAAAAAATACAAAATACACAGTCAGTTCCTGGTAGGTTATCACAGGTATCTGGAGCCATGCTGACTGCAGTGCATCCCACAGCTGCTGGAGTGCCCGTCGGGGAGGATCCATAGAGCGATCCAGGTGGTCCCACAGATGTTCAATGGGGTTCAAGTCAGGGGAATTAGGGGGCTAGGGTAGTATTTGGAAGTCTTGGTCATGTTCTTCCAACCAGTGTCAGACATTGAATTGTCTTGGAAGATCACATCCACCTCAGTCAGTATGTATGGGTGTACATGACCTGCAAAGATTGATTCATAACCAAATCGGTTTAGAGTGCCTTGTATATGGATGAATGGGTCTAGAGAATACCACGAAAACACTCTCCAGACCATAACACTGCCACCGAGTCATAATTATGTGACTCGACTGTGTATGGTATACAAAATATATACTATATTGTAGGCTTTAACAGTGTTTATCAGGTTTCTTGTTTGGTTTTAGGCATAAGGCTTTCACTAAATGACTGTTTTGCTTATAAAATAAAATTAAAGATTAGAGTTAAGAAAAAGTATCATTTTAATAATGTAATTAATGGGAAAACATCTGTTTTCATTAGTTTTTCTGTTACAAACAATGTTCTCATTCTTTTTTTTCCTTTTTTTTCTTTTTTAATTATTTTGTGTGCAGGGCAATCAACATTACTGCACTGACACACAATTGGTTGATGTGTTAAAAGCTCACATTAAATGTAAAAGTATCAACAGCACATGGGCAAATTAAATATATATATATATGTATTCCGGAGAGACGATGCGTTCTATATTGAATTTGACTGAGCCATGGATCTTTATGTACTCTGCCAGCCCCCCTCATGTACTGGCTAATCGACCACATTTACGTTAAAGGGAAGACGGTAGAAGTTCTTGCCAAAGCCTCGCTCTAAAAGCCTGACCCTAGCATCATTTCCAGACAAAAGTAAGGAAGGTTAGAGGAGTTATGCAATGAGGGTATTGAATGTCCTGCTGTGTGAGTAGCTGTGTCACAGAAGGTCGAGAGGGCTTCAGGAGTCCTTGAGAACACATTAAGCCGTTCTGCACAGCCATCGACAACACGTCTGCACCCTCAGACGCAACACATTATGCATGCGGAGGAACATTTCCCTGTTTGAAGTCCCACATTAATAATTCATGCGTACTGGAGCGAGGGAGTTGATCAAAATTCAGGGACGAGGAAAAAAAGATCAGAAGATGAATTCTGATTAATGCTTTTAGACGGAGGAGTTGTTTACATAACACCTTGCTTTTTTCAGTAAATATACTGATGGAACAAGGCGTTAATGATTCATGGATGCTGAAAGAAGGATCCTCTTTTACATTACTCACTGTATGACTGGGGAAAACACTATCATGCAATAATGACGGAACTCCACGGACGAGTGGTCCCCAAGTATGCGTACGTGGGCTTTTTGCATGCTATGACACGTAGCATCTATTCAGAATGTGAACAGGTTTTTTATCATTTTATCATTTTTTACCTAAAAAGCCATGTCATGACAGGGAACTGCACCACATACTACATTGCTGAGAGCCTTGAAGCTGTATTTAACTGGAAACCAGTCACTCAGTTATCCTGTTTAGTAGCAAAGTAGGCTTATGCAAAAGCTATGACCGTATACTGAGTGTAAATAGTTAATAGTCTGCTATGTGGCCAAACGAATATGGATGTACCATCCATATACTGACAGGTGTATAACATCAAGCACATAGCCATGCAGCCCCTTCTAATCTTAGTGACACTTTTATAGGGCACTCACATATGTCGTCACCTACACTACCGCTCAAAGTTTGGGATCACAGTGAAATGTTCTTGTTTTCAATGGAGTATCTTCTTCCTTAACACAACAATGGACTGACGGGTCTCTAAAGAAAGTTGATTCTTTCAGACCATTTTGAGTCGGTCAGCAAGCCATCAACTGCTGATGCTTCAGATACTAAACTAACCTAGAATGTTGTTCTCCCTTTTATACTCACTTATTAGTAGAATGTTTTTCAGCTGTGCATCACAATTAAGCAAGAGTGTCCTAACAACCAATTAGTCCAATAACATCCTTAACTTGGATTGGTGGCCGTACCAGGAGATTCAGACAGAGGACTGAGAATTGCTGATAATAGGACTATATGCAAAATAAGCCTGTATACAAAAATAGACTTTAATACAAACATTTTTATCCTTTAAAAATCATCTGATACACTTACATTAATTGTGAAATGGACAATATTGTTTGTGAATTGCATGAAAATTGCATGAAATGAAATTCTGAAGTAATCCTGAACTTTTGAGCGGTAGTCTATGCCACAAGTCAGTTTATGAAATTTATTCCCCACAATAGTTACACATCTACATGCAACAAGCTCCCCGTTCCAAGTAGCTGCATACAAGCCCAAGATCACTATGTACAATGCCAAGCATCAGCTGAAGTGCCATAAAGCACACCACCAGTGCACTCTGGAACAGTGAGAATGTGTTCTCTGGAGTGACACACTAGCATGATATCTATACCAAAAATTGTAGCCATTTTATTTTGCATCCAGAATGACCAGTCAAGCTACAGATGGCTTCTGTTGTTGTATGTAAAGCTGAGAATGGTAAATTATTTGGGGACTATTTTGCCTCAAGAAAATTGAACCTCATCTAACTGTCGTGCTGCCTCTTTCATGAGGCCGCATATTCATTTTGTGCAAGAACCTTCTATGGAGGAGCATTCAACTCTTAAGACATGTGGTTCCTTTCACCACCACTGTGAGCATTTTACACCAAACTTCTGTAATGGTTTAATTAGGCAGTTGGTGTTTATTACAGTCATAAGAACACTGATATTAGAAAAAATACAAACGTTAGTACAGTGAGCAGTAAATAACCCATTTCCAAACTTCCCCTCCAGGAAGCCCAGTAGTAATTGTAGTTATCATCCAGCAGCTGCTGAGTCACCCTACAAAGCCTGAAATAATAATTTCAAAGTCTGGGATGTCAGGTTGGATGTTGAGGAAGTTTTTAAGACCACCTTAAATGTTTTTATGTATTAACACCGCACACAGGCTCAGAAGGAAGGCCTGGCTTGACGTATATGTCTGAAATGTAAAATGAACATCATACTGATAAAGATATGATAACAACAGTAGATAATTGGCTTGCAGCCTCTAAAAAGCATGTGCTCTTTGAATTCTCGTTCAATAATTAATTAGATTCTGCACAGGACAGGGGTCCAAATCACAACCCACATGCATTTACATATTTCCAGCCAAGGGGTCTCTAAATTCCCAAAATGTACATAATGTAAGTGCCAGACAACAACGAGGTGCCAATGCAACTTCTGTTCAATGAATTATTATATGTAATATATACAGCGCCCGCCACAATTATTGGCACCCCTCGTTAAGATGTGTTCTTAAGCATCTCATAGTTTTTTAATAATTTAAATATATAGGACAATAATGAAAAAAGAGAAAAATCCAAAAGTGCATTTATTCATTGGAAAAAAATACCATATTAAGAAATACTTGTTTTACATGAAATCTTCTGTGACATAATTATTGGCACCTCGATATTAATACTTTGTACAACCCCCTTTTGCCGACAAGACAGTGCTTAATCTTCTCCTATAACCTGGGAGAAGTCCTGGGTCCTCTCCTATGAACTACCCTCTTCAGCTCACAGGCTTTCATTTGAGTTGAGGTCTGGGGACTGAGTTGGCAATGTGAGGAGCTTGGTTTTGTGTCTGGTGAACCATTTTTTGTAGATATTTATGTTTACATTTATGTTTGTAAGTGAGAAAAGGCTTTTTGCGTGCATGCCTCCCAGACAGCTTGTTGGCATGTAGATAGCACCTGATGCTTGTTATGGAGACTTTGTGACCCCAAGATGCTACTCTTTGATGCAATTCTCTAACAGTGATTTTATTTTTCTTACCGTCCTTCTCACTGAGCATGGTAGCAAGATAAACTTGGGTCCTTGTCCAGGCTTGTGCATCTCTGTTCTAGTTGTTTTAAACTTCTTGAAGATTCCTCTGACTGGAGATATGGGCAGGTGTAGGAAAGTGGATTTTTTTTTTGTAGCCATTACCTGACTTATGAAGGTGGACAAACATCAGCCTTACTTGAATGGTGTGTTCTCTTGTCTTTCCCATGTTGAAGAATGCATAAGAGAAATTTTTATACCCCAGTGAACAAGGAAGTGATGAACCGCTAGTTAAAGGTTCCTAGATGCTCTTATCAACCTTATAAACTACAGTAGAAATTACTTTAATTGCTTTAATTACATTTATTTTCTAGGAATTGTTAGGGGTGCCTGTGAAAGAGGTGATTTTATTAAAAAAATTTAAAATAATGATTTTTTAGTCAGGGATTTCAATTATTATAATTATGCTTCTGCAATAAAGAATTTATTTATTTTAAGACTTTAAGCACATTGTAACGAGGGATGCCTATAATTGTGGAGGGCACTGTCAGGTAATGCCACCAATTAGTGTGTTCCTGTCACGTCATGTCCAAAATTTAGAATTAATATATAAAGTATTACAGCACAACATGGTTGCATCACCATTTAAAATGATACTGCGACCTGACTCTGCAGGTTCCTGCCAGCACCTAATGTGTGTTTATCTGTGTGTGTGTGTGTGTGTGTGTAGGATGGCTTCACTCCGCTGGCTGTGGCACTGCAGCAGGGTCATGACCAGGTGGTCTCTCTGCTCCTGGAGAATGACACTAAAGGGAAAGTGCGGCTCCCTGCCCTTCATATTGCTGCTCGCAAAGACGACACCAAGGCTGCTGCGCTACTCTTGCAGAATGACCACAACGCCGATGTTGAGTCAAAGGTAAACAGACCGAACCTGCTGACACACGTCACACTCATGACTTAGAACTTGATGGTGCTGGGTGGACATGCTGCGTATAAATCAATATCATACGGTACAGTTTTTCCTTGAAATCAAATATTTCAGGTGATAATAATTATAGAGGCTCAAGCAAGAACTGTATGATGGTGCTTCGAATGAGCATAATATATTACCATATATTACACATGAAGTCCTCAATGTTGCAGAGGTGCTCAATCCTGATCTTGGAGATCAACCACCCTGGAGAGTTCAAATCCAGCACACCTGGATCTAATGTTCAGACGTTGTTCAAGGCCTTCATTACCTGGATCAGGTGTGATTAGAGCTGGTTGATCTCTAGGACCAGGGTTTTGCTTCCCTGCACTATTGTAGTTCTGTAATGTTAACCCACGTTATGGACCCAGATATTCTTTCCTAAGAATGAATAGAGGAAGCATCTTCAGTTCTTTGGTGCTTTTAAGTGTAATTCCTTTTCTTGCACCATCCAGTTGAGCGCTTGTGGTGTTTTGTGGTGTGCCGTGTTTTTTGGTGTGTGTGTTTGTTTGTTTGTTTTTCTTGTGACTTTCCCTCACCGTGTAGCCACAGCTTTTTTTTTTTTTTTTGTTCATTGTGACTGTGAAACACTAACCGTCCCATTCTCTCCCCTCTCGGCCGGTGGGTGTGCACTGGCGTAGATGATGGTGAATAGAACGACAGAGGTATATATGTGCGCAACGACTCTGCGCCCTTCTCCCACTTGCACCTGGCTGCCCCCTGCTGCTGTTACCGCTGCTGCTGCTGCTACATAACCCCCTTCCCTCTCTGTGTGCTTCGCTTTCCCCTCATTGGTTTGGCTGTTCCCTCGTGTTCGGTAGCACTGGCGCTTGTGGCACTGCAGGGCAAAGGAAAGGGGAGCACGGAGAGTAAAAACACTGCTGAGACGGAGGAGGTCTGCAGGCCTGGAGGTTTTAGGCTGGGCTCACAAGGACATGTAGTTCACCTTCAAAAACGCCACTGTTTTTAATGCAAACAATGATAAATACCAACACCAGTCAATCACGCTGTCCAACAGAGCTGAGTGTATTCTTACTTAACCTTGATATTAGCTAATAGGAGACAGTTCAGTCAACTTCAGTCAGTCATGTTGAATTGGAACAACCACTGCTGTCAACCTATATCACTAGCTGTACAGTCTAAAGGTGTAGTAGGACTGCTGAGTGTTTAAAACTTGCCTACCCAACTTCATGTTCGTATGTTTCCGGCTCATATAGATCTCCACCCACAACTTGGCTTGCCAAGTCCTGTGGATACAGGTTTGAGATAGAAATGAGGGAATCTGGATTTACTGGCTGGTTGATATGACTGAGGAAGTAGCTACTACAGGCGAACAACACATTAGTTTGATACTCTCTGATTTGCAGCATGCATTGTTTGAGTAAAATAACTGATATTTCAAAATCCTCTCAAGTCAGCTTTATGCAGTTGTATGCAAAAGTCTGGGCACACCTTGTAATATTATGTTTGCATGTTGTAAAAATAAGTACACATCCTCTATAAGGGACTCACATCTGCAGTTGTTTATTTGCAATATTTAAAATATTGGGGAAAAAATAGTGCACATTTGGAGTTTAAGGTTTTATTTATCTTTTCTTTTAAAGGATTTATTGTTAATTCCTTGTAGAGGATGTTTTAGAAAATTAAAAGGTATTTTCAGACTTTTACATAAGACTGTATATATAAGAGACAAAAATCATTCATTCTGACTAGAGACATTCTCTTCTTATTTAAATTTATCATGAATTAGTGCTGGATTGATGAATTTCTGGAGCTGAGTTAGCTTTGCCAGGCCTTGCATACTGCAAGTATATGCAAAGCATTACACGTCTGTGTAATATCCCTCAAATCACCACAGCCTGAATTAAAATATTATAGTCCGGATGTATATGCTAGCCATAAGCTCGCAGTTAAACCTACTTTTTGTCTACCTGTCTTCTAGCACTGTTTTTATTAGAGGAAAAACATTACCACGGTGGTGTAGTGGTTAGTACTGTCGCCTCACAGCAAGACGATCCGGGTTGGATTCCCCGTCCGGGCCTTTCTTTGTGGAGTGTGTACTCCGGTTTCAAAACACATGCATGTTAGGTTGATTGGTCACTCTAAATTGCCTGTAGGTGTCGGTGCGTGAGTGAGTGTTGGCCATGCGATGGACTAGCAAACTGTCCATTGTGTACCCCGCCTTCACCTGATGACACTGGGATTGGCTCCAGCCCCCCTGTGACCCCGACTAGTGGGATTAAGCGGCAGATAATGGATCAATGGATGGAAAACATTACCTAAATGAAAGTTTTTTCTCTTTCGCATTCCTGAGTCCTCTCCGATTGAAGTGAATTGAGTTTTCCACCAGCTAAATTATAGTTGGTCTGACTGTGGCTTCCTGTCCATGCATCCTCTATGCTGCATTATGTTAAACAAGGCTACTATTACCGAAGAAGAGGTCATTCACTCTAAAATTATTTACTGTCAGACTTACAGGATGTCCCCTACCAATCCAAATTCCACTTAACTAGGATTTCATGTAGACAAAATAGTCGTTTCTCATTAACAGTGGTTACTTTTAAGTAGTCACATTGATTCACAATTCACAAAATACTGTCTGATTTACATATTAGACAAAACAAGTTACAATAGTCTTAGGTTCTTTTTGGAAAATCAACATATTCAGAACTAGTAGGTTCTCCAGAAAGGCTTGCAGACCTCCTCTAGAGCCCCTCTCTGATGCTGATTTCACTTTAAGTTTGAACCACTCAGCTTCAGAACACTGAGATTTCACTCCACAGGGTTGTACATCACACTTTTCCCCTGCAGGGGCCAGCTCAAAGAACCACTGATGTCTGCAGAGTCAACTCCCCACCGCTCTCTCTCTCTCTCACTCTTTCTTCCTGTTTCTCTCTCTTTCCAAACGTCTGCTTTTTCCGATCTTCCACAGTCAGCATGGTTCCCAGGCCTGTTCCAACTGCACCGTGTTACTGGCCCTAATATACATGCATGACTCACCAGAGACTAAAATATTAAAGGAATATTCCAAAAACAGTTTCCAGGTTTTTTTAAGTCTCTTTCTTTTTGAAATATGAAATGTGTGATCTAAAGCGCAGGTTCCTAAACTTTGCGTCAGTTACACCATTTCAGTCTTAATTATTTGCCCTTGAGATTCTAAGTGAAATGCATGCAAACCTTTTAATGCCTCTGCTTAAATTGCATGTTGTTTATAGCAAGTTAACACATCCTGTACAGGGAACTCAAATATGTACTGGTGCACAGTTTAACATATTGTAAAATTTAAAACATATACTTGGTTGCTATAGTGTAGTGGTCTCTTCTAGGCTGTGGACTAGGGTTAAGTTCCAATACGCCCTTGGGTGAGACTTCTAACACTACCTTCATCTTACCTGTGTCAGTTTTTAAACTATGGATAAGATCATCTACCAAATGCTGTATATGTAAATAATAAAAGATGTCATAATAGACCTTTTTATTGGACTTTTTAAAATTCTGCCAATACGCAGTAATATGTGCATTAAAATGTACTTTGTAATATATGTAATTTGACCAGGGGCACCGCAGACTTTTGACCGTGGGTACTACCTGCCAAGTTAACAAATGTAGAAGTTTTTGCACCACAAAAATTGTCTTATTTCAGAAGCATGCATTAAAAAAACACCTAAATTGTTTTAAAAAACACCAAAAACTCTTGTCAAAACAAAACATTGGAATGTTCCTTTAATTGCTGACACCAGACTGTTCACTAACACCTCTGGGAAATCCTCACAGGCCAGCTAGACTCACAGACTGACTGGACTTATTTTACTGCTTGCTGCTTTTAAGATTATACAGTATTTAACTTACATGGATTGTCATTGGTAAATGAAGTATTGTTTTTGATGAGTTTAAAACTTTCTCCAAAACCAGCACATTGACTCAGCTTTAGCCCTACTATGGGTGGGCAGTTTGACAGTATTTTAACCCTATTGTGATACAATACATCACACAATATGCCGTTTTGATCAAATAGTGGATAAAGTCAGTACTTAAAGAACAAGGACTAACTTTGTGTTTCATCGCAAGTTGTGTTGTCGTTCTGTAGTTGGGTTTTGCCCATATGAGCAACTCTGGGTGTGAGCTACATTTCTCTATGAGAAAAATGAATGGGTCCAGGCTAGATAATGTTTTTTACTGAATGTCACTGAATGTCCTGTGGAGTATGAGCTCATTAAGGATGTAAAACAGGAACATTGCTACACCTGTGCTAATAGCGAGCTATTATTCCCCCACACTGAAATGTTGCACAAAGTCAAGTCAATTATTGAACTTCAGCAGTATTATATGGACCATTCTATGGTATTAGTTCAAGCTTCAGCTCAACAGTAAACAAAGAAAGTTTTTTACAGGGATGTTGAAAGATTTAAGTTTTGTTTTCATGTCACTACTGAAACACTGAAAGTGTATTAGTCAGTAGTTGGTAGAGCATGAGGTTACACAGTGAAGTTAGGTCCCATTGTTTTGAAGTCAGTGGGGAGCATTAAGAGTTGTTACCACCGAAACATATTTTTCTTTTTTTCTTTTTTTTAATAAAAAGTATTCTGTTCTAATGTGCCCAAGCAGCTTTACTGCTACATTTGACAAAGCTCGCTGCTTATTTCGGAGTAGCAAAGTTTTTATTGTAATTCATAAGATCTAGTGACATTCAGTAGAAAAGTCTAATCCAATATAAACTTGTAAAACATCATTTTATCTTAGAGAAATACAGCTTAGACCTATTCAGTTCATCACACTGATTAAAATTAATAAAAACTATTGCAATGCAATTGCAATTCATAAGATCTAGTGACATTCAGTAGAAAAGTCTAATCCAATATAAACTTGTAAAACATCATTTTATCTTAGAGAAATACAGCTTAGACCTATTCAGTTCATCACACTGATTAAAATTAATAAAAACTATTGCAATGCATTCCATGTCTCATGATGTTATATGTTTGCGATCGCCCATCCCTAGTGACCACTAGAACAAAAAATCTGGACATTCAGAAACTATAAACTGTCAGATTTAGTTAGTGTTACTCGATTAAGCTTTATTCATGGCATGTACATAGTATTTATTAGGTGCAGTGCACTGTACATATATGCATGTTTGCACAGCACTCTTCAGATGCACCCCAGACTCCATGACAGCTTCGTGTCTGTCTGTCAGAAACTGCCCGAAGGCTGATGGTGAAGCTTGAGGTTTAAAGCCTAAGGAGCATGCGTCCTTCAAAGCTAACCCTGAGCTTTTGAGCAGCGCCTTGTTTTCAGTTGGCCTGACAGCTGCTGGGCTAAATGTAATGAGTAAAGACAACCGCTGCAGTTTGGGACTGCTTGGATTTTTGAAGGACGCGCGGCTCTTCTCGGCACACTCGAGGTGGTATGTGTATCTGGTTGGCTGGTTGTTCTGTGCCTGGCCCTGTCTCGTGATCCGATGTGCTGGGGTTTGGGGAGGTTGAAGGTGACTCACGGATGCCCCTCAGATGCCATTGACCCCTGTTTTCTCCCTCTAACCCCTGCAGAGCGGCTTCACCCCGCTGCACATTGCTGCACACTACGGCAACATCAACGTGGCTACGCTGCTCCTCAACCGCGGCGCTGCCGTGGACTTCAAAGCCAGGGTAAGTCTTCAGGTCGGAAACGTCACATGAACACCGCCGCAGGGTTGTAATTACTAGTAGGTAGGGCTTTGGATTCAACTCAGTAGAGTGATGTGCAAAACACACATACAAGGTTAAAATAGTAAAAGTTTAAAATGTGTGATGTTTATTATGGTTTGTACAATTTGGAGTAAAGGAAATAGTTATATAAACATGATATCTGAGCAAACCATGACTTTAAAATAGGGCAGTGTAGCTTACAGGGAAACAAGCATATCTCTTTGCAGCTGCTGATGCCAGTCTGTGTGTACACACAGAGCTAAAGCCCCCCAGCTAAAGGAAACATGAGCCCTTAGGTTTGAATGGAATCTGAAGCTTGAGATGTGGACTCAGTATGAGGCCACGTTTAGACTGCAGGAGGGTGTGCGTGTGTGTGTATGGGCGGTGGCATCAGTGGCAGGATATGGATTTTGAAATAAATATTAAAATAAAAAAATGAGGGTAGATATTGTATGCTGTGCTGACGCCAATGAAAGCAGCTTTGTATGCAGTATTATGTGTTACAACTTTCATACAACCCACTTTTATATGTTACAGGCACCTAAACTCAATGTTTAATAGCTTTTATCTTAGGAATAAGTGTGTTCTCACCAGTTAGAACACCAGATATCATTAAAACAGTAAACACAAATACAATAACAAATAGCATGAATATCTTATTTTTAAAGAAATAGATAATATCTTGACCTCCGGTGTGAAGAACAAAGTTCAGTTCCGGATTTGTCCTGGACACCCTAGAAATCGCATGAATTTATTTAGTTTCTTCAGTAGCACACACTGACATAGATAAAACCGCTACTTACTGTATTAAACTATTTGAATGTTTAAAAAAGAAAGTGTTAAGCAGGTATTAATTTATAAAATAATATCCCTATGTTTGCACAGTACTGTATGTCTATTAGTCTGTTCTACACTAGGCAAAGTAACATTACTGCTATCTCCCTGCTTAGGCTTATTCAAATTCAGTGTCTCTAACTCATCTAACTGGATGACATAATGAATGTGTTGTAATTCTACCCTGTTTAGGAATAATCAGTAGGTTGCAGTGCGCCATGACACATGGTAGACATGGTTAGGGTTTTGGGAAGGTGTATATATGTGAGCACAGCAGGATGGACAGCTGTCACTAGGGGGCAGTGTGGCTCAATTCCCAAGTTAGTGTGAGGCACTGCCGGCCTGACTTACCACTGTGCTCTGCAAAGCAAAAAATGAATACCCACTGGGGTCTTAAGTTGCAGTACTTCATGTTAGGGATTTGCAGTGATATCAAAATCATGTCAGTGTCAGCAGATGATCCATTAAAAATGTATCTGTATTGGATGGATGGCCAAATTTGACCTAGAATTGAAACCAGTGTTTGATAAAGCATTTATTGATAGATCTAATTCTATTTTCTGAATTTCATAAATGTGAGTTGTTGGGAATAACATTGGCAGACATATTACCAATATGACCATACTGATTAGGGTTAGGGTTATATTAGGGTTATATTATAAAACATTTAGTGTTGTGCAAACAACCAGAATGTTTAGATGATGTTTGGCTACTGAGCTGTAATATCTGCCTTTTATTCATTGCTTTGCACCTTATATAAACAAAAGGTACATTTATCAGCTATGCTAATCCAGATGGATCTAGTCCCGATAATAAATGTGTTTCCCATAATTCCCATAACAGTGCATCGCTAGATCATACCTCCCATTTTCATTTATAAAATTCAGGGCCCCTGAATGTCTAAACATGGTCCTGTCATTGGCAGATGCAAGTTCACAGTTGTCGGTGGTCAGGAGTTTAAGAGAGTGTTGTTGGCTTTGTTTCTCTCTGTCCACTCTGTCCACTCAGCACAATGTTAGCCAGTGAGCCAACAAGTAGGTGTCTGTTGGTTGACACAGCATAAGTGGTGGTTAAGCTTCTGCAAGCCTGTTGAGCTTTGTAGTGACACTGCTGTAGCAGCACTTTGAGCACATGTAGAAGCACAGGGCTGGCCTTCACCCTCCCAGCTTGGTAGCATCTTGTGAGTTTGGGAGACCTAGCTAGTGGGTGGAGCTGGCAATGTATAAATTGGTGGGTACACAAAAAGCCTTGGGCACATATTAGTTAGATTGTGTTTACTAATTCATTTATAGTAGCTATTGAATAATATGTCTTTAGGTTAATAAGTGTATAATAAGGGGTTTAAGGAGTTAATGAAAAGCAGAGTGAAGTAAGTGTTTGTCTTATAGTTTCTCATTCTTTGTCATCTGTCCTGCCCTGTTACAGAATGACATCACACCACTCCATGTGGCTTCGAAGAGAGGAAACAGTAACACGGTCAAGCTGTTGCTTGAGCGAGGAGCGCGGATCGATGCCAAAACTAAGGTCAGAGCCTCCCACAGTTAAACCAACCAGCCCGGTTTGCTCCTTTTGCACACTATATTTAACCCATAGGAAGTGAGTTCATGTTTTAGGCTTTTCATACACTATGCAGGGAAAAGCTCAGGCTAAGATGGCAGTACATCATTTAGTCTGGACTATTATTAGAAAAAATGGTAATTCTTTCACAGTGCTAAAAAAATCCATTACGAATTGCTAATTACTTATATCAAACTGTAATTGGGTTACCACCTGGAATGATAACTTTCCAAGAAAAGGAAAAAAAGACTTTTTCTTTTTGAACCTTTGTAGAAGATAATAATACAAATCTGATGAAGTTCATTTAAACTGTCACTGAAACCGAAACAGAAAATGAAATCTTTAGTGATCTATATTTGATCAGCTAACTACCAACAAGGCTACTAACCCAGGAAGTGCCACACACCAGTACAAGTTTGAGTCTGACGAATTGGCACTCAGCTAAAACAACCCTGCTGAAAAGAAAAGAGCATTAAAACCAGTATAATAAAAAGCCTGTGGGTTTTGCTTTTCAATGGGAGTTGGGTTAATGGTTACCATTACAGACCACTAGTTTTCTGTAGGACCTGTAGATCACATTAGGAAACGTGTGATCCAATGCATGTAGACTCAGTCCCAGATCACCTGGTAAACCATTAGAATCCTTTACACTTTGATGGCAACCTATTATCAAAACACAAAATAACGCTAGTGGCTATTGGAGACACTAGCAGAAATTCTTAATGATTTCTATTTTTTTTTTTAGCAGCAAGTAACAACAGGTGATAAATATCTGTAAAAAGCTGAAATGAAACTTATTCTTTGGTGTTTATAAGTTTGGCTAAGCTAACAATAGCTGAGGTAATAGGACAAACGTAATGCACAGCACAGGCTTGGTTCCAACTGTCTGGTGCTAAAATGACACTCTGTCTAAAAGCCCAAAGTCGAGTGACTGGCATTAGATTGTAAGCTGTAATTGAACGTCGCCTGTGGTATGTGTAGCACTCAGCCATTGCTGAACTACTGTTACTGTCATGCTTAGTTTTTCCACTGTTTTTCCTGTCTCTGATTTCTTTCTTTTTTTTTCTTTTTTTATTAGTCAATACATAAAATATGAAACCAAATTCCAGAACAACACAATTTTCTTCATTTTTTTCCCCTTAATTACCAAAATAAATAAACAAATAAATAATATTAATAATAATATTAATTCGGATAGAATTTGGATAATCGGGACTGGAAAGATTATCTCTATATAATACTTTAAACTAAATCGGCTGAAGTCGTGCACAAAATAAACTTGAATGTACTTTGCGTATGGCTTTGTCCCACCATTGTTCTGTGAGAGTAGTACCCAGTTCATGTTCCCATGTGCTACTGATTTTAGTAAGAGAATGTTCAGCTAAATCCATGATGTAAATCTTAGATATAGTAGATTTTTGAAAGGGGTCCCAAGCCAAAAGATCCTCCCATGATTGTGTGGTGGGAAGACATTTATAATTTGGAAAAACGGAAGAGATACAGTGTCGGAAGAGATACAGTGTCTTCTGTCCTCTTTCTATTAGCACCACCTGTCAGTTATCTCACACACCACTAATTAATGACTCCCTATAAAAGATAAATGAGAGGGAAATGTTTATTTAGCTTTTCAGACAGGGACTACATATACCACTCATTTTGAAATACCGTCATCATTTATAAACACCACAGTATAACTTACTGCCGTTCCAACTCTTCCGAACACTGTTTATTCGGGGTCCTTTTTAACCCCCTCTTTATTTATTTTATGCCCCAATAACTTTATTAAAAACAAATTTCCCTCCCCTCGCAACGTCCAAAGCACTTACTCACTCGCAATAATCATGCGACACACTCCGCTTGACTCTGATGAATGACAACAATCTCATTACTTCAGGGCAACATGTGCTTGGCATTACTGCTGAGAAATTACACACAGCTGTTGTATGCATCTCTTTTTCCAATGCAGTCCAGACGACAATACATGCTCACGAGGAATGGGCTCTGTTGTTAAGCTTGGCGCAGAAATGGCATGATGGTGCTGTGGGGAGGCGGATGGAGGGTTTCGAAAGTTTTGTGGTTTTCCACTTTCAGGCTGTTGGGGGTTTGGTGTGTGGGGGGGTGCCTTTTCCATAATGTCTGTGCGTCAATATGTGTGCTTGTATGTGTTTTCTCTCTCCAACCTACAGGATGGCCTGACGCCTCTCCATTGTGGAGCAAGAAGTGGACACGAACAGGTCGTGGAGATGCTGCTGGACCGCGGAGCTCCTATTCTGTCCAAGACCAAAGTACTGTCACATTAGTCTTAACCACACACAGATGTGGGCCTTAATGGTGATGAATACGCTGTGTAGTTCATCCTTTCATTTAGTTTTCCATTGCTTCAGTTGTGCCTTAGCTTTCCTGGAATTAGAAAGCTGAAGAAAGTTGCCTAGTCATAGAAGGCTTGACATACTTTTTATAATGTAACATTTGTTGAGTGTCCCAATGCAGCACTGCTTCTAATGCAGGCCAGGGCTTTTGGGAGCTATTGCTTAAGCAAGACTTAACAAACAAGAATTTCACATATTGTTTGTGTTTTACTTCTCAGACCAAGAACTGAGCCTGATACACTGCTTATCAGTCATTACTGTTTAATGCTGATTAGGGATGCACATTTCTTTACAGCTGGTTTGGCTTCTTTTACTATTCTTTGTTGTAAAACACAGCCCTCACACTATGTGGGATAATGCACACCCTAACTCTTTATATATATTTTTTTTATTAGCCAAGGTTCTACTTTAAACAGAATTATTAGCTCTACAGTGGCTAGACTGCTATTTGAAATTCATAAATGAACATAAAATAAATCAAATCAAATGTTCATTCTTACATTCAATTGTTGAAGGCCATTTTTTTTCAGTGAGGTTTAGAGTTTAGCTTAGAAATGTAAGAGTCCAGACTTGGTATAAAAACAAACATTTGTTTATTTACTGCAGAACGGTCTGTCTCCGCTGCACATGGCTACGCAGGGAGACCACCTGAACTGTGTCCAGCTCCTGCTCCATCACGATGTGCCCGTGGACGATGTCACCAACGACTACCTGACCGCCCTGCATGTGGCTGCCCACTGCGGACACTACAAGGTGGCCAAGGTCATTGTGGACAAAAAGGCTAACCCCAACGCGAAAGCATTGGTGAGTGGGCCGTCGACAGCAGAATAATCCATCTACACAGCAGCACAGTGGCGGCCAGTGAGGTCAGTTAATAGCTTTTCACTGAACAAGATGCTACGGTACAGAATTCAGAAGTCAGATCATGTTTACAGGGGGCAGTCGTGGCCTGAAGGATAGGGATCCGGTCTTGTGACCGGAAGGTCGCCGGTTCGATCCCCAGGATCCCCCAGGCCACAACTGAGGTGCCCTTGAGCAAGGCACCTAACCCCAACCGCTCCCCAGGCGCCATGGATAGGGCTGCCCACCGCTCCGGGCACGTGTGTTCACTGCCCCCTAGTGTGTTCACTAGTGTGTGTGTGTGTGTGTGTGTGTGTGTGTGTGTGTATATGTGGGTGTTTCACTGCACGGAGGTCGAATTCCGCTGTGTGCAAAATCACATGTGTCTAAATTCTAAAAATTCTAATTCTAATTACAGACATGTTTAGTGTTCTGCATTAGAACTATGAGGCTTATGTGACTAATGGAGAATGAACCAATTAACATTGTGCAAACATGCAATGTCTAAACCTTTACTTGCTTTCCTTGAACCACATCAGGTAAATTCAAACTTTATATGGAGCTTCACCGAATGTTCTGCGTAATGCTAGCTGTGGAAACGTTAACAGATGGTTACTTATAGAGAAATTTACCAACTTTGTTCACAGTGGTGGTAAAAAGAACCAGAAGTTAAAATCTCTACACGTGCCATGTAGTGCCATGTAGTACAGCGGTGCTGTAGAATGCCAGCAGTGAGAGCTGATAAGAGGCAAATTCACAATTATTTTACACTCTACTGGTATAAACTGAATTAAATAAAGCGATCGGCATTGCTAAGCACACTTGGCATTACTATCTCCTTACAGACTGACATCTAGGGTGTGTCTCAAAACCTAGTGAGCTGCCTACATAGACAGCATTTTACATCATAGTATTCACGCTCCCGGCATGTAGGCTGTCCCAATTCTTAAATACCTGAAACACGCTGTCTACTAAGGCACCTAATTTTGTCCTGATTTTAAACCACTAAGGCAATCCCATGATGCAACGCAGGTAAATCTACGAGCAGTGAAGTGGTTTTAAAATGTGAGTTATTTTGATTTTCTTTGGTGTTTTAATGTGTTTCTTGTCATATAATCACACAAAACTGTATTTTATTATCAAATCTGTAACTAGTCGTTGACCATTTTGCAGTTTTATACTTGAGCCTTTAGCTTGTTTTGGATGCCGGCTAGTAACTTAGCAACCAGCTAAACCACCGGTGGCGTGCTGCGGTGGGCGAAAACAAGCTGTGACGCAGTCTCTCTCTAACTAGAGGGTCTCAGTAATCTGTTTATGAGGAGTGATGAGGAGAGAACGCTGCTACTTAAACAGCTGCCTAGCTAGACAGCCTACTTAGACACTCACTAGGTTTTGAGACACACCCCTAATGTTTATCTACCATATCTATCTTAGTTTATATAAAATAAACGCCTGCCTTTGTGTGAATTTCAAGCCACATGTGATCTACTGTGTGATTCCGTGCTCTCAGTATGGTATTAATGTAGAAATAGAAATATTCAGTGGTGTGCTGTGGCGAGCTGAGGAATTGAACAGTGGTCAGACTTCTTGAGCGAACTGGGGTGCATACTAGTGTGTTGGTATGAGTGCATTAGACACAGCAGTGTCACTGCTGGACTGAGAATAGTGTACCAACCAAAATTGTCCAGAGTGCTGTGGGCAATGCCCTCTGCCAACTGACGATGGACTAGAGAATAACCAACATCTTTTGTCTCTGAATTAACATCTACAAGGTGAACCAACAAGGTAGCAGTTTTTAATAGAGTGGACAGTGAGTACACACAGTGTTACAAAAACTCCAGCAGCACTGCTGTGTGTGATCCACTCATACCAGCACAACACACAGTAACACCACCAGCACCACTGCAGTGCTGAGAATGATTCACCACCTAGATAAGCAATACATTTAAGTAATGTGATCGGATCTTGGCAGATTTCAGTTAGAAAGTCTGCTGTAGAGGATGTGTTAACTTATTTTCACTTAGAAAATCACCAGAACATGTGATATGGACTGCAGTGTGTAAACATTTACAGCTGTATTTCTAAAATAGAACAGAGTACCGAAGCTTACCTACTTTCAAGGACTAACTTGTTACATTAAGCAAGCTTTGTTCCTGAACCGCACCATGGAGATCTGAAAAAAATGCACACACACACACACACTTGGCTGGGGACTGCGAGCGTGCTGTCATGCTCTTAAGTAATTGGAACAGAATGGGCGTGTCGTTGAAGTTTATTGAAGAGAAAAAAAAAACGAGAAGCTGAAAGGAAACTGTAGAAATAAGAGTCTGCCAAACCTCCCCAGCAGCAGAGGCCCAGCATTTTTTCATTCGGCCTGCACACATGTTTATCTGGTACTTTTGAGGGCCGGAAAAAAAAGAGGAAGCCACAGCATTTTCCATACGGCTGCCTTGCTGGAGGGAGCGTGCGAGACTTCTGACTGTCGCTTTTTCTTTCTAGAATGGTTTTACACCACTCCACATCGCCTGCAAGAAGAACAGGATCAAAGTGATGGAGTTACTACTGAAGCATGGAGCGTCCATACAGGCGGTGACAGAGGTGAGAGAGAGAGAGAGACAGAGAGAGACTGAAAGAGTGATATGGCGGCGTGTGTGGTCTGTGTGGTCTATGATTTGCTTTAACTTCTTTATATCTATTGTTGTGAAATATGCTAGAATATATATTCCAGAATGTAATTACACTTTATTGAAAACATTAATTATATGACATACGGCACTGTGCAAAAGTCAGAGACCACCCTTCATTTATTTCATTCCCACTCTGAACAGCCATTAGTAATATATTAGATATAAGGTAATCCACTTGAAAACTGGACACCGAACATCCGTGCAAGACCTGGTAGACCACCAAAACTGTTAAAGGAGCAATTTGTAGGATGACACAACCTGTCTGATTCATACTCCAAACAATAGAGAACAGCTTATCACCAGAACATTGTTGTTTCCTCGTCTAGTAAGAAACAAGGAAAGCACACCCTCTTACTCACTTACTAGTCTAGGAGAAATGTGAGTTCAGCATTAAGCCTCTTCCTTTGTGTTTGCTGCGAGCATCTCCTGCAGTGGAAAACACTGGAAATGTTAACACTTGTTCACTTCTTCTAATGGCCGATTGTGGTTTCATGCCAGTAGCGGGTAGCAGTCAACTTTATGAGTCACTGTTTACTGTTTACTGTTGCTTTTGTTGGCTGCCTGTCCTTAAATGATCTAAACAAGGGCAGAACCTTCAACATGATTGGTAAGGGGTTGGACAACACTGTCAGGGTAGCAGTGCTACTTCTTGCTCTCATGTTGGACTGATAGCAGACTGGACACTACAGTGACTCACTAACGCTGCGTGAGCAACCAAGTGGTATTGTAAGATAGGACAGGCAGGGGCTAACTGGTTAGCATGCTAACTTTAGTAGTTATCTCTGCAACACTATATTCATCTTTAACCGTCAAAACAGCTTTTACTACACATTTTATTTGCTAATTTAGTTCATATTGGAATATCGAAAGCTTAAATCTTTGATTTTGATTGAGACATAGGAGAAACTCCAGCTCCAATCTTGCTCCAGATTGGAAAAAAAATCCACTGCCGTTTGTGTTCATCCTTCCATTCGATGCTATGGGTATGAAAGAACATGTTGTCTGAGAAAAGAAAAGTCCAACTGATTGAAATTCAGAGGTGTGAAAAAAATATTTCTGCAGATATCTTGATACCAAAAACTGATAGTTCTCCTGTGGACACACCAAATCCTAAGAAAAAAGATCTTATATTTAGTCGTTATATAATTTATTGTTTCATTTGTTTCTGAATAGCTTGTACAGAATGGTTGTTTTGCCTGGAAATGAAATCAATTCAAATTGGTCTCAGACTTTGAAACGGCACTGCATATAATAAAACATATTTTTTAATGGTTGTTTCCAACTTCTTTTGATGCTGTGAGAGCTTGTTAGTGTAGAGCTGACACAACACAGCAGCGCGTAAATGTGCAGTGAGGTAATGCTAATTCAAGCCTTCGCTTCCTAGCACTTCAAAGGTACACGTTTCTGACTCTCTCTCTTTTCTTCCTCCACCAGTCGGGTCTCACGCCGATTCATGTGGCTGCCTTCATGGGACACGAAAACATTGTGACTCAGTTGATGAATCACGGCGCGTCGCCAAACACAACCAACGTTGTGAGTACTGGACCGTGCCCCCCAAGCCCGTCTTCTGGTCAGAGCCTTTCATGAGGCGCCGCCAGCTAGCTAATCGCTAAAAAGGAGGTTGATAATGTTTAAGCAAAAACAACGGAAAGAATTCCTTCCCCTGTCTGAGACCTGTCATTGGCCGGCATTTTCCCTCAGGCCTTGTTTCCCCACTGTCCCGATGCAATAAGACCTTTTAGGGTAATAACAGTCTTGCTCGTTGTGCTTAAACAGGGGTGTGAGCGCAGGTCTGGCCTGCTAACACTCCTGTAATTACAGTTCCAGCCCAGCAGTCAGACTATAATCATACACAACTGTCCCCCCCGCGCCCCCACCCCATGCCGGTCAGACATCAGGCCACTCATTTCATAGAAACAAGCTTTGGGCTGCATGTGGGGTGCAGCTAATCGCAGCAGTTGTAATAAAGAGAGGAAAGAGCTGGATGGGAGGGAAAAGGGGCTGGCTTTAGTTAATACGCACACATGCACACCCTTACAGGACAAGGGCTCAGTTGGTAGTGCACTGGTACCTCTTTCTACAAGCCTTTGTGTTGAGTTGCTTGTGTGTGTGTGTGTGTGTGCGTGCTACAGAGGGGAGAGACGGCGCTCCACATGGCTGCCAGGGCCGGACAGGCAGGAGTGGTCAAATACCTGGTCCAGAACGGAGCACATGTCGACGCCAAGTCCAAGGTAAGACAAATAAAATCTTTATGCTTTAATGGTTGGTCATCTGACCGCGCAAATATATCAGTGCGCTGTAAGAAAGGCTGGCAAAACTTTGATGCAACTAGCTGTAGCTTGTGAGTTGCCTGCAACAAAATGCCTGTGCAACACGGCAAGAAAGATATTGTCACTCCACTAGTTAGTACCTGTGGAAGGTTCTATTACTGATACTCACTGATACTTAACATTCTTGCTATAAATACACCTTAGTGTATTTTAAAACTTTTATTATCCGTATGTATGTCCTTATCTATTTTTTTTTTAATTATATATTTTTTAAACCTGTTTTGTCTGTCAAAAAGTAAACTGCATGAATGAAACAGAAAAAAGTACAGACGAAAATGAGGTGTTATGATAACGGATGACTGCTGTTATTGTTTTTAGCTATAGGACATTTGAGGAAGTCAGAATATACTGATGAAGGTTTACATCAAATTAAATACATTATTTTTCACAATGTCATGTTGACATAAGGCCAATGATAATTTATCGTTATTGTGATAAATATAAAATAAAAAAGTATGTTTCTTTGGGCACTTTGTTTATATGGCAGTGATGATTAATTGAGTTTAGTGCAGTTCACATTGTGAAACAAATAAACTAATTAACTAATAGCACTTGTATGGCACCAAGGGTTCTATTTTATCTGCTCAGACTAATTGGGTCTCAGAAATTATTATTGTGAGGCATATTGTGTATTGCAAAAAATGTGTGATGTGCGTAAATACACACAAGTACCGCCCACCCTTATATTGGCCTAGTCTGCATTATCTGAAGGATGGTGGCATCACCTGATATTTTTAGTCTTCGGTAGACAAATCTCTAAAATGTATTTTATTTTGCTGAACTGAAAAATAGCATTTACATAAAACACATCATCTAGAATAATGTCATTTACTGTATTATTTGTTTATTAAAATATTTAATGTTAAAATAACTTAAAAATAATAACTGGACCCAGCATTAGTCAGGCTTGCGTGATCTGATTAGTTATTCCTACACATTTAGAGATCATTCGGATTGTCATGAATGTGTCTGTGTGTGTGCGTAGGATGACCAGACCCCGCTGCATATCTCCAGTCGTCTGGGAAAGCCTGATATCGTTCAGCAGCTGCTGCAGAATGGAGCATCTCCCGACTCCACCACCACGTCAGGATACACACCCCTGCACCTGGCTGCCCGCGAGGGACACAAAGACGTGGCGTCAATCCTGCTTGAGCAGGGTGCTTCATTGGGCATCACCACCAAGGTCAGTTACACCCAGACACACATGACAAAAGAAGCAGGGCTTGTCTTTCTCTGTCGTATTCATTGCCGCCTGTGGTTAGCTGATATGAACTAGCTTTAACACATTAAACTGTGAACTGCTGTTTAAGGCCATGAAGCTATGGTCTTATGCTAAAGTTTGAATAACCCTCGTCAAATGCATTACATGCATTACATTACCTGCTATGTGGTGGTCCTATGAGGCTCCTGACCAATGAGGGACAGGGGGAAAATGTTAAGAAAGTATGCAGAGACAGTAATTGAGGTGTTGTTAGTGATATGACGGGTGAATGTATATTGCTCACTCATGTCTAGATTCTAGGGGGCAGTCGTGAGCTGAAGGTTAGGGATCTGGTCTTGTCACCAGAAGGTTGCCAGTTCGATCCCTTAGACCAGCAGGACATGATTGAAGTGCCCTTGAGCAAGGCACCTAATCTTCAACTGCTCCCTAGGCGCTGTGAATGAGGCTGCCCACCACTTTGAGCAAGTGTGCTCACTGCCCCCTGGTGTGCATGTTCACTACTGGGTGTTTCACTGCATGGATGGGTTAAATGCAGCGGTCAAATTACGGTGTGTGCAAACACAAGAGGTTCTTAATTCTAATTCTGCAGTGCTACTGACTTCTGAGTTGCTCTACCATGTTTTTGAGTCATGGGCTGCTGCAGGTCAGGCTTGTCTGCTTGTCTGGTATCTCTGGAGGTGGTTCACACTGGTCAGCATGGATTCTGGCCACAGCCAGCTGTGCTGTGTGGGAGACAGAGCCACAAGTTTCCTGAATAGATTTTCCACTGGCCTCTCAGCGCTTTAGGGTGTCAACGCTCTGCCAGCAGACACTACTTTTTAAAGAACTCCTAGTTCATTAAGGTATTGACTGATGAGCTCTCTTCTTTCTTACTATGGCCAGCACAGAGAGAATATAAGAATAATTGGATGAAAGATCTAATTCTTTTCTCTTTGTCCCTGATGTACTTGATCAGCTAAGACATGTTTGGCGTCTGAAGTTTGCTTCTTTCATTTTGCACTTCAGCCGTGTGACTAATGTAGCTGAAAGATGTAATGAAAGCTTATATTCACCAAGTAGCAAACCGCATGCTTAAAGTGGTACAAATTTGTTTTTAAATATAAGCATCACTTCTAAACGTTAGGCGGTGCAACGTTTGCAAAGGACTTCCAACCATGGCATTGCATCATGAAGGTCACTTAGAGTGTTCTCTATGTTGCAATAGCTTGGTCATTCTGTTTCTTTAAAAGGGTGTCAGAATAAAAGCCCCTTGTTTGTAATTGTGCCACATGAATTTAAGGTTTTGAGTTTAAGGAGATGAATACTTTAAAAATTGCTATGTTCTGCAGTATGTTTTTAAAGGTTTCACACATGCAGTTTGAAGAGTTATATGTAGAGATGGAAGGAGCGATCAGCTATGTATTGGGATCGGCCGATTTTTAATCAAAATATGTGATGGGTGATCGGCTGATATTTCTCCAATGTAGCCGATCCCGAGAGCCAACCAATGGCGTTAAACAAATAAGTTTAATTTCTGTATTTCCAGCTAGCGTTTCGTTGAAACCCCCTCCGGCCAGGTCCTTGCAATTCCTATCTGAACCGCTAGGTGGAAACACATACCCTTTCATTTTCCACAGACTGACTAAAGCAGTGGCCTCGCGAGAACAGTTTGCGTTGCGTCCGTCTGGCAGCTTGTTGCCGTATGTGACACAGACTCATCCAGAGCGTTTTTAAAATCTGTAAAATTAACCGTGTCTCGTTGAGGAACCAAGACATTTAACACTTCTAATCTGATACGACACTGCACACAGCTGTATAAAGTGAGTATCAGCAAACAGCAGAGCTAGCACGCGCAGCTAGCACAAAACCAACAACCCAGAACACCATACAGAACAGATCTGACCGGTATGAACAGCAGCTCAGATTTTTGACTGCATTTATTTAATTAGCTTTTTTCGTTTTAAATTAGGTGTCTAAATCGAATGATTGTAGTATTCGTGATATTTGTTTGATTTACTTTATTTATTTACTTAATTTTGTTAAAAATATTATGCTGTTTCACATGAGCTTGTTAAAAATTGTAATAAACCAGTTTAAACCATGTTTCATGACGTGCTTGCGCTAATAACTACATGTAGCCCCGCCGTGGCATATAGCTCCGTCCTCTATCGGAATCGGCCTCAAAAACGTTGATCGGTCCATCTCTAGTTATATGACAAAATTTTTAACAATTGACTTAATTTGCCTATGGTTACTGTCCAAAGAAAAATAAGTAGCTCCCTTTTTTGGAATTTTATACATTTCTATATCAGTTGTTCTTTACACTGTGCGAAACTTTTATGATGATTGGACAAACAGAAATGCTCTAAAATTGCTTGTAATAAAATCTTTTATGTTGAGATTAAATAACTTTTTTGCCTCTTAGGTAAAGTTACTATTTAAAAGGTTGTTGGCTTTCTTTGGACAGTAACAATATATGGCATGAAGGTGGCACTCCCTGACATTTTAAGACTTTTTAAATACTCTGAAAATAAATATTTACATAATGTGGTTCGATATGTATTACACCTTTGTTAAATAACTTAAAATGAATATAATTGACCCAAAAATTTATGTCATGTCATTGACCCACCGGTTATTAACATCCATTTTGATTGATGTAATCTGGAGTGGCTTTCAATTACACTGTGTTACCATGTGTCTCCAGTGAACACGTATGTTTAATTTCATCACTGGTCCATGAGTCTGTGTTTAAGTGCATTTAGGAGCTGTTACAAATGTTTACATTTCATGGATTGCCATTCATAAGCAGAGAAAATATACAAAGAAAGGAGCTACATAGCTGCGTAGGTCTCTCCTGTGATAACTTCATTATGCAGTTCATTTAGCAGTCCTGAAATGCTTCACTACAGACTACAGATGCTATGTTGCAGAGGTGGGAGTAAGCCACACATGTGCAAGTCATAAGCAAGTCTCAAGTCTTAAGCTTGAAATGTACTATTATTATTATTTATTATAAGCTTCAAGTCTCAAGCAAGTCCCAAGTCACTTTGGAAAAATTAAAGCAAGTCAAGTCAAGTCAAGTCCCTGCTATAAGTCAAGCATGTTTCAAGTCAAGTTATATAAATTATTATGCCCTAACTCCAGTTTCCACATATAAATCACTTAAAAGACAGCAGTCATGAAGAACTTTGAATTTTATCTCATCTGTAAAAAGCTGTTTATCATATGAGTGTCATTGTTTTCTTGTTACAGTGCAGACAAAGTAAAGTAATGTGGAAGAACTAGGCTACTACATGTTTATAACGTGGATATTTAATCATCATTTAAACAATACAAAGGGATGAAGAGTACAACTAAACACATACAAATCAATGCTGTTAGTCATCAAAACCCACACACTACACAAAACGAATGATACAACACACACTTTCATGTTATACAAGTGAACAAGGATCCCATCCGACACCTCCTGAACCTAAACCCTCTGGGAGTTTCTATCTAGACTGCTACACTACACAGAAAAAGCAGAGAGAAAGAAAAGAATGTATTAATGTATATTTGTCTATTTTCACGCCAAGGGAGTTTGGCCTAATATGGTTGAAAAACACTTACATTAGAATAAAGGCAAGTCATAGTTAATATTAATAAAAATTAAGATAAAATCCAAAAAATACTATTTTTTGAGTAGAGAAGTGTTAACTGTTTTCATCTCCTATAACCAAACTTCTCTTTCATGAAGCCAGGTATTGTTTGTAGTTTATCATCCTATCATCCTATAAATAGTGGATGGCTTGAAGAAATCTAGGCTATGACTGGGAGAAATCTGGTAACAAAGCTTTATACTAGCTTGACACATATCAAATATTAATGTGAAAATAAGCTTTTTTTTATTTTACTGTACCAGTGCTTGTTTGTATTTGCTTACCTCGTGTATGCAACCTATATACGTAAATGATGTGTATATTCATCTCAGACAGTCTGTAAAGTCTGGTTCAACTTGGCTGTCACTAGCTGACAGTCTTTTAGTCTTTCGGGTCTTCTTTTGGTCTTGTGTCTCGCTCAACCGTAAACAGACACTGGTGTGTTCAGCTGACTGCTGACTTATGAGAAGGTGTCTGAATGAATTTATTAATACAGGAATTATAGCTGATGCAATTTAGTAAGAGTTATAATTATAGTTTACTGCTATAAATTAATATACTAATAGCAAAGTGTGGTTCTATTTTGGTCACAGACATAGTTTAAGACATAGTTTACCAAATTAAACATTAACCCTGGAACTGTGGACATAGCTAACACCAACGTTATATCTAGCACTAACTCATTAGGACTCAATTACAAAGTCTTTAAAATAATGTTAAAGTTAACAGAATACCGCAAGCCCAAAATCATATCACTTACTGAAGTCAAATGTTATTAATATTTTGTCTTCTCAATAAATAAACATTTGGAGTCATCTGTTCCAAATGCAGGTCAAGTCTCAAGCCATGGTTACCAAGTTAAAGTCAAGTCAAGTCTTTTGTCAATGTTAATCAAGCAAGTCCTTATACTTATAGTTGGACTCAAGTCTGACTATCTCCACCTCTGCTATGTTATCGTATGCATCATCTACAACCTTTTACAACACCTAGAAAAGTGATTTAAATGATCGAATGGATCATATTCACACATAACATTCACCCTGTCCACATATGATCGGAGCACCTAAGACATGATGCCAGCAGGGAATGGGGCTTATGTGATTTTTATAACAATATATTATATCAATATATTATTATCCTCCAGAGCAAGACTGAAGATGCAAACTCCAGACATCAAATATGCTACAGCAGGAGAGTGCACTCTTTCATTTTGGCTCGCACTTCTCACAGAATAAAGGAGGTGATCCATCATAGCACACGATAGAGCTGTTATAAGATGACTAAGCAGTTTGGAGGAACTGAGGCTCTTTTTTTGTATGTAGAAGTGTTAAATCTGTTGTTCTGTAGAGCTGTTATTCATTTCAAGGTGTTAAGGAAGAGGTCAGGACTAGCACAGCAGAACAGAAGGTGTTTAGCATAGTACTGTGAAATGTTTTATGACTGATTAATGTTCCTTTGTGGTGGAATTACTGTCAGCTTGAGGCTGATTAGTTTGTAAAACTGTGTGTGTTTTATGCAAGGCTTGTATGTGTGTAAGCATTGGGAAGAGTCTGGGATTTCGGGCAAATTTGAATAAGGCATTCTCTAATAGTAACCCTAACAACTCTATAAGCTGCCACAGACTGAGTGGACAAATGCAGCACCAGGATGATGATATGTAGCTGAGTGGCATAGTGGCACAGTGGGTAGCGCTGCCACCTCATCCCATTCCCCGTCCAACTATTCAGCCGAGTTCTCCCCATATCTATGTAGGTTCTTTCTGGGAGCTCTTTCTTCCCACAGTGCAAACACATGCAGTCAGGCGAGTTGGAGGTACTAAATTGCCCCAAGGTGTCAGTGTGTATGTCTGTATGTCGTGATGAAGTGGCAACCTGTCCAGGATGATTCCTGCCTTCGGCCTAACGAGCGCTGGGATAGCACACCTACCCTAAGTTTTAGCAAGTTTGTGAAGTTACTGTCACTTACTAAAGAATACTGTGATTAGTAACATGCAGTATACCAGCTGTTTGTCCTCGGGTACAAGTTTTCTAATAACCATTAGACTGGTAGGCCATAAATACGTTGTGCTGGCAATGTCCCATTTAGCTGAGCGGCTAAATGTTATAGTGTTATAGTAACATTTCAAATGAAAATGAAGTCAAAGCAACCCTGTGGTCACCTTTCACTGTTTACTACTTTCTTTGACTGAAGTGTTTGGATGGTTGCTCTTTTGGACTAGTCTAACATGATTTTTTTAGGATAAGTTTTAGAAAATTATATTGTCATTATTTTATTTATACAGTATATTGTACAGTTTTGTTTCTGATAAGTGTTAACATTAATTTTGTAAGCATATAAAATAGATTAATTTATTTTTAAAAATAGTTAAATTTGTAATAAAAAACTGTAATCTATTTTTTTAAACTTTATTGCACTAAACCTATAAGAGTATTGTTTATCGGTGCTTTCAGTGTGCTATAACTGCAGAGGCCCTTTCTTGATTCTTGAATGTATGACATTAGAGAGAAGCTCATTTTCATATGTAAACCCTCATTGACAGTGACTTTTCAAACTTTCAAGACCGTTATGTATGTGTGCAGCGCTCAGGGCTTTCAGTTGACCACCTCAGTCTGTGCGTGTGTGTGTGAAGGTGACCCCCATTAAAGTAGACTGATGACGCACCCACACAGCTTGAAACATCTGTCAGATAGTTGTCTGTGTCCTCTTTTGGGTTTGTTAAGCCACATATTCCCATCTATGACGCAGAAACCATTGCAGAGGTTTTCTACAGATGAGACATCATTCACACAGCTCTCCACTCTCCTCCTCAATCGCTGCAGCTGAAAAACCCAAATCTTTTTTCGTCCAGCGTGCTTCTTGTCTCTGTCTCTGTGACGGATGTACCTAGCCAAACATGGCTGAAAAGCTGCCAAGTCTGGTGGCGTGGGAATGTGCTGAGGGAGGAAGAACTGATTGATCGTGCTTGCTGGAGCCGTGACCTCATGCTACACCTCTCACCGTCTAGAGTACTAGAGGTTTAGCATAATGTAAATTTCACGTTACAGCATGTTTTTCGATACAGACTTTGATACAGAACAGAGATGCAAACAACTTCATCTTTTTATTCATTTATTTTTTGGTCATTCCCAGTATGCTATTTTTTAAAATAATTTTTTAAATCCATAAAATAATAGTAAAGAATATAAACAAAAGCACAGTAACTATACAGAAGTAAGAAAAACTGGAAACCGCAGGTCTGTGTCAGTGATAAATAAACTGAGCACTACAAGTTTATTTGCTGTTGTGTTTTTGTATAAAGCACAGTCTCTTACCTTCTGACTGAAATGAGTTGGAGAGGAACTGCAGAGATGCCTCTACTCCCAGCTCACTAACTGAATAGAGCTATACTCCACAACCAGGTAGCGGTGCAAGTCGGAAGCTGTTAATATCCCTACAGAGCGGGTTATTTGCTTTGCTGCTAAGACGTATGTTTTCACCACAAGGCTGAACTTGGCTTCCTGCTTGCCAACTTATTATTAAAATTTTCCATTCCATCGTGTAACATGTCACGGCTGCTCCATTTAAGGCGGAAAGGAAAAGTTGAATAAGAAGCTGGAGTTAGAAACTCTAACGCTGTGTTTCCTCCTCACTCCAGAAGCTGAGACATCTCAGTGGCCAGAATGTGATACCTTTATTAACGTCAGCAATCTTGTGACGTTCGACGCTCTCCTCTTTCTGTGTCATTCTTGGCTGTTTAACTACACGTGGAGTCTTCTGTTTTCTTCTCTCCCAGTCTATATTCTTCTCCCCAGATTATACTGTTTTACAAAGAATGTTCCTCTCATTCATTATTATTATTTATTGGCGCTTTTTTGTTCTATAGCTGCACTTTGTAGTATCTGCAACCTTGACACAAAGTTTACCGTCCAGTGCATGCCACCGTTTAGCCACCTGCAGTAGTAGTTCTTTATCTTAGGACAAAGCTGTTTAGAACCATAACCAATATGAATGATGCAGGTTCTACACTGTCCTCAGTTCTTAAATATGAGAACTGTGTGAAAACAATGGGGGTGACCATTGACTATTACCAGTATTAGAATGTTTGCCTGCTTGGGGCTTGCTTAGTGGAGAAGAAAAGGCCTAAACAGTGTCATTATGTTGGCAGCGTAAGAGTGACCTATACTTTGGCTCTCGCACGCTTGGTGAAAATAGATCTGTTACACCACTGTTTCACCTTTGGCTGTAAACCCAAACGGCCTTGAGTTTCTCAACGGGGAGGGAAATTGTGCAACACGGATGAGGGTGTTTCTCTCCATCACACTCACTGTTCTGCCCAATGCGGCTTGTTTGTCGCAATCTCTTAACCCCTCTCCACACCCCACCCATGATAGTGTCCGTTTACAGAAACGAGACTGATAACAGGTTCTGACTGTTTTTTTTAAACCTGTTTTTCACAGAAGGGATTCACTCCACTACATGTTGCAGCTAAATACGGGAAGATCGAGGTAGCCAACCTCCTGCTGCAGAAGAGAGCCCCCCCAGATGCATCTGGAAAGGTAATGCGACCCAGTAGGAAACTGATCCTGCCTGCCTCTGATGCGTGATGTGTATATCCTGTCAAGGTTTATTGTGTCATTGCTGTCTTATTACCTTTTCTATTACAACAGGAACAAGAGCACAGTGAACAGTGGAAAACGGAAAACGTTTTTTTCCCACCTTTTCCAAATTATGGCCTGTTTTCTAAGTACTTACGCGCTGCTCTTTTCTGAGAAGGGAAAATTGAAGTCAGGATCCTTTGCACCTTTCAATCTGTGGTGTAATGAGTGGAGAGGTTTTATAACCACTACTGGTGCGGCCCACTGAGACTATAAGCATGACATGAGACCAGAGCTATTAGACCGTTACATAACCACCTCTACAGTGCAATACGCCTTCTAATCTTCATCCTCATTGCTCTGTGGAAATGTCCAGCTGTTGCTGTGCAGTAGTGTAGAAATGTATTCGTTCATAAAACAAGTGCAGATACCGCTACTCTTTGTTTTGGGTGTGACAGCACTGCACTCATAGATTTCCTGTTTTAATGATTCTGTTGTTGAGAAATCTATATTTCAAGGTAAGAGGCAGTACAAACGCAGAAGCACAATATTCCACAACAGTTACAATTACAAAACAACAGTAACCTGTAACTTGTGAGGGACTACCCTATGTTAAGAAAGGAAGCTGGTAGGTAGGGTGCAAGTGAAAGTCAGTATGTAAAAACATAAACATATTGAAAGAAGATGACAAAAAAAAACAAATGAAGAGGTAACAAGAAACTTGTTAATAGGAATCTATCATAAAGATATACATACAAAGCCAAGGGAAGCCCAGAATCATCACAAGGTGTATAAATACTGAGTAAAACTAATAAGACATGCCTGGGAATACACAAACAGCGTGTTAACAGACAAGCCACAGGTGCAAGATGTGATAAAGGGGTGGAGCTAATGAAGAGCATGGAAACATAGTGAGACAGGAAAGCCAAAACAAATGCACATGACAAAAGAAGGGAAAACAGACAATAACAAAAATAAGGTAGGGCATAATATCACAACTGGTTTACTGCCTCATGGTCACTGAAGCTGCTGTGGTTAAGGGCTGAATAACGAATTCTTAAGAAACCCCTGGTGGTACCACAGCTATCCGAGACGAAGTCCAAGAGAGCAGAATTGGGCAATTGAGGTTCTGTCTGTGTGTAGCATGGTCCTCTCTCTCCTTAAACACCTAGCATGATGCTAGCCAGCGCAGGCGTCTGCTAACTGAGCTAACAGAATTGGTAGCTAGCTCCTCTAAGTGCTTTCCGCTGTACACTGGCATTGCATTAGCAGCCATTTGAAAAAGATGCAGGGGCTGGCTTTACATTATTCGGAGACTGTCTTGTGCTAACCCTCACCCTCTTAGTGCTGTGACTGGACCAAGTTAGTGGATAGAATTGGACATGACTAAAATTGGTAAAAAAAAAAAAAAAAAAAAAGCTAGTGAAAATATAGATAAATATATAAACAAATAAACAAATAAAATAAATAAACAAAGGAAGAAGTTTGCTAAATGCAAATAAACCCAAGCCTAAACTTGGGTTACTGAGCCAATGAACCTCTGAAATGACTAAACAGATATTCAGAATGTAGTGAATCTGGTGAAAGGCTGCTGGTACTCTTTCACACGTTGTTTGCTTCACTATTAATCACATGCAAATATGTGTTTGTGTGTGTGTACACGTGTGTGTGTGGATGGGTGCTTGTAGAGCGGACTAACTCCACTGCATGTAGCTGCGCACTATGATAACCAGAAAGTGGCACTTCTTCTCCTGGACCAGGGAGCCTCCCCGCATGCTGCTGCCAAGGTACTACACACACATACACTCTCAGACACGCTCAAACACTCATGTACCTACTAGCACATAAGACTGATGGCCATGTTGAGTATTTTTGTGGTGAAATATATGTTGTGCTGAATTTATTGTCTGTTACATGAACCATTAGGCAGTCATTAATTTTGCGTGTCAGTCAAACAGCCTCCTCCTTTCAAAGTGAGCAGTTCTGGGCTATGTTGAGCAACACAACCTACCAGACTCTCTGGTGATAGTCAGTAGTATAGTTCAAGTGATTACAGCAATGGAACCCTAGTGACATGCCATCATCCTACATTCAGTTGTAATTCAAAGTTTAATGTTAGATGGCTTTCTAGTTTTTGTTTGGTTTCAGACAGCATACACTTTTAGTAGATTTTACAAGCCATACAGACAGTTATGCAGTTAGTTGAGCACTCGTGCCCATCTCTAATACATGCATACCCATCCCTATCACATACAGTTCATAGACAACCCCAGTTGGACCCAGACACATATGCTTCCAGTCCACATTCCTTTCTTTTTCCATCATACCACTTCCAGTCCAAACCTCAACCTCAAAAGTGTGTGTTTATGTCCTCATTCACACCCCCCTTCAAGCTTGGTGGAAGTTCTAACAACCTCACACTGCTGCTGATGTTAACTCTGGTGCATTGAAAGTTCCCAGTAATGAACAATCCACTCTCCAGGGTCTCTCAGGATAACTGACCATGGCCAAGCAGCATAGCAAACCAATTACAGGCTCTTGTCAGAAAATGTTTGCAGCATGCTGAGATGTTTTAGATGTTTTCTTTTCTCATCTCACTGGACACACACACATTCATACACACACACACACACACAGAGAAAACGCATACACACATAACTGTATATGTATCAGTAACCGAGTAACTGATTCCCTGATGAGATGACTGCAAACTCAAAGCATCTTCTCGTCAAATGACTCACTGCTTTTATTCAAAGGGCAGCCTCGTGGGCCTGAAACACTAGCTAGGATGTGATGCATAGTGCTGTTTTGGGTTTGGTTAGGTAATAGATTGGTTAAAGTATCTGTATAATTAAAAAATATGAATTTTACACATTTGGTGTCAGAAGCCAATTAGGCTTTGCTCTGGATCTACAAAGCTGAGCTAAGCAGTGGAGACTCAATCTGCATACACACTTACCTTTAAGAAAGTGTACACACACTTACCTGTATCTGGAATTACAGTGGCGAGGAAAAAGTATATGAACTCTTTGAAATGACCTGGTTTTCTGCATTAATTGGTCATAAAACATGATCTGATCCGTATCTGAATGGCTGGTATAGCAGACAGGTCACCCCTAGCTTTCCACAGCCCAGCACAGAGTACACATATAACCACATACACATCTGAAACTCTGTCATTTCCCAGACTTAAATCTGGTGTTATGCTCCGCTGATGGCCATTTAATACATCACTCTATTTTAGTATTATAAAACATGTCTATTAATTTACACTGTCTTCTCTGAAACATTAGTTATGTTTGTACACACGTATTTACTGCATTTAGAGTATGTACACGACCAGTGAACCATTTTTCAATCTGTTCCCCCCTAGTTTTTTGTTTGTTTGAGCTTAAAAAGAAGCACGCATGTGTTGGTACTTTACAGCTATTTGCATTGTTTTTGTCCTTCCCCAAGCGAGTCCACTGGGGTCCCTCAGTGAAGATGGTGACCCAGTTCTCTCTTTTGTTCCCCTCGTGTCGAGCAATTACCAGAACTGAAGTGTGGAGAAGTCTGGCTGACATGTGGTTAGCCAAGGCCAGCCTTCACTGCTGTTACATCACTGCTGGTGCTGGCCTCCACCTTCACTTACATTTAGAAGACTCTTTCTTCCTCTCTCCTTTCTCTCCAAACCCAACATGCAGTTTTTCGTTCCTCATCAGATCCTGCCATCACCCAACACCAGTTCTGTCAAGTTATGACGAGTGGGCTGCCGTTACTATTTTGGAAATGCCATAAATCTACAGGCAACAGCAGCACTGGTGGTTTTGGCAGTTCATGGCTTTAACAGTCATCCTGCTGGGCAACATGGGAAATGTACCACTCTGCCGTCTGGGCTCCTTACATGTAGGACCTTAACACTCGTAAAGGAGTGATGTAGAAAAACTACTCTTTAGTTTTGCCTGAGAGATTACCGACAACCTCTGTGATTTTTATCCAGTATGAATCTGAGATGTTCACAGTTTTTACTACAGAAGTCTGTAGTCTGATCAGTAATTATTCCAGAGAGAATTACCACCTATAACTCACTCCTATAAACACGGAACTCCTCAGTAATAATAATCCAGCTCAAATCCAAATCCACATCTCAGTAATGTAATAACCAAACCGGGTAATAGCTTCTTGCATGAATTTTCTCGTTCCACCTTAAATGGTGTCGCAGTTCCATGCTGGGGCCCGAGACAGCATAATAACTGCTTCACAATTTAAGATGGAATTGGAAAATCCAAACAAGATCACAACACCCAGCGTGCAGGCATTTACCCCAGCAATATGCGACAGGCGCCACACTTCACAATTCTGATGTAGATGTCTGCACGATGATGCTGTGATCCAGGATGTTTGGTGTAATCTGGGGGTAAATTACAGAGATTCTTTATCCAGTACGAATCAGGCAGTCAAGTCACCCACTTATTACATTACCGCACCTCCTCTGGTAAAAGTAGTCCTGCTTGAATAGGGTTTAAGGCTCCCCTTCCAGCCTTTCATTTCCACCCTTTCATTTCTGCATAATTCATTCATTAAGTAAGCAAAGTCATTCAGATTGGTTTGATATGAATAAGTAAACTGTAGAGACACGTCTTGTCTAGAACACAGACGGTTTTATTTATTTACTGTTCACAATGACCAGTGAATCTACACGTCTTCAGAGTTTTTATATGTTGATGCTAATAATTGTGAAATAGAAGTAAATCCCAAAATATTTTCTTGAGGGACTTTCTTGGCTTGCAGCCCCCTGCACATCGTCTCTGTTTCAAAAAAGATGTGGTAAGCCAACAGCTTATCAAAACAATTGCAAACCAATATTTTAACCCTTGGTGTAAAAAAACTTCAGAGAAATTAAGCACTACTTAACTTCAGGTGTCTGGTTCCTGTTACCACCACTGTGAACAGTTGTGACTCTAGCTTTCTTTAGATTCTCTCAATTTCAAACCACTCTGAAAGACTTTCCATTAAGTTGAATCTGTGGAATTTCTGAGTTCAGTGGCTCTGTCTGAGGTAATGGAAACTGAACTTTTTCAACAATGATTGTTGAGGGTCTGATTGGTCATTTCTTTGATAACTTAACTGGGTGTAATTTGTTTGTTGATGTTCATTGATTTCAAAATTCAAACGCCCCCTGAGGGCAGATCTGAATGTTAATATTACTTTGTTTTCATTTAATAATAAAAAACAAATGTGTGTTGTTTAGTTTATGTATTCAGTTGATTGTAAGTGGTAGGTTTTATGTTCTTGTCTCAGATTTGCCACACCTCATTTAGGTCTTGAAAAAGTCTTGGACTTGGCCGAGACTTCATGTGTCCAGGTCTCTGCCTCGAATCGGGCTTGCTTCAAATGGTGTTGAACCTGGTCTGGTTCTCATTATCGCCTCATTTCTGCTCTCTCTCTCTCTCTCTCTCTCTCTCTCTCTCTTAGAACGGCTATACACCTCTGCACATAGCTGCCAAGAAGAATCAGATGGAGATCGCCACCACACTGCTTGAGTACGGAGCAGACACAAATGCCATTACTCGACAGGGCATCAGTCCTCTTCACCTCGCTGCCCAGGAGGGCAATGTGGACATGGTCACCCTCCTTATGGCACGTGATGCCACTATCAGCCTTGGAAACAAGGTGACTGCATCTCACAAATACTTACCAGAGACTGATTTACTTATTATAAAGATTTATGACCCTGTTTGTTTACAATAAGCCATAATTACTGTATGTAAGTGTAATACTGGCCCAAAAGCCTGTGAACATACCTCTGAATTATTGAGTTCAGATGTTTCATGAGAGCGTGTCCTACCAGGAATGCATGATGCTAACAGTAAAGTTTGGTGGAGGAGGGATAATGTTGTCTTTTTAGGATCTGGGCCCAGACCCTTAGTTCCAGGGGCGGGTACTGTTAATGCTACAGCATACAAAGGCATTTTATATTATTTTAAGTGCTTTCATGTTTATGGCAACAGCTTGGCGTGGACAAACTGTTACAGCTGATTGAGCCACTCCATATTATAGCCTGTGATTTTGGAATGGGATGATGCAAGCTCATATTGGTCTGATGGTCAGGTGTCCACATACTTTGGGCCATCATTTTGTGCATCTGTGAACAGTACATTAGGTGTTGTAGTGTAAAAGTGTTCTGCTGTATTAGTTTAGAGCATTAGCAGTTCTACAGCACTACTGCGGCTTAAATCTCAGAGCGCACACTAGCTTTTCAATCTCTACATGATAAAATGGTTTGTGCTTATGTGTTTCAGAGTGGGCTGACCCCTCTTCACTTGGTGGCGCAGGAGGACAAAGTGAACGTGGCGGAGGTGCTGGTTAACCACGGTGCCACCATAGACCCTGAAACCAAGGTATGTCGCAGGACTAAGCGTGACATTTCAGTGGCAAAGCAGTCGCAACCATCCAAAATCCAGACCTAATGAAAAATGCGAATTACAGTAGACGCATCACACGTGGGGGAAACACTCTGACTGTGTAATACACACACACTCAGAGTCTGGCCAGTGTCCTCATGCCTCGCTGCAGGTCATTCATGCATAAACAAGGAGCTGCTGAAGGTCACTCGGTGCAGCTCCAGCCAGAAAGAGAGAGTGACTCATGTGGCCAGTGTGCCGATCGATAACTCCACAGACCACAAAGTGCACAATCACTCAGAGCTTTCCACACAGCCACACGGCGGCACAACGAGATTAAGGAAGTCCACAGAATAAAGTTCAGTCTTCACAGAGCACTGAAGATAAAAGGAGAAATCAAAGGAAGCGTGAGATTAAAGTGGGCTGAACTGAACTGCAGCCACGAGAACAGCACTTTATGAGAACTGTGAATAGAATCTGTACCATGTGCCTTCAACTATCGTTGGTGCCACAAGGGAAGATTGTCATTTTGGTGCCTACATATGCCTAGCCCAAGAGCAGCGCAGCATTGGCAGCAGTGGGCAGTGACAGGTAGGGTAAGTGCGTGGGGGCAATTACCAGTGATTTCCAGTTAAGCCTGGACTTTGAACCTGAGGCCTTCTGATTGCTGGTCTTGCTGTCCTGTGGTTAGGCTGCTGGCCACCCTGTTAAACTCAACTGCTCACGTTTCAGTATCAGGCAAACAAAAAAGGGTCACACGTATTGGATCTGCCAAAGGAAGGTTAAGGTGACTTGTGTTACATTTTAGGAGTAGTCTTTCCTCTCCATTGCTTTTAAGACATTCAACATGGTGGCTCAACAAGCTTTAGCAGTTGCATGGATGATCTAATCCCATCACTTGTGTAATACAGACAGATGAACACATGGGCCATTGGAAGTTCAGTGTACAGAACTATTGGATGTGCAGGTTATGAGCATGTGCATGAATGAGAAAATGCGTTAAACATATTCATTTGATGGTAGGATCACACAGAAAGTGGGTGTAGATATTGTGAGCATGCTGTCAAAATGCGATTTATGAAAAATAGAAATATAGAGTCATGTTATTATGTACATCAGCAAGACTACAAACTGCAAGTCTGAACAGCTATGCTTAATTTGCTAAAGTTTGAGCAGCCAGCAGCAGAGCCTATGTTTTTGTTTTTTGCTTTTTTATTTTCTCTTAAATTCAGCCCCAGAGATTGAGTGTTCAGAAAACATGCCAATGGAACGTATTTTCACAGGCTCTGAATGTTAATATGGGCTGTATGAAAGAGTTTAATGACTTCAAACGTGGCACTATCATCAGATACTACTGTTGCCACAAGTAGGTTTTCTGAAATACCTGCTCTTTAATATGTGCCCTAGTCAACATTAAGCGCTGATACTGTGAAATGGAAGTGTTTACAAGCAACAACAGCTCAGCTATGAAACAGTAGGTGTATAAGTAAACTGTTCTGTCTTCTTTTGCATCATTTACTACAGTTCCAAACTGCCTCTGAGTGATCTGTGTGTCACAGGCTTCATGTAATAAATTTGTATGGCTGAACTTAAGCATAAAATCACTATACATAGTGTCAAATGTCTGCTGGAGTGGTGGACTGGACTCGCTGGACTCGATATGCAATGTATATGAAATATGAAATATACAGTAACATTAGTGGGCACTTAAGCTAAACCTCAAACTGCAACCCTTCAATGGTCATCTTCATATGCTAGCCGAGATACCAATACTCTGACCACATGACCGTTAATGATATACATTTGCGATATCAGTCTTTGGGTATTGGAAATTTAATAACTCCAAGACAGTATAACAGCAGCAGCATTGAATGTCCCCTGCATATCGTCGCTGTCCAGTGAAAAACAAGTATCTTTAAAATTGCAACTTTACAGGAGAGACCAAAAACATACGTTACTTTCAATGTAAGCCAATGTAACCAGATTTTTTTTCCAAGCTTTTTTGCACTTCTATTGGTTCATTCATCATAAATTTCTTACACAGTGTAAATGACCATTGGCGTGTTCAAATGATGTAGAAAACTCAAAATCGACAAAAATGGAGAGGCATGTTTTTTACAATATATATAGATATATGTATATATGGTGCTTTTCGGCATTACTCAGCCGAAGAAATGTAAGATTTTAGAGGGGAATCTTAGTACAAAAGCACGGACGGGATGTAGAAGAAGCAGATATGGCATGAAAAATTCATGCATGTACAGCCAGAAATATTACCCAGTGATATTCACTGATACTCACTCAATGAATTATGTTCTCTGTCTTTATCTCACTCTCTTTCTCTCTCTCTCTCTCTCTCTCTCTCTCCTTCTCTCTCTCTGCAGATGGGGTACACTCCACTGCATGTCGCCTGTCACTATGGCAACGTGAAGATGGTGCACTTCCTCCTGAAGAACCAGGCTAAAGTCAATGCCAAAACAAAGGTGACTATAAATTGCAGCATCCCTGCAAATGTATATGACACAAATTACATGTTGACCATATTTTCAAAGCAAATAATAAGTTTACACATTCTCTACAAGGTTGATTTGACTCAATCCTGCAGGGTTGGATTTGACAGCACAACGTCATCTGTCTTCACACATTCAAGTCACACACACACATGCAAAACGCATAAACAAGGTTCAGCTCAATGTTTAGTGTTAGTAATGTTACTCTAATGAAGATATGATGATGGTAGATGGATGTTTGACTGTGATGTGCCTGCATGTTCATTATAAAATATTCAATGTCTTTTCTGCTCTCTGCTTGTCTTCTGTGTAGAATGGGTACACACCCCTGCACCAGGCTGCACAGCAAGGCCATACACACATCATTAACCTCCTATTGCAGCACGGAGCCTCCCCCAACGAACTCACAGTGGTGAGTGGATTTGTAACGAGCAGATGAGATTCAGCGAGAGTTTTGAGACCAACACCATGCCATTCAGGAAGCGTACATATTGCACACATTTTTGTGTGGACTTTCAACCCAGCACTCTTTATATCAAGCTGTTATTTTCTAATAAGATTATCAATATCAGGGTGTTTGTCAGTAAAGCAAATCAAAAGTTTAAGGAGTCCCACAAACTCTTTTCATACTAGCTCACTGTAGACAATGCCATTAGATCTGCGGTCCTCCGTAATACAGATGAAACTCGCTACTGTTGCTTTTCCATGATGGAAAGTAGTCACCATTGGCTGTTTTGTGTAAAGCATAAGCATATCATTGAGCTAAGCAAATCAGTTTGCCTTTGATGACATTCTTTTTATTTGGGTTTTGTTTTTTTGTTTTTTTATTGCACGTACAGCATGGTCAGATTCCGAAAGATGAAGATGCCTTAACATGAGCACGCTGTTCAGGTTGTGTATGTAAAGACAAAGATAGTGCAGCTTTTATCACTAAATATGCTAGGCTAATGTTAGGTCCAGAAACAGTTCAAATAGTTGTTTTTTGGTGTACTACCATGTTGGCACATCATCCACTGAAAATGATAATAGCACTTATAAAAGACAACAAGCAACGGTATGCAGTGTTATAGCTGGTAGCTGTAGTTTCACCTCAGAAGCTCATCTGAAGCGGTCTATGTTATGCTACTCATCTAAAACACAAACTTACTGATTTCACTTCATTCATTTAAATCACGCTCTGATTGATGGAGAAACATCAGTGCAGTCACCTAAAATTTTAAACCTCAGCTCTACATTTGGTCCAATGGACCACTAACCATATATTAATTAACAGTAGTTGAACAGATAGTTAAATTTAAAAATGAGTCAGAGCTTATTGGGTTCACTGGGCTTTCTTCACTGCAGAACGGAAACACGGCTTTGTCCATCGCCAGGCGGCTGGGTTACATCTCGGTGGTGGACACCCTCAAGGTTGTGACGGAGGAGACCCTGACCACACTGGTGAGACTCCAGCTGCACACCATACAGAAATACAGCACATTCACATTCTAGTCAGCTCTGTTCATCAAACCAAGGCCTTGGAAGTTTGAGTTATCGATCAAATCCAGGGATTTCTTTATCAGACGGAACTCTCATAAAATAGTAACATAAAATAATTGCCCTGTCTTAAACACGTGAGTAAAAACATTATAAGGAGATTAAAAAGAATATTAAAGAGAAATACTGAAAATATGTTTATTTCATTTAGTAGAATTAGCAATCTGCTAAATCGTGATATTCTTAAAATCAAGGATAGGCAATGCTAGCTAGCTAACATAAAGTAAATACAGTTATGTCCTGCTGTTTATGGGCTTGGTTGGCACATGGATCTCGGGGTTGATTCCCAAGGGTCGGCTTTTATGTTGTTTTCGGTTATACACTGCTCATCTACTAAATAACACAACTACAATGTTGTATTTGTATTCAATTAACAGGAAAGTTGTTTTTACCTCCAAGCTGTAGGTCATTTGACGATATGTGAGTCTGCCTCAAGATAAAAATAACAGAGTTCTCTATTCAAACTACTCATGAATGAAGTGAGTAGAGGACCTCTTCTTTTACTGGAGTAGTATTTTACAAAGGGTATCTCTGCTGGCACCATGTTGGTGCTGGTTGGCACGAGTGCCCAACATGAATGTAGTCATGAATGCTATGTTTTCTGATATTAAAAGTTTTCGTTTTGTTCAGCTAACATGCTTAGCTTTCATTTGCTGCGGGGTTATTTCACATGTAAAGTTCGCCTCATGTTCACAAGGGATTGCATGTTTTTCCTCATGTGATTACACCTTTTTGCATGTAAAGTGTACAAGAACAGCATGTGTTTCTTTACATGTGAAATGTGTGCCAATGAAACACGCTCCCCCTACATCAAAACTCAGGCAAGCTTTAAATGATGAGGAACGTCTTGTAGTAAGAAGAGTAAATCTGCATACAGTTAAATGAACAGGAAACGAGGGTAGATGTGCTAATATAAGTTCAAATAGAAATCATCGTCTTCTAAATTGCATCTGAAGTTTCCCCTGTTGAGACCAGTTGATTAAACTGGACAGAAAAGAGCTGCTGGCAAACAGCAGCCCGGCTCGATTCAGCCGTGCCAGACCAGCCATTAAAACCAGTGAAGACATCAGGCTAAGCTGTTTCAGTGGTTCTGTGACGTTGCTCTTTTGCAGACGGTAACCGAGAAGCATAAGATGAACGTTCCAGAAACAATGAATGAAGTTCTGGACATGTCCGATGACGAAGGTAAGCTTTCTGCGTGTGCTGCTTCCGCACCATCAAACTGTAACCGTTATCTTTCTCTGTTCATTTATTATTGTTTCTGTATTATTTTGGTTAATCCACTTACATGGATATTACTTCTAACACTTCATGTTTAAATTGTACAGTTTGTAGAGCCAATGTACCCGAAATGCTCAATGAGGACTATATTTCAGATGTTGAAGAAGGTATTTTCTTGTTCAATTTCTTTGTCTTTGAAGCTCTTCTGTAGATGCTCTGAGCTTTTGTGCTGTTCTTTATTTCCACTTACCCAAAAACTAACCGAATTTCTTTACTTTGTTGTCATGGGTGCTTTTCTGCGGCTGTCCGCCTGATATGGCCTACGTCCTGGTTGCTAGGCACACCCTACTTGGATATGAAATGCATGAATATGCAAATATTGCTTTTGTGCTGCACATGTTAACTCTCGCCGCTGGGATTTCTTTAAAACTGTATTTGGGGGCGATTGACATTGCACTCACGTACCCACTCTGTAAACACTGGCTCAATAGGCAAGAGTGTTTTCTTAGGGGAAAATAAGGCCGGGCTCTGAAGCACTCAGCTCTGTGGACAAAGTCTTCCATACGTTTGTTTGACCACCTTGGCTCTGACCCATTCTGTAGCCAAAGTGAAAGAGGAGAGGGAGTTAAGTAGCAGCACCGGTCCCGTCGTTTAGCCTTAATTAGTTTCACTTGTTGGGCTCTGTTTGCGGATATCACAACTCTTGTGTTTTAGAGAAGTGTTATACTTCATTTAAAGGCTGCGCGTGGAAGGACTTTATAACACATGCATATGCTCTTGTGAATTATTAGTAAAGATCTTTTAAATGTTTTTCTTTTGCACACTGTTAAATTATTGTATACAGTCTTGAGATTGCTTTTTACCCATCATACAGATCAAATGACCGACATTAGAATATTTCTATTAACAAAGTTATGCAAAGTTGAATTGGATGTAATAATTGGATGTACTTTTTCAATACTTTTAAACACAATAGTTAACACAGTTTGTTGTACATGTTCATAACATAGCATATGAGTACACATGCAACTACGTTGCGCAGGTTATTGTTGCAACAAAAAAAAATATTTTATTAGCATTTACTACTATTTTAGGCTTTTTAAAATCAGTAACTGGTACATGCTCAAATGTCTTGATCAACTTATATGAAGACAAGTATCCTTGTAACTTAAAGATTAGTAATAATTAACTAATTAAACAAGAAAGAAGTAGTAATTCATTTACTGATGACCTCAATAGCACATCTCATTAATACATTTTCAAGCATACTTACAAATGATATATTTTCATTGGGTGACCAGCATCAGGAAGGTTGTAAGTTCGAATCACTGGACTGACTAGGGACTGACCTGGTTGAACTCTTGAGCAAGGCTCTTAAGCCCACACGCCACTCCCAATGTGTTCTTATCTAGGCCTCTGCTTTATAAGTTCTGCTTGTGAATGAGGCTTTGTAACAATAGACTTTGTTTATCAATAGAAGTTTCTTCTTGAAATCAGATTCATGTGTGCAGAACTGTTGACACACGGGTGCCATTGAATGTGGTTAGATTATTTTCTCACCCAAGAACGAATCCCAAGTAAGAAAACGTCTTTGTTCTTAAGAACGATTGAAGCCAATGATACATCAGCTGTGTAAGGTTTTTCCCTATTGCCAGGAAAGTGTGGAAGGAAATCAGTTGCTGTTTTTGTTGGAAACATTTTCATTATTGGCCTAAGAATAAGGATAAAAACACTTTTTAGACTTTTAACAGACACCCGTCTTTAAACCTAATTCTTTACCCGGCCCTGTAATTGTTTTATTTTTTATTTTTTTAAAACAAGTGATTGAACATTCCTTTATGTTAACTACCAATACATTAAAGCAAATAAAATTTCACCAAATGTTTCAGTATGAACTGTTGTATGTAACAGTTTTAAACACATGAAGTTATCATATTTTGCATTAAAACACCAAAAAAGTTGATTTAACTGCAGAATTCACCATATGGATTGTAAGAACTTGACATACTTTTACTTAAAACAACTAAATGTAACTGCTCACAATGTGGCCATAAGGCACTACTCTAAAATACAGGGGACGTGGCTAAAACAGGCCTCCGCCTACAGACTACAATTTGGTAGTGACGTGAAAACATGGTACCGCATTTAAGGTTTTTTCTACTTTAAAATAAATCAAAGAGATCTTAACAAATGCAATTTTTATTTTCACAAGAGGAGATTTAGGGATTGGAGTTTGGGACAGCCATCTCCTAATAGCTTATTACTAGGTCTGAACATTTCCTTGTTTTTTTACTGTGGGTCTGCAGCTTAAACTTCTTCAGTAGAGTAGTTTGGAGTAGTTTGAGCATGTGCATGTATATATATTTTAGACTATGGTGTGGGGTCTAGTTACTGTCAACTGACACTTCTGCGTGCTCCCATAACTCAGATAGCTTCTTATTTACACGTTACTCTCTGGCCCAAAATAAACCCCCTCACATGACGTGTGGTCAACCCTTTGGTCATTTGCTATAGATCTGTAGGAGTGAATGCTTGATAGATTCTCTAAATGCAAGAGGCAGGCCGATGATTAGTTTGAGAAGATGTACTAATTTGACGCAGGTGATGAAAAGTGGTTTACATAGCTTTCTGGCCTATCCTGGCAGCTGTGTCTGTTTTCTCTCTCTCTGTCTCCGACACTGGGCTGAGCTAGAGCTCTTTTTAGAGGAGTGTGGTCTGGTTAAGTGAGTGCCAGGCTTTTTAGCTGGCAGACCGTACAGTGATCAAACTGCCAGCCATTTCTCGGACTTCTCGTAATGTCTTCAGCAGATGCTGCGGGAGTTCATGTGAACGAGAAAGCATCTGTGGTAATAAGCCCATGAAGGGTTGATATGGTAATGGGGTAATGATGAGTCTGTGATGACTTCCTCTATGGTCAGTGACCTGAACAAGTGTTTAAACCTTAAGGAACAGTGTGAAATATACTTATAATACTAAAAATGGGAGTTCCTCGGCCCAGTCTGCTATGCAATGAGTGACAATGAGCTTTACATATATAAGTCATGTTTTAGAGCATCCTTGCTATGCAAGCCATGTCATGATTCACTTCAAACATTATAAAGCTCTAAATGCTAATGCCTTAATAGAAGGTAAGGTTCTTTTTCACTTCAGAGAACAAACTCTCAAAGACAGGTAGACAGATGAGCTTGATATGTTAGTTATGTTTGCTTGGTTAGCTTTCGTTTGGTTGTTTGCTTTCTGTCCATATGTCAGCCAGTTGGTGGTTCTTTGAAAGCAAGGTGTTTGACTGATCCTTTTAATGCCTAACTATTCCGAGTCTGGGAACAGCATAGTGTCATCAGCAGAGCAGCCTTGCTCAAGGCCACATCCAGAAATTCCAGTCACTCTGGGAGTTTAAAACTCACAACCTTCTGATTGCTGGCTCACAGCTCAAAAGAAATGAGGGTACCGGCAACATTGGCAGCTTCTAATTGTTCAAAACTGTATATTGATAGAGAGATAAAATGGAAAAAAAAAAACATTTAATACTTGTGACTACAGGAATATAATGGCGTGAAACTGCCATTCATCAATATATGTGCCATCTCAAAGCTAAACTGGAGAAACCTGGAGAAACTTGGATACTCCCCAAGACCCAGGTCAAAACTTGGAAATGATAGATCAGCATGATGTGAGCTGATTCCAGCACTTGTTAGTTGAATTGACAGTTAGACATATCAGATGTTGAAAATGAGACATTTCATAGAAATTAGGGAATCATTTAGAACTTGATGTCTTCAACACATCTCAGAAAAGTCAATCAGTATTGGATGCTCATGATTATTGGGTGTTCAGGCAGCACTGCATTAAAAACAGGCATGTTTCTAGAAGGGCACTATCAATGCAAAACAGTATATAGAGGTTTTAGAACAACATCTACTCCATCCAGACAGTGTCTCTTTTAAGGAACTCCTTGAATATTTCAGCAATCTAAACCACATACTGCATCCATCACAACAGCATGGCTTTGCAGAAGGAGACTCCTGTCTGCAGTCCACACCTTTTACCAGTAGAATCCTACTCAGATAAAAATGGCACAATATTGCTCTCCCAAAACTCTAGCAACTGATCCACTCACTTCCCAGATGTTTACAGACTGTTGTTAAAAGAAGAGGATTTGCTACACAATGGTAGACATGGACCTGTCCCAATACACTGCTGCGTTCTAAAAAAAGTTTATAATTTTACTAAAACATTAAAAAGTCTCACTTTCAGCATCTGATATATGTTCTACTGTGAATAAAAAAACAAGTATATGAGATTTGAAAATCAAAATCATTGCTTTCCGTTTATATTAACATTTATTTACAGTTTACACAGCGTCCCAACTTTTTTGGAACTGGTGTTGTACTTACTGATTCAAGTATAGTGAATAAAATCAAGCAAATAATGAGTCTTAAGATTAATAAGACAGCATGTGAGCTTTGAAACCAGAATTAACTGCTGAATGTGTATCTGTAGTTTTGACTTTTGGACTTTCTTGCGGTCTTTGGCCTGTAATAAAGGGGATGCAGTCAGGTGGCAGTCTGCTCGTCCCTCCTCCTACTAGTGGGGGGGGGGGTTCTTTTGTTCCCTTTCCGTTCCTCAGAGTCGGATTACGGAGTACACCTAAGACTTAGAGCCATAGAAATCCCCCCCCCCTCGATACACTCACTGCCCCCCGACCTCATCCTCCATACACAGTTGCTCTCTATTGTGTAGGCATACAGGGGTGTCCAATCCCAAAGCTTTCGGGTGGAGGGGGGGGGGGGGTGGATGTGGGAAAAGGGGCATTACTGGAGCGTCCCGGAACTTTATCCTACTGCTGCCGTAAACTCCCGCTCAGACATCAGCAGCTGTGGAGGGGGGAGTGTTCCCGTGCATGTGTGTGTGTGAAAGAGAGTGCTCGGAGCAGCGAGAGCAGCGGGTTTCAGGTGGTTCGTGCGGGAGAGTGGGACAGGCGGACGCTGCTGTGGATTTTTCATCCGATCAGATTGCATGGATTTGAGCCAGAGTGCCTCTTCTATCCGGAGGACGAATGGAGTGAACAGAGGCAGGGTGGATTTTCAGACCTGTTGAAAATGATGGAGGAAAGCATGGCTGCTCTGACGTGTAAGAGAACACCGCGGAGTCAGCGCGGCTGTAACTGGGTTTGTTTTTAAGCCGAACATAGATTAAGCAGGGCAGCGCAGGCACGGCAGCCCAAGCGGGGGAAAGCTGATCTCAGAGAGAGCCGCTCACTCGCTCAGAAAAGTTTTGCTGACACTATATTGAGTCTGCGTTTTGAAAAGAAAGGCTATTCAGAGGGCTAGTCAATGGTATGTGTTTTTCTTTCTCTTTAATACAGGCGCTCAGGGCATATGGGGGGCATTCTTTTATTAGGCATATACATAGTTTAGGGGATAAAATGTGTGTGTCAGTTATGGTACAACAGTAGTGGTTTGACGGGGAGAGGTTGCCGTGGTAATAAGCAGCGGGGGACGGGGAAGCATTGTCACTGCTGGAATGCTGCCCCCCCTCACCCCAAGTTCTGTCTCTTTCTCTCTCTTTCTCTCGCACTGTCTCTAGTGTGCACTTGCTGTAGCTCTTCTCTTTTAACCCTACTAGACTGTCTACTTGTCCTGAGCTTTAAGAGGGAACAACAGTTTGCGGTTCTCAAACTCACACTTGTTGTTTTCTGTTTCTTATCTCCTTTATGGTGCCCACTCGTCAGCTTTCTGTCAGGAGGCCGTACAGTTCTTTAATTATTTAAATTATCTGCCCAATGAAATGAAATGTGGAAGTCGTTCTTAGTGGTTTGATTTGAAATGCACCGTTTTAAAGAAACTTCAGTTTCAGTTTCTGATCTGTTCACAGTGCTGGTGATAGGAACCAAACCGTGCATCTAAGAGTTAAGATTTGACCCAGAATTGTTTCAAACATGTGTTTTATAAAACATTGAGACATGGTTTATGGTTTCGTCTATGTTTTTTGCAACACATTCACACTGGAGTAATACATACCGGGTGTTGTATAACAAAAAAACAAAAATCAGAAAAGAAACTTATTTTTCAGAATAACTGCCATTTTTAAGTACCAATTTTACCATCATCAACAATACAGATAAATGCCAAATTGTGTGCAAAAGTTTGGACACCCTGGTCAAGTGACATGTTTTGTTGATTTTCTAAGTGATAATAGATACACATCACATTTTAATACAAAGTTTATTTACTGTTTATTTGGGTTGGGGAATTTATTAAATTCCTGTTATGATATGTTTTGATATATATATATATATATATATATATATATTTTTTTTTTTAATATATGTAATATTTTTAAATGCATTTAAAATATTAAAATAGTATATTTAATATTTAATATATTTATATTTGCACTGTAAATAGCACTTTGTTGGTTCAGCCTATTTTGTACAAAATAAATAAAATAAGTAAATAAAAGTAAATAAAATTGCCACATTTGCGGTTGTAGACATTGGTTTCCTGTCACCACCACTTCAAAAAAATCAGAGTTAGGAGATTTCTTTACCATAAGCCATTTCACATCATACCTCTTTGCATGACTTAGTTTGCATTTCAGTAATTAATGCAGAAATCTTAAAAGAATCTGTGAGATTCCCTTTAAAAAAACTACAGTATCTGATTTACTTTCCATTTGTTGATGGAAAAGGAATAGTTTAGTTAAAATAAGTACATTAATGTATACCCAAGCTTGTATACCACCAATTAACATGCATTCCTAAATCATCATCAACTCACCTCAACTGTGTTGAATTGTTTTTAAATCATTTTAATGTAGACTCAGTCTTATGTAGTTTCTGTAAATGAGTGACATTTAAATGGTCCATAAATATAGATACATTTATAGTTTGTCTAGGTGTCCTAATATATGAAATTTTGTATAGTAGCTCACAGTAACCAGCCCAGAAGACTACCTTCTGAAATTCTCAAATTCCTGGTGGCCTAGTAGTCTTTTGGGCTGGTTACTGGTAGTATTTTGGGCTGATGACCCACTCCAGTATTGTTTTAGACCACTTATGCCATCCCCTCCTGTATAAGTAGTTAAGTAGCTAGCCTATGTAGTGCTACAAACCACATAAGATATTGGAGGTAATGTATTAACTCCAAGTGTTTTGAAGTAAGTGTGATGATTTAGGCATGCAGTCTGCTCAGTGCTAATTGGTGGGGCATACACTTCCAACTAAATTTTAGTTTGATCCCAAAACTATTATTTCAGTTTGATTCTGGCCTTCGAGTCTAGTAGCCTGTCGAGTGGCTTATACAGACAAGTTTGGTAAATAGGAGGTAATCATTAGTTTTACTGACTTTGTGTACCAGGTGAGGATGCGATGACGGGGGACACGGATAAATACCTGGGCCCTCAGGACCTGCGCGAGCTGGGTGACGACTCGCTGCCTCAGGAAGGCTATGTGGGCTTCAGCATTGGAGCCCGTACTGCGAGGTAATGATGTTCAGTGCTCTTTAAACATGGGTTCTTTCTGTGCCATTGCTTAAGTTGTGTGTGTTGACTGTAAATGTCTTGAAGTTTGAATTTGAAGATGTTGTTTGGCTTGCCGTCTAACCCAAATGATCCGATGATGCACAGTTTAATACGCGATGCTTCCTGTAGTCAGCAGAGTGCTGGTTTTAGAGTCAGGCTTATCTATGTGAATAGGGAGGTGACGATAAAGATTTCATATTGTTATATCAAGTGACCAAAATAATCACAGGTTTGTGCTATTTTCAGCAACTGGCTTCTATCAAAACTGTGAAATTTCCCTTTAAAGTTGGAACTGAAACAATATTATTACCATTGGGTTTTAAACCAGGACATATCCTGAAATCCAGTACCTCTCCCACCCTTAGATGAGACTGTGTTCATAGATCTCAGTGACTCTGTTGTAGCTGGTAACAACAAACACAGCACAAGCAGTCACATCACTCTTATGAGTAAGCTATGAATCATCCAGATCACTAACTGAATGGATAAGATTCATCCTGTTATCTTTCTTATCCCAGTTCCTTTTATCCTGATTTCTGGCTGATTGGCAGCCTGGCCAGTGTTTGCGGTATGTCATGCCTGCTGTTCCAGCCTGAATCAATACTATCCACCAGGGTCACATGAAGGCTAGTTTTTAACCTACATGTGGCTAGCTGCAGGGGATTTTCCCCCATAATATTAAAAAAAAAATCATGCTGGCTGATGATTCAAATGAGTTTATTGAACATGTAAGCCTTGCACATGTTTGTAGGCCAACAGGATACAAGAACCACTGCCCCAAGCGTTCCCTAGCAACTGAGAAATGGCACTTTTCTTTCTTGTTGGTTTTGTTTAAGTGAAATCATATTGTAATTAAATGCTTGGGTCAGTGAAAGCTTGGGTTTAGAACAGTCTTTCCAGTATGACGCTGAGGAGCTCACTATTTCCTTTCAATTCTCTTTTTAGCAGCGTCGGCCAGACGCCTGCTTGCATTGCATGCTCTCAGACAGCACTGCAAACCTCCTCACTGGGAGCAGTGGTTTGAGCATAACTTTCACAATCACCCTGGCCAACCCCTGTACCACTGATGTCTGGTTCAAACAGGGGTTGCATGCTGTTACACCATGTTCAAAGGAAATGTTTAGCTTGTCAGAAATCTAATTTACATCAATTTCCCCATAAACTGAAAGAATCAGCCATAATGTCTAAAGTTTGCTTCTATAGTTTTGCACTGGAGCTACGAGGCTACTAAAGCTAACAAGTACTAGAAGTACTAGTTCAACATAAGACAAAATTAAGGCTGATACTACTGTGCCTGGGTCGCCAGACTGGGCAGGATCCCTCAGTATAGCATTTCATTCTACTTGCTATGACAACAGTCATCCTTAAGTGATTGTTTTCCATTACCTTGTAGTATTTCAGCAAGTTCCATTAATTAATCATGTTACCAACACCAATAGCAACAAATAACAGAAAAATAAATAAAACCATGCTTTTATTTCCTCATTATTGTGAAACACATCTTAATCTTTCTTTATTCTTACACAATATCAAAATGTTGACGATAATGTTCAGTAGAATATTTGAAAAGTAGTCGTTAATTCCAGCCCTAAGCTTGGCACAGTCTGAGTGTTTGCCTCTCAGTCACAGTAGCTTTTTGTAAATTTAGTTTCATTCATTTCAGGTTCATTTTAGTTAATACAGTTTCCGTGCCAAACGTCTGTCGATTTCTATCAACTATAAATAAGTAATAACTAACTAAAGTTATAACAATATTAAAAAAAGCTATATAAAATCTATCAAATAGAAATACATCATTTTACTTATATAGTAGCACTGAACTTCCAAAAGGAAGAAAGTGTATACTGTTAAGCAGTGTTAGGATATAGTATATTTTCCCCATATGAGATAAACATAAAAACATATAACAAATAGATATGTGGCCATTTAGGGGATGGACTTATTGTATTTCATACTACTGTGATTTCAGTCTTTACTAACTGCTAGGTTAGCTACTGGGCTATCGCATCAGTTAGAATTCAGTGTGCAGCACTATGCTGTTGCGAGCATATATTTATCTGGTATAATACTGTTCGCTTTATCATCAATCTTTCAGGGCCTAAGTTAGAAGGTAACACAAACTCTAGATGTCTAGGGTGGCTGCGGCTTAAGCATGCAGTGTGCACAAGGCTGGTCGATAGTATATGAGCTTCTATTGTATGTTAGCTGCTTTAGCCTTGTAGCTGTAGTTCAAAACTAGAGAACCAGACTTGGCTTGTTGATGTAAGAGAAAAATTGCACAAATTTGATTTTTTTTTTTTTTTTTTTTTTGCTAAACATTTCCTTTAAGGCCCAATAAAACCACATGCATTTCAGCACAGGTGCCGAGCATCACGAGGTCTGAGAGCAATCTGCAATGCAGCCGCAGAGCATCACAGGCTATGTCATTCAACCACTGCATTTTGCCTGCTGTCTTTCTGATGTGTTGCTTTCAATCTCCTCTGTTCCTCCTCTCTCCATACCAAATTCTCACCATAGTCCTAAAGTCAGGTAAGAGGGCATGGCTGTTCCCCAGACACACGGACATTGTTGTGGCCCCCTCGACTCATTACTCCATAAAACACTGTCTTGTGATGTGCTTCATGTTGCTGTACATTTATCTAAGGATTTAAAAGCTGCGACCAGCTTGCAGACAAGCGCCTTAAGGCTTTGCTTTGTTTTCAGTTTAGAGACGGGCTTAAAGGGGATTCGCTCCAATTTCTCAAAATAACAGCTTTCTGTGAGGCACCTTTCAGAGTGGTTTGATGCGAAACACTTTGTTCTAGTAAAATTTCACATAATTGGTTGTGACTATGGTGATGGGAACCAAACATCCAAAGCATTTGATACCTCTTGGCTTTAGATTAGGCGTAACTTTCATGCCTCTGCTTTGATAAGCTGCTTGAAACCTACATAAGATGAATTGAGATACATCATGTCAAATGCCCTGCAACTTATCCGAAACTCAGTTGCAAAAAACAAGCTTTTGAACTGTTTGTTGCAGGCAACTCCCAACATGCAATTAGTTGCATGAAGGTTTCATTGTGTAAGGTCAGTCTTAGAGAAGTTAATGGCTACAGATATCTGGTTCCTTTTATCACCACGGTGAACAATTCTGACTCTGAGTTTCTCTAGTGTGGAACATTCCACATCAAACCACTCTGAAAGACTTTGTTTACATCTTAGTTATTAATGTTTTGCAGAAATGTTGAAATTCCCCTTCAAGTTTCACCGTGTTGTGCTTGGCCATTTATGTTTTTTTAGCAACTCCTGCAACGCGCCTGTACTGAGCATTTTAGTTGTGGTTGTGGAGTGGCTTGCTTCCTTAATGTGGCTTCCAGGGATCAATGGAGTTTCCAGACACTGAATTCAGAATTGAATGCTTTCCCCATTTACGGGTCCCATATTTCTTTAGCTAAGAAATGTATGCGCCACTGGATATTTATGAACCAATATTGCATTTGCGGCAAGCACAACCTGAAGTTAGAAATCAGCTCATCATGTGGATTGCTGTAGCACAGTGCTAGCACATGCCACACATACATGCTGAGCGCATGTAGGTCAAGTTAGCTCAGTTGGCCTTTGTTTAATGAGAGGCTGAGCCTTACTTGCAACTGCAAATAGTGATCTATTCTGTAAGTGAGTTTAAGAACATGCTACTACCACTTGTTCTGTCTCACGTCTGTTTTGACCTTTCAAATGCAGTATTCCTCGTGTGGGAAAGAGGGCACAACTGCATTGTTTTTACGTGCGTGACGTCCTTACATGGCTCATGTGTCATACGTATACACTGTAAAAAATTCAGGTCAACTTGAAATTGTAAAGGGATTTTTTACAAACGGTTGTTTTTTTTTTGGAATAAGAGATGTTGATGTAATATGTAATCCTTGCAATGTTTTAAAACATGCTATACCGTTTTGATTTTGTGATGTCATGAAAATTTCAATGCAAATACACGCAGTTTTATGCAAACATTTGGGCACCCCTGGTCAAACTAGTCCAACAATATAATTCTGCATATTTTTATAGACATTTTATGTTTATTCCCTATATTTATCATACTGGAGGGAACTACAATATTAAAAAAGCTATGACATTACTATAAGAACTAACACTGCAAAACTATTTCTGCAGTATATATTGCAATATGAAAAAATACAGACGTTTACATACATTTTCACAATATGACTTGAACAGCTCTGTTTGGAAAAAAAACCCCAATTATTATTGAAAAATCTGCAAAGAAAGTAATAATAATAATAAATAATGAAACTAAAAGCCATTTAACTTTGAGGACATCTTTTAAAATGCTGACTATCTTTTCTTGAACGTGCTGTACATTTTCAACACACAAAACTCAAAAGCAGATGAGCGATGTGGTGAACTCCACACCTTTTGTTTCTATTACTATATGCAACGACAGGCAGAATAAGTTTACTTTAACTAGCATAATAACATGAATCGAAAATGGAGCTTTCGCTTGTTTTTTTCTAACTCTGTTATAAAGCTGCTGACATGATCATTTGTTAATGTTGCTAAATGGAGGTCAAATAAAATATTACAGGATGAGGAGACAGAGCTGAACGTGACTCCCTGTCGCGTGCATGTGCAGGCAAATAGACGTTCCATATCACACTCATGTTAATAACTGCTTATCTGTAATCTGTAAAGACCGGATCAGGGCCTAAAAGCAGAGTAGCAAACAAACTGCCCAAAGCATTTGGGAAATTACATTTAAACTGGAGAGCAGTAACTAACATGCTGTTTGATAGTTAACAGTAATGTTAATGTTTAACATTATTGTAATTACATGTTTATGTATCAGCCGTGCATGCAGCGTTGGTTGATTGGGGACGATGATTGTCGAGACGTTTAGGATTTCCTAACTTAAGAACAATAAATCACAGGAAGGCTCCTCTTGTAGATTAGTCGAGGTAATAATGAGCACCGAGACAGTTTTCTGCGTTTGATTTAACATGCCTTACCTGCACAACATATTGTTTCAGCATCGCCACTGCAATGTGCACATGCACAAGAGTCACTGACCATGCTGAGACGATATATCATTTATATATCATCGAAGTAATTTTACAGGAGAGGCCAAAAACATACATCACTTTTAATGCAAGTCAATGGAACCATATTTCCGCAGCTATTTTGGAGCATTTCTATTGGTCCATTCACCATGAAACTAAAATGTAAACGGAAGCTTCTGCATTCAAATGATGTAGAAAAATAAAAATCGCCAAAATGGAGATAGCGACGATATATAAGTTCCCTGTAGAGGATGTGTTCACTTATTATGCACTTAGAAAATCATTATCAGTATCATTTGACCTGGGGTGTTCAAACGTTTTGCATAAGCCTGTATGTAAATGTGTTGTTTTTCACAGCATCACAAAAACAAAAGGAAAAGTTGTGGAGACTTTAAATTTCAAGTTGACTTTAGATTTTTTACAGTGTAGGTAAAGTATTACATTGTGTATCATTTCCAGTCAGAATCTCATCTCATCTTGTTTAGGGTGCTGCTCAGTCGTCCTTTACACACATACATACAAATTTCTATATGCTACAGAACATGTATCTATAGTCTGCAGAATCAAGACAACTAAACGTTGTCTTGTGTTTACATGTCTGTCCTGTGCGGTGGTTTTGCATCCTGTTGCTTTTCTTTTGAAATTGTGTGCCAGTTTCCCTGGAAGCTGCATGCAGTAATGTGTGCTTTTGTTTTGTTTTTGTTTTCTGTGTTTTGTGGTGTGTTTGTCTGTGTGTGTGTTTTTGTGTTCATCTCACTGTCGCTCGTCCCTCGCCCTGCACTGTGTGGTAAACTGTGAATGCCAACAGCCTGCGCTCCTTCAGTTCGGATAGGTCCAACACACTGAACCGGAGCTCTTTCACCAGGGACAGCATGATGATCGAGGAGATCCTGGCGCCCACCAAGGACACGGTATGCTTCCTCTCCACCTTCCTCTTCTTGCTTTTTAGTGTTGCACAAAAGAAATTTAAAGCTGTTAATCTGGATTGAAGGCATTTATTTGCTAGGACACTCACTGCCATTTTAATAAATGACAGTTGCTTGCAACAGAAATAAGACACTACTAATGTATTAATAAGATGGTAATCTCACTTTTTAACGCTGCTAACTCATTTTCCCAGCTTGAACATGAAGCACAGCTGCACTGTAGCACTGTATATAGCTAGGCTTGAATTTAAGACACTCTCTTGTTTAAATACAAATTTATAAGTGGGTTTTAAAGCCCTCGTCAGATTTCACTATATTTGTGAAAGACTTAAAGATAAATCCTGCTGTAAACTAACAATAGCAATGAGAATATATAGGACTAATATATAGACCATTCCACTGAATTAGTTTAAACTGCAGACCCACAATAAAACATATTTTAATACAATGTAATATTTAAACCTTTGACGTTCTGTTGAGCGGCAGCAGTATATACATATATATATATATATATACTAGTGAAATTAAGTGCACTCCTTTTAAAGATTTAGATTTTAAAAATAAACATTTGATACATTTCTTGTGGCCACATAATGAGAAATATATGATTCTATGTGTGCACAACTGTTCAACTGTTCAAAGCTGTGTTTGCTAGTCACATGATAGAAAATTTGAAAACACAACCAAATTGTAAAACTGAACTTTGGAGTTGAGAAAAAAACATCTCTGCAGTGCAAGACTCTAGAAAACACTGGAAGCTGTAATACAAAAAATGTAATATTATATTTACTTGTTGAAAACATTGTGTTAAATTAGCAATTTAAAGGCTTAATGGCTGTTTAAAATGTAAAGAAATAAAATAAAAAGGATTGTCACTGACTTTGTACACAGTACTGTATGTTGTTTTTACAAGTGAAAACATGTTTGCTGCCCAGGTAAATGGCTTTCAACCATTCTCGTGGTTGGCCAAACACTTCTTCAAAATGTTATACTTCCATTAGCCACTGTCATTTCTGTTATCACTGGGGAGTTCATTATCACTGTAGTTGTTTTGACACTACAATTCCTACCAGATCTGTTATTCATTCTTCCCAATTCTCAAACCTGTCATGTTATGTCTCTTCTTTACATTAAAACTAATTCTGTTCAAATTTTGAATAATGTTTAAGAATATATTGAGATCGATAGCTTGTCAAGCACCTCACAGTTCGGAATGTGTTAATTGCTTTAGCAAACCAGACCACAAATTGTCCTTGTTTGCCTAAAGAGGCTTCGTTGTCCCGAAGCGGACCCTGAGGCCGAGCAGGGAAAGGTTGCTGCAGGCATTAATCAGCAGCACTTCCGCTCTGGCCTCATGCTGTCCTATTTTCCTGACTTGTTTGGGCTATTTCCACATAGAAGCTTGCTGAGGTGAGAATTGCTATGTGCTCGGTGCTGAAAAAGGTCACGTTAGCCTTTTAACTGAGCCTGTTAAGTAGTGAGTGCTTGTGTTAAGCTTAATTTTGGGTGGTGATTACAGCAAAAAATCTTTTCTTCCTCAAATGCTTCAGGGCGTCTGTAAAGCGATGCCCTTCGTTGTCGAACCTCAGAATAAGGTACAACTCACCGAAGGCAGTTCTGTTGTTATTTTGTCGGTTTAAAGCTCAGACGCAAGGGCACACGTGAAATTTGCTGGAGGATAAAGAAAAGCTTGCCTTGTGCCTGTTTGACCATCTCGCTGTCTGAGAAGCACTTTTTTCGTTTCCTGCTCTGTTTTTATAGCCCGGCTTTTCACAGTTCTGGCTGCTTTAAACTTCTCCTGACATTATTGTTTGCTTGAGAGGTTTCAGTTCTTTCGCCACCTTCCACCACTCCTCAGTTTTATTTTAAAGCATAACTGTGCATGTGTATGTGTGGATGCTTTCTGCCATCAGCTGCTGGATGAGGTGATAATTGTGGGGTTGAGATGCTAATTGCATTGTAGACAGCACTTGTACCATCCCACAGCACCTTCCTCTTAGCAGAGGTTATTGCCATGCACTGAAAGTCTGGTTGCTGCGGTTCACCACGCTTCCACAGTGAGAGCGCGAGTTCCTCTTCTGTTTGTCACTGACTGTGTGTTTGCGTGTGTGTTTGTGTATATGCTCTCACTCTCAGCACCTGGCTGTAGCCAAAGAGTATGACGCTGACTCTCTGAGGCGATACAGCTGGACAGCGGACGCCCTGGACAACGTCAACCTGATATCAAGCCCCATCCACTCAGGGTAAGAGCTGTGTGTCTCTTTGGGGTAATAATAATAATGATGTAATGCGTTTGTATAGTTATTTTTAATAACCTAATGGTACTTTTTGTGTTATCGTCATTCTGTATATACCTTATAATTAATCAGGCTGTTTTTGTTACTATGCCTTAAGGATTGGTAGATGAGCCTTTAAACATTCTCTGTAGTTTTTGGCGGTGAGCAGTGTTGGGCAGCGACTATTCTGTGGCAATAGTCTCTGCACAAAGACAAGCTTAGTTATATTCAGATATGAATTTAGTTTGATGTTTTATTTAAAAAAGCATGCCGATACACATTGCAGTTAGTGACTTAAATCAAAATAAAAGTCTCCGATTTTAATTACGGCGCTAACTTTTACAGCTAAATATATAGCATAACCAATATAGGGAAATGGAAATAAAACAATGCATGTCTATGTTATAGACTTAACACCAGGATCCTCCAAACAGATAGAAGACTATTTCCACTGCTAGATTATTTGTAGATATTTTATACTGTAGGCCTGATACACATCCACAAAACCTATTCCAGTGAAAGCACTGGGCTGATCAGGGCCAAGGCAGTGGACCAGGGATTGGATGCCAGTGCTGGTAGACGTACAAGCAAAGGCAAGGCCCACAACAGTAACTGCGAGTAGGCAATCTGGTAAAAAAAAAAACCAAAAAAAACAAAAACAACAAAGCAAGGTGAACTATTGTCAGTCTAAAATATCAAATTATTAACTTTCAACAATGTCCTTTTAAACAAACAGAAAGACATACTGGACAGAAAGACATACTGGACAAAATCCAGACAAATTCACACTTGTTGCCATCTTGGAATGGATAGTAAAGATACTGTACATAATACTTAGGTATTGTAATGAAGTGCAATATCTCCTGTATTATATCTAGTGTGCAGTAAGCTATGAGTGAAGAAGAATCTATCTAAAATTACAATGTTTTTATGGTTTTGCGACTTCTGAATGAACACTTGCTTAGAATTCTCTTCAGCCGTACTTTCCCGGTGCTTATCATGCTAATGCTGTGTCCTTTCTTTCCTCCAGTCCTGCTGTTGCTCCTTATGCTCTATCACCTTGTAATCCTCTTCCATGATCCTGCATAATAACAATGTTGTGTTGGTGCTTGATGAAGAACCTTGTTGATTTTATCCCTCCACCATTGTTCCGTTTTTGTTTCATTGCAGCGTTTCCTCTCCGCTCCCTCAGTATGACTCCAGGTGACGATGGTTGTGTCCTGTCATCACAGTGTTTCTTCTCTTTTCTTCTCTCTGTGCTTGTTTCATTTATTCTCTCCTTCACCTACAGTCCATACTAAGCCGGTTAGCCGGTAATAATGTGTTTTTAACATGAACAGAATGAAAAAAACAAAGGTTTCAAGATACAAGTAGAAAGGATCTGTCCAAATACTTCAGCAACACCTTCATAACACACTTGATAATCTTAAAATCAGCAGTGGTGTATTGGCATATAGTTGGTACTTCAGGTGATTAGATTATTCAACTTATTTGTAAATGTTTTTAGTTCCTTTAAGGTATTTTATCTAGTGAAAGTGACTTATTCCATTGGCAGTTAATTTTGCTAGTTTCATTTGGGTTTGTAACTAACCTGCAGGGTTTCCATGATGTGACCTGCACTGTAAAAAAAGATAAATAAATAAAATTTGGGTTTTCACATGAAAAGTTAGTTATGGGCTGCTTTTACATATTGACTTTAGAAACCTTAAAAATAATTGGCATAGTATGAAACACAGACTGTTAACTTGTTCTGTTAGCTTGCTAATTTTCAAGTTGAATTAACTCAAAAGTTTAAGGTGGCCTGCTAACTAACTTTAAGCTAAAACCCAATTTGTTTTTTCAGTGTTGGCACTTCTGGCGTTCATCACTATGGCTGTGGCATTAGTGGCCATTAACAGGAATCAAATCAATATGATATTTAGCCTATGATGCCAGAGTCCTCTGTGCTTTAGACTTCTGTGTTTTTAGAAAATGTATGAATGAGATGACAGCTTAGTGATGTAGATATTGGTGGGTTCTATGTCCCAGCCATTTAGTCAGGGTTTGACCCAAAAGCTGTTGGTTGATTGGATGTCATTCAATATGTGGTCCAGAGTTGACTATTAAAATGCTGCAGGTATGGATTTATCTGACAACAAAACAATCACATCACTTCCATTATTATGAAGGTGTTGAAATCCGTTTGGCACTCTGAAGGCACCAAAGTTTTCAAACAGACAACCGTGAAAATGTAGTTGCAGTTTTTTTACGTACTGGGGAATTCAGAGCGGTTGGTGCGGAACGATGCATTGTAGACAATATTTTCAAATTGGAGCAAAATCTTTGCTCAGAACTGCTAAAACCATGTCTGGGGCCTTTCATGTAAAACATTTTCTGTGATGTAGCTTTAAAAGCTTTTAAACACCTGATTAATGAGACAACTTTTACACCTGTACCCACTACTGCTACAACTGCTGCTAATACCAAAAATAATAACATTAGATATTATTATTCTTATTATTGGTAGTAGTAGTTGGTTTAGTGGTTTGTGGTGACAAAATTGTTAATAAAGATAGACTTTAATATATATACATATATAAATGGTTCATGCTTACGTCACTTTTTCCCCTCACCACCTCCACCTGGCTGGTGCCTACCAGATAATTAAACTTTTAAAGGCATTAAACCTCTGGTTCCTATCACCACCACTGTGAATAATTCATTCAAATTTGGCAAGTTTGTCAGTATTTCCCAACAACCTACTCTGAATGACTTTGTTTACACCTTCAAATGATGCAGAAATGTTGGTTTTCCCCTTTAACTCCAGCTCACCATGAGTGAAAGCCATGCAGCCAGTATTGTTGGTCAACTCCTAACTCACATGATTTTGATAAAGCATGGAGTTCGAAGCGATATCTATCCCGGGCCATCTTTTTCAGTAACACAACAAACATGTCTAACGACCACGTTTTGCGACTGGAGCAATCTACCTTGGCAGTTTTGTTGATGGTAGAGAATTTCTGTTCACACACCACATTTATATTATCAGTATTAATCGAAAACCGAAGAAGTTTGGAAATCAGTTACACGTAGCCAATTCACTTGGTAGCACAAAAAACTGCCAGGGCTGAGTGCACAGTTCCATTTCCCTTCTCCTGTCTTTCACCCACTTTCCTCTCTCTTCCTCCCTGGTGTTTGGTCGTGTGAGTTTTTTTGATCACAGCATGGGATGACCTTAACCTCTTGGCCTCCTCTCCATGTCCTCACTGTAAAAATATATCGCCCCACGCAGGTTCTTGGTCAGCTTCATGGTGGACGCCCGCGGCGGCTCCATGAGGGGCAGCCGCCACAACGGCATGCGCATCATCATCCCCCCACGCAAGTGCACGGCCCCCACACGCATCACCTGCCGCCTGGTCAAGAGACACAAGCTGGCCTCCCCGCCCCCCATGGTGGAGGGAGAGGGGTTGGCCAGCCGCCTAGTGGAGGTGGGACCTGCCGGAGCTCAGTTCCTGGGGTAGGTTGCGTTCTTTCCTCACCTTCTTTCGTGTTGTTTCTAGGGACATGGGAAGGCATTTTATACTGGGGGTGCTGAAATTCTAATCAGCATACACATAACATACACAACGACCACACTAATGTGGTCATGTGGTAATGTGGTCATGGTGAATCCATGTGAATCCTGGTTCCTACTGCCAGTAGTTGTGATGTCAGTAGGAACAGCTTTTGGGGATCTAATGTTAGCTAGCTGATCAAAGTAAGATCATTCACTCTCTCTTGTTGGGGCAGAGATTAATAGTACCGATAATATTGCTGGTAACCTAAGCGGTGGAAACCCAGCTGCTGCTGATACTTATTAATTTTGCTTCATGTGGGACCTTGAATATCTGAAATTATCTAGAAAGTGTGTACTAAAAGATCATTGAATCATCCAGAAATAACAATGTTAATGGATAACCATTTAAAACTTGATTTACAATCCTCTGTTACATTTGGCTTTTGCTGTTTTCTAGAGGCACTATATTCTAGAGAGAGGCAAATATAGAGTTGGGAGTATGGCCCATCGACTATTGTTGGCATAGTGTGGTGTGCTTGCAGAGACAGAGCATTAAACCCCTAAAATCTAGCGTATGGAGAACAGTAGTGTTATCCACTACGCTATAGTCTGTGGTAATTGGATATTGACCTCAGTGGTTTAGTGATTATTGAATATTAACAATACTTTCCAATGGAACAAAACAAATCTTTCTCCACATGTTTTAAATTAAATCTGTTTGCTGCTGGTTAAGGATCTAATTGATTATTCTATAATGGCTTAACTGGGTATTATTTGTTTGTTGATGTTCATTGGTTCAACACCCCTGAGTTTACATCACAAAGTATTAATTACTATGTTTTCATTACTGAGACGCTCTAGTTAGAGAGCAACTGCATCACAGCTCATCCCGGCCCACTGCAGCACGCGACCAGTGGTTTAGCTGGTTGCTAAGCTACCAGCCGGCATTCAAAACAATAGCCTGAGGCTTAAAGATCTGCTAGCATAAATTCTAATAGCTTGAGTATAAAACTGCAAAACGTTGTAAATAAAATTCTGTTTTGTTTTATTATATGACAAGAAACACATTAAAACACCAGAGAGAATCGAAATAACTTGCATTTTAAAACGACTTCACTGCTCGTAGATTTGCCTGCATTGCATCATGGGATAGCCTTAGCGGCTGAGGAAGCATTCAATGCTTCCTTAAAATCAGGCCAAAATAAGGTTCCTCAGTCGACAGCATGTTTAAGATGTCTAAGAATTGGGACAGCGTACATGTGGGGAGCGCATACTATTACGTAAAATGCTGTCTATGTAGGCAGATCACTAGGTTTTGAGACAGACCCATTATTTGGGTGGTGGATCATTCCTAGCACTGCTATGACACTGACTTGGTGGTGATGTGTTAGTCTTTGTTGCCCTGGTACAAGTAGATCAGACACATCATTGCAGGTGTTTTTAAGCACTGTGCCACTCACTGTACACTGCATTAGACACTCCTACCTTGTTGGTCCTCTGTGTAGGTGTAAAGTCAGAGGTGTAAAGTCAGAGGTGTAAAGTTAGAGGAAAAGCAGTGCTGAGAATAATCCAGCACCATTGAAGTCTGTAACTGTAGAACTACACAGTAAAGTTATATGGTAAGTGGAGCTGACAAATAGTAAGGGGTGTAGGTTAGCCTATCACCATGAACACTAACAGTAAACAGTTGTAATGTTCAGGCTAAATAGAAATGTGCTGTAAACTACAGAAGAATTTCAGGTTTGTCCCCTTTCTGCTTGTAATTTACCTGTACTGGGACTTAATGTGTCCAGGTCTCAGTATTGCCTTGAGTGACCTGCCTCTGTCTGACTTGCCTCTAGTGGTCTACAGTAGTGGTCAAGCGTTGGCCCCATTATCAGGAAATTCCCAGAGCCTGGGAGTCTAAAAGAGCTCAGTTAGTCTTGTTTTATCATGGGGTGGATGTCCAGGGCTGTTGTATTAGCGATACTTCACAAGGATGCAATGACTGTCCTCATGTGTCTTTGAGGAAGCTCAAGCTTGCCTTCAACCTCGCAGCTTGATGTAATAGAGATGGCTTACTTAATGAATGGGATTAGTCTTAACAAGTTAGGCAAAAAAGAAAATCAAAAATGGAAAATATTTAAAAGATATAAACAAACTCCATTGTACAAGTACACATCGATATATACTAGGCCTAAAATAATTTGTTTAATCAGCAGTTCAACAATCTTACAGTTTGGTTCAGCACCCCCTCTTCCTGCATCCCTGACAGTTTCTGCTTTCTTTCTCTCCTCATTGCCATGGAAATCATCTGTGTGTGGTGGTGAGGTGTTTCAGCAGTCAGACAGGCCAGCCCACCATTATCATGCCAGTCCCCAGTGTCTGATGCTAAACCTGCATTATAGACTAGTGCATAATATTGTCTCAGTAATGCCAGGTTGATCAGCAAAAGCCACATAGTTATGTCAGTAGTGATTCACTTCAATGTACTGCTGAAAGAGCTCCACTGTAAAATAGAGTCCTAACTGATTCAATGGAACCTACGGATTCCTGCAGCAATGACAGTCTGTTCTGTGTTCCTCCTTTTTTGTTCCTCTTAATTGCTGCATGGATGTTATTCAGTAAACTCCATCTTCCCCGAAAACTCCCCTCTCTTAATGAGGGCGAGAGCTTCGTTAGCCGAATCCTGCAGCTCGGGCCTCGAGGAACAAAATTTATTGGGTAGGAGTGTGCCGCTCAGAAAAGAAGCTACTCTCCGACAACTTTTTTTGACCGAAGCCATTGTCGATTTTACGTTGGGCTGTTTTACTTTCCAGTCACCTGTTTCTTTGAGGCTTTCAGTCGACTGAAAGTGGACTGTGTCGGCTGTTCCAGCTCACCCGGCTGCGCTTGTTGGGCATGTCATCTGCTGCTGTCATGGCTGCCGCCTTTTGCCCGTGTTTAACCAGACTCAGACTCCCACTGTTCCATCCCACGTGGGAGATGGTTTCATTTGCTCTTTCTGTTCAGGAGAAGGTATCATTTGCATTTGCAGTTTTGCAGAAGGCACCAGTATTTCCAAAAGGAGCATGAACACTGTAGAGAACTGTTTTTGGAAACCAGCGTCCAGTGAAATTTGCCTGTAGTTCAGTATTAAAAAATTATATGTGTTGTTTTCATGGTACCTTCTCTGTGATTATACATTAAGTGTAATTTTCTGTCATTTCATGACTGTCACTGTGGAGAATGTTGTGCTCATCCACACCTTTGTTTGTCATATGTTTGCAGCCTTCCAGTAAACTGAAGAAATGTTTGTGTTAATCCTTAGCAAGACATATTTATGTAAAAATCATGTAGGTACATTACTGTGCGAAACTCAAAGTCCACTGTTTCGTTTATTTACTTTTCAGTCAAAACTGTCGTCAAGTTCTTCATTTTTCAGTGTCAGATAAAATGCTGTAAACATACATGTGGAACAACATCTGGAATGAGTGATTTGTTTTTCAAAAACAAGATTTACTACATCATGAAATATTCTGCAGAACCACTGCAAGATAGTGACCCCAAGCCCTGCTGGTGTTCTCAGACATCATTTAATGTATCTAGGAGTATTTGAATTATGAGAAGCAAAAAATGCAAAGGCAGGTTCTGAGGCAGACCTTTGGCCTTTGGGTGTGGGTAAAATTGTCCCTGAAGATTTCATTTAAAAAACTACAAGCAAGACTCCTAGCATATATATATATATATAACATGTATAACTTCTGTGTGATCACCATTTTGACTGGGAATAAAAAATGAAAAGATGGTCCCTGACTGTTGCACAGTATTGTACAACATTGCTAAAATCTCTGAGCAGTTTGATAGTATTAGTGTTAGAGATGGCCTACCAATGGGTATCAGTATCTGGATCAAATATTGAAAGGAGATAAGGAATAAATCCATAAAACCAGTCTACCTTGAAACAACTCTCATATTGAAGAAATGTCAGATTGGTATTGGATGATGCTAAAAGTTTCAAGATGGGTATCATATCAAGCTGACATATATTTGAAGAGTCCCCTGTAGTTTGTCATTAACTATCATTTAACAAAGTTTGACCTAATACTTTGTTAACAGTTTGAGCATCTTAAGATAATCGATAGTGGGCCTAAAATAAATTGTATTTTGTGCCATCTCTAAACTAAACTGCTGGTGTTTAATATTTTATATAAGAATAACCTAAGTGTACCTCTAGAAACATACATATTGCAATTAATTGTAGTTTTTATAAAGCCTTATCTTGTCCAATGTCTACAAATTCCAGAATAGGTTAGACAGGCGTATTAGACAGTATGTACTTATGTACTCACTGTTTTCTACTTCATGAAGTTTGGAATGTTGCATTCGGTCAATTAGCATTTATTTTATTTTATTTTTGCATCTCAAGTTTGAATGTTTGGGGTATAAAGCACAGTGTACTTCTGCTGAGTGAACACATTTCTGTAGACCTATTTCTATTATGTATAAAGATTTCTAGAATCAACAAAAGATGTCAGATGTGCCAAGTGCCCCTCTTTTGCACTACTAAAGTATGCCCCATATGTCCAGCCTTCATCTGTCATTTACTCGAGGTCAGATCAGCGTACCCATTCCCATCCTTGACATGCCTGTGTTTTGGGTTCCCCGGATCCAGTCTTAGTGGTATGTGGTGTGTTCTTGCAGCCCAGTGATAGTGGAGATCCCTCACTTTGGTTCCATGAGAGGGAAGGAGCGTGAGTTGATCATTCTCAGGAGTGAGAACGGCGATACGTGGAAGGAGCACCAGTACGACTGCAAGACTGAAGCCCTCAATGAGCTACTCAACGGCATGGACGAAGGTACTACAATAAAGAAAAAAGATACAGAAGTAATGAACAAGGATCTTGAAAGCCGTTCAGTTGCATGATGAAAACAATCACATTCAAAGTTCTAAATACTTTTTTAATACATAAAATAAGTATGTTAATTCCCAGCAATGGAAAAGGGAGTATAATGATAATAACTGGTCCAGATACTATGGCACTATTTCTGATTACAGAAAGTTTTTGATTCCCATGTAGAACAAAGTTTTGACAGGTTGCGCTGTAAGGCAATTAGAAGGCACTTGTATTATTGAAATATTTTAATGAAACTGCTTTTATTTTAAGCACAAAATGATCATTGCACTTTCTACCCAAAGAACTAGACAGTGTAGACGATCTGGAGAAGAAGCGCATCTGTAGGATCATCACGAAAGACTTCCCACAGTACTTTGCGGTTGTGTCACGGATTAAGCAGGAGAGTAACCAGATGGGCCCTGAGGGAGGGGTTCTGTCCAGCATGACTGTTCCCCAAGTCCAGGCCTCCTTTCCTGAGGGAGCACTAACCAAGAAGATCAGAGTTGGACTTCAGGTATAAAGACACTTGAATCAGAGATGTACATTAACGTTTTGACAGGTAGCGCAGGTGCTGGAGAAGTGTGGTAGTAAATTAAGTAATATTAAAGTACTACATAACTCTTACTCTACATCTTTGGGCAATTAAGTAATATTGTAGCACTTAAGTACTACAAAACTCTTACTCTACATCTTTTGGAATTGTATACCTTGCAAAAAGTTTGTTTACAAACAAATTCTTTTGTTCTACAGTGTTTGTTTTGCCTGATCCACTACATGTGCTAGATATCTGCATATGGCCCAAAAGCAAAGCAACACAAACGACAGCCAAACAAATAAACAAATATTTGATGTAGTTCTTGACTGCTTGCTCCCAGGCCCAGCCAGTCCCAGATGACACAGTGAAGAAGATCCTGGGGAACAGAGCCACATTCAGCCCCATAGTGACGGTGGAGCCACGCAGGAGGAAGTTCCACAAACCCATCACAATGACCATCCCCGTGCCCCCACTTTCAGGAGAGGGTGTGACCAATGGCTACAAAGGGGATTCCACACCTTGCCTGCGCCTCCTCTGCAGCATTACAGGCAAGAACAGCTCAACAGTCTCTTCCAGTGCATTAGCAGGGTGCACTGTCTGAGCTTAGCCCTACGTTAGAAGATAGCAAAAAAGGTTCCCACTGATGCCACATCCATATATGAGAGCTTTATTGGCCTTGCTCAGAGTATTGCCCTGACTCTCCCCCATCACTTGCTAGTACAATGCTAGCCAATATGGGTGTCTGTTAGCTAATGTATCAGAAGTCGTGTTCTCCAAGCACTTTGATCTGTCCATTGTCAAAGCTCTGAAAGGATGCAGTGGTGCTTCACATGTCTTGGAGGAAGCACAGGCTAGCCTTCATCCTTCCAGCTTTCGCCAAGTATGTTTCACATGCAAGGAATTTGTCTTGGTGAGAGACATGTAGCATACTAAACAGACCAAACAAGCACACCGACTGTTAACAAGTATTTAAAAGTATAATAAAATACATTTAATAGAATAATGGATAATATTATTAAAGAGCCACGGAAAGAAACTGAGGAGAAGTGTAAATATCTGTATAGAATATTAAAGAATTGTGTGCCTGAAATAGGGGAAGACTTAGCTAAATGGCTGGAAACGGCTACATGACAACTTTATAAGTTTAGTAAGAATCCAAAAAAGCAGTAAGCTTTTCTAAAGTTTTGTGAATCTCCTATCCCACAATTTCTTTTTTACATTCTTTTATGCTTATGAATGTTTTTTGACAGGTGGCACATCCCCTGCACAGTGGGAGGACATAACTGGCACTACTCCTCTCACCTTTGTGAATGACTGCGTCTCTTTCACTACCAATGTATCTGCCAGGTAAATAGACAAGACTCAGGAGCTTGGAATTATATTCACAGTTCCTGAGGAAACTTCCAAGAAGGGTCATGTTATTTACATCACCCCATATATTTGATGTCCATTGATTCCATCCACAGGTTCTGGCTTGCAGACTGCCATCAAATTCCAGAAACTGTAGGTCTTGCCACTCAGCTCTACAGGGAGCTCATCTGTGTGCCCTACATGGCCAAGTTTGTAGTGTTTGCCAAGATGAATGACCCCGTAGAATCCAATCTGCGATGCTTCTGCATGACAGACGACAAAGTAGACAAGACGCTAGAGCAGCAGGAGAACTTTGAGGAGGTGGCAAGGAGCAAAGACATAGAGGTTTGTTTTTAAAGAGAAAATTTGGTGCTGTTCCTTTTCTGTATAATTTGTTGGATGTTATTGATTGCACCATTGCTTTAGACACATTGGTCCACTGCAGTGTGATATTTTGCCCATTCCTCTAAACCCTCTAAACATCTGGGTCCTCAAATGATGTTATACAGTCTGCACACAAGCCATGTAATGAAATGCTTGGTTTCTGCTTACACGGTTCACGGTTTTACAGGTTTTGGAAGGCAAACCGATCTATGTGGACTGCTATGGCAACTTAACCCCTCTGACCAAAGCTGGGCAGCAACTGGTTCTTAACTTCTACGCATTTAAAGAAAACAGACTCCCATTCTGTGTAAAGGTAATGTAGTGTCTTCTTTGTTCTAGTGCGTCCTGTATGGAACTTAAAAGTGGCAGTAAAAGTGGCATATATATACCACTTGGCTGTTTGTAATGTCCTAGGAGTAAACCAAGAAATATGGTGGCTGACTACTAATCAGACTCCAGCGGAATGTATGTTTGTAGTAATTTTACAAAGTTCTTCAGTTCAGCATGGACTCGGTATGGCAATTTTGTCCTACTTGGTTTACTTAGTCATCATGTTCCACATTGAAAAATATCTTGTGATGTATATGATGCTTCAGATTTTCTGATTGTTGTTGGAATATTATAGGATTATTTCATTTTTTTCTGTAGGTTTTTTCTGTAGGTGTTCTATTCTATTACTTGAAACAAACCAAACCAACTGTATTATGTCAATAAAGTACAATTTCTCTAAATAACATGTCTAGACATTCTTACACTAATATTATAATGAGAAATATTAAATATATTGATTAGAATTTATTAGAATTTTTTCGCTTAATATAATTTTTGCAGTGTTCACTGTTGTGATGCTTAACTGTTCAATGTACATTAAACCATCCCAGATCAGGGACAACAGCCAAGAACCTTGCGGGCGACTGTCCTTCCTCAGGGAGATGAAGACCTCAAAGGGGCTTCCCCAAACTGCTGTCTGTAATCTAAACATCACCCTGCCAGCGCTCAAAAAGGTAAGGTTGTACTTCTCTGGTCATCCGTGCCATATCATGCCATCTTCATATTCAAGAAAGGTAGAGCAGTGTTTTCAGCAATAAGGGTTATACCTGGCCGAAACTGCCTGAGTGTGTCTTTTATCTGTTTTGAGCTTCTCTCTAGTCGTTGTTGTGGCTATGGCCGACCGAATCAGACCTTTGATTTGGATCCATGCTTTTGGCTGAAGGTGCACAGGCTTGTGCTTTCTCAATAATTTGTGGTTGCTTCCCTGTACCTGTTCAGTTCCCTTTTATTTTCCGTTTTGTTTCTTCGCTCTGGCTTTGCTCTGGGTGGCTCTTTCTGAGTGTGCTCACAATCGCCCTTTTCACATCCTGATGTTTCTTACCCCCTGCTCTCCATTGCGTTATTCCCCCTGTTTCTGCAATGCATCTTTGGAACCAAAAGGATATGGACTCAGATGCCGATGAAGAGGTAATAGTCCTGTCCCCTCATTTCCATGTTGTGTGCTGGTGTTTCAGTTGCTTTAGTTTTTGGGTACTTGCTTTGTGAAACCACACATTGCGTAGCCGTTGCCTGTCACGGGATTTACTGTATGATGGATAAATGGGTGGGTGCACTGGCTTAACTCCATACACTGTACGAGTATGTACTGCATGTCACTGGCAGAAGGTGACGATCATTTTTATTTATTCATCCATGTACTGTGTCACATTGTTTAGTAAAAACGTACCGTTAAGTGGTTTTAAAACAAAACTAAAAATTTTACATTTATTTTCAGATGGGACATACATAAGATATGTATATGTGGAGTCACAAATAGTATTACTAGGTCTCCCTAATTCTGGTTTCTGGTTATTTAATCATCCTAGGAATTAATTCAACAATATTACTACAGCATTAATAGTAATAGTAACTGCAATTTAGGTTACCCTTTAAAGCACTACTCAAACTACTTAACATAGAAACAATTAGGTGCTGAAACATTTTACTCCTACATGTTCATATTATATAATGCTCTTTATATAACAATTCAGAGAAGAGCAAAAGTTTGCATAATATTAGGGTCAGAGAATGTAATTTAGTAAAGTACATGTATAAATATGATGACCGAGCTCAAATTAGGGGCATAGCTTGCCAACCAGGGCTTATACTGGGGAGAATTGATAGGACTTTTTGTTGTTGTTGTTGCAGACTGAAAAGCCAGAACGACGTCATACCTTTGCATCTCTAGCCTTACGTAAGCGCTACAGCTATCTGACCGAGCCTGGAATGAGTGAGTGTGATATTTTACTAACATTCTTGGGAGAGTAACATGTTTGATAGTGTTTAAACTTAACAAAGACTTTCCTATGTGACCCACATTGACTATATATTAATTGAAATTAATTGAACTGTTATCTGCACATTCTTACCATGCATAACAAAATCCTCATGCTTGTTTTTGTACAATTTACTTTTGCATGGTTTATTGTGGTATTTTAAGTTGCTGAGCTGTGCCTGCTCACTTCGTTAGATATTGTTTCCTATCTCTGTTCATTTTTCCCCCACTGACAAAGGAACAATTACAAACTACAATATCCATAAGATTTTACTTTGATTGGCTTATTAATGCACAGTGCAATATGACATCAAAGTAAAGCTCCCCTCCTCCTTTCTTATCCCTCTTTTACGACTAGTCTTGCTCCTTTTGGCTTTGTGATTGTGCCGAGTTTTGATTTATTTTTGGACAGAAATGCATGGAGAGTCACAAACGTTCTCTCAGGTGCTTTCACAGTTTGCACTGAACTGCCTGTCACTGAGAATACTCAGTCCTGCATGATGAGTTATTATGGACTTAAGACTTAGCACTTAGCCTGCTTTTTGCCATAATACGGTTTGCTGTAGCAAAAGAACCAGGATATTTTTGTTTTGTAGTCTCTACTTCTGTTTTGTCAAAATATCCAAATTTGGGATGAAACTGGTTTTTCAGACCAAACAGATAAAAGGCACTTTAGTGAAATCGAGGTAGCCAGTGGCAGGGGATTGTAGCACATCTAAAGTCAAAAGAGAATTTGTTTTTCTCTGGATTCTCTGCATTTGTCTTGCCATTTTGCGTTTTGTTGGTCATTGCCTCAGTCATTATGTTTCCGTATGTGCTTTGTGAGACTTCAGTTATATTTTGCGTACCATTTGTGGACCATGGATCACAGGTTTTGTTTCTTCGTTTTCCTTTCTTTTGGCTCCTTCTTCATCATCCAGCTCATATCTCACCACCATAAAAGCATTGCTCTTCTTTCTTCTAATACAAGCACCACTGACCAATTTTTTCCCTCTGGTCTCTCTGTTTCTCAACCATTTTTTTGTTAATTTTGTGTTGGATTTTCATTTGTCCGTTTAAAGAAACAGTTGAACGAAGTACAACAAGAACACTGCCTGCTGGTTACGCTCACAAACCTGTCTTTTCAACAAGATCTTACCAGGCATGGTCGACTGCTCCTATTACCGTCCCTGGGCAAACAAAATGTGGACTGGGTTCCCTCTCCAGCTCACCTTCCAACACGCCATCTGCTTCGCCATTAAAGTCAGTCTGGTCAATATCCTCAGCTTCTCCACTCAAGTCCACCCTGGGAACCACAAATGCATCTCCTGTTAAGTCTGTTAGCGACATGGCATCACCCATTAGAACTTACAGATCTGTCTCATCTCCCATAAAGACTGTAATTCAGCAAGCCCAGTACCCTGTTCCAGTTTCTACTGGCCTCATATCTTCATCTCTTAAAACCAGTACAGATCCCATGTCCATCAAGGGACTTGCGGCTTCGGTGTCTTCAAGACCCATCTCTGTTTCGTCACCTGGATCCATACTTGATAGAACCTTTACCACAGTGACCCCACCTGAGTCCCCCAAATCAACTGCAAATTTGTACACTTCTGCCTTGTCGTTCAAATCAACCTTTACCTCCTCGACTGCAGCACCATCCCCCATTAGAACCATATCAAGTCTGTCACCTCTCAAAACCACCACAGATGGAGCTACAATTACTAAGGGAACAATTCTGTCATCGCTGTCTTCACCTGCAAAGCCTGTCATCTCCGCTGAAACAACACTACTAAATGGATCAGTTTCACCGCTCAAATACCCGTCTTCCTCTTCTTCATCGTCCCGTCTGTTCTCAGGAGGAACTTCCAGTTTGCAGGAGAGGATACAAGCTACAACACAAGCAGTCACCTGTAGTGCTAACACAGCCTTCAGTGAGGCTGAAAAAACTCTCCATGCCTGCTCTGCAGCAGGCTATGACACACTAAAATCTGTGCCATCGCCTTTAAGATCAAATGTCTCAAGTTCAGTTTACGCATCTCTTAGATCACCAGCTCCCTCCAGCACCCCTATATCATGTACTTCTATGACTGTCCCAGTGTTTTCCCTAGTCAATGTTCTCCCTGAGCCTCAAGAAATGAAAGCAACAGACAAAATAACGATTACACCTCAGACACACGCTCAAACACCATCCTCTACCCCCAGATCAAAACCCTCGAAACCCCCACTGTTCATCCCTTCTGCAGCATTTAAAGCAGCCACTGCCTCACAATTGTCATCCAGTCAAGAAATTCTGAGGGATGTGGCAGATATGAAAGAAGATCTAATTAGAATGACTGCCATACTGCAAACTGATTCCACTCCTGTAACTAAACCCTATCCGTCTCAGGCTCCCAAAGAAACAAAAATTGATGATGAGGAACCTTTTAGTCTTGTCGAAAAAGTTAAAGAAGATCTCGTGAAAGTTAGCGAAATCCTCACCAAGGATGTTCTGAGTGAGACTAAAGTCTCTACTAAGGACAAGGTGTCTGAGGATGAATGGGAGGAGTTCTCCAAAGATGAAATAGAAGAGGCTCGGCAAAGTGTTATGAGATCTCTTCCTACGTTTGAACCCACGCTCCCAGTTAGACCACAGTCAGTACAGGACAAAGATCTCAATTTAGCCAAGGTTGTTGACTACTTGATGAACGACATTGGTGCTAGCTCGCTTTCAAAAATTGCCGGTGTAAAGAACAAATACGATGAAATGAAAGAGGGAGAAGAGAAACAGAAACGCACCCTGAAACCTGAGCATAAGCTCAAAATGCCACCACCAGGCATGCGCTCCTCACCTTCAGAGAAGGATTTATGCAAATTAGCGGATTCCTACAGTGGTACCGATGCCATTTTGGAGTCCCCTGATGATTTTTCCCATGATCAAGATAAAAGCCCACTCTCAGACAGTGGTTTTGAAACCAGAAGCGAAAAGACACCATCAGCTCCTCAAAGTGCAGAGAGCACAGGGCCCAAACCCCTCTTTACTGATGTACCTATTCCCCCAGTTATAACAGAAACCAGAACAGAGGTTGTTCATGTCATTAGGAGCTATGAACACCCTGAGGAGCCTTGTGAGCCCCTAATGGAAGAAGCAGCTGCCTTGAAAGCGCCAGCTTGCATTGAACCTGAACCAACAGCTGGCTCTATCAAGGATAAAGTTAAGACCTTCCAGATGAAAGTTAATTCAGAAGAAGACTCTCTAGTGAGCAAAAGCATGCGTCTGAAAGAGGAAACTCACATAACCACTACAACTAGAATGGTGTACCACAAACCCCAGCTAAAAGAGGCAGGCTCAGATAGGATTGAAGAAACCATGTCAGTTCGAGACATAATGAAAGCTTTCCAGTCGGGCAGAGACCCATCCAAAGAATTGGCTGGTTTATTTGAACACAAGGCTGGACAGGATTCTATCAAAGGGGACGAATTAACCCCACGATTCCTTGATAAGGATACAAAACCCAAAGTTGAAAGAATAATTGAGGTTCATATAGAAAAGGGCAACACGACAGATCCAACAGAAGTAATAATCAGAGAAACAAAGAAACACCCAGACTTTGTATGCAAAGGCAGCCGTGGTCTGAAGGAGCTTCCTGATAGGGTTGAGGGTGATTATGAGATTCTGCAGGAGGAGGAAGAGCTTGCTGAGGAAACACTGCCCTCTTTCTTGGAAACTTCCAGAGTCAATACACCTGTATCCCAAGAGGAGGACAGTCGACCCAGTTCAGCTCAACTTATTGCTGATGACTCGTATAAAGCTTTTAAACTCTTGACCCAGCACTCGATTGAGTATCATGACGATGAATTGTCTGAGTTAAGGGGGGAGTCTTACAGATTTGCTGAGAAAATGCTCCTTTCTGAAAAATTAGACATATCACATTCAGATACTGAGGACTCAGTGACAAACCAGGGACATGAGATGACACCAGAGGTGCATGAGGGGTTTTATGGAGAAAAGCTATCTGGCCCCAAGAAAGAACACACTTTGAGGTCAGCAAGGGACACATCAGACAAATCCGGTAAATTCACTCATAAAGATGATCAGTATGATAAGCTGACAGTGTTGCACTACACCACAGAGCCTGGTAGCCCCAAACACGCAGTCTGGATGCGTTTCACCCAAGATAGGCAAGACAGAAATAGGGAGAAGCTTATTTATGAAGACCGCGTTGATCGCACCGTCAAAGAAGCTGAAGAAAAACTGAGTGAGGTTTCACAGTTTTTCCGAGACAAAACAGAAAAGCTCAACGATGAGCTTCAGTCCCCTGAGAAAAAGCCACCCATGAGAGACTCACGAGAGACGCGGTCAGGTCCAAGCTCAGTGTGCAGCAGTCCTGAGAAAACAAAGCAAAAGAATGAAATGGGCTCCGAGGAGTGGGGTAAAGGAAGGCAGAAAATGTTTGCCAGCACGCATGAAAGAAAAAGTGCTAGTTTGCCGAGCAGTCCAGAGAAGCGGGTTCAGTCACGCTTAGATGAGGAGAGATCAAAACAGGAAAATGTTTTTCAGCAGTCAAAGCAGGGTGAAACGTCTCCTTCAGTTCAAGTGAAGACTTCCAGAGTAAGTTCAGTTCGGCTCAAATTTGAAGCAGAGGCCCAAAGGCAAGACAGAAGTGGTCCAGCTACACAATCTAAACCGCCTGTTAAAAAACTTCAAGAAAGTAAGCTACCCGTATATCAGCTTTTTGCTGGATCTAAGACTTCCAGTGCTGATTCTGTTGAAGAAGCAAAGCCTCTGAAAAAGGCCACGGATAGTGAGAGAAGTAAGGTAACCACTGGACAAGGTTTTTGTAGTAGTACACTTGGAGTTGCATCCTCAAAAGAAACTAATGAGAAAGTATCCGAAATATTAGACACCGTTTCAGATGCAAAAAAACAAGTCACTGAATCACAAGCTGACCTATTCAAAAAGATAGATTCAGAAAGTGTTAGGAAACAAGTTCATGACTCCTCAAAAAGTGTTAGTGGTAGAGTTGAAAAAGGCCAACATTTAAAACCTGAGATCAAATCAGATTTAATCATGAAAAAGGACCAAATTGGCAGCGAGGAATCGCAGATGAAGAGTCTTAAAAAAAGGACAGAATCACAAATTCCTGTAAGAACATCATCTGGTGGTCCAGACAATGATCAAACAAAGAAATGGAAACAAGACACGGTAGTAAAACAATCAGAGAAGAGCCCCTCACATATCCCTACCCCAGCTAAGCCAAGAGTTCAGGGTCGCTCTGAACTATCCAGAGGCGAAGCCGCAACTAAGAAATCTCAGGGTTCTTTTGAGGCTACTACTTTGAAAGATCCAAGCTCACGTGACACAGGTCCAGTGGAAAAGGTATCTGTGGTCACAACCAGAGAAAGTTTTAAAGGACTGAAAACATTACCAGTTTACGTAAGTGTACAGGTAGGGAAACAAGGTGAGAAAGATTCCATGGGTGGACAAAATGGAGCTGTGAAAAAAATGGTCAGTTCAGAGAGTCGAACAATTTACACAGTCAAACAGAGGCAGCCAACATCCCCTCAGGGTAGCCCAGAAGATGACACACTAGAACAGATATCTTTTCTTGATAGTTCTGGTAAAAGTCCAATGACACCAGAAACCCCCAGCAGTGAAGAAGTCAGTTACGACCTCACATCTAGAACGCCTGACTCTTTCATGGCCTTCATACCAGGCATTGCTAGCCCGATTGCTGAGGTCTCAGAAGAATCCGAGGATTCAGAGCAAGGTAAAGCAAGCTCATTCAAGGAACTTGTACCAGAAAAGGTTTTTGTTGCTGAGCCATCCACTGGGAGTCGGGATACTGAGCAGGCAAGTAAAGACAAGCGAGTTGCATACATCGAGTTTCCTCCTCCTCCTCCCTTGGACTCTGATTCATCACAACCAGAGAAGAAACTATCCTCTCCATCCTCGGAGGCTGAGACTGATATGATGGAGGTGAACCTCCAGGAGGAACATGATAAGCATCTGCTTGCTGAGCCCATAATTAGAGTCCACCCTCCTTCACCTGTGCCCCAAGGAGCTAATGACAGTGATTCAAGTGAAGATGAATCAATCTTTCAGCCCATTCCTGTAAAGAAATATACCTTCAAACTTGAGGATCATAAACAAGATGCGGAGGAACCTGATCTCAAAAAGCATGACAAAAACGGGAACCACAAAGAACCTGGGATGAACGGCAATGGAAAAGTTGAGGATTACGATTATGAACAAAATGGCAACGATCAGTCTATTACAGACTGCTCAATAGCAACAACCGCCGAATTTTCTCACGACACAGACGCTACAGAGATTGATTCTCTAGATGGATATGACTTTCAGGATGAGGACGATGGACTTAATGATGTAAATGATATAAAACCATTTGGATTTTCCAACGACAACCGAAAGGACATTTGGGCTTCGGAAAGTATGCTCAGGCCTAGTGACCGTTCTTTCAGCCAAAGTAAGCTTGAAGTAATCGAGGAGGAATCGCCCACCGAGGAGTACAAAAAAGCAAAAACGAAGAGTGACTCTTCTGTTAAAAAATCTGAAAATGGAAAAAGCAATGATAATGACCGCAAGCCGTTGAAGCAAGAGGGATTGTCAGACACTTACTTTAGCTACAAACTAGAGGAAGAGTTTAACACCCCTTTCAAAACTGTTGCCACAAAAGGCTTGGACTTTGACCCTTGGTCAAGTAAAGGAGGAGATGATGAAGTTGTTGATGCTAGAATAAAAGATGATGAGCCCAAGCCTTTTGGGCTGGCTGTTGATGACAAGTCTCAAACGACTACCCCTGACACAACCCCGGCAAGAACTCCAACTGACGAGAGCACGCCGACTAGCGAACCTAACCCTTTCCCCTTCCACGAAGGGAAGATGTTTGAGATGACCCGCAGTGGTGCGATTGACATGAGCAAGCGGGATTTTGTTGAAGAGAGGCTCCAGTTTTTTCAGATTGGTGAGCATATATATGGAGGGAGATCAGGGGATATAAGGGAAGGGGTGAAAAAACAAAGTGTAGTCACCTCACAGCCACAAACAGTAGATCGAACACAGGTTACAATGGATGAAAACACAGTGATGTCATACAGTGTAATACAGATTTGCACTGATCGCTTGGACACTTCATCTCACGACAACATTATGGAGCCACCCTCATACTCAGAAGTCAGTTCTAATTTGTGTTCCTCTTTTAAGATAGGAGTCAAATCTGCTGGTGAGAAAAAGGATTTGGTGTGTGTGGACTGGGACAGTTCTAAACTTGAAAGGTCAGAAGCTTCACAAGAAATGAGACCAGAAACAAGCACAGAAAGCCAGTGCAAGCAAAGGACAGACTCACCAAAGGCAGAGCAGAGAAGATGCCAGACAGAGATCTGCAGTAACAATTACATAGAACCCTCAAGTTTTGGAACGAATTACACACAGTACAGTTCTATAGAACAGAATCAGCACTCAAACTCTAGGCACAGCTCATCTGAGCATATAAACACTTCTAAGGATTCAATCAAAACAGACTCTAACACAGTCAAGGTTGGAGATGCGTGTGCTATAAGCAAACCTGATGTAGTTTTACAATGTAAGGATGTTAAAATGAAGCCTAAAATGAAGTCTAGGTTACCAGTAAGAGCGCATTCAGCGCAAGACTGTCGAAGTGCCAGTGTGACTTTACAGAGACCAAACAAAGAAATCAAACCTCTAGGCAGTAAAAGATCAGATCCATTTCTAAATATGAGGCCAGTATCTAGAATCCCAGTGTTGGAGGTTAAAAAGGTTCCTCTTTCCCTTAACTCGGCGATAGGAAAAGGTAGGACCAAAACATTAGTGAAGGAGAAAAATAGAACACTTAAACCACCTAAGTTACATGTCCAGGTTACTTCAAAGATGAGTTCTTCCAGCTCTTCAAGAAGTAAGACCATGCAGGAGCAGTTCCAGAATGTTGGCAAGGGTTCTTCTAGCACATCCAGAATTAAGACTAGACAAGAGCAGCTGCAGAATGTTGGCAAAGGTTCCTCCCGTGCTTCAGTAGGTAAGACTAGACAGGAGCAGTTGCAGAATAGTGGCAAAAGCACTAATTCAAAGACTAGGGAACCAGTAAAGCGTGTGGACCGCCTTCCCAGTGAAGAGAAAAAGATGCAGGCAGATGATAAGGACGAAGAAAGCAGCACATCCAGGAACACGTCTTTGTCAGAAGCGTCCCAGCCCTCCAGTACATCCAGGTCTGCTAGAGACGTGAGAGCAGAGGTTGAGCAGGCCGGCAGAGACAGGAAGAGGAGGAGAAGTAAAAGGACTGGTGGAAGTGAAGGCAGTCAGGGTGCTGGGCCTCAAGTGGCCCCCGGCGTGGAAATCGAGCCTAGTTTGTAAAAATTTTCCACTTGTATGATCTTAGTTGCATGAGCCGTTGTGATTGCCTGTGGCGTGACCTTACTGTAGATGTCATTTCTATCATTCTGTCATCTTTCTCTCTGTGTACTCTTGTGTCTCTGATTCCGATTTCCAATATCACCTTATATGATGTAGTCAGCTTAACTGCAGCATGCTAGTGTGAGCGGGGTGCTGGACATTGGGCCGGTTCCTCGACTTTGTGGAGTGCTAAGGAGTCTGTAGTAGATTGTGAGAGTTTATGCAGTTATAGCACAGCACCATAAGTGCCCGCATGTCTTGTTTTTTATTTGTGGGTTCTGTTCTTGTTCTGTCTCTGGTAAGCCTTTTTTGATTTTGTATTGTGAGAGGGATTACCTGATTGGTAGGATGCATTTTCACAACTCTAACCTTTCTACACCACTGACAAATAAATAACCTACAGCTTTTTAAACAATATTTTAATGCCCTTTTCTGGTCAACACATCCAACAATTATTTTTTTTACATTTTTTAATAATATTTTAGTATTAACTAATTTTCTAACATATTTTTGGAACAAAAGTTTGGCCAAAAAATGGCAAAGCCTTTTATATTTCTTGACTTTTAAAGTACATTCTTTGCAACTTCTGTGAAGTTTTGATTGAGTATTTTCTACTCACAGGCCCTCAAAGTCCTTGTGAGAGGACAGACCTGCGCATGGCTATAGTGGCTGATCATCTTGGCCTGAGCTGGACTGGTAAGAGAATGAAACCTTGGAAATATCACCACCTGGAGGGCAAACTGAAAGGTTACATCCTTAATCGAGATGCTCAATCAAACGCATCCTACAATGCCTCCCTGTGTTAATGATTTTGAAGCTACCGGGTTATCACTTTTCGAGAACGCTGTTTACTGCAGCATGTCTTTGTTTTGGGTAAATAACGCTAGTTTCATCTGGTACGGTGTGCTCAGCATGGTCCTAGCTGTGAACAGTAGGGAGTGCCATCTGCAGTCTTCCAACCTGCCTGCACTGCAGTATTACGTACATGTATCTGGGGGAGAGAGACTGCTAATCTATTTTTAATGTGTTGCAGAGCTGGCCAGGGAAATGGATTTCTCGGTTGACGAGATAAATCACATCCGTGTGGAGAACCCCAACTCACTGACGACACAGAGTTTCATGCTACTAAAGAAATGGGTTAGCAGAGACGGTAAAAATGCCACAAGTAAGTGCCACAGTTTTTTTTTATTTAAAGAAAATATGTGGAAAGGTATGTTGAGTACTCTGTGTGGATGCCTAGACCAGGCATTTGTCCCATCTCTAACAACTCTAGCTGGAGAACACAGATCAGGGCAAAACAGAGGTCTAATTGAGCATGAAATTGAAGCCTGAACATCATGAGACCTGATCCAACAAGGCCTTAGTGGTACTGCTAAACCTGAAACCTGAATCTGACCCAAACATGCTCACACACACAATTACACAGTGTTTGAGCTAAATTGTTAACTTAAAAACTTTAGCAAACGCCAATATATAGGTGGCACCGGTGCAGGGAAATACTCTGATAATGAAAATTAGTTTCTGGCTAGTAGCTGCTTCAGAATGGCTACATCCACAGTACCAGTACGTGCCAGTCCCCCTACTGTCACAGCTCAATATGCTATTGGAAGCTCTGTACGTGACCAGTGTACATATTTGATGTAGTGGCCAGGTCCACAATGTAGATGCCAGTTGTCCTTTTTTTATTTTGCCCGTGGTGAGCATTCAATAAGGCTGCCTTTGTTGTGCACATATTTGACTGTACTCGGGTGGGCCTGGGCTTGGGCTTTACTTAAAATGGAAAAACAAATCAAGCCAGTAAAAGAAAATCTTCCCAATACTACTCTACCAGTTACTGAAGGACTGGACTGAGGAACATAAGTTGGCCAAACAGCAGTCTCTGGGCCTGTGCTAAGAGAAAGCCAGATATTAATGCAAGCCCTGCGTCAACTTTCCAATGATAAATAGATGGGCCTTGAGGAGGAAAAACGAGGGAAGAAGTTGAGAACTCCTTGCTTGGGACCGAGCTAACTTCTGAGAATTTAAAAGACTTTTATTATCTTCAGTATTAGTGGAAAAAAAATAAAAAAAACATTTCACATAAGCTCTTTTTGGTATTTAATCCATTATCAAACTGAAGTTCCAGTCTAAACTGCTACTGTCTGTGTTCTTTTCCTATGTTTTAGCGGATGCCTTAACTGCAGCGCTGACAAAGATCAATCGGATGGATATTGTGACATTGCTGGAAGGGCCAATATTTGACTATGGTAACATTTCAGGCACAAGGTGTTTTGCAGATGATAACGCAGTTTTCCGGGATCAGACTGATGGTAAAGTTTAGCCCCATCTAGCTGACCTCTATTTCTCCTTTTATTTCTTTCTTTAACCTTTCTAGAAGTAGAAAATCATAAAGGCTAAACACTTATTGCTCTAAATTCAAACCAAAATTCCAATATTGACTGAACACTAAATTCATTGGCAAACTGCTGACTATATTTGATCTTCCAATTCATCCTGGTGTGACCTTAACCAGTGATGGGCAGTGTGATTCTATTGTGTGTTTAACTGTATGGACTGTACATGTTTGTAAAGCAATAAGGCATGCAGCTTTAATGCTCATAAGCCTTTGCTAATCGAAACTTAATCCCATCTCTGTGTAATGGAAACATTAGGCCTGACTATTCACCACATGGCACATCTGACTGGCAGCGCTTCTCAATCCGGCCTTATACACTGATATGTGAAGATGGGCTTAAGATTTGGTTCATGCTTTTTTGATATAAACATTATGTTTATATGTATATACAACATTTGAAACAAAATTGGTTGCGCATTTTCTACAGAATGATACATAAAAACATAACAATGACGATTACACTGCTTCCATGCAGCATGGTTGCTTTTGGCTATTGTTTTACCTACTTTCTTTTCAACAACAACAGTAACACTAGTTTTCTGATCACACCCAGCTGTTTTTATAGCATGGCAAAATGGAATGTCTGCCTTGTTGATGCCTGTAGAGCCGCATAGTTCTGTAGTGTCCCAGCCTCTGAGCCTTCCTGCTACAGCGCCTCTCTTTCTGCAAAACCAGACCTGCTGCTCTTCCTAGCCAGAAGGCTGCTCACACAGCAACACTTCTGCCTTCCTACTGCTGCCCCCCTGCGTGGTGGGGCCTGTCTTTTTAGCGCAGCTGCTGCCTCCTCTCTTGTCTATCTAGCATCCATAGCTGCGCTCCTAATGCTTAATCCAGCTGTAGCTCCTTGCTGACTGCTAGCTCAGCTCACAGCTCATTGCTAACACTGCATCATACATTTCAATGTATAAGTTTAAATCTAATATTCATCAGCAACCCTGCATTATCATCTTCACATATCATCTTTCTTCTTTTTTTTCTTCCACTCTCTGCACCCTAGTGTCCTTGATTGTCCCTAACATCCTTACTACTTTTACCAGTTCTCTGTCGCCCTCGACTGAGGCCTTACCTGCTACTGTGTCTGTGTTATCTGCTCCTCAGTGTTCCAGTCATGAGTTTCTGTTTGTTAACTCCTTCTCGTCTTTTCCCCTCCAATTATATCAGGACCCTTCTGTTCCTGAACTTTATATGTAAAGTTGTGTATGTTAGAAGCATGTCAATTTACTCAAGCAGTCTACGTTAATGTACGTTAATGTGAGCCTACTGCTTAGAAATGTCAGTAGAGGTTCAGTGCTGTGCAAGCCAAAGACCACCCTTTGCTTATTTCGTTTCCAGTCAAGTACGTCTTAAGCAAGTCTTTGATTTTTCAGTATTTGCTATCAGTATCTTGCCTTTATTATGGCTTCCATTTTGTTCTGAAGACTTGCTTTAGGGATGATTTGGACACCTCCTTGATGTTCTGTGGTGGTCAACCAGGGCTTGCACAATTAGTAGGAGTCCCATGTCTCCTACCCTATGTCAAATTACCTCAAGAACATCACAATATTAAATTAATAACTTGAATGTACTGGCCGTTTGAACAGGAAAGTAAATAAATACAGGATGATCAGTACTATAAATAGAGACACATACATTTGTTATTTTTCCCATAAACCTTTTTCCCTATTTAATACACTTTCATTTCAGCATATTATCCCTGCATCATCATTGTTACACCCCCCTGCTCTTTCTTGTGCCTCGCCTTCCATTTGTTTGTGTAGTAGCATCATTGTGTTGTGACGGTGTTGCGTCCACCTCAGTCCCACTGTGTTGTGCCACTCAGGTTATCACAACATCGATCTGGAGCTCCAGAGTCCCACAGAGTTGAGCTATGAGCCCCCCACCCCTCTCCGACAGGATGATTTCTTTAGCGAGGACGGTAGATTAGTCTCGCCCAGTAGAGCTCCCATTAGGCCCAGTGAATTGTCCTTGCCCGCCACCTCCTTGGATGCAGCCTCCTCCAGTACAGCACCCCCTACTGTTGTAGCTGAAGACACCTCTCTGGGAGGCAGAGAATCCTGTTGTCGAGAGGGGGGCTCGACTGAAGATGACGCAGAGGTCAGCCATGATTCAATGGCCTTTTTGGAAGCCCAGGACAGCGATGACGCGAAAGATTCAGAAGTGTTCGCGCAACCAGCAGTGACTCACCCAGAAGTCTCTGAGCTGCAAGAGAGCGGCCGGTCTGGTTTTGAGGAAGGAGAAGAGGAAATGACCCAGGAGAAGCTGAAGTTTCTGTTGGACAACAATAAGTTGGAGGAAGGCTCAGAGGATGTGGAGATAACTGAGGAAAGAGTGCAAGAGATTCTGTCCCAAGTGGAGCAGGCAGAAAAAGAGATGTCTTCAATTGTAGGGTTGCCAAGCGAAGCTTCCAGCGCTAACAAGGAGACGTCAGCTTCAGGACAAGGTCTGCAGGGCCATAAAGAAAGCAGGTGAGACATCTTCTTATTTGTCTCATTGAAAACACAATAGCTCCATTTCATATCCATTAGCAATCAACTCGGGTCAGAAGATCAGGCGCCAGTGAGCACTGTGGTGACTTAACCTCTAATCTGTGTTTAGCCAAAAGTCCATGTCCTCTTTGCCGGAGCTGCAAGCCGAGAAGCAGAACGGGGAACATCCTGAGCATCAAGCCCAAGCTGGCTCACTGCCTGAGGCCCAGGAGCCACCCAGCAAGTTTAAGGGCAGGATTGAGAAGGACTCCGGGAAGGAAGGCATGAGCCGAGAGGCTGCGGAGGACAGCACAGCTGAGTCTAGCACCAAGGAGGAGGGCACATCAGAGCCTATAGCCCAGGTATTGTGCTGTTGAGTTTCACTCCACAAAGCTTATAAGAACAACCTCAGATAGTACCAGTGATGTACAGTGGCCCCAAAAAGTTTTTGGATACATTAACCATTGAGAAACTGTAGTTTTTTCATTTACTTCGTTAGCATGAAATTGATGACTGAAGCTAGAGAATTCCAACTAGACTGCTCTAAGCATAGAGGTGGAAATGTCAAAGTTTGGTGCTGTTGTTTACAGTGGCATCAGAGAGCTTGTATATCTGTCCCTGGATTTTTCTAGAAACTCCTTCTGTTCCAAAAAATAATTTGGCTTGCACAGTTTAATTTTGTTTGGTTCAACCCACACACTGTCAGAATAAATGTCATTCATCATTAATAATTGTGCCCTCAGTGGTACAACAGTGTTCTTTTGGCTAAGTTTTGTACCTTACATTGATTGTAACTGTACACTGTACACAGAAATACGATGCATATTTGTACTATTTTGCATGACATTTTAAAATAGAGCTCATGGACAAGAAAAGGCCGTCATGCAACTTTCAAAAAATGATTAGGTACAGTTAGGATCCATAACTACAGGTATTTAGGCAACTACAAGGCTTTAAGCCTAAAGCAAACATTGTATATACTTGCTGAAACTAAACTGACAAGCAACTTTTACGAGTAGTCTCATAAAACAAATGATGGGTTTTGCATTTTACAGGCCTAATCCGTTAATCACCCTCATAAACACTTACGGATTATTTGTTTTTGTTAAAACTGGTCTTTGGCAGTGGAGCGAATTCTCATGCAGAACTAAAGATAGTGGGAATACGCCTATGAGGTAACCTCCACTGTCCTGAGGCCAGCTGAGAATCAGTCATGTCACAGATAGGGGCTGGGAATGATATTTTTACTGATACTAGTACCCTTATTAATTCTGCTTTTTGGAAAAGCAGTGGTCAAATTCATGAGTTTACATTGCATCAAACATATTGCTGTTGTTTCCATCCTTACTTTAAATCAGAGGCCACTAATAGGCGGACCACGGTCCGGATCCGGACCCAGACGTTGTCCAATGCGGACCCAAATCGATAAACTATTGAGAATGATTTAATTTAGACTGTGTTTATCTTCAGCGGTGGAGCTTTTCTTGACTTTATGGTATACAGGCTTTACAGCGCAGTAAACTCACAGACCAATCATGTGACCTATAAGATGACCGAAGGCGCTGCTCAGCCAATCAGATCTGTCCACATTGGGGGCAAACAAGCGAGGTACGAAGCGAGGAGCAGCAGCCGGAGACTAAAGCGAGTCAGAAAGAATAACGAGCTCTAAAAACAGAAAAGTCAACAGTGAAAACTGACTGTTTAAACTAGAACGGTTCTGGAACGAACCTGCTCGTCTAGTTTTGGAGAATACTGCTCTGTAAAACCTACATGTTAATCTGTGAAGCTGAGTTAACAAGAAGACACACTATTTATTTACTTTCTCTATAAATAAACACATTAAAATGCACTTTTTTAAAAAAGCATTCTGTTTTTTAAAATGTAGCTCTTGTTTCAGTTCAGCGTTTAAACAGTAAATATACTGAAATATACTGAACAGTATGTGTGATATGTTGGTGTTTCAGTTGCTGATGATATAAGATGCTGATACTATGTAACTTAAATATACAGAATATGGCACTAAATCACAACACAAGTTAGAAATTTTGATGATTTGAAATCTCCACTAACTGTACCTTACCTAATTCTAAATAAATACCCCAGCTTATAAGGATCATTTTACAGATTGCAAGTGGCACTGTGTGAAATAAGGCACTCTTCTCAACCAGGACTCCTTGTTACAAGTTTCCAGCAGCATGGGTGTAGAGTTCGACAGTTCACTAAAGAAAGGGTGCAGTTGACAAAAGGTAGTTGATAGCCTCAGAGGCAGTGAGGGTGAGAGATCGCTCAACATTTCAGACTTATGATTTTTCCACAAACCAGATACAAAAAAAACATATTCACTAAGGTCTTACAATATCAGCTCAGAGGTGAACAGTTATTACAAATTGGTAAATAAATGTATGAAAATGTAAAAATATATATATATATATTCTTGCCAAAATCCCATTTGTAAAACAGACCAGTAACGAAGCACTAACAGTAACTGCTACCACCATCACAGCAGCAAACTGAATACAAGCACATGCTTCTGCAACTCAAAGCCCTTTCACCGTCGGCTTGCTGTGCATAACAAGTGCTTTGTGGTTACCACTTCTGATCTGAAATGCATTTCACTTTGCTGTGCTCTCACGGAATTAAAAGCCTGTGAAGTGCCCATCATTGTTTGTACGCTACAGTCACGGTGCATCAAATCAAGATCACTATTTTAAATATGCTTGTTTAGTGCAAAAGTATTTGCATAGATGTCTAAATACTTTTTGAGGCCATTGTATACTTAGAAAACAATGTAGTCCAGTTCTTGAAGATGTGTGGTTTGTAGTCTTTTTGAACTATTCCACTCATTTCAACAGAATATTCCATTTTAAAATGATGGATTATTATTTTCCTACACTGAGTTGTGAGAAAGTTAGGGCATCCCTGGTCAAATGACATTTTGTCCAATTTACAAGTACTTTTTTTCAGTATGTCAGTATGTTAAACTTCTAAACACTCGTCGCTGTCCAGTGCAACTTTACAAGAGAGACCAAAAACATACTTTACTTTCAATGTAAGTCAATGGAACCAGAATTATTTTTTCCAAGCTATTTTGGAGCATTTCTATTGGTCCATTCATCATGAAACTTTCTCATAATGTAAACGACCACTGGCATGTTCAAATGATGTAGAAAACTTAAAATCAACAAAAATGTTTTTTTCATTGGACAGCGACGATATACATTGTGCCAAACTTGCTAAACTAAACGTGTGGGAACATGTATCTAAAGTTTGTTCTCTGTAAAAGAATATGAACTTATTTTTACTTAAAAAATAACCAAAACATGCAGTAAGACCGCTGATCACACAAGACCTGCTTGGTGTCCAAGGCTGGACTAAAGTACAGTGAAAAGTACAGTTCAAGCTTTGTGGCTGCTTTAAAACGTAACGTGTGTCTTTATTGTCTGGACGACAGGGAGCCTATTGGATATTACACTGAACAGCTTGACAAAGTTTGCGGATTTAAGTGTGCAGTTTTTATTGGGACCTGAAAAGTTGACACTTAAGCTTCCATTACTTGTTAGCATTGGACACCAAACATATCTCGACAGATCAACTACCACAATTTGATTTGTGGTATATCCATTTACGTCTAGCAGTCCTGGAGTACACGGTAAAATGCTACTTTGATGAAGGCTGTTTGCAGCTGTGTTTGCTTGGACTTCATCCATGTTACCCAGTAATAGTTGGCCTGCTGAAATGTACTAAACTGCTTTCAGCAGGGAGCACATAAAGACTCCAGCTCTGATGAGGAACAGACAGTCACTACCAGGGTGTATCGGAGAAGAGTGATTCTGAAGGTATCCAGTGGTACTACTGCCGGGTGTGCTATGGTGTGCGCGTGTGACTATATGTATGAGTATAAGTGACAGCTTTCCTGTAGCAGTCCGTCTGCCGCCACATTTTTTTTCTATAGATGCAGCCTCTTTTCTCTTCTTCTGCCTTCTGTTCAATCTGTGTTTGTATTTTCATTGTTCTGTGCTGTCCTTTCGATGGGTATTGAACACATCACCGGGCGTCACATCCTCACTGGCAGCCGTTGAAATCGTTTGAAAATGATACTGTGTGACACCTTTCTCAGATTCAGAGTTGTGCTGGTTCTGAAGCTTGACTGATTTTGCATTTCATCATGTATGTCATGACACTCTTTTTGCCACTGCAAGTCTAGCATGTAAGGGACATTCCGGCCCAAATCTAGTTATTTACTGTGTTACGGCGAGTTCACATAGCACAGCAGTGAATTCAGAATTTTATATCATCTTCATGTTTTCAGTCATCAGTGCATCAGTTTGTTTGTCATTTAGTCAATACAAATTGCAAAAACCATTGGGGATCCCTGGTGTTGGCCTGTTTTGACAGCTGGTCTAACCAGCCAATCTATAGACTAATGTAGTGGTTCTTATTCAACTTGTAGGCCTCGCAGTTCAGTATATACTTCCCTAAACGGACAACACAAATAATCTCTGCACTCACAGACTCCATAACGTTCTTACTCAAAACAGCCCCAAAGGTCTGTATCAATGAGTGATGAGTTCACTTCTAACACCCAGCACATGTTAAAACCATGCTAGTTATGTACTCTTTACTAATTATTATTATTTATATGATGGTGTTTCACTCTGTTTTCTTCTGCATTTCTTAATTTCAGAAGAAACAAACTAACAGTTAATTATTATTTGTAAGTGAGTATTTGTTGTTAACCTGTTAATGCCTGTACATTTCTTGTTAGATGAGTATTCGTGCTTGGTTCACGTTCACAGACAAAGTTTGGTCTGCTGTTGTTGTGTGTCACTAGTTCCTAGCTTACTTTCTAGCACTTTAATCACGAGTGAATAGAAAATGCTTTTTTTACCTTTCAGCTAGAAAAATAGAAAAAAGTGAAAAGTTGACCAAGTTGCTGTACATAATAGATACATACATGCAAACAGGGTAAATACAAGGATAATTCACAGATAAACTAAACATTTAGTTAAATAAAATAAAATGTAAGCTTTTCAAAATCATGTGTGCAACATTTGTTTACATTTAAAGACAGATTTCTAGGTTGTGTAGGTATAATACAAAATATATTAGGCTTTCTATAAATATAATTAGCTAATTATTTGGTTACATACACCAGTTAATGAAGGATAAAACAGCCAGAATTCCAGTTGTAGTCTTTTAAAAGATCCTCCCACCCTCAACATCATGCAACAAGGATTGCCCTTTTTTAAATTGGACATTCTTACTTTAGAGACTACTGCTGCACCACTGAATGATGCAAGTACATGTTTTATTTTGGTTACACTTTTAATTTTGGCCGGATTGTCCCTTTAAGCTCAGCTGGTTTGAATGACTGTGTGGTGTGAGATCCGGGTATTTCCATCATTGTCTTTTCAATGGCCTCAATTATCTGATATCAGTTCATATACCAAGCTATTTCTAGGTCAGTGGTGGAAATTACCCCTTGAAATTCCAGCAGATCAAATTGGTGTGATGCTTTATAGAGCTTCATGGAGAAGTGTGAGAGTGTGGCTGCATGTGCTTGTGTGTGCTTACTCAGAGGTGAGTAAGTCTCTTTTATACATCTCCATCTGTAGGGCGATCAGGCCAAAAACATTCCTGGCGAGTCAGTGACAGAGGAGCAGTTCACAGATGAAGATGGCAACATTGTCACCAGAAAAGTAACCTTACACCCTCCCATAACACCCCTAACATATATGTCCATCCATCCGTCTGTCCATCCACCCAGGCCCGGTGACAGGATTTAATAGGCAAGAGGGCAAATTACCCGATCTATAGCTGATAGTGTTGACTTCTCTGTTTTTAAAACTGAGCTTTACACAATACTGTTGTCCTTTAAGCCTTATTGAGATGCAGCAGTGTTTAATAGACTTGCTGTAGTATAACTAGATTCAAACCTAGGTTAAAACAGCATTTACTACATTTATAATGAAGGAAAGTCAATAAAATTGCACAGACAACGTAGTGCAAACAATCATAAAAAAGAGAAGAAATCAGTAAACATAACTTACTACAGCAATGATGTTGCTACTTAAAGTAGGCAGTCAGTGAATTGTAAGAATGTTTGTTGGAACAGAGAAAATAAATTGGAACGAAATGTAATAAACTGGAACAAAATCATCACCAAATATTGATTTAATGATTTAAAACTATTGAGTGTACTACAAATTTGAAGTATATATTTAACAATCTCACTGACTACAAGAAAAAAGATTCACTGCTCTAGTTTTAGAGCATTAAATCCCAAAAATCGATTTGGTTTATAAACACCACAGATGACTAACATTAAACAGTAATTAAGTGAAAAAGTTGACATTTCTAGGACAGCATGTATAAGTTAATGCGAGACCAGACCAGAATGCACATGTAGACAAATTGAAAAGAATATATATTTTTTTGATTTCATGGTTGAGCTTAGTGATGAATCCCCTGCATTATTTAGTAGTAACTGGAAAAATTCTCCTTACTTTCTAAAAGTATGCTTCATGCGAAAAAATCTCTAACTAAAACAGGGAACTTAACAGTGAAACAATCAGGACAAGCTAGTATATCTACTTGCCTGTCAGTCAAATTGTATGTCCACACAACTGGGAGCTGTTTTTTAGCCTAATGGGCTCCAACAATACCCTCTGTGTCTGCTAGTTATTTCTTAAAAAATGGCAAACATGGATATATATATATATATATATATATATGAAATAATATAGGAATAAAAGAATAAATAAAACCTCTAGCACTCATGTTCATGTTTATAGTTCACTGCAACCTTAATGAAGACCTGGATGTGGTTTGAGCAGACTGAAAGAGGTCTTGAAAACATATTTGCAGAAAGATTCGGGTGACTCTTAAATCCTTGTGTGTGTTAGTAGTGTTAGCCTCATAGCTCCAGTTTAAAACTAAAAAAAGCATATTTGTTTACAGGAAACATATCGACGCTGTCCGATGAAAAACATTTCCATTTTTGTTGATTTTGAGTTTTCCCACATCATTTGAACACGCCAATGGTCATTTACATTGTGTGACAAGTTCATGATGAATGGACCAATAATAGTGCTCCAAAATAGCTTGGAATAAAATCTGGTTCCATTGACTTACATTGAAAGTAAAGTATGTTTTTGATCTCTCCTGTAAAGTTGCAGATTTGGAAACACTTGTTTTTCATTGGACAGCGACGATATCTTGGCTGTTCGGCTACGTCTGGGTTAAGTGGAAGATTGTGCACACATAATGCTTCACCAAGCCGTTCTTTCAGTTTTCAGTATTATTCAGTAACATGTAGCAATGTCACATGAGATAAGGTGTCTAAACGACATGACTTGGAAATCCACATCACTCTCATGAATGCAGTTTGAAGGGTGGGCTCTCTTGAAAGACAGAATGAGAGCACAAATAGTGTCACCGGGCCTGCATCCATCCTCATGTGTGCGAATGTAAGACGAGTGGTGTGTTGCGTGACTGCTGCCCCTTCTCTCAGGTCATCCGGAAAGTGGTGCGACGTGTGGCTGGAACAGAGGAGAAGGGCAAGAGGAAGAAAGGCAGGCGCTCCAGACAGGCCTCTAGGGCAGAGGAAGAAGAGGAGGGGCCCGCTAGGGAGCACCCTGAGGTCGGCAGCGTGTGCAGTTCAAGCTGTGTGACTTTTGCCTGGGTTGAAAGTGCTTGTGCGTGCCACTGACAGACTGCAGAGACCTTTCTGTGCTCTGAATATACCTTCGTTTCCTGAGTGGCCGTTTGACGGCGTTGCATTTAACGCAGTACTTAGCAGTCTGACTCGTCACTCATGAGTCTTTTGCTTGCTTGAGTGATTCAGTGCAGTTGGTTGTTTCCCAGGTTCCTAGGACTCTTCACCGACAGCCCTGGATGGAGCAATTTGTATAGTGTAGCTTTTTCATCATCTAATTCCACTCGCTCTGTTTCTCTGCTCCAGGTCTTAGAGGGAGCCAAGAGAAAGAAGAAAGAAGGGAGACAAAAGGAGAAAAAGGGTCAATCGTAACAACGGCGTGTTCAACATGGTATGTAAACGTCCACAGCTTGACAAATGGGAGGCCTATGAGACGCTAATGCCAGTTACCAAAAGCTGCCAGAGGCTGGCCACAAAAGAAATGTGCTTCATAGCAGTTCTTTTCTTTTCCCGGCACAAGTGAAATGCGCTCCCAGTGATAACATGCAGACACAGCTGAACAGGCTGCCCCTTTGTTCTCTAATGCCACAGTGAACTGATCACTAGAGAATGTTTTGAAGGCCTCTAGGGTCTGTGAGGTCACCATGCAACCAGCCATCTGAGGAGAGGTTTACACTGTATGAGGTTTTATCATGAAACACTTAGCAAGATCTGACCCACCATTTGGTGAAAAGGAAGATGGATCTTTTGTTAGAGTGGCAGTTGTAGAATATAACTGAATAATGGTTTCACTAACACTGACAATATTGAAATATTGAAAATTATGTTTTGTGATACTGTATCGATTCTCAAAAACACAGTATCCTTACACAGATTCCTGGCAGTGTTTAAACCTCTGACCACTAGATGGCAGTGTTGTAATCCATTTTCAGCTCCACTCCAACATTAACAAGCAGCACAAGGACACTATTGTAAAAATGCTATAGCAAGAATTGGCAAACCTGAGGAGAGTAGAGAGAGGTGATGATGGGAACTAGACATCTGAATGCTACCTAAAGCTCATGCACAGCAGAGGCTGTTATATGAAATGGTTTCAAATAGGTTGTCTAATGCCTGAGGCATTTATTATGATAGCTTTGAGATAAATGAACAGACTGCTGTTTGTGATGCTCTCCATTGTAGAAATCAAAAAGCCATAGAACTCCCAGCTTAAGACTTTTGTACAGAACTGTATGTTCAGTTGTATGACACATACAGTTAGATGTTTTACTATCAGACTGACTTTCTGACTTTTATTCTTTAGTTACAGATCTGCACTTGTTTCATAATTGTTTTCCTGGGAATGAGATCACTGGAAACACAACAGCAGAAGATCAGTAGGCAGGGGATCGTGTGCAGCTTTCACATAAACGCATGGTTTTCAGGAAGAGGACTTTTTTTGATTTCGCATGAGCATGAAAAAAAACCTCATTCTTTCTGTCAGCGGTTCAGGACATCTGATCGGTGCCACAAGACCGCCGTCGATGTGATGCTTCTTCTGCACCAAAAGTGGGAGGAGGCCACACTCAAAAAACAAAGGCACCCAAGCAATTCCGTGACCAAAGATGGTAAAAAAAAAGAGCATCGTGGACTGACAGAAACCTAGGGACACTTTTTTTAAAAATCACCTTCTCCACTCGCCTTACATTTTTTTCTTCTTGGACCCATAGCGTCGGGCTGTATAATGCTGTTTTTGGAGATCTTGTACATAAATCAAAACTGTATAAATTCTAAAGATAAGTAGCTCACACAATTGTGAATGCACTGGCAAGAGAGATTTGCAAAGTGCATTAAAATGAAATGGAATGAATGAAATGAAATGCTGATGCTGATTTCAACGTTAAGGAAAAGCTTGGGTGTAACTCCACATGTATTTGTGTAATTATTCACAGGGGGAAAAAAAATGTTTTTACGAGAACAGCTTGCTTGATTTCAACCGCGGATTTTTCTTTTAAATCTACTGCAACTCTCAATAATGGCGACAAGATCGACGTAGCTGTAATCACGTTTAAAGATTTTCTCAGAGTACTAATATTTTGATGCATGATTCACCTTATTTTTGATTTGTTTTTAAACCACAACGAGGACGTTCTGTGTGCACTCATAGCCCTGCCGTTTGTCACTAATATTGTTTTCTGAAGACACCACTGCACCGTCAGACTCAAAGGAGAGCGAATGGACACGATTCACATACCGCTTCATAAGGATTCACTGTGTCCCCACACGCAGCTAAAGGTTTCCTATGCTATGCAGTCACAGACGGGCCTGAAGCCGGAAAGGTGGAACGAATGTATCATGTTGACTGGCACGCTGTAAACTTTTAACTGTTCTTATGTGTATTGGCTCTAAGATGTAAAGGTCTTTCTGTAAGCCAATCATTTGTAATCATTCGAGCAGTGTTTTACTAGGTTTCAAGGCTGCTGTGATCTCAAGGGGCATTTTTATTTGAGTTTTGGTGAAATATTTCCTTATGTTGAATATACTCAAAAGAGATCACCTTCAGGCATTCACTGATTGATCTGATAACAAACGTATGACAAAAACATACACTGGATGATTGAATTAATTATTTAAGCTTAAAATAAATTGTGTTCATACTCTCACAAGGTGTACTTTCTTACCTGAAATTGGAAATTGAACAAATGTTGAACTGCTTGCTTGAATGCAGGAGGACTGGATGAGGAGGACGGAAAATAGTTTACTGTACTTTGTACTTCAGTAACAAATATTTGTTACATTTCCACATGAAAAAACATACATTTTACTCCATACATCTACATTTAGACACCCAAGTACTACAAATGTTGAAGGCCATTATGTTTTTTTTCTTACACATGTCTTTTTTGCCAATTCACAGTAGTGCAAAATGAAACTGCCCATAAATTTGTAAATATATTTCTGTGCACAAAGATGTACTGCCCAATACATGCAGTAGCCCACTGCAAAGGTTTGGGTAGTTCCCAACAAATCTTAAGTTGAAATAAGTTCACAATTATACATAGAACATACTTCTCTACATTTTAATGCACAAATATTGTTTGTTGGTTGATTTGAACATGTGCGGGAAAAGTGGCAAGTTTATATTTGATGCTATGTTAATTTTAGCAAATAAATAGAAATGCACTGGTAATCTTGCATCTAGGTAATCTCATGTTTTATGTAAATCTTTCTCAATTAAGCTGAAGCCAAGCTTATCTGGCATGCACTGATATAAATTGGAAACAGGAGCTGTGAGTTGTGGAAGCTGTGAGTCAACCTTTCAAACTGGTGTAGGAAATAATGGACAAAGATGAAAATAAGCATCCTGATTGTTGCCAATGGCGTGGGTAACATCTGTAAAGGCACCATTAATGTTCTAAGAGGTATGTACACATAGACATCTTTTTCAACATGACAATGCCAAGCCATATTCGGCACATGCTACAAGAGCGTGGCCTCACAGTAAAGGAGTGCAGGTGCTAAACTGGCCTGTCTGCAGACCAGTTGAAAACGTATAGCATGTTATGAAGCAAAATACCACAATGGAGATCCTGTCAAGCAGCTAAAGCTTCATATCAAGAAAGAGTGGTGAAACAGTCAACGTTTACTACTACAACAGTTGGTGTTCTCAGTTCACAAACCATTAGTGAATGTTAAAAATGAAGAAGAGGTGATGCCTGTGCCCCAACTCTCTTGGGCTGCTGTCTGTTGTTATACACAGTCGAGTCACCCAGACCATAACGCTGCCACCTATACGCTGCCGCCATCAAAGATAGGAAATGGTCATAATAAAGTGACTTCACTGTGTAGAATTGCTCTTACATTCTGAATGTAATTTGGAATTTAGTTTGTAAGTAACATAACTGGTGAGAAAGATTCTGAATAATCTTCCATATACAAATCAAATGTAGTGTGTTAATTTTTAGGCATTGGATTAGGCTTCACAACATAATGACAAACTTGTGTTAGGTTTAGACACCAACGATTGCAGTTCAAGAGAAAAAAGATGTCATATATGCTTGTTATCCAAACAAATAGTAACAGACTTGTAATTTCTGCTTTGGTGTTTGTGCAAACAAATGAGGATTGGCCAGATCAGTAGCAGTCAGAACTAAATTATTGATTATTTATCCCCTTTTTACTTCCATTAATGGGAAGCTAAGCTGACATCACTGCCCTGATTCTTCAAAATCATGAAACTGTGACTAACCCAAAGCACGTTTAAGAGCAATGTTTTTGTATAAAGAAACCTCCAGGAGCAAATCATCATCAAATTATGAGGAACTTGTCAATGTAAACTGTCCATGAGCTGTACATTTACTTCAAACACATACAACAAAGGGTTGTTTGCTGTCATCATATCCTCCCCTTATAAATGGCTCTATTTAAAACTTCTCACTAGCCCATCTATTCTCAGAAAGGAAAGTGGTTAGGTTCAAACATAGCAAATGAATAACAAACCAACAGATGAACTGCAGGTCCTATGTATTGGTTTAACATGGCTTTTACATCAGTGTCTATTTTGAGCTGCGGAATGAGTAAAACCTTTTTGACCTCACCTTCAAATGACAATCTGGGCCAGATATTTATTGATTTGTATACCTAATCTATTAATGGATGTCTAGACAGTGATGCGTGTGTGGGTGTGGGTGCAGACACAGGCAAATTCGAAAGGGTGGAGATTAAAACTGCAACCAATGTCTTCTCAATTGCTCTCTCCTCAATCACACGGAATTTACATGGTTTTCTATTCCCCCTGAAATGAAGTTAATCACCCAAGACATGTTTTGCTTCATTTGGTTTAGAACTGGAGCTGCTAGCCAACAAGCACAAAATGGTCACCAAAACCATTCCATTTTGCAAAAACAAAATTAATAAATCTATGGGGAGTGTGATTTGTTGCCACCAATTTCCAACGGCAGTGCAAAACAATTTTATTAGCAAGTGAATACATCTTTTATTTAGTCAATATAGCTATTTCACATGATGAGATTGTAATAAAAGACTTTATTATTCAACCTGCTTGTATGCAATTTTACTTAAGTCACATATTTTAGATCATAAGAATATGATAAACAAAAACATGGCCAGACAGGTTATGTATGTCTGACACATGGCATATCCATTTTAAAGTAAGTCATTTTTTCTCATATTTGAATGTCAAGTTGGTCTGACAGCTCTACTCCAATTGGTCCTCACATGCATCTCATGGATTTTTTTTTTTTTTTTGGATAAGAGCCCACAGTGATGCGGCCCTTATTCAAATCCATAGTTGGGGCACATAATGGGCACTTTTTAACACCCCTAGAACATTAACACAAGATCCTTCATGTACACACGGCTGTGGACTGTAAGACCATGAGTGTGCAATTTGCCACTGGGCTCAGAGCGAGGATACTCACTCACAATCTGCACAAATTACTTTTTTAAAAATAAACACATCCCCTACAAAGAACAAAGAAACACATGCTCATTTAATGCACTTTTCCAGTTTCTGAATTAAAACAGAAAATGTAGAACATTTGGAGAAAATGTCATATTTAAGGATGTTCTCTGTAGAGGATGTGTTCACTTTCTTTCAAATCGACACACATCTCATATGATCTGTGGCTTAAGACATTAACATTGTAAACATTATAACAGGTTGATCCTGTGACCCCAGAAACAGGTAAGGAAAGACATCTCATTTAGTAAACACATCTGGCATCAATGAGGATGAACAATTAAAGATGGGAGATCCGCTGAAAATGTATGCTCTTTGGGATGGACTCCCAGCCTAAACTGATACTCGCTTATTATGGCAACCCAATGCTAACCTAAAGCTGGCTAAGGCAAGTCATATAAAAAAGGGGATTAAAGAAGACATTAACATTAATTTGTCACATAGTTAGCAAACGTACAGCCACCAATATTTTTCCAAAATATTTTATTACTTGGTCCCAAACGTGAGGAATGGATTTTTGTGTGCTAATTTAGCAGTACTGAAAGAAAAAAGAGTTGTACGTGGCTTTTATCAAATAACAGTAGCTGGGTTCCTCACAAGTATCTTTCTTAGCTCCCAAGACGCTGACACGACTGTTACGGCCTTCTGAGCAAGGTGGATAACCATTCTAGTGGTATTTCTATGGTTCAACACAGAATACTTTAAACTGGGTTGAGCAGGGGTTGTTTTCATAAAATGTTTAAAAGATGGTTTAAAAGTTTAGGGTGGTATGTCATGGGAGGTATGGTGGTCTCACTGTCCCACTTTTTGACAGCAACTGCAATAACAAAGAATTTTTAAAAAAATCAACAGTTGTTTAATTCTGATTACAGATAAAGAAGCGAAAAAGGAAAACGGTGTGATAAGCTACGACACTGGTGTGGGAGGTACTTGTGGCTGGAATGCAATGTGGAAAAACAGAACAGCCAGCCTCTGAAGATGCCCTGCAAGTGACAACTTACTCATGTTTACAGACCTGCTGCATTGCTGCCCAGTCTGAAAATGTTCATTTTATCCAATTTTTGTTTCAAAATCTTTATATGACCCCATCCAACTTCCCTCCATTTAACCATAACTCAAACATGCAACATCTATGCAAGCCTGCAGTATTACAGATGATATGTGTTAAATATAGTAGATATTAATACTGACTTTTGAAACTTGTTCACTGCTGCTCCTGCTGCAGAGACCGACTCCCCCCCAGGGGGTATTAGATGAAATTTATATGGGAAGCCAAATAAAGCCTGTTCCAACTGAGCTACTCTGCAGTACCGCACAGACTGATTACTTCCACAATCCACTGGTCAGTGCAATGAGACCAACTGGATTCTGTACAGCTCAATCCTATGTGCAATCCTAGCAGCAATATATCATTACATTTTGCTAAATTAATAACAACTGTGGTATGAACTGGTCTAACCCTCTGTTTAATTCATCTCTATTTTGTACAAGCTGAACAAAATCAAATGCTAAACAAATATTTGATAATGCGCTACTAAATGTACATGATGCATTCATGACAGATTCATGACAGTATAGTAACACTGCACATTACAAAACCCATTATCCTTTAGAAGCATTTATAAAATGCAATTATTGATGAGAAAAGAACAAACACTATATTTTTGGAAGTATGTGGACAACTGTCCATTGCACCTATATGGGCTCGTTTGCCATTCCATTTCTAAAACCACAAGCATTAATAAGAGTTGACCCCCCACACACTGTACTTTTGAGAAGGCTTTCCACAAGACTTTAAAGTGTCTGTGGGAATTTGTGCCCATTCAGTCAAAACAGCATTAGTCCGTAAAAACAACCTCCATATGACGTCTGGTAACTGGTGGGTAATATTAACTAGGTTAGGTTATTCATTAGAAGCTTTTTCCTCTTGTCCATTTCCTCTTTTCTTTCTCATTTCAAGGAAACGCAAGGAAACCTGTAGACCAAGCGGACTGGAGTGGAATGAATTTAGACCCTTTTTAACCCTTAATGGTGCCTCACGAAAGAAGAAAGTGATCATGAAAGGAACAATAATTCATCATCCAATCCACTCCTGGGTTGCAGGGGGCGCTGGAGACTATCTCAGCACTCATTGCACGGAATGCTGTAAACACCCCAGACAGACAGACAGTCCATAATAGGGCAGACATACACATTCACACCTGGGGGCAATTAGTACATCCAAATCGCCTAACTGGGAGAAATCTGGAGCATCTGGAAGAAACCCATACAAAGGAGGGGATCTAGCATACTTCACATAAAAAAGACATAAAAAGACTTCCCGTCCAGAGACTCAAACCCAGGTCTTTCACACTATGAGGCGACACCATGCCACCATACTCCATCATAAACAGAGATACCTTATTAGCCTAATGCCCAGTTTGGCCAATCAAAGCAGAACTCGTAAGCTGTAAGCCAATCATCCAACTCTGATGTTATCAAGGTAGCAAGCATAAAGTCATCTATATCTACTATACATTTCACAAATGTAAGTTTGTGATAAAAAACAAAGCTGGTTCATTTAGACTGGAACTAAACGTAATATTGTTTACAGCAGCTGGAGGAGTAATCTTGTTGTTCCTCATCTCCGAAAACCTAGCTTTTTAAAAATGTGATAGAAAACATGTTAAAGGTGAATGACATTACAGTTGCCTTTCTCCAGAGGAGGGTCTCTGATCTGAAGGAGCATTTGGACCAGGAAATAGCTATAACGTCACGTGTGGCGTCAGACTTAACAAGCCGATTAGGGGTCCACATTTAAAACAAGCCTGCGTAATTGGCTCACATAGACAGGCTACTTAGGCATTGAACCCAGGCCTTAGCAGCAGTGAATGTTTTTGGGTGTTGTTTGAATTATAAGAAGCAGAAAATACATACAATTTCTAAGACTGAACTGCGGAGGTGTGAAAAGAGGCCAGTCTTTAAAACCCCATACTGAAGAAAAAAAACTCTCTCTCTCTCTCCCTCTCTCTCTCTCTCTCTCTCTCTCTCTCTCTATATATATATATATATATATATATATATATATATATATATATATATATATATATATAAATACAAGGAAGTATTTAGATATAGGTAGATAGGTAGATGTATATAGATATAGGTAGATAGATATAGACAGACAGATATGTGGATAGACAGATAGCAGTAAGGAAATATAATATAACCACTCCTTCTCCTGCCCATCTAAACTCCATTTGAGCAGAGCAATGGGGCGGTCTGGGGGATTTCCACCTGGGGGAACTATGGATGGAGAAACAATATTCTTTATTTATTAGGATATCTTGCCCTTCAAGATCTTAAGGTTCCTAATATGGGAATATTTTAAATATACACATAGTACAGTTTGCAGATGGATTTTTCAGGTGATTCTCTCTCTCTCTCTCTCTCTCTCTCTCTCTCTCTCAGACTCTCTCTCTCCCCCTCCCTTTCCCTCCCTACCTCCCTCTCTCTCTATCTCTCACTCACTCACTCATGCTGCTCAGTGATCATGGCGGACAGTGCGAGTGAGAGTGATACGGACGGTGCGGGCAGCAGCAGTTCTTCCGCTGCACCTCAGTGTCCGTCTTCATCTTCCAGTAAGCCGGGCATCGTGATTTCCCCCTTTCGCCTGGAGGAGCTGACGAACCGGCTGGCGTCCCTGCAGCAGGAGAACAAAGTGCTGAAAATCGAACTGGAAACGTTCAAGCTGAAATGTAAAGCGCTGCAGGAGGAGAACCGAGACCTGCGCAAAGCCAGCGTCACGATTGTAAGTGACAGGAGAGCCATCGTTTCATACCTCATGTTTCAATATCTTTCTGTGCACTTTAATACACGCCCGCGGAACGTTACTGTTGTAATTAGATATTTCACAAAGTAAATCTTTCTTGACTCATCTTTGCTAGCTAAACAGCCAAGCTAACGCTAGCTAGCGGACTCTAGTCGTGATAAACCAGTGTTTTGCTAGCGGGCTACTTAGCTAGCTAATGTTATTATATCATTAGCGCTGCTTTAGCCAGCTCAGCTTAACGTAGGTTGCTGAGTTACCACAACATATTAGCTTTGTTAGCCAACACTCACAGTGTGACTGTTATATATTTGTCTGTGTGACATTTTATTATTAAGTCAATTAATTAATGCGTTAGCAGCCACTGGTTAAGCTAGGGTTAGCTTTATATTAGCATCCTGGTCAGCGTATGTTCTTCATGTTACGGGTTACCGTAAAACTCACACTCGCTAGCAGCTTTCTGGAAACCTTCTGAAATTGTCTTCTTATTTGAATCCCCCGGTCCACCTTAAATGATGCAGCAGATTATACTATGGTGTCTTTCTTCATTTGAGCTTGCATTACCTGAGGAAAGATGTGGCTGAATTTAGCTTCTTATTCGAATTCCCCGTTCCACCTTAAATGGAGCAGCAGTTATTATTTAAGGTGGAACGGGGAATTCGAATAAGAGGCTCATTTCACCTGGCTAGTTCAGTCCTAAAAAAACACAGCACGATAAGCACATCTGAAGGACTATAAATAGTCTATTTTAGTATATATTAATATATCTACTTATGCTGGCCTTCTCACTGTAAGCTTTTTGCTGTGTTAGGTTTGGGGACGCCTGTGTTAAGTTGGTTATTAATCTGATTTGAGAGTCCAACAGGGGTTAGTGAGGCCTTTTCTGTGCTGAATATTAAATACTGTAAAAGTAAAAAAACAAACAAAAAACGGTGAGGTCATCTTAAATAAATACAACTATACCTTCAGAAATGAATTAAATGTGGCTAAACTTTGCAATTGTTTTAAAATGTTGTCATTTTCTTGTGTTAGTTTGAATAAAACATGAACAAAACCTGCACTAGCTTAATCTTAAACTAAATCCCATCAGAAAAATAAGCACATGCATAACTGTCCACAGAGAAAGCAAAATACATATCTTGTGCCTTAACGGTCATTCCTGCGTTTAGGGAAGATTAATAGGCTGTTGAGCCTTCCTGCTGCTCCACCTTAAGCTAATACTTAAACAGTGCACCTGTAAAGTTATGGTCATAGTGGACGTATTTCATACTGTGAACAGTTGTTGTCCTTCTAGCCAGCAGTTTGACTTTACTAAGGTGCCCTAACAAATAAAGACAATTTCTTGTGTTCCCTAGTTCTCTATAGTTCTGTTGTCTGTTGCGGACACTGACACTATGCATCTAGAAGCAACTGTTAACCGTTTGTGATGTGGTTTCAGTTCTCTTTTATACTATGAGTTTTATTGCAAAACATACTATAGTGAAACCTTTTAGAGATCTGAAAGAACTTGTTTTTACGTTTCTTTCTAATTCAGGTTTACTTTCACTCTTTAACTTACTCTTTCTTTGCACACAATATATATCTACAAAGTATATTTTATAAACAACTCTCCTGATTTTTTTGCTAAAATTGTCCACTTTAGATGTATCCTGGACAGTACTAGTCTTGGGTAAAGTTTGCCTAAGCTTGTCTCTTACCTGTTGTGGTGCCGGTGTGATTTGTCCTGCCCACACAGCTTTAACAGAACTCTGTTCCTCCACAGTGTTCTCTGTATAAATCAGCGAAATTGACCAACTTGAGCTAACATATTTGAGCTATCAAGCTAGCTTGTGTATCTATCTGCTGGGCTACCATCTGTTTCTTTATTCTTTTGGTCATTTTAGAGTTTCTTTTATGCCCTCCAATGAAAACCTTACCTTCTATAAGACATTGCTGCGTAATCATTATAGTGTTTCCGTTGGGCGACTGAGTAGTCACCTTTGGGTCCCGTTTCTCAAATTTTTCTTTTGTTAACTATTTTGTTTAGTTTCAAATCAGTGATGTAGCAGACTGGGAGTCATGGATAGAGGGATGTCTATAATGCATACACATTAGAATATTGGAACCATACCCTAAACATTGGATACATGTTTTTATTTTTCCTTATATTTTACATTGTGTTCTGGGACTTTAAGACTGCCCTGCAATGAATTAGATTTTTTTTCTGCACATACCATCTGAAAACTGGTGCTGGAGGCTGATAATTCAATAATTCAGTGTCGATACACATAGAAATTGTATGGAATTGCATAATGCTATATAGTGGGAGTTATTCTGTTATTTAATCCAGGAATAGATGTTTAAAAAAAAGGCCACTACTAAGTCAATTAATCTTGTGGCCAGATCTTAGATTTGTGGTTGTAGTAATAGAAGCTTTTTTATTGTAAAAATTAACACTGGGGCAAATTTTATAAGAGAGTGTTAAAAATCATAGCTTTTAGTGTTTATTTTTTTTAGTTAGCCTCTTTCATCTTTTATTATTTAAGACTTTATTTCAGTGGAACATCACATAGAAGGTATTATTTGGGGTGTGAATCATACATGGTGGTATTTTGCTGGAATGGAGTGGTTCACACACAGCAGTGCTGCTAGTGTATTTGAACACTGTATCCGCTCACTGTCCACTGTCCAGATACCTACCTTGTTGGTCCACCATGTAGTTCCAAATAAGAGATGATGGCTCATCTGTTACTGCAGTACTGACAGTGTTCCCCCACCCAAATAATACCGGCTCTTTGTTGATCCTGTGGGGGGCCGAACTAAGTATATAGAGGAACAGATGGGCTACTATGCGGTAGGCCTTGACAATAATTCAATATTGGTATGTACCGGGATATGTTTCAGTAACAATTTTCCATGGAATTACCCTTATTGGCCCATCGGTACGTTTCAAGGGTACCTCGGTACTTCGCTGTGTTAGCAAGATGAAGTTAAATAAACTTAAGGCTGATTTGAGGCTCATTTATACTCCCTCTACATGCGGAAATGTCTGCGTGCGTTTAAAGCGATATAACCTTCACTGCCCACATACATTCTCTGTGTCAGTTTCGTTTACATGGTTATTTAGCAACACTTCCAGTAAATCAAACATGGCGACGGTGAATGAGCTCGTAGTTCTGTATTTACTTTGAAAACGAAGAAAACCAACTGTTTGTCTCTGCGCTGCGGCGAAGTTACATCATGGTTAAAATTTCTAACTCGCACAACCAAGTCCTATTGTTTCTTATTCGCTGTGTTCGTTTGGACGTGGTGGCATCTTGCAGTGCCTCCATGGTCGGTAATGGTATTGCTCCGTCCCATCCGTATCCGTAAGCTTTCCGAAAACGTGCTAATTACACACAAAATAAACAGAGTGCAGACAGAAAGCTCCATGCGTATTCGTATTTAGCACTAAGTATAAATGAGCTTTTAAGCATCATTATTTTTCTGACTAAACGTCCTGAATGTACAGAACTGCATGCACTGATGGCTACGTCAAAAAACATTTACACTGCTCCGTCACGTCAACAGACCTGAATGCACTTGCCCTCTTCAGCTGGCCACGTGTTAACAAAGGTGCTCTTTGCGTCGTCCAATTATATCACATGCTTGCGTTACCAGGGGTAGAGTTGATTAACGCTTGTGGTTTTATACAAGCTATATTTCTTGTAAGCATAATATGCTTTAATACACTTTAGCCTACAAATGTTTGACTGAGTTTTAAAACATTATCTAGTGAGCAGCACATGTTCAGACAAATTCTTTAGTGCATTGTGCATTTAATTAATTAGTTAGTAATTATTCATTTTTCTGTACATTTGTATTTTTTCATATTTTGAATACAGTTCTTTATCTGGGCTGAGGCACATTATTTTATATCTGTTCAATCTGTTTACAAAAGACCTCTGTTGTAATTTAAAATCAAAGTTATTTATATTGATAAAGTAAATGCAGACTTTCATTATAGGGACCCTTGGCAGTTTTTCATTTTTTTTTAAATCGATAGCGGAATTATATTGTATCGACCAAAATTAAGGAATATATCACACTATAAATTTTGGTCATATCGTCCAGCACTACTATGCGGTGTAGCTACAAAATCCACCTATGTGGTAAATTAACCTGATAAGATGGAAAAGGAGTGTAAATACGAGGAGGTGTACTTAAGTAACAGATCGGTGTATGACACCATGTGAGCTAGCTACCGTAGTCTCAACATCATGCACACCGTCACGTTTATTTCAGTAGCGCATTCTAACAAAACCTGAATTGATGCAGTCAGTTTCTTGGCTGACCAAATACTTTTTGTAAAAGGAAAAAAATATGGAGCCGTTTCTAAATACAGCAGAACATGCTAAACAAATCATCATCTATACGTTACTGTTTAGGATGTGAAATGTAGCTTTGCATGCCCCTGGGCAGTGTTCCTATGGTAGCTCCACAAGACACAGACTTGAACTCTTGATGGCTGAATATCCAATGACATCAGCTTAAGTTGCCCCTCAGGCAGCTTCCTCATTCCCATTAATTTGCCATGCCAGCACTTTGAAGTGAGAGATTTCAACACGGACTGCCAGATCCTAAATATTTGATAATGTTCAGGCTTCATTGTCAAGCCTTTGTGGTAACAAAGCTTTGCCTACAAGTTACTCTCTTTCAGAATACTGAACTGTACATTTGCATGTATTTCTTTTAAGTCTTTGAAACAAAGTGAACATTTGTCTGTCAGTTCTATTGTGCAGTTTATTATAAATGTCATTCTTTCTGATCTGCAGCAAGCCAGGGCAGAACAAGAAGAGGAGTTCATCAGTAACACGCTGTTCAAGAAGATCCAGGCTCTGCAGAAGGAAAAAGAAACATTAGCCGTCAATTATGAAAAAGAAGAAGAGTTCCTCACCAACGAGCTCTCTCGGAAACTTATGCAAGTGAGTGATACTGAGTTTGCTTTGTTTGTTCTCTATGGACTGGAGAGTCACTGACTGTATATGCATATTGTAAGTCTCCTGTTTACTAGGTAGATCTTACACCCACTCTCCTAGACCTATGATTTTGTATTGTCATTTTGTGGTCATCTGCATACCCACATAAGGAAATCCAAGCCTTTTTTAAATTTGCAATTATAACAGCTTGTGGTACACAAAAATTCTATTCTGAATGTCACACACACACACACCTACATACATACATACATACATACATATGAATGAATGCATGCTTTGAAAATGTGGTCATTAAGTTGTGTTTTAATAGCTGTTGAAGTATTAATATTAACCGTAATGTCTTACAGCATCATTTCAGTGCACACAAGTGTTGGCTCGCTTGTAGCGTAGCTGTAGCAGTATTCGTATTTCAGCTCATGTTTGACCTCATAATTTAGAGGAGTCCAGTGACATGGTGTGCTGTAGGCGCTGTTAATATCTCTCTTTTGTTGAGTTTTTTGTTTGCTTTTTTTTATTGGTTACATCTTCCATAAACTTATTTCTTGCAGCAGTTTAATTGCTGACACTTGTTGGTTTGAACAACTCAACCCTGTCCATCCAGGAATAAAGAGACAAATACATAGTCTTATTGTTGACCACATTTATTAGGTGAGCCACTGCCAACAAAGCAGTGAGTGACATGGACGTAATGGGGCTGGTATGAGTGTATCAGTGTTCCTGGTATTTGTAAACACCTCAGTGTTACTGGGGAGTTGAATAGTCTATGCCTAGTGATACTTGTTGCATGAGGTGCCTATCCTATAGCATAATGTTAACTCTACAAACTTAATTAAATACTAGATTATTGCATGTTGTGATGTTTACTGGCATGATATGTCAGCCCAAATGATGCAGGTTGTGTTTATATCAGGAGTGAAACAGCACAGGCGTCAAGTGTCGAGTGTTTCCACAATGCTTTTGTTTTTATGCTTGCATGTTTTTTGTACATGCATCTAGTGGCATGCAGATCAAAGTGTATATGCATATGCATAATCTATTTGCCTCATGCGAGTGATATAAAATGTTAACCAGAGATCGACCGATATGGCTTTTTCTATAGCCGATGCTGATGCCGATGTATAGAGGTCAGGAACAGCCGATGGCCGATATGGGCTGCCGACTTTTTTTTTGGCCAATTTTTAGAGCCGATATCTATAAGTTTTCTGCTTTATTTGCTACTAAAATGTCACACTGTTAATAACAAGTGGATGCACAACATTTATGAACTTGACATCATTTATTAAATATTTTTATCTGCCTACCAAAAAATACAGTTTGACCATATTACTGCTGAAAGAGTGTAACATACATCTCTTCATACCCATAACTAACAAGTTATTAAGAAGTACATTAGAGAGAGAGAAAGAGAGAGAGACAGAGAGAGGAAAAAACAAAACAAAAACGCAAGAGAGCGAAAACAGTGCGCACAGCGCTATAGACAGAGAGTTGCTGATATGCTGTACTGACTGTTCTCTGTATTCTCTCTTTAGTTACATTTGGCTCGAGTGCTGGAAGCTGAGTAATATCTGGGAAGCTCTGGCTGCTCCTGAGAGACTTGCTATGTAACAATAACGTGTCAATGTGTGTATTACACTAGAGCAGTTAGCTCTAGCCCCGGAGCTAAGGAGTAAAACATCCACTCTGGTTCAGTCTATGGCCGGTTTTGAACTAGAAAAATGTAACCGTGTCATTAAAAACGTCACTGTTTGCTATAAATTATTTATTTTCACGTTCCACTGCACCAATAACACAGGGCTGCCCGCGGACGTGCCTGACTTTAAATCAGCGCTGCGAAACACTGATATCGGCCAATGCCGATATATAAAAAAAGGCAAATATGGGCCCGATATATCGGTCGATCTCTTAATGTGAACTTGGAATTTCGTTTAACATGGACATGTGTTGCAAGCTCTCTATATAGGCTGCGTTATAGTGTGGTTGCATTGTTGGGAAGACAAATTAGCAGCCAGTTTTGCGAAGTGGATAAGAGTTTAGCGATTTGCTGTAAATGTAGCTCCTGCTAGACTTTTTAACTGTACATCTACAAGGAGTACCAACAAGGTAGGCATGTCTTTAAAGATGTCAGTAATTGTGGGAGTCTAAACCTTAGAGCCAGAACGTGGTGTTGATCTATTGTTTTCTGTACTGTATTGAAATGTCTGGCTTCTTTGCCTGTTCAGGAAGACCACAGGGACTGTTACTCTAGGTCTGTAATGACCCTTTTTTTTTATGACCGGTCAGTCGTGGTGGTTCCTTGCTTAAATCTGTTTAAAGAAAAAATCTCTTGGACGTAACAACAGTTGAAAATGCTGAATTTCTCTGCAAGGTCTTTCAGGGCGTTTAGAGAGTGAGTCATGTGCTTATGGGGAACTTTTTGGGAGGCTGGAATTTGTTGAGCGGCTCCCCAAGGTCACATTTGAGCCTTTCAGCGTTTTCTGGTTGCCTTTAACATTTCTGGAAAGAAATTTTAGTGTGTATTTGTTTAAGAAAAAGACTGTCACAGACAGCAATGGGTAGAACTGTAAGCATGTTTTAATTTCCTTTTTTCCTTCTCCATTGTAATGCCGCTCTCTTCATTAGCATCTGAAGCCCCCCTGCTATCTACTGCAGTGCTGAGAATGTACAAAAGACGTATCTCTTTTCTCTCTTCGGTTAGCTACAACATGAGAAGGCTGAGCTGGAGCAACACTTGGAGCAGGAGCAGGAGTTTCAAGTTAATAAACTGATGAAGAAGATCAAGAAGCTGGAGAATGATACTATTTCCAAACAACTCACTTTAGAACAGGTATTTGCATTGTGCTGTCGGCATTGGTACAAAGCATTTTAGTATAGCAGGGCAGGGTAGGGCACCGAATTGACCTACACACTTACATGCAACATTGGTAAGACTAAAATAATAATAGTAAGTTTCAAGTTTGTCATTTGCACATCATGCCAGGACATACATGCATTAAAATGCTTGGGGGTGAGGCTCAGATAATCATTCTATAGCAGGGCAGCATTATATATGTGTAGTAAAAACAGTGCAAACATAACAATAAATAAACAAAATAAGTAAAGTAAGGTAGAATATATACATATAGTAAAAAACTGAAATATAATAAAGGAATATACACAAGATATACAGGAGGGACGTATTTAGAAACAAAATATATTTAAAGTGACTTAGTGATATTGACCAGTGAAGTGTATGCATGCATGTATGTATGTAGTTTTCGTAAGACTAGTGGTGGGTCCTTATATATGTGTGTTCCTGCTTTCTATTATTTACATGTTTTTACTTCAACAGATTTTAACAGAAAATGATTTTCTTTTTTTTACTTGTTGCAATGTAAGCAGGAAGGCTGACAACTAATAAAGCTTCCTATGTCCCTATAGGAATTGATAGGCTGTTTACAGGCTTAGTTCTTTAGTTGTTTACCTATAATGAGCTTGTTTTATCTTTTTCAGCTCAGGAGAGAGAAGATTGACTTGGAAAACACATTGGAGCAAGAGCAAGAAGCGCTGGTCAACCGACTATGGAAGCGAATGGACAAGCTGGAGGCTGAGAAAAGGTCAGTGGTGTATTTTGATTATTTTTTTATTTTATTTTTTATTTTATTTTTTATTCTAGAGTGTGCAATGACCAGACCATGCTGAACATTATTTTGAGTGTATAAAGTACTTTGAGCAGTTGCTATTGTTATTGCTTTTAATATATTTATTGTATTTGTAGTGTATTATCTTATCTAATCTATAACATTCTGTGTTTTAGGTTAGGCTGATTCCCTATATTATCCTCCTTCAATTCCTCATTTTTAAATTAAAACGTTCTGTCACCCACAGAGCACGTTTTATGTTCTAAAACACTTCAGGATGATTGTTAGTGATTGCATTTTTAATCAGAGCAAAATGCTTTTATTTTTTTGATTATTGTTTTGTGCCTTAAACAGTTCTGGAGCTCTGATACCCAAATGCTTATTACTGAATAATAATATTTACACAATAAATATTGTAGACTTAAAGGCTTTAACTACAGTAACTGTTTTTCATTTTGGTTAAGCCATTTGAAAAAGTAATGTTTTTAGTTCTGCTGATATGTCATGTTGATGCAACGCATCCCTAGGATTCTCCAAGAGAAGCTCGACCAGCCAGTGTCCGCTCCTCCTTCCCCCAGGGACATCTCCATGGAGATTGACTCTCCCGAGAACATGATGAGACACATCCGCTTCCTGAAGAGTGAGGTGGAGAGGCTGAAGAAGAACCTGCGCACTGCTGAACTGCAGCGTGAGTGCTTGACCCAGGCTTGGCTATGCTCTCATAGCATGAGCATTTAGCAAAGCATGTGCTGTAAGGACGTAGATAATGGAAGGTGTCTCTTAGTTCATACATTTCTAAAAATTTCATCATTATCATTGTTTCTAGGAAAGCACTGAAATTTCACCCACTGAAATCTTTGGCTGCAAGTGGTCAAACTTACTGTATCATTTTAAACTGGAAGCTCAAATTTAAGTGAATCTTAATTGCAGCATAAATTAATTGGGTTCTGTGAGGTTTTATTCTGTAAAAGCTTTTCCAACTTTGTAACAGTTGCTAAAAATGTATGCATTTAAGGATTTAGCATGGATAGGTCAATTTAGTCACAAACCAGTTTTACCAAAAATCTGGGTTCAAGCCCCAGATGAGCAAGCCAGAGACAACAGTTGCAAACAAAAACTCCCTTAAGAGTGGGAGGAGGAAACCTTGAGAGGAATCATGACTCAGAATGGGAACCACATGCCAACAACAGAGCAATATAAATAAAGAATATAGTTTTGAGAGAATATACATTTTCGTTTATGTATACAAAAAAATGAGGTTGTCTTTGGACAGAAATATTGACCAATAATAACCAGTGACCAGCTTATTAGAGTAACAAACGAGAGAGAGATTTTTAACAAAATGAAATATTTAAACAGTTTAATTAAATAATATTTGAAATGGTAGAATTAGAGTTGGTATCAGTACTTGGTGTTGACAGAAACGTAAGCCTCAGCTATTCATGTTTGTATTGGATGGGTGAAACCTATACCTATAGTTCATCGTTACTTATAAGTTTGCACTAACTGTTAATGCATGCCATTGGTTACACATCATTAGTTGGCAATAATGGAGCAAATTCTGGGCAAGAAACCAGGGCCGTTTTCACTGACAAGTTGCCCTGGATAGTCAAAACATCTCACCAGGCTTCTCTACTGTTTTCCCTGCAGTAGCAGAATGCATGATGCTGCTTTCTGACTATTTGCTGTGAACATCTACCACGACCAAAACATCTTGTCCTTCAGGAGGCCAGCAAAATCCACAGGCATACGCTGCAAAGGGGTTTCTGGTCAATCTAACAGGTGTAAGGCCACATGTTGTGGTTCAGTTTTGATTTTCTGGTATGAGGATCATGACTTAATTTTCCCTCTTTGTCTGTGTCCAAGCCAGTCCACCAGAAGTAACTTCTGGGTGTCTTCATCCACACCATACCACAGTATCCAGAGTGTGAATGCTGTAGGACCATCTTTCTTAGAGGTGGTGGAATAGCAATCAGTTTTCCTCAGAGAGTTCACGTTACCTGAAAGGCCTTGAAAGCCTGTCAGCATTGTTGTGCAACTATGATTTACAATACTTGATATTACATGTGTGGGTAGATAACAGCACAACCCACCTTTGCATTCAGCTAGCAGATAGAGAAAGCATAACAGGGTGAAGCTCAAAAATTATCGTCAGTGCTCTGTGATCTGTCAGGAGGCTGAGCTGCCTCCCAAACAGGTTCTGGTGAAACTTTGTACTCAGAATATATTTTCGAAAGCTTGCTCTAAGCAAATGCTTTTTCTCTCCTAATAGTATGATGTGGGATATGACAGCTCACAGCTCTCTACAAGTGTCACAGTTCACAACTGTCTTGGCAATGTTGGCTCAATATGTATCAGCACCTCACACAAGCTAGTACTTCCTTGGCCTTTGTGAAAGCCATGTTGCAGTGTTCTGTCATCGTTGTTTACTCTAACAGCAGCTGTTGTGGCTTTAAAAAAGCTGGTCAGGCCCTTAATGAATTTCCCGTAGCAATGCAGTCCCAAGGAGGGCAGGTGCATCTATAACGGACTTCACCTTTGACGGTGCTTTAGGAGCCTTTTGGCATTGATGATATGCCTGACTCATTGAAAAACTAATTTTTCAAAACACATTTATTTTGCACCTTAATCCTTAAGACGTAGTGTGGCATTAAGACTGCTCAGGTGGCCAGTCTCAGATTTTCCCCCATTGCCAAGTTATTGTCTAAGTAGCATTGAACACCTGGCCAGCCACTCAGAATTTGGTCCGTTGCTTTCTCGAAGGCAAACGCCTTTATTTAAAAAAAACAACAACTTGCATCTACCCGCATCTGCAGATTAGCCTGAGAGAGGTTGATTTTGTTGAACTGCGCGCCTCCTGCCAAGCCTGCAAAAATAGCATTCTGGGTATGGGTAGAGAGAGCGCTCAACTGACAGCATTGGATTCAGTGTGACCTTGAAATCACAAAAAATTCAGATGGAATCAGCCTTTTTCAGAACAGGTACGCTGGAAGTCAAGCAAACTGTGTTACTAGAAAGGAGGTGTAACGCAGTAGCCCCTTGAATTACCCACTATAGCTAAAGCCTTCAGTGTAATTTTCACTGCAGAATCACTGTCATTAGTTTTTTGCGGGGCTAGAAGACCACACACTAATCTGTGCCTGATTGTGACACTTAAAACATCACCAAATGCTCTCACAGTTTATATGGAACTAACGCAAACATTGTCGCACTCTTTTCTTCCTCCTGATTCCCTTTGTGAAATAGCAATCTTTCCACTATTATTGGTTTTGGGTAAATATCCACAATGTCTGCGTGCATTTTTTTCCACTGGACTTCGCTGGTTGCACAAGGCTTCACAGCCATTTTAACACCAGTGTTTAAATCACTCAGTTAACAACTGTGATGGTTTACCTTTACCCCAAGTGACTCTTGACACATCTCCACCACAGACATTAAGGGAAGTACCCTATTTTCTTTTAAGTTTTTCTCTAAAGTCTAAGTTCTCTAAGAAGATAGTTCCCTTGTGCTTCATTTTATTTTTCAGAAAAAAAACCCTTAAAACTCTACATCAACGGTACTTCAGTAGATAATTTGCAAAACCAAAGAGACAACGGCAGCAGGTAGATGTGAATGAGTTTGGTTTACTTGTCGTTCTTAAGCCATACAATATATCCAAAGATTTAGGGCATCACTACAGTTGCGATATATATATCTGAAGGTTCAAAGCATTTTTTAAATACATCACAGTTACTGATACTGTCACTGACTACTGGTAGAGACTAATGAAAGGAAAAAAAAACTCAACAGTCTTTAAAAACCTGTGCTGATATTGTTGTGGATGTTTTCGTCAATGTCCACTAGATGGAGCTGCATACATGAGCCAGCTCATAAAGCTGATGAAATCCTCAGCTCTGTTTCCTCTCACCTGCAGTTGCATTGAACTTTTTCAACATTTAAGGGAAAATGTAAAGCCTGGTGGCTCATTTTCAGTGGATATTGTGCCAGAGGGCTGTTGTATCTAAATGCTCTGACCCATGGAATATTGTCATTGTGTTATTTGAGAAAGACAGTGTGCTTGAGTAAGATCATACAGTCAGCAATTTGTGATTACAGTCATCCTGCAGTAATCTTGCTCTTATTGCTGCATGTTATCTTTAGTTCGTTTCAAAATCCTGTTGGACTTAAGCCTAGTTTTGCTTAGCCAGACTGGGAGTGCTGAAAATAGATGACTTATTAAAAAGAATGCACAGAAACCTACTTTTAAACAGTCTAATTTGAGGAACATTTTAAGAAACGTGTCCTAATTGTACAAGGATATGAGTGGTGCAAGCATTTATTGTAGTTTAAATGAAGGCCTTTCAACTAGAGCCTGTCAGCTGACTTTGTGTTGTTCTGTTTAAAAGTTAGTATGTGACGTGCAGTTAATGCCATTTGAATTCACTTGTTGAATGCTGTTGCTATCTGTAGCCTGTGTTGTAGTGTTGTTAATGGTTCTTCGTGTGTTGTCTGTCTCAGACACAGAAAAGCGGGCCCAGTACATTGAGGAGGAGCGGATCATGCGGGAGGAGAACATTCGGTTGCAGAGGAAGCTGCAGCGGGAGGTGGAGCGGCGGGAGGCTCTGTGCAGGCAGCTCTCTGAGAGCGAGTCCAGCCTGGAGATGGACGATGAGAGGTATACAAAGTAATTGATTCGCTTTTAGTGTTGCTTTTTAGCGACACAGAAAAGAGAACTATGATGAGAAGCATTCACAGCTGTTCATTTCAAACAAATGTCATTCAGAGTAAGGCTGGAAAGTTAAACCTATCTCTAGGTGTTTGGATCTGTCCCTTGATTGGTTAACTTAACATAAGAGTAGACTGATTACTGATCACAGCACTGATAACTGTGCTGTGCTGTGCTGGCACAAGTATTGGAGAAAAACTAGTGAAAAAGTAGTGATAGAAAGCAAACTTCCCTACTTGTTCTGCGGTGCTCTGACTATAGCACTTTGGATAAACGACTCACATGATACCAGCCTGGTTCCAGCAGATGAATGCTAGACAGCCATGTCCTATAGTGTGTGTAGCTGCTTAAGACCACTGCACACCGGTCCCACAACATCCAAGCATTTGAAACCTTTGGTTCCAATGAAGGTATGCACACCAGCGCTGCCATTGTGTTGATGTGCTCTGGCGCTTGCCAACTTGGAGCTCTATTAAATTTTCTCATTACTATATTAAATTAAAGCCATAATAAGCCTACAGGAAGCCACAGTAGATCACATGTGGCTTAAGGTTTACACAGAGGAAGGCAGCCAGACTGTTTAGTTAAAGAAATGCTAATGGTCTGTTAGAGCAGCTAATGTTAGCCTTTTCTTTTTAGTTCATATCCTTCAGCTTGACAACAGTAAGGTAAGGTAGTAAGGTAATATTGGATTAAATTTATATAAGCATAATTTCAGCACTCTTACTGCATATATTAGCAGATATTTTGTGTTGTTTTTGTTTTGGTTTCCACTCTTACCACACAAATCGGTGTGCACTCCAATGGATAAATAAATTAAATATGTTTATTTGGATAAAATAGAACACGCTGCTGCTGATTCTGAAGTAAGTGATAGTCAGTAAACATCAGCTTTTCCTACATGGTGTTGTAATGAATACTCATTCCAGAGTGTTATAGTCTCAGCATTTCAGTACACGTGTGTACTCGTTCAAATGGCCAGTAAAAGATCTACATATTATTTTACTTTGCTAACATTTCTAAGAAGCAGGAATGTCTCAATGTGCCACAGACGTGACTGAGAACCAGAATGAGTGCAGCTGGACTGGTTAAAAAATATATTTAAACATTCTCTCCACCTCATGCTCTGGGCAGAAAATAATTTACCTTGTGCAGTAGACAACTGTCCTATAACCTATAGTGGTTAAAGGTTTCCTTCACTTCGAAGGACTGAAGCTGTTTGCTTTATAAAACAAATGTCCTGTCTGCTTCCTCTGTGCTAGTGAATTTGTTATAAAGGCCTGTTGGATAGTTGACTAATAAAGTACAGTGTTGCAGACAAGAAATGACTCAAGCAAGCATCAACTTTTTATGCAAGTTAGTGGCATGTACACTGTGTGTATGTGCAAATTTCTGCACATAGAGGGTTATGAGTAATGCGTCAACCTTTGACCGTGTCAGCTATTTTCAGTACATTGGCATTCAGTCGAATCAAACTAATCCCTGAGGACACTTAGTTACATTGTATGTGATTTGTCACAATAAGTTAACACTACCTTCACTCATCACTTATCATATTTACCTTCTGATTTGAAGAATGCAAAGAATTGTTTTTATATGCTGGTGTTCCACATTTATTCAGTGTGAACCAGCTTTGTGTTTGCACCCACGCCTGATGCTGTAAAATCGTTTTTTCTAAATTGCTTATTTTCACAGCCCTGATTTTGAGTGATTTGTTTTTATTTAATTTGCAAACAGCCTTCCTTGAGATCTGTTGGTGCAAACTTAAACTGTAACTGAATTGAAGCTGTAGCTGAAGCTGACAAACTGCTGCTAATGTGAGAATAGAACAGTTCCAAAATTCAACAACCTCACTGATTTATCTTTCTGCGGCTTTTGTCTGGAGTTAAATCCAGACTAATGCAATTGGTTCTTGCGACATATTTTTCATGGTTAGGTAATGTCTTTATTTACTGTTGCCTCTCTCATGCTGTAGGTACTTCAATGAAATGTCAGCACAAGGCCTTCGTCCCCGCACTGTGTCCAGCCCGATTCCTTACACTCCCTCCCCGAGCTCCAGCAGACCCATTTCACCAGGTACACACACGCACACACCTTTGCCTGCAGTGCCATAGACTGGCAGCTTTTAAACAATTTTGGTTTAACCATTTAACCAGCTGGTTGGCACTCTTTCACAGAATGTGTAAAAAAACATCTTAATATTAATTGTAGAAATTCTGAATTATCTTTTTTTTTATTATTATTCAAAATAACCCCTGAATTTTGACTGATGAATGGGTTTAGTGTCCTGGTATGTACTCATTTGTGGTATAAATTTTTAACCCAGATTGTATGGCAGTTTGTAAAGCCAGCCTTAGAATGTAACTGGCATGTAGGCAGTATGCACTCCTTTTTTTGCCAAAATTAAAAAAGAAAAGTTTCTAACATTTAGTCACAGTACTCAAATGATGTATTTCTTCCTCTTTGTTGTTTTATCAGCGCGGAAACCAGTGAGGTCTTTTTGGGCTGTCTTATAGACTTGAAAGTCTAAATGTTTGTAACTGAGCTGTAGTTGCACTTCATAAAAATAAATGTGTGTATATGAGAATGTACATGTAAAAAAACATGGACAGTGTTTGATGTGCATTAGTTGCTACCAAGTTTTAACTAAATAGCCAACTCAGTTGCTTTACTATGGTCACACCTAGAGAGATAAGAGATAAGAGAGATAATCCCAGCATACTGCTGCACAGACCTGTGTCACTCCTATGGCTTGCAGTTTGTTCTCACCTTTGTGGTAAAACAGCTGGTGAGGAGTGCAAGTGTCTGTGAATGCATATCATTTAGTGTTGTATATTTTAAGGAAACAGGTGTTCTGTGCAAATATTTGCTGTTGGTCTTAGCTGCATCTGTGTGAACACCTAGTATAGATTTCACTTATACAGACTTGGTTTAAAAGGGAATTCCACCAGTTTTTCCACCAATTTCTGCATAACATTAAACAAGGTAATTCATTATGTTCTACATTTAAGTGGAACTTTCCAGAACATTTCACAGTGTTAGTGAGAGGATTTAGATGTCTGATGTTTGACATTGTTTCGCACTTTCTTGTGTGAAGTCCATGTATAGCACAGGAATTTAAGCAGGACAGAATACTAAATAGTGACTTTTGGTTTCCATCACGACCACAGTAAAGAACTTGAGGTCTGGTCATTTCTCTGCAATTAACTATTTTACATCAGCCACTCTGAATGCATTCGTGCTCTATGTTCCAATTATGCAGAATTTTTGCATTCCTCTTTACACAAAGGGCCAGCATGGGGCTGCAGGTTTAACAGCCCCATGCCCCTCCTTTCTTTCCCTTTTCTTCTTAACTCTTTCAAGGTTTAGCCTTTGACATTGAAATAAATAACAGGCTTTTCCTCAGGCACACGTTTTCACCAGGTAGTCATTTTGTTTCAGCTGCAAATTACTGAAATTAGCATAAATGATTCACACTTGTTACATGATACAGTAATTACAAAGAACTGGAATTGCAAAGCAGTTGGTTTTCTTGTGTAGAAATTCTACTGATCGAATTATGCTGCTACTTGTTTCAGTGCACATCACACCAGAGCTGCGCAGCCTGTTATAATGGTTTGTGTGTATGTGTGAACTCCTTTCGCAGGACTCTCGTATGCCAGTCACACAGTGGGTTTTACCCCACCAGCCACTCTGACCCGAGCAGGCATGTCCTACTACAACACGCCGGGCCTGCACGTGCATGTGGGGGCCTCACATGGCATTGCGGTGAGTTACTTCTATCCTCCATCTCCTGTTTTCTTTGCTTCTGTGTCTCTCCTATTCCCTTTCACTAAAGTCAGTTAGGCGAGCGAATGCTCCAGCTCAGCTGTTACGGCGACAGAGCTCTAAGGAAATGTAAAACACTATGTGTGCAGCCAAATGCTCTTGTAGATCTTCCTGTTCTCCGAATTAGATGGGAAAAGAGAATATTGATGACAGTGTAGCCCCTGCACTCCGAAAGTCTTTTGCATAGTTTCCATCGTTACTCAAAATGTTTCCTAGCAACCTAAGAGAACTGGCAAATTGCAAAAGGAACTGAATTGCACATTTAGTGCAGATAAGAGAGGCTGCTAGTCTCTCAAGCAGTAGGTCAAAATTAGATCATAACATGCCATAAATGTATATCACTATATAGCTCAGTGATATATTTTGATATAGAAATCATTTTAGATGCTGAAGTGACCCATTTTTGTGGACTAGCAAGGGCTTCTTATTCTGGGATGTGTCCTTTCTTTCAGCTAAATAACATATTAAATCACGAGCATTCATTAATCTCTGATCACACCTCATATTTGCATCCCATACATCGCATCGCATCACATCACATCTGAAGTGCTAAAGTGACCTATAGAAACAGTTGACTGTCTGCACTGTTGTTTGCAAGTCCCCAGCTTATCCGTCTGTGATAACGACGTAAGCATCACTATGTATGTAGCTACGCTGATAATCTGGATCTCAAATAGGTATGCACAAGAGATGGTGGTGCACCGTCTTGCCCTCCGAACAGGTTGAGGTTTAGAACTCTTTGGTGCACTTTTTGAATTCCACCACTTTCAATCACTCTGGGTTTAAATATAATTTTTATTTGTTTGTACCATTGTAAGTGAAGCAAACGACACTTTGAAATCTACGCTTAGACTGGAATTCATCTGTAAAAATTTGATAGAAATCACATATCAAACCACCTTCTGTCTAGACTATCAAGATCAGTCTGTATATAATCTGGATATGTTAATGTGTCAAAAACATATGAAGTACACTCTGAATAAAATGCATAGGGAGGGAGTTTTATGCTTGTAGCTTTATATGCAGGCTGATTTATGTAATTTTTTATATTGAGGTGGTCTTGTAGACAGACAGCATTTAATAATCAGCTGGTGATATGCCTCCTTCTACTGTTTGATGTTTCTAATAAAACATGCCAGATTTTACCTTATGTCAGCCATTCAGCCAAACATGATAAGCTTAGCATGTTTTGTGCTGTGTGTAGTGTTGTAGAGGTTATAATAAAAATAATTTCCGCTAGTACACCAGACAAACAGATATATTGCCCACAACTAACTGGGACACTAACCAGGTCAGTTTATGTAATCTCCATTCATCGTAGTTCTGTTGACGCTGTTTATTTAATGGCTTCCTAATTAAGTGTTTGATGGTAAAATTCTTCTTCTGCCTCATCCTGCTTAACCTGACTGCCTTTCTCCTGCAAATATTTAGGAAGTGCATCCTCCTTTATTGTTTCTCTGCACATTAATAGAATGAGCTTAAAAATAACTTTGTCGAGGCTTGTTGGAGCCAATCTTTGGTGGGTGTGGAAAAGGAAGGAGCGTCCTGTGTTCGTTCTCAGAATCGCACTCTGAAGAACCTTTTTCCAAACCTTTTGAACATTTTTGGCTTCTGAGATATGGGGGGGGGGGGGGGGGGAAGCAAAAAGCTTCTTCTGCTCTTTTCTTCCCATCCTGCTTTCTGACTTGAACAAGTTGGGCACATTTCACGATATCTCCATGCAGCTTGACCACAAGTGCTGTTTTAACTGCTCAGTTAAAACAAGTGGTCCACAAACGTGTACACACAGGAATTTCAGTTATTATGCCTGCCCTGTTGCTTGTGGAGCCTGGTCAAATACTTAAGAACATTCTGAAGTGAATTGAAGTTGTTGTTAAAGAAAGATAGAACATCCCATTATACACAGTCTCTTTAACGTTAACTTGAATGCTAGCCCAGTTCATTACTACTTGATAATGCTGCGTGCTAAATACTTTCAAGGGAAGCTCGTAGATACACTACTGTGCAGTGACTGTATAAAATGGCTGGTAAATGTAATACAGAATAATTCAAATTTGTAATTGGTATTGTTTGGACCTCTGGACTGAATTGTACTTTCTCGCCTCCAGAGACCATCCCCAAGAAGAAGCAACAGTCCAGACAAATTCAAGCGACCAACACCCCCTCCTTCACCCAACACACAGGCCGGAGTGCAGCCTGGACCCCCTCCACCTCCACCCCCAGCGCAGGCAGGATCGTTGCAGCACGCAATGCCGCAGTCCTCGCAGCCATAATGCATGAGTTCCGCTGCACACCCAACGGAATGGACTCAGACCAGAGCTACTGTATTCCCTCCAAGCCAAAGGCTTAACTAATCTATGTACATGGAGTTGACATCTTTCTCTTGCACTGAGAATCATATAGGCTTCACTGTTGTTCTGTATTGTGTTCATGGGTTTTTGTTTTTGTTTCATTTTTTCAAGCGCCGTTCAGTGGTCTCGTGGCATCCATCGCAACACTAAACCAGCTCGTTTCACTGGTTCGCTAAAACTTGTCTTGAGAGCACAGGGTCTGATGGGCAGGGTGAAAAAAAAAAAGGGAATCCATTCCACCTCCAATTTGGGTTCAGCTGGCCTGTAAATCACGAACAGCAGCATGTGCCTGTTTATGAACCACATTCTGTGTGAGCCCTGCATTCGCTTTGCTTACAGACAACTACATGAACACAAGGTACTGGTGAGGAGGAGGAGGAGGAGAAAGAGGAATGCTTGATAAAAACGTCTGCAGTGACTTTCACCTTTTACATACAAGTATGAGTCTTCTACCAATAACGTATAAAACAGAGGCAGCCAGTGGGGAGCTACTGAAATTTGTAGTTAAGTGCACCAGATGGGTTGGTGGAGCATGAGGCTAATGGCCTTTAAGGGATGCAGAGGAGCGGCGCCGTTGATTTGGCAACCGCTGCACCCCACGTCATTCTTTGCGCACTTGCTCAAATGGCTGATTAGGTGGAGGTTCGTGGCAACACAACCTGTTGTATTCATGCCTCATGGAAAAAGCCGTAACCCGCTCACATAGCAATATACATTTGTAACCTGCTTCGAGAGCATGTGTTAATGCATATGGAGCATTTACCCGAGCCCGGCCTGAGTAGAGAAGTGATTTCACTTTCAATGTATGTGCGTTTTGTTTTTTTATTATTGTTTTGTTTCCTGCAGGCGTGAAAGCACCCTTATTAGCTTGAAAGAAGGGAGAACGATGATTTACTTATATGCTGCTGTTTGTGTATTGCACAGTTTGTGTGCATCTGTCTGACTGTAGTCCTCCAGACGCGTCCTAATAGACACGTTTATGCTTTTGGCACATCGCTGCACACGCTTGATCGAAATGCCTTGGTCTAGATAAAAGGAGAAGGAGAGGTGCAGGACTAGTAACATGGGTTCTTGTTCCCAATTCACTTCCGCATCTTTTCCCTAAACAGTGTCTGTAACTGGTACCACTGTGATTTTTCCCTCTCCCCCCAGAATGTGTTCCGTATAACAAATAGTGTGGTTTGTCTTTGGAAAAAAAATATTCTGAGAATTGTGCTGTGTATCCCCTCAAGGCATAAGTCGCTGAGAGAAAGTGTACATAAACATATCTTCTTTTTGTAAGCTTTGCAGAATGTCCACAGTCTGGGGAAGGGACGATCCTTTTTGAAACATTTGAAATTGTCCCCATGGCTAGTATGTGTTTTGTGATCTTGTCTTAGATCTCTTTGTCCATGGGTGGCATAAGTTTTGACTTGTTTTTACAATTGATTCCACTTTACCAAATGCCTGTCAGTTAGTGCAGCTAAAATGCAGAACAAGATGAACACAGAGCACTTACTGTATATTGTCGAGAATGCTAATTTATTGCAAAAAAAAAAAAAAAAGAGAAGACAGGAGATCAAATACAAAATTAGCTTAATGAAAATATTATAACTGGTACTAAGCGGTTCCATTGTAGTTAAGGCACAGATGTTTAGAGCAATTCTACGTTCCAAAGGACGCTGTTGGTGGTGTTAAGCTTCTGAAGTGTTGCTACTCCACCTTCTTCGCCACTGCTGTGTTTACTATGTAACTCAACATGGCGCAAGGGACAACTGTCTTAATACAAGGTGTGTTTGCAGTTCATAGATGTATCTTTTTTTCCCTCCTATGCGATTTCTCATAACACCCTGAAAGCCAGGGATATTTTTTCTATTTTTTGTTTACTTTTTATTCATTTCAATGTAAATATTGATTTCGTTATGAAAAAAAGATCTTTTACCATGAGGTGTTTAAATACATTTCAAGTGGATGTTCATGTTTTATCAGAACTCTCCCCCGTTGTTTCTTTATAGGACTGTTGACAAATGAATGTAATGTTTGCTCATGTTTTACTGCTATCTTTAATGGATGGAACACCTTTGAGCCTTAACTCACTGTGGTATTGCTAAATGTAAGCATTATCTAGCGTATCCCCACATCAAATAATTAAAGCCTTAATATGTGGTCCCAGTTTGTCTGTACTTGGTTTCAATTCTGAACACCCAGATACACTGAATCAATGTGAACCTCTTAATTATTATGAATGCATAGAAAGCATGAATGAATAGTTAAAGAAAAGTCAACTTTGTGACATGAGATGCAACTCCAAATGAGTCAGATATTTTTGCTGATCAGTAGCAATGCTGAAATGTTGTAAAAACTTTCAAATTCTAACTCTGCAGTTCATCAATAGAAAACTCGCTAGCTCAACTCACATTTACATGCTAGTTTATCCAACACTGATATCTGTTAGACATAATGTGAATCCAGTAACTGATTTTTTTTTTTTTTTTCGGTTGTGTTTTGATCTGGCATATTCTGAAGAAGACGCTTTTAGGGGTGTTCCCTTTCTATTAGACCTTCTGTTAAGCTTCAGTTCAAATATTGATGCCCTGACATAAACCTGGTTCTGTGAGCAAAGCTATGATACTGCCGCCATCATGTTTTACAGTTTGGGTTCTTTTGCTGGAATGCAGTGTTTGATTTTCATCAAACAACATTCTCACTTGATTTTTGTTTTATTTCTTTGACTCCCAGCTGTCCCTCCAAACACACCATTCTTGCTCAGTCCTTGTGTGAGGAAATGATTGAGGAAATGAGGACTGATGAAATAAGGCCCCTTGTGATCTGGAATACTTTGTCTTGTAGTGATTTTTGTTGTAACCCTCAAGGGAAGGTTCACAATGGTGTTGAGTTTCCTCATTTTGTGAATTATCTGCCTGACTGGTTTTGAATGAATGCAATGTAGCATCCGGTGTTGTGTGTTGTTTGTTCAAAGTAAAAAAAAATCCATACATGTTTTTCTTTGTGCAGGGACAATGTAGTTTATTACATAAGATACGCTTATATTCTATGCTTGCTGAACTCTACAGTTCCACAATATTCAAAAAGGTTCACAGATTTTCTAGAACCACTGTAAGACACCAATTGTCGCATTGTTGGCTGGAACATAAGTTCTGGTTCTCCAGCTCCAATTAATTATTTTTCTATGTATTGAGTCTTAGCTGGGCACAGAGTGTTGCATTAGCCACTGTGGAAACAGCTCTTGACCTTGTGTTTGGTAATTCTCCCACAGTCTGAGTGGTTTTATCTACTTGTATAAACAAGGCCTCAGACAGCACTGGACTGATGAAATGCACAAAAGCAATTTTTAGTTAAATCCCGTTAAGACTTCTGATAGACTTCTGCCACCACTGTCTCAACTTGAACCACCTTTTAGACTGCTTTTGTGTAATGAATTATGAGTCACTTGTTTTGCTTTTGTTTGCCAAAGTTTGAATTCTACTACTTCCTTAATGCAGCACTTAAGCCAAGTCTTGTTTATAACCTTTCTGGTCTTCTCTGAATGTTCAGCTCCTCCAGGATTGGTGGCTTTACCCGTGAAAAGCTGTGGTGCCCTCAACCTGAGATCGCACCACAGACCTGCACCGGTGCTGTGTTCAGCTGTTCCAGAATCAAATGCTCCCCCACCAGGAACGAAGGCTACACTGCCAGGGGTCTCCTAGTCTGCCTCCAGCATCCAGCTTCACTTCTCCCAACTCCAAGCCCAGCATTTCCTTCTTGAGGCTGAGCACAACCCTGACCACCCTGAGGAAATCCAAACTACCCTGTATAGACACACCAGAATTCACGCACTTAGCTTAGGGCTCCCACCATGACTGGACACCACTTTCCCCCTCTTATGTCGACTCACTCACCAAATCAGCTTACCAGGAAGGCTGTGAGCTTGTGCCAAGTTACGTTGGCAGGGAGCTCTAGCAGTACCTGCAGCAATGCTAACGCTTTGTCCCCAAACCTGCTGCACCTTCAACCATCTCAAACTGCTGTAGGTAAGCTGGGCAACTCCCTGTGCCATTGTGACCGCTTACCTTACCTAGATGCATTGACATTTTAGGGTTGCTAGGCAATGTGTTTGCTTGTCACAGTCTTATAGTGCCATAGGGTGAGGCCTAGGGTGTATCCAGGCCTCCCAGGCCTTTGCAGTGCCACTGAGATTGTTTACTTGTCAATGCTCCTTCACATAGTTCTATGAGAATATGTAATATTCTCAGAAGAAGCATAAACAACTCCCATACATGGCAGCCAGATTAAAGGACACTGTTTAAACCTATAGTATGGCCGTGTTCAGCCACAGAATCCCACCTAGGGTTATTAAACAGGGTGAAGTTAACTTGAAGCAACATTATGTTGATTCCACTTTAAAGTAACAGCTTGAAAATGATTTTGTTGGTGCATTGACTTATAGGGAAAGTGGCTTCTCTGTTATTGTCAATCCAGCCACTGCAACTTTAAAGGGAACACGTGCATTCTATTGTTGGTGAGAGCTAAAAGAGATATAATGATGCAAGACAGTCCAGTCTCATGACTAACAGCAGAACAGGAATTTATCTCCCACCAAAAAGTCTTGGTCACTCACTCTCAAACTCAACAAGCCTTGAATGTTTGCAAACCTCTCTTAATAAAATCCTGCAGTGTTACTCTACCTTCTAAGTCGACATGTTCTCTTAGGCAAGAACCTGGCAATACAATACGTATCATGATAGAGAAGTTACATTTAATACATTACAAAATACTGCAATACTGTGAGCCGAGCGATATATTGTGATTTTACAAAAAAAACCAACAAAAAAAACATTTGCTGTAGCTATTGTTAGCAGTTCGTCCTTACGCTACTTATTTACATTGAATTTAAAGAGTTTAATGGTGAGGAAACCTGCTCTCCAGCTTTCTGGGGTTTAAACACAACACAAAATGAACCACTGCCTGCCATCAATCTTTAATTGTTTTTGAGAATCAATATCTTATGTTGTGTTACAGATTGAACTTGCCTTTTTGGTTATTTACAGAAATATAGAAAACAGTTAAAATTGTTGGTATAATCAGTATCATCTATGTGCTGGGGAGACGGATTCTGTATCCTTCAGCTCATCAAAATAGGCAGCCGTTATAAGCACAATTTGCATTTCCAACAGTGGTGCGACTGTGGTGCAAAAATAACAATCCTCACATAATACTGAGCCGTGACACACAGTACCTACCCAACCTGTTGACATGTTCACATAATTTATATATTACTAACATGCCTGCTGAACATGCACCTGAACACCTTTATTTATGTCTGTATTACTTCTTTTGTTTGCTGCTGAATGTGTTTTCTTTTGTTTAGAGTGGGCGGTGGCGTTATAATGCTCACTTGCCAAGATCTTCAGCCATTTACTCTTCCTTCCACTGGCTAGCCATCTTTAAATGATCTGGTCAGGAGTGTTACCTTCAACGTGACCGGCAAGCAAGACTGGCCAAAAATGTTGTCATGATAAAAAAATTTATGTCAGTGTTTATCACCATAAAAATCATATGTTGCTCCTTTGAAAACTTTAGACGTCTGGTTCCCATCACTGTCTCTAAGAGCAACTCTGCAAGGAGAACTGAGGAGCATTGAGGAATGCCTTTCCTGCTTAATGATTTCATTACACAGACAATAAAAAAAATCTTTGGACTTTCACTTTAATGTACATGGCCAGGCAATAGCTAACAGTAGAAAGCTCCCGTGTTGTACGAGACAGCCTGTGAAAATAACCACACAAAACATTTTCGCACTGACATTAAAGCGTTGTTCGGTACTGAGCTTACTGAGCATTTCAAACGTTCAGCCTTCCCAGACTGTTTAATGTGAAGTAATGCTAATAAAGGTCGTTCTGGTGCTTTGTAATCGTAGAACACCACATTCCGCATGACAGACAGTGGCAGTCGCATCCTTGAAACAGCAACCGCAGTAATAGTTGCCAGCAACCGGTTTGGACTGGAAACAGGACGAGTCGCCAACGACACACGTGGCACATTGTTTACGATGGCTGTTGGGTTAAAATGGAAGATAACGAGAAGCAAATGTGACATAACACTGCGTACAGTGGGCTCAAAGACGTGCAAGAGCTCCCGGCACTCATCTGTAATGCAGCCACAACGACAGCGCTTGCCATCTAATGTATATCTAGTGCACGCTGGATGACTTATCTGTGGATGTTTATAATTTGGGCTCAGTTCAGTGCGAATATAAAGCTCAAACTCGTGAGGTAGGCCAGGTGTTTAGCATTCCAGTTTCATTATAAAAGAAGCCGTCATTGTACGATCAGAACAGGTTTTCCTTTTGTCGTTCATCTTTTAACGAAATGAACATAAAGGATGATGAGGAAGTTCGGAGTATGGCAGCGCAGGCAGACCAGCGAGAACAGCTTCAAACCGGTTTCAACACCGGCCAACAAAAGCTGCCTGGGAGCTCAGATAGAGAGAGAGGGAGAGAGAGAGAGAAAGAAGGAGTGAGGAGAGGTAGGAGACAGGGCACAGATCTGGGATGAAGAAGACCGTAACGTTGTCTGGTTTTTACTGTCATCGTTATAAACCGTCATGATATTAACGTCGCATTACACGGTGGTCCAAAGAGCCAGTTTACCATCGCACTGCGCTCAATAAGCCGTATTATTCCTGCCGGTTGGCTACAAAGGCTGTTTTTTGGTGAGTGCTGATTTTTCTTTATCTCTATCATTTTGAAAAAACGTGTAAATAATTTTGAGTACAGTGATAGATGGGAGGTTTTCCTACACGTCCCATTTTGTTGTTTTTATCGAAATGGGTAGTAACGGTTGCTGCTTCCGTTGCTTAGGATTCTTTACCTGGTTGTCACATAAATGTGAGGCTGGAACTGATATTAATAGATGTAAATAGATTTTTTTTCGAACGACTGCTCGTTAGTGAGTAATAAAATTAGGAACGTGTAATATAGAAACGCCTGTAGTTGCAGTACTGCGCTCTGCACCGACGCACCTCAGCGCTGCTGCTGCCCATGTCTGCCAGAGTGGCGCTACACTTCTGTAGTTTGGACTTTAGTTCTTAAGAGTTGGGCTTTAAAAAGACAATTTCCAGTGTTTGTTAGCTATTCTGGCTGTTTAATAGCTGTGTAACCTGGTAATTTGGGCACTTTTCTTATGTGAGGGAAAAAGGGAAGGTTCTCTTGTCAGGTGGCACATTCATATAAGCAATATAAGTTAAACTTGCAACAAAAGCTTGGCACAATAAAATCAACAGTGTTGAATAAACACTTACACTGTTAATTTTTTCTTCTTCTTTGGTCTTCACAGGATCTCCTAGAAGAACCCAGCATCTAAAGATGAGTCCTCAGAACTCAAATAAGGCCCTGGATGGGGGCTGGGGTTGGACCATTGTAGTGGCCTCCTTCATGGCCCAGCTTCTGGCCTATGGCTCCCCCCAGTCTGTAGGGGTGCTGTACCCAGAGTGGCTGAGTGCTTTCCAGGAGAGTAAGGGAATGACTGCGTGGGTGGGCTCCCTGGTGTCTGGGGTCGGACTCATTGCCAGTAAGTTAACAGCCTAGTATTAAATGCTATGACTAACATCTAGGTGTTCCTCACATATATCTTGATACTCCGGTACATAATTGCCTGTGTGTCACCACATGAATCATTCCCAGCCTTGTTTAGTGGCACGTTCCTATTTTTCCTGAGCACAGTCTGTTAACAACTTTAGCCACAATTAATATTTTTTAATGTAACAAATATATTTGAACGAAATGGTAATAATTCACTTCTGTTTATGATTTTTAGTTTTTGTCTAACCATGGCAAAGCAAAATGTGATGAAGAAACAGCTGGTTGGATTTCACACTGACTTTTACCCTTTTAGAACTGATAAGCCCTGGCCTTGGTGTCTATCGAATGTCATCTTGTCTTCTTATGAAACAAGTTTGCTCTTATATGAAATAAAGAACAGAACAGTATGTTAGTACATGGATTACATCACAGTACTGGCAAGACAAATAGGGATCTCTGCCCCATAGAATTTATTGCCTGTGTCATCAAAGCACGTAAAGCATTCATATGTCTGTTCATTTTATTACTAAATGTGTAAGCTATAAAATATGATTAGTGCAGCTGAAGTCAATGTTCTCAGCTATATATCAAGATACAGTCCAATTAAATCTTAACGACCATGTTGGTTTTTCTGACAGGATGACGCTGTTCTACTTGTGTGCAGGTCCCATCTGCAGTGCCTGTGTCGTGAACTTTGGGGCCAGGCCTGTGACCATCTTCAGCGGTGTTATGATCTCCGGAGGCCTCATGCTCAGCGCCTTCGCCCCCAGTGTCCACTTCCTCATGTTCTCCTATGGCATAGTAGTTGGTACGTTTATTGGGATATAAAAAATCTTTAATCTCACAATGGAAATCTGATGGTTGCAATTTAAATCAACTATTTGTTGAGTGTTTGAGTAATTTACATGATATGTTGTTGTCTGTTGTTTGTTGTGCCTAAAACCCCTAGCCAGTGATAAATTCATTGTAAAGCTTTTTTCTGGGTTATTACTTTTATAGAATGGCAACAACAGACAATATGATAAAATATTGTTGTCAAGTGATCATTACATTCAAACTCTACACTAAGAGAAGCTTGCTACCCTGTTAGCTGTTTGCCGAGTTGATCAGCCTAGTTGTAGTTATTAAGTAAGTTTCAACAATACTGGGACATTTTCACACAACATTTAGAAGCTTTGGGTAACTTTTGATTATTTTCTGTTCTCAAAACTAAAAAGTGTGATTTTATTGCAGTATCATGGTGCATTTCTTTGCATAGAAATATACATAGAATATACATCTAAAGGAGAGCGCAAGGAGAGCCATAGCAAAGTCAGCTGAGAAATCTTAAATTAAAAGTGTTCATGCATTCCTGTATAATCATGTTTGAGTGGTTACCGACGTAATGTATTTATCTCCTCATTTCCTTCATTTTGCTGTAATACTCTTGTACTTTCTTGTACACAGGACTAGGCTGTGGGCTCCTGTATGCTGCTACTGTGACAATCACATGCCAATACTTTGACAAGAAACGAGGCCTCGCGCTTGGCATCGTTACAACAGGTAAACACTGTTACAGCACTGTGTTGTATGTTTTACGTATATATGATATACTATGTATAATGCATGTAATATAATAATATAATAGATATCTGGATATTATATGAGGTTTTTTTTATAAATAACAACTAATTCTTGAATGAATGCATTCTTTGTAAATTACAATTAAAAGTAAAAGTTAGTCTTAAAGCAGAAATTAGTGTGTGATGCGAAAACAGAGTATGTGTACGGACCTCAACTGGGTAATAAAGAACCTCTGCCTTTAATAACATGCATGCTGGATGTAATTTAGAGGGTCAGTTATCAGTTTTTTTAATCAGTTAACAAACATGCATGCTTATTAACTCACAGATGCTGGTTAGTCTGACTACTTAGTTATTGAGATTTCGTACTGGATGACAATACTACATCTTCTTTAGTAATGAAGTAATTTGTACCATGAAAATATTTCATTTAAACCATCAACTCATATTTAAGAGCATTTCATGTGGAGCTAGCCATGGTTCATTAGAAAACACTGCATTTTAAACAACTGCAGACACTTTCAAAAGACATACCAAAAACATAATATATGAATTCACTATATATTGCACTATGCACACAATTAAACATTTTATTTTACAGTAACAATTCTTTTTTGTTGTTGAAGAGAAGAAAGATAAAGCACAGAATATAACTGCCTTGCTGCATGGGTTAATATTGTTATTAGGCTACCCATGACATTGATTTGTAAGTTGTCTGTTGAAGGTTGATAAGATTGGGAAAGGATTTGTATGTCTGTATACATATATATACATATATAAATGCATAAATTAAGTCAGCTGGCAACCTGGCAAATCTTACTTAATTTAATGTTAGCAGACACTGAATTAAAAAAACAAAACAAATCCAAAAGCCTTTACAATGGTTCCTACTTGTCAAAAAGAAGTGGTGTAGAGTCTCTTTTTTACTCTCACTGGCTTGAGTTTACGAGCTCTACTGCACTTGAAGTTTGCACTGTGCACCTGTGCTAGGGTAATACACATGCTAGAACTTGTTATTGGCAGATGATAAAACACTCAACTCTAGCTCAGGCCTGATCATGACATCCCTATTAGCATTTAACGGTTCCTTCTTTTTTAGGTACCAGTGTTGGAGGATTCCTTTATGCCACTGCACAAAACGAATTCATTGAGCTCTTTGGTCTTGAGGGCTGCCTGCTGCTCATTGGCTCCTTCGCACTGAACATCATTGCCTGTGGTGGATTGATGAGGCCGTTGCACTTACCAGCTTACTACCTCAAACAGAGAGCTGCCCTGGTGGAAAAAGTTGAAGAGAAACTCAGAGAAAGGCCACTGGCCAGGGAGAGCTCCATCAAAAAGAACCTACCCGTAACTGACCTGCTGATAACAGTAGACACTAAAGACCCTCTGGCTTATGAACAGAGGCTTCTGAGCTGCTCTGCTTTGGTGAAACTGCTCAAGAAGAAGCAGAAGGCATACTCTGAGTATTTCCGCTCCATGGCGGAGCGACTGCAGGACCGTGTCTTTGTGGCCATGTGTGGGGCTCTGTTCCTCTACACACTGGGGGCCTTCCCCCCACTTCTTTTTTTGGAAGACGTGGCCCAGAGCGAGGGATTGATCGAGGGCATAAGTGTCATCCCCCTGGTCTCCATCATCGCCATGGCAGCCGGAGTAGGGAAGCTGCTTCTAGGCGTGGTGACGGACATCCGTTGGATGAACAGCGTGTTCCTCTACGCCTTCACTCTGGTTGGCAGTGGGGTGGCTCTGCTGGTAATCCCAGTCACAAAAAGCTATGTTGGACTCCAGGTCATCTCAGCGGTGCTGGGATTTTTCTCAGGGAACTGGTCCATCACGCCCTACATGACCACCAAAGTGGTGGGCATAGAGCGCCTCACTGAGGCCTACGGGATCCTGATGTTCTTTGGTGGATTTGGAATTATGCTGGGGCCTCCAGTTGTAGGTAAGAACTTCCACCCTCCACCCACCCAATTTATATTTATTAAATATGATTACAATCAATTATAATCTGTCTTTCTGGTTACCTGAAGAATTCTAACGGAAAGTTTTGTTTTGTTTTCTGTAGGCTGGTTCTATGACTGGATGCAGTCCTATGACCTGGCCTTCTACTTCAGTGGGAGCTGTGTGCTGCTGGGTGGAGTGCTGCTCGTATTCTTTGGCCTGTCCTGCTGGAACAGCAGCCAAGATCCAGACACTAAACCTGAAGAGGAGTGCACTAACGACTGTGAAAAAGTGGCCGCTGTAGCCTGAAGTACGAACGCACAACTTTTTTTATTTGCTGTGATCTGCCTCCTGAAGAACTTGAATGAACAGGAGGCAGATTTTGGTTCATTTACTTTTACTATTTAATTTGATTATTTTGCCTTATTTTCTGTGTTATTTTCTCAAATTTAGTTAATTGTATTTTTGAAGATACTGACGGACGTAACCTTGTCCTCAGTTTTTTTTCATAGCCTTGTTTTATGAGGCTCCAGCAAGCGAAGGCAAGATTTAGAAATGGTTTGTTTAATCTATTAATGCTGTTCGTTGTGCTTAAAATACATATCCAGGCCATCATCTTTATATGCTGGTAACTGAGATCACAGTGTCAGACGGAGAAATATTTTCTTTAAATAAGATCCCTGAGACAGTTATATAGATTTTTTTTAAAAACATATGCAACACTTTACAAACAATTCGAAGGAGAGGATGTTGAAGTGCTTTGTCCTGACATTTAATTGTGAGTATTGCACCAAAGTTGATTTTGTTTTTAAGGGTTGATTCGACAATCTCATACATGACAAACTGTTAAGCAACTGTCTTTCTTTATGCTGCTCCATCATTTGTTTTCCATATAGTTTTGGCCTTTCTGTATCAGAGGCACGTCTTGTTTTTGCAGGGTGACAAATCTGATGATTCAGAGCGGATTTTTGTGTTGGATGAAGTTATTAACTAATTGAGCTTGATCTGTTTCTAAACAAATTGGTATAAAGCAATATGTTTGTGTAAATGCTGTAACCACTTTTTGTCTCTTGTTTATTTCTATTTGTATACTCTTTGACTTAACTCTTGTAGATTGTTTTTTACTTGCACTGATGTAGACTGCACAGTGTTTGTATGATTTGTTTGTCTTTTAGCTGACTTTAAAACGATTTGTTACTTGAACTACGTCTCTATGATGTTAGTATTGTAGAAACATGACAAACGTCATAGAAATTTTCTTTGGTTATGGTGCCGGCAGGTGTGATGAACTCTTGCACTGTCTTAAACCATGTGAAGCCGTGTGTGTTATTTATGTATTTATGTTTCGAAATTGTTGTCAATTTTTAACGTGGTTTTTAGATAAAAAATAAAATATGGCATTAAAAATCAACTAAGCTTATTTACCTTTGCTTCCAGTAGTTGCCAGCATTCAAGTAGCACTATATGACAAGTCTCCATGTTTGAAATACATATCATAATATATATATATATATATATATATATATATATATATATATATATATAGGGTAGTAAGTCGTCCCATTGACGTAGATCTCATCCCCCCTTCTTTTCAACACTTTACACTTAATTTACCTTACCTCCTCCTCCACCTTTCATCCTGTTCTCCCCTTCCCCCACTTTCTGCATGTTCTCCCAGCTTGTTGCCAGTTCTCCCCCACCTTGTTGCAAGGCCTCTGGCCTTTTGTCATATATCCAGGACTCTATACTTTGAACTCTTGTCTCATCTTTTATAACCATTCTTGATTTTCTCTTCTCAACCTGCCCTATTTACCACTTGTACAGTTCTGTGCAATAGTCAGAGACCACCATTTCCCACCAAAACAGCCTTTCAGTGCAAGTTTTAAATATTTCAGAAAATACATTGTTATAATAATGTTTTTTTTCTGATCTAAAACTGGATGTCTCCTCTCAAAGATGAAGCACTGATTATCTGATAAGTGGAGTTTGGGTAGTTTTGGTAGATCAACTACTTCACCCATGCATTATAATATTTCACCAGCTTCTTCAAAATGTGTCGCATTGATCTGACTCTGTCACCATTGGTGTATATCCCCTGGCTTAATTTGCACTTTTGCCTCTCTAACTTGTCTGTTTGAGTTTTGGTTTTTGGTTTTCCTTTTATTAAATGGAACGTGGCAGCACGGCATTAAAAATCATTCCTTAAACTTTTATCATACTTTAAAACGTGTTACTAGGTTAAAGTAAAATACTCAAATAACAATTGTGGATGTAGAAAGTTAAATATTCTAAACAAATAATATTTAAATGCAGTTCTATTTAAGGAATAGTTTCAAGGAATAGTTTGATTGGAATAATCTACTTACCCCAGATGTAGTTGGTCAGCTGTGGCATGTTTGATGTCCAAATTGTTCTTCTATAGCCTAATGTTGGTGCTATGAGGCTAATGTTGCTACCAAACACTAATAGTTAATAATCACTCCAGTGTAGCCAATGTACACCATTTTTTACAGCTGGTGTTGTTGACTTCCTGTTACATTTAGTGGTTCAAGGCTAACGTAAGACAAATACTACACTAGACAAACATTTCTTCAAAATTTGTCCCATTGATTTGTCTCTGTCACCATTGGTGCATATCCCCTGGCCTCTTAATTTGCACTCTTGTCTCTCTAACTTGTCTGTTTGAGTTTTGGTTCTCTTGGGCTCCTCCCGTTTCTTTTAACAGGCCTTTAAAGAGGTTTCCATCCACAGTCTACTCGTTTGAAATTTTTGTAAGGTGGTTTGGAGCAATGTCTATTGTAAGTACTACACATTGAATTACACTGACTTTACACATTATCTTTGTCTCTCTAATAACCCTAAACAGAAACACTAATCTTCACCTTCCAATTGGTCACTTGCGAACAATAAGAATTTGAATAACCTACAGAAGTACAAGACCAACTTGAGCAAAAGTAAGTCTTTTATTGTTCAACACAGCTTTTACAAATGTGCCTTATACTTACAACTCTACAATAGTAGTGCAAACTAAAGTTGTCTTGCTGTACTGTGTAAATTATTAGGCTAGATTCACGTATCATTAAGTATCTCAAATATGGCTGACTGCATGTCTTTGGACAGTTGAAGGAAACCAGAGCAAGCAGAGGAAACCCACTCAGACAAAGGGAAACCTGCAAACTCCACACAGAAAGGACCCTGATCGTCTGGCCTGGGAATTAAACCCAGGCCCATAAAGGAAAAACGAATCACTTTCATTTTCTTAGAATACCATCATTTTCATGTCTTTTGAGATACAGGGTCATGTCTGGCTAACAATGAAGCCTGGGTCTTTTTTCAAGGACTAATATTTTGTATTTGTTCATTTAAAAAAAAGCTAAAATGCTGAAGTTTGTTAACCTTGACTCTTGAGCTTCTGGATAGATTGTGAGAGCTGATAGGAATTCAAGCTGGATTCTTCCCCTCACTTTGCAAGTTCTTCCAATTCTTCCAGTTTAATCCACAAAGCAACCAATTCTAACACACGCCAACCTTTTTCTTTCTCAGTGAAAGACTGCCTTGACCAGTGCTTCAATCAGGAACAGGCTATCAGTCATCTTTTTCTCAAGTTATCCTGATTTTATATGCCTGCAAAATACTTTCCCTAACTCTTTATCTAAAACAAGGGATGTAGTATTGGGACACTTTTTGGTATAGAATGATGTGCTTGCAGGGAATTGACACACCTAGCAATAATGCGTTTCAAGTCTGGATATAATAGATATATAATCAACAAGCTTGACTAAGATGCTTTAATTGCCAAGAAGACAAGTTAATGTAAAGAGGTTTTATTATAAGTGAATTTGGAACATTTCTATTAATCCATTCACAATGAAACTTTGCAGGATTTAAAGAGCAGCTGAAGTGTTCAAAAGATCTAGAAAAATAAGAAAATGTTTTCATGTTTTCTTTGGACATTGATGACATGAATCTTTTTTTTCCAGATGTGAGTTAAAGTGAGAACACATTTCGGACTGACCTGGACTGCAGACCTTTTTGGCTATATCTGAATTCTGGTCATTGTATTAAAATATATTAAACATTCAATTTTATGACTACCAGAACAATCAGTCTTTACCAAAACGATTAAACTTTACGTAATTGCAGAAGATCTGTGTTTTCAGAATTGTAGTGACAATTCTTAATGTAACACACAGAGTTTTAGACTTTGGGACACATTTACTTCCAAACAATGGGATCTACCTGTTCATCATGTGGCCATTAGGGACAAGGATTCAGTCTCACGTCCTGCTGTAAAATGCAGGGGTGTGGCTAAAATAAGGCTCAGCGTATACACTACAACTCTTTATGTTAATTTACTTTTTTATTTACTGGAAAAAGTGGGCAGAAAGTTTATTCCTTAAAGATTTAGGTCATGACTAAATGATTTCACAAAGGGGTTATTGTTGGGGACAGTCACTCCCCAATAGAAAGCACCCCATAAATTACACTTTTATATATTTTTATTCATAGTATCTCAGTGAATGTTTTGGGTTTGAACCAATTTGGTTATTAATTTGGTTACTCACTCGTTTTTAAGTAAGAAATTCATACTGCAGTGGAACTGCCTGTTTCTCAGTGCATATGCCAAAAAAGATAAACAAAATGAATTAAATGTAATTCACTTTTACTCATATATGTTTGGTGGCAACAATTGTGATACATAATGCTTTTGAGAAAGGTGTTCATTATTTATTACTTATGAAACAATTTTCACATATGTTTAGAGTATGACAGAGTACAACATTACTAGGAATTCTGGAAGACACTTTAGCTCCCATGACAGACCCAGTGCGCAGTGTTTGTTTTCCTTTGAGGCTTTTATGTAAACATCTGGTGGAGAATTAGAGAGCACTGAAGGAATACCCTCCACTCATTTGGAGACCGAAAGTCCTGTGCAAACACAGCCACTGACATCACAGGGAAAATGCTTAGAATACCTTTTGTGTGACTAAATTCTGGGTTTCTAAACTTTGTTGGGATAATTACAAAGTGTAATGACTGTAATGTGTTAAAAGTTAAAATTAAATGGAATATAGCAGCACACCATTAAAAATCATTCCTTAAAATATCATCAGGCTGTAAAACGTGTTACTAGGTTCAAATTAAACACTCAAATAACAATTGTGGATGTAGAAAGTTAAATATTTTAAACAAATCATATTTGAATGCAGTTCTATTTAAGGAATAGTTTCAAGGAATAGTTTGATTGGAATAATCTACTTACCCCAGATGTAGTTGGTCAGCTGTGGCACGTTTGATGTCCACATTGTTCTTCTATAGCCTAATGTTGGTGCTACGAGGCTAATGTTGCTACCAAACACTAATAGTTAATGTACACCATTTTTTACAGCAGATGTTGTTGATCTCCTGTTTCATTTAGTGGTTCAAGGCTAACGTTAGACCAACACTAAAAGCTAAAAAAAAAGTCGCCCAAATCTTTAATTTGTTTGGAAAAAAAAACAAAGTATATTTCATTCACACTAGATGTAGCAGCCAGGACACATTTGGTGTCTAAATTTTGCTCTAAAGGGTTTTGTGCTGCAAACAAAACCTTGACGTCAATAGTCACCCAAATTGTTTACATCAGTACAAACCTAAAGCTCTAAACGCATCCTTGGTTAAGGCCAGACGACTTATTGTGAATTACAAAACTAAGCAAAACTTAACAGACATTTTAGGGACACGTTTGATGTGCAAACCAAAGCAACATTGTTGAGCTCTTATCAGATTTGTGTGGTTTAGCATGTTGTTTTCATGCTGAATGTTTTTGAATATGTTGTTGTTTTTTAAATATGATGTTTTTTGTTCCAGTTCATCTGTTCATTCTGTATAACATACATGAGTTATGTATAAGTTACATGAGTGACTGCCTTAAATTAGAGACCTCAGAATGAGCCACTTATATTTAAACATTTGCTTATCATAAAGTTTATTATTATCTATCACTGCTTTGCTGACCTGATGTTTTTTGCTGACCTTAGGAATGATCCAAAGTCACTTGTAATAAAACCTATTTACAGTGACATACATTGTAAGTACAGTATGTTTTTGTCTTTGGACAGTATATATATATATATATATATATATATATATATATATATATATATATATATACATATATATATATATATAAGTAAAAATATCTAAAGACAGATCTGTTGTTGTATTAGAACCGTTTTCCAGCACAAATGTAGAATTTTGTGGTGTGGACTTTGCTACAAAAGAACAAATGTTGGGTCAATTAACACCAAGGCGCCCTGGAGGGATCTGAAAAAGGGAAGTTTGTGTTCCTCTGTCTAAACGAGGCAGCGTTTATCTTGCTAAATCCTCTTGTGGTGTAAAGCATTCAGCAGTTTTATAGATGAGCAGCTCCTAAGCCATTTCTCAAATCCTGTTTTCCAGTAAGCACTGCCTTTCAATATGAAATGATTCACAGGCTTGTATGCATCCTGTCGACCAGTCATTGTTATGACAACGGCCTCACACCACATGAGCCTGTGACCTACCTTGGACAGGATGGCCTATAATCCTGCTTGATGAAGTGCTGGATCATAGTGGTCTGCTTTTTTTTCTCTGAGAGTTTTCTGTTTGAATCAGATTCATAGAGATCAAAAACTACACAATTTGCGCCCGCCCCCAACAAATAACTGTCTTGTTGTGTTTAAGGGGGCAAAGTCAAATGTAGCACAGCGTGTAATGGACTTTACTTATGTGTTTCCAGTTTTACAGCTGTTTAAAGCAGGTAGAGCTGCTGTGAGTAGCATTAACTCCACTCCATTTGAAACCAATGACAATTGAACTCATTTTTAACTATTCCAAGAAGCTGCGGAGCACTATTAAACGACCAGGCAGAAAGTAAACCAGTATCTATTGATAGCTATTTTTAGAATGGTTATTTCTACAGAAGGACTGTTTTGCTCAAAATAAAAACATTAATAAATCATTAATTACAGATATTATAAATGGTTTTGGTGCAAAATGAATGCTGCACATTTTTTTAAGATTTCTAAAATTTCTAAGATTTGTAGTTTAAAATGTTCCAAAATTAACAGTATGACAGTGTTTCAATGATGTCTCTCTTGTTTCGGAGATATCTACTTTAGTACTTTAGTTCCAATACAGGTGACAGTGAGTCACTGTGGTGTCAATTCTAATCGGTCCAACATGAGAGGATGAAGCAGTAGCTCTGCCCTTATTTCTAAGGTTTTAGAAAAACTGTAGCCCAGCAACTCTGATCCTATCTATGTAAGAACAACATATATGAAAATTTCTAATCTGGTTTAGGCTCCACCACAGCACAGAGATGGCTCTCGTTAAGATAACAAATGATCTTCTTCTTGCCTCTGATCAGGGCCATGTATCTCTACTGGTACTACTCGATCTAAGTACAGCTTTTGACACTATAGATAACGCTATTCTCTTGGACAGATTAGAAAACATGGTTGGAATCACAGGAATAGCCTTGTTCACATCCTACCTCACTGACCGGTTTCAGTTCATGCAATTAATTAAATAATCAATCATCTAATTATACAAGAGTAAAATATGTTGTTCCTCAAGGTTCTGTTTTAGGTCCTCTGTTATTCACATTATATATGTTGCCATTAGGCTCAGTTATAAATAGACATGGAATCAGTTTCCACTGCCATGCTGATGATACACGGCTGTACATATCAACCAAACCAGATGATAAATCCAGATTAAGCAAAATAAAAGACTGTATAAAAAATAGAAGACACTGGATGCTGCAGAACAGATAAAACAAAAGTTCTACTTCTCGGTTCGAAGGCTGCTTGGACTAAACGTTCAGATTTAATGTTAAATCTTGCTGACTTCTCTGTAGTGCCTGGTTCAGTAGCCAGACATCTTGGTGTGACAGTTGATTCAGATCTGACGTTTAATCAACACATTTAAAAGTTAAAAAACTTATTTATGCATTATCTATGCTTGATGCTGAAAAGTTGGTACATGCCTTTATAACCTCAAGGCTAGATTACTGTAATGCACTATTGTCAGGATGCTTCAGCAGCAACCTGAATAAACTACCGTTACACTGGCTAAATTCCGTATCAACTATATAATTCTTTTACTGACGCATAAAGCCCACAGGATGCTGTTTTTTTACTGGTTCCTAAAATTCAGAAGACCTCAATGGGAGGAAGAGCATTTTCTCTACAAAGACCCCAAATTGTGGAATAATCTCTGAGTTAATGTTCAGGACTCTGACACAGTCTCAACCTTTAGGTCTAGACTGAAAACGTACTTGTTTAGTTTAGCTTTTGGTGATTAATCTAACCCTTTAAATAAAGGCAGGAGATCTGGGGGTTCATGGACACATAGGTTTATGGTAAACTGAGATGTTGGTGCTGTAGTCCCACCACTTCACATGATCACACAGGTTTGTTGACGGTGGAGTGGGGGGATCCTAGTGTCTCAGGGTGCTCTCATGTCTTTGCTACCTTCTGGTTCTCTCCTTTTAGTTTATGCTGTTATAGTTAGATCATCAACTACACTCTTAAATAGTTTTCATATGTTAATTTTTTCTCTTTCCTATTTTCTACAGTCATACTCCTGAGCTGAACTAATTTTCTCTCTTTACCCTTCCTGAGATGATAATGTCCTCCTGTTCTGTTGAATGCTGTTGGAAGACCGATCTTTAGGGCCTCCTTCTCACCTTTCACCAACCAGCCCTCCTGTCCATTTGTGCCAACTGCAACACCCTCAATTACATCACCGTGCCATCCAGATGTACCAGCTTTGAGATAGAATGGGACTGTTTCCAATTCCCTCACTTTTCATAAAGACTGCTTTGTGACAACATCGTTGCTGCTATACAAATAAAATTGAATTGAATTGAATGGCGTATCCTAACCTCTTGTCAATCACGTTAAAGGTCATTTAAGGCCAAGTAGCAAATGAAAGGATAAGTAAACACAATGATGGCTGAAGCTCTTGGCAATGAATTATCATGGCCACTCCTCAAAAAAACAAACAAACAAAAAAACAAGAGGAGCAAGTAAGAGTTTCCACTGCTGGAGACAAAGTTTACAGCTAAACTTGCAACATTTCTTCTAGACTTGAAAGTGAATAGCTGGATGCATCATGTAACACATTGCTCCTTTAAATTAATTATTTAGCACATGTTCATCGCTACCTGCTTTTCCAACCAGAAATAAGGTCTTTGCTTTGTGATCCCAGCATTATGCCAGAGTTGTAGGCCAATATATTTGAACATAGGAAAGAATCTTGGAGGTTGTGACAATTTACTGACAATGTTTCCAGTGCCTTGTCACAATGTTATCAGATAACATTGTCACAACTTTCAGAGGAATTACATTTGAATGTTTTGACAACATAACTGTTTACAGGGATGTAACCCTGGGAAGGTCCTATTAGGAATACTGATCCAGAACATGTAATTATTTGCATGCAGTCTAAGTAACATTCTGTAAAGGCAGTATTCAGAATTCAGTTACCTCAGAGAATTTTAAGAGAATACTAGTAGTTATCCATTACGTTTATTGATTTTTTATATGATGATGGAAGTGAACAGTCTCCTCAGTAGTGATCAGGATCACTTGTGACAAGCTTAGCATTGTTGTTGTACTGAAATCGTACATGCATTTTAGTTCTGACCTGTTTTAAATAAAATCAATATCTAGATTTTACTAACTAAAGTAGTATTCATGAGACAAGTAGAAAGTAAAATGTGGGCAAACAACCCTTAAAGCCCAAACAGTAAACATGTTGTAGTAACATGAGCTAGGTAATTATCCAGCTAGCTAAACAAACACAAGCTGATAAGGCAGCAGGATTTAATTCAATGTAGCAAGTAAGCATTGTTTCAAAACAGCTATTGTAGCAGACAGTGTCTCTGGAATCACAGCCCAGTGAAGTCTCAGCCTCAGCCTCAGCCTCAGCCCAGCAGTAGGTTCCAGAATCAGCCACAGTCACTGAGGATCAGCACAATTACTAAGGGAGAGAGAGACAGAGCAGCACAGCCACTGAGAGGTAAAGGAAGCAGCCACAGTCACTGGGGCGGAAAGAGAGAGAGCAGAACAATCACTGAGAGAGAGAGAGAGAGAGCAGCAGCACAAGAGAGAGAGAGAGAGAGAGAGAGAGAGAGAGAGAGAGAGAGAGAGAGAAATTGACTTTCAAACACCTTTATTACACATAATACAAAAACCTAAAAAAAGAGCAAGAGAGAAAGAGAGAGCAGCACAATCACTGAGAGAGAAAAGTGAGTGAGAGAGAAAGAGTACAGAACAATAAATGAGAGAGCAGAACAGTTGCTGAGAGAGAGAGAGAGAGAGAACGCAGAACAATTACTGTGGTAGAGAAAGAGAGAGAGAGAAAGAGAGAGCAGAACAATCACTGAGGGAGAGAGAGAGAGAGAGAGAGAGAGCACAATCACTAGGGAAAGTGAGCAGTACAGTAACTGAGGGAGAAAGAGAGCAGCACCTCTTTTCTGATGCAACTTGAGACAAGGTGAGATCACCAAGCAGGTAGCTCAATAAAAAGTTGATGTCTAAACTACATATAAATGTATTAATTCATCATTCAGTGCACACTTACTGATTATCAGCTGTTTAAAAGCATACTAAAAGACCCATTAAGAAATACAGTATAATAAATACATCATATTGTTTTCGTTTGTTTATTTTCTTGCTGGGGACTGTGAGGGTGACACTACTGTGGCCGGGGTATTAACCAAAAAACTCCCCAACTTTGTTCTTTTTGTGAGATGTCTTAAAAAATTGTATTCAGAGTTGTAAAGTTGCCATTTCAAAGATATTCGCTTTTTGGACTGTGACAATATTTTATTTTATGTTATTATTACTGAAGTCGAGGCATTTAGGACAGAATAATTAATATTCAGCCATCACTACTTTTGCCAAACCAGTCCGTCCCTACTGGCCATGCATTGTATACATAACAGTATGTTAGAAACCATATAGGAAGTCTACTTGAAATGACTTCATAGTAATAGTATAGTATCAGTTTCAGTTACTTTACTGGTAACTAGATTGGTCTCGTATCTCCAGTATAATCAGAACCAAACAACAAACTTGTCTTGGCTGCATTGCCACATCTGTGGTAAGGGGAAATCTGTGTAAATTTGATTTGCTCACTGAACCATCGCTTTAAACCAGTACCAGGTAGCAGCACTGCCAATGATGGAAGCAGTTGTGTGTTCATATCTTTCTGCCTCAGTGAATCACAGTAGCATAGTAACGTTTGAGAGGTTTATGAGGGCATGACAAACAAGACCATGGGTCAATTAGGGCAGCCCAGCAGAGCCCAAAAAAATGCTGGAGAGGAAGGGAAGGAGTGTGGGGTCAGCTGAAGGGCAGCTAGCCTTTACCTAACGACATGGCTTTCTCTCAGACGATGCAAGAACTTAAGCAGCTTACTAACCTGTTGTTGACATAACCAAGCATACAAGCTGTTATATTGACTTAAGATTGTAGAGGGTGTGTTCATTTAGATAAGCAGCTGTGGCATGGATAGTGCTGATTGATTAAGGCTTAAAAAAACAAAACAGTTTGAGTATAAAGGCAGCATTGTCAGAATGGTGTACACCTTCCCTCAACACCAGAGGGCAACATTTAGCTTCAGCACAATCTTCTTAGGGAAATGGGTTTTCATTAATGTTTTATCTTTTACTGTTGGACAGATGGACAATTGTTTTTAACAGAGCATCATGAATATGTCAATCCCAAACATAAACACACTAAGACATATGTATGAAATGTCATTAATTAAGTTACACCCAGTGGCCGTTTCCTCTCCCTTGTTTCTGTATGGATTGTGCATTTTATCAGCTCCATTAACCAGGTGCACTTTGGAGTTCTGCTATTACAGACTGTATTTGTAACTTAGTAGCTCTTCTTTACACTGTTCTTCCATGATCAGGCCACACAGGACCAGCACAGAGCAGGTGTTATTTAGGTCTCAGCACTGCTGTGTCACTGATATAGTATTTGTTTGATAGTGGCCACTGCACTGTTGCAACTGAACCAGACTCAGTGATGCTGGAGTTATAAACACTGTGTAGGAAAGCTGGGCACATTTTCAGCTAATGCAGGTTTTCTCACAGGACTCATTGCAACCTAATCTGGGAATCTGTAATTTCTGAAGATTAACCCTAAAGACTTTTTTTGTATCATGAAAGTGGTTTACTGTTATTGAGTTGTGGGTATAACTATATGCATAATTTGCCATTTATATCCATATAACTCTATATCATTTTAAAGACCCTTTTGCTGTAATACCATTACATAGAAACAAGCTCACAGTGAGAGCTGTCTAGGAGTAGTTGTAACTAGTTGTAACATTACAACTAAACCTACTAAAACACTATCCCTGTTTTCCAGGGACAGTTCCTGTTCATGGTGGCCTGTCCCTGGCTGGAGCTGCCCCTGGAAATAACTGTGATTTAAAAACACTGGAAATGAGCTCTAATGAGTTCTAGTCTGCAGCAGAGCAGATGTCTCACATTTTGCTTGTTTTGGCCAAAGGGGGTATGGGTATACAATTCACTTGAATGTAGCTACCATGGCATCTACAAATAGTGCACCATTTCATTAAAATGTGTCACTTTTTTAGCCATCCATTTATGACACACGACATATGTTGATAGCAGCTGTCTCAGTCTCTCCAGAACTGGAGTTAGCCCAGGGCTGTATTTAGAGTCTGGATATGGTGCTATGGTCATAGGTCCAAATTTTTCCAAAATATTTATTATACATTTAATTATGGGCTAAATCTGTTGTGGTAAATGTTTCCCTGCCTTATTCCTGCCTAAGCCACTAGACTTTTGACTTTTGAGAGCCTTTTTATTAATAAGCTTCAATTCTAATAAACAAATTTCTTGTTACCTTATATCAAAGTAAACAATCATAGTTTATATACATTTCAAAACAGAATAAACCTTTTTCCACGTTAAAAAAAACATTTATTAAAAATATGTCTTGGCTTGATATTTGCTGTTTTACTTTGTGGTTAAAAATGCAGTTGCCAAATTTTATACAGCCTCTTTTCACTTTTAATATTTATTTTGCTGCAGTTTTTTTACTGAAAAGCTTATTTTCTCATAAAACTATACTGAACAAGTTTCTCAGCCTAGCTCCTGTTTTGTGGTTGGTGCTCTGTTTGTAACACAACCCAGAGTTACATTTGCAGTTGTTCTGCCTTCAATAATAATATAAGCATAGTAAAACAGTTTGAATAACAGTATAATATTGCCAAAAACCAGAATGTGTGCCCTTGCTCTTCCCTAAACTCAGTGTCCACACACCCTGTTGGTCCATACTGTAGATGTAAAGTCAAAGACTGTAGCTTTCTGGTCACAGAAAATGATGGACGCTGTTGGCTAGATATTTTTGGTTGGTGGACTATTCCTAGTCCAGTAGTGACAATGAGGTGTGCAGCACGCACACACCTACTAACATTACAATGTCAGTGTCACTGTGGTGCTGAGAATGAGCAACAACCCTAATAATACCTGCTCAGTGGTGGTCCTGTGGTGGATCTGGCTATTTATGAATGGGATTATGCATTATGTAGAGAAATGATCTGCTATCTGTAATTGCAGAACTAGAACGTGCGTCAATGTGGACAATGAGAGAGCAGCTGTACATAATAAAGCGCCCAGTGAGGCAAAGAGAGGACTAGCAGGTATGACATCACTCCATCTCCGTTTGATTGGAGTATTTTTGGCCGCACCTTCAGCAGGTCTAAGATACTATTACTGTACGAATCGATGGCCACATGGGTGACCATGGTAACAGCGCTGAGGCCACATTGCTGCTGAGGCCACATTGCTGCTTTGGCACGTTGTTTAGATTGCTGTGTTTGATCAGAGTATAAATAGCCCCTCAGCCCTGTGCTGCTGTTCGCTTGCTTATTGGGCTGTAGTCGTGCATGCACACACAAACACGAACACAAACAGCCTGCAGTCCTAGTGGGTAAAAGCAGGTGAAGCAGTGGTGAGTTTCTGCTATAGAAATGATTCCAGTCTACTGCTATTAAATCAAAAAACAAAACAACCTCTATACTTCTGTCCCACAATAGGAAAATACAATGGGTCCTGGGGGTTTGATCTGGGGCCTCTTAATTAATTTTTTGGATCTCCTAAATGTCGCAAATGTTCCTGAAAATAAATATATGATGTTATGCTGTCTGATAGGGAATAGTGAACGCTCAATAACAAATTCAGGGAGAGGTCATAATTTAGCTGTTTCTCCTTGAAACAGTTTCTGTCTGATATTCTAATCTAACACATGATGGTCTCTGCCTCAGGTTAGCATCACCAAACTAGAAAAAAAGTATTTTCAGAACAACAATCGTTAAACCAATCAATGCTGCTATGGTGAACGAGTTAGCACCCCTCCAATGCTGGAGAAGCCAACCAACATGGGACCTCCAAAATACCAGGGGGTATTTCGCACACTATGCTGTTCTGTTTTAATCTTGTAATGACAAAATTCAACATCGTCATTGTCTTTTATAATAGAGTCAAATGGAAAACTGTACTATATTGTGAAACCAGTGCTGTCTGAAGTCAGAAGTTGTTCAGAGCAATAGATAGGGTCATAAAATTTCATGTGGCAGTGGCAGTTTTCTGTGGACCAATAAATTACTGTATCTATATCTATATATCATAAACTGATATGAGGCATTCCATTATATCCTGTGAAGTGCTAGTTTGCTAGACAATGAAATTAAATAATGTAATTACACTGAAACATCTTTCTACATTGGTTGTCAGTCACAAAACTTATTTGCAAACCAAAAGTTTGTTGTAATATAGACCATAGCCAAAACTTCCCAAACCTGTATGACCTCTCTATGTAATGCTGGGAGTCATAGGAAGTAATAGAAATGGGAGCATTCTGGAAATGCTGTGTGTGTGTGGCCAGTCAGCTTTAATTATTAGCTGGACTCCAAAGAAGCCATATGGCATACAGACCATAATGTGCTATAAACCGTATTCTTGTGATTAATTCATGTAACTCAGTAAATGAATAGAGTACTTCTATTTATTGATCTCCAATACAGACAGTGAAATCCAGCCAAATCTCTGAGTAACATAATCCCACCGTTTACACTAACTGGGTTTCTGCTAATGCTTGTGTGGAAGAGCAAAGACTCTAACTGTTTTACAGGGCTTACACTCTGGTGTCTTTTTTGTTTTCTAACTCCATAAAACATGTAGGATTTTATTAATCCAAAATGTTATATTTAGTCTCAGTGTTGCCTCTTTTTGCAGGACCTCCTAGACATGTGGAAATGAACTTGATATTTAAAATGAATAAAATAAAATGATATATATTTTGTTGCCACAACTCTGTTATAATATTGTCTAAGACACTTTTATATGAAACAAGAAACAAGAAAGATTACTCCCATTTGAGAAGATACTGCGTCAAAAGACAGAAATTAATAATACACAGAAAGTTTGGTATAATATGTATCACTGCTCTTGGAACAAAACTTTGTATCTCCAATTTAGTCGGTTTCAGTTTCTGGCATACTTTAAAAATTACTCTTGTGCTTCACATTGTATGTAGATTTCATGATAAATAGTGAAAAAGAAAAAGTCTGGTTCCATATTGAAAGTAATGTACAGTGTGTTTTATTCCTTTTCTTGTTAAGTTGTAATTTTACAATTTTACCGGAGCCCTGGCAAACCCTGTAATTTGGATCTAGTAATGATCTAGAAATGTTACTGTTAGTGATGAGTGTGGCTGAAAAATCTGAACTGATAGTGTCCACATACTTTTGGGAGTTCAGATCAAACATGATTAACCTTTTTTCCATGAAACATCAAACATGTTTTTTGGCAGCTAATAATGTTTTCCAATAATATATTCAGTGTGTTTTACTGGCATGACTACAAAACTACTAACAATATTTAGAGATATAAGTAGGCTAACTAGCTACCCTAGGCCGGTCCGACTTATAAGACCAGTTTGTACCTCAAGAGGCGATAGTGAGTCACTGTAGCACAGAGTTAAATGAATTCAACATGAGAGGATGAAGATGAAGACTGCCCCAAAAACATTTTCTAATTCCTTATCAATCTCGTTAAAAGCTTTGTTTAAGGCCTGATTACTTAAGGACCAGTAGCTAATGAATCTTGGCAAATGACCATTATAACAACTGCTGCTGCCCGCTCTCAGCAAGAATCCACATTCAGTAGCCAACAAAAGGAATATATATATATATATATATATATATATATATATATATATATATATATATATATATATATATATATATATAATAGAATTAGAAGCAAAACAATAGTTAACATTGGTGTTGCTTTTCTTGCTGGAGATGCTGTGGGTGAAAAAAGGAATGAAGTTTGATGCAGAACTCGTAACATTTCTTCTAGACTGTTAAGTAAACAGCTGTTAACTCTAACACTGTAAGACTGTTGGACAACTTTCTGGTGATATGTTGCCCCCTATTGTTTGAAGTGTGAATTTGATAGGTTGCATCATCTTACAAATTGCTCCTTTAATGCGTTCGTATGTATCTTGTATCTTGATGTATCTTGACTGTTGCTTGAAATCTGAAAAGCAGGTGTTTCTGTCCATCTTTCCACTGTGAGAAGACAACTGAACGCTGTGGATATGAAAAGATGTGTCGCTATCTAGAAGCTGTTTCTGACAAAAGGGAATAATTTTTAGGGCAAGAAAGAAGCAGCTGGTTTTCCTAGAACAATGGACTGTAAACCACAGAGTCCAGACCTCAACATTTTACAAGTCTTGTACAAGTGTTTTCCAGTATATCCTGACACTGCAAGTTAATAACTTGTACTTGATGGTTATTTGGACTGGATCTTTTGTACTCGCCTGCAAACCACCTGGACCAACTTCCTTCTGCCATGACTAAGTAGAACATTCTCTCACTGTCGCTGTCTGAGCCATCTATTATTTATGTATCACACTCAATCACAGTGAATTAATCTGGTCGTCTGGTGATGACTGCATATTATTATAAACCAAAATGAGCACATCCTTTCCTGTTAACTGCTTGATGGAGCATCAAAGGACAAGAATGAGCACAAAAAGCAGGGACTGGCATAGAGCAGCGGTGCTGCTGTGCACAGGCTGTGGAACTTTTGACATTTCAAAGCGCTTGTGCTCTTCTTTTTTCAGGACTAAGAGAGGAAGTGGGGAGGGAAGGCTTGAACTTTATTACAGTGATTCGCTCTCATCTGTCCATTTGAAATGCAGGCCAGCGCTGTAATTGGACGTCTGCAGTGTGTAATCTCCACTATTGCCTATGCACGGAGATGAGTCAGGCGCATGCATGCTCAAAGATCCTTTTTCCTGGAGTGACTCAGGCTTTCCCACTTTCTCATCCTTCTGACTCTTCTCTTCACAGTGTCTCACGACTAGTTCTGTTCATCAGCCTACCCTGAGCAGCAGGGATGCCTAAAGGCAGATTGGCAAGCGGTTCCTTTTGTTTTTCCACTGGTCATGGAGTAGGTCAGTCATTATTAGAAACTGAACCACTGAATTGCCAGTCAGTGCAATGTTCCCACATACTTGCATACAAATGATACAGTGACATATAAAACACATATCCTTTCCTGCAATAAACATCAGAGTATAATCTCTTGTATGTACAGATACAGTTCTGTAATATTTAATGGCTAGATACAGTATTCAGTTTAATTAATTAACAACATTCCTTTTGTATCTTTAAAAAACATAGCAGAAGGCCCAAAAGCGTTATTGAGAATAAAAATAGAAAGTATTAAACATCCAGAGCAATTATGCAGGTAAAGCTGAATTGAGTACAACTGGAGCTCAAGCAGTAAACATAGAATATTTATCAAGCTTTGCAAAGAATGAGACTTGATTTATTCTTACAGGACTTGCAAAAAAGACAATCATAAAGAGCTTCAGTAGATTCACAATGCAGCTGCCAGCGTTCTCACTAGGACTAAATCAAGGAAGCACATCAACTTCATTCTTAAATCCTTACACCTGAAACCAGTATGTTACAGAATAGACTGTAGGGATTTGCTGCAGCGATATGAGACAAGCGGAATAACCGGTCAGTTAGTGCTGCCTAAGGTAAAGACTAAACATGGAGAAGCAGCGTTTAGATTTGCTGCTCTAGGATGGAGCCAGATGGAAAGCATTAGAGGAACTCCAACACCAAGCATTTTGAATTCGGTCTGTTTCTATTTGAGCAGCTTTTAATTTTGTTTAAAATCTTGTTTTGTTGTTTTAATTATGTTTGAATCATGTTTAATTTCTATTCTCCCGCGTCTTTCAATTTTTTTATTTGAATTTTCTTTGTATTTTCAGTGCTTTGAACAACCACAGTGTATAAAAGATGCTATTTAAATAAACATGACTTGATTTGTTTTCTGTCAGTGCTGTCATTGTGTAATGGCCAGGTACTAATGCTGTCTGCATGAATGTGTAAGGTCGATAATCCTCAGAGTCTAATTTGCAATATAACAATGCCAAGTAATTCCAAGCCTCTCAAAGGTAGTGTTTGAGGGATCTTCTGTCTGTTGAGTGTTTGCTGTTGGAGTGCTACTGTAAGTTAACAGTGTGTGTACTGTAGTCTGCTGAGTGAGCGCTGGTTTGATATGGTCTGACACCACGCTCTCTTTAAACTTCCTGCCCAGAGGGAGACGCACCAACAGTGGCACAATGTACTATAGGGGCGAGTTTCTGCTTCAGTGAGTCTCGGTCACAAACACACACTCAAATGCAGTTGTTGTCAGAGTGTGAGGTCATACAGATGCCATATATGGACGTGTCTATATAACATGCCTTGTTTATGGACATGGTGTGAAATGTAAACAGAATGCAATGTACAAATAAATGAAAACAGTGTATAGACTACATATGAAATGTTAAAAAAAAATGTAATTGCTATTCTAAATATATGTGCTTATTTTGAATTTGATATGTTTTAGAAAAGTTGGGACAGGTTAATGTTTATCACTGTAATGATTACCGGCGATTGTTGTAGTTTTTAAAATGTAATGTTTTGCCATTCTTGCTTTGCATAGAATTTCAGCTGCTCAACAGTTTGTTCTGTTTTTCTTCATAATGCTCCAAATGTTTTCAATGCTTTAATGGCCAAAATTCTTTTACTATGGAGCCATGCTTTTGTAATACATTCAGAATGTTGTTGCTGAAACAAGCAAAGCCTTCATCTGGATGGCAGCATGAGTTGCTCCTAAATATACTGTCTTCACATACTGTTATTATTGCTTAACAGTTCAGAAGTTTACCAGTCTTTTGTCAACCCTGTCCCAATGCATTTAACTTGTTCATAGTTGTGTTCCTTCAGTCATACAGAAAATATTACTAGGTATATAAGGCAAATAACATATGGTGCGATTCACAGCCAAAAAAAATCTAAAGAATACTCTGTGAGAGACCTTGACTTGACCTTGTCACTGCATTAAAACTCATGGGTTCTGGAAAACTTTATTTTTATTAAACACAGTTCATTGTTGCATCCACAAATGCAGGTTAACTTCGCACAAGGGAAGCCACATATCAACAACTTGCAAAAACGCTGCCAAGATCTTTGTGCTTGAGCTCCTCTGACTCATCTCATCTCATTTGACAAGTCATTTGCATATGAATTTTTTAAAAATGGACTCAATAAGCAAAGGACCATCTGTATTATTACCAGTACGGATTATTACCTGAGTAAAGTTGAAAAACTCAAGTTGCTACAAGAGTGGTCTAGTGGTCTTTAATTGAAAATGTGTGCCACTTTAAGGCCTTATATTGTGGCAAAAAAAATTGGAACACGTAGTATCTCCGTTGTGTTATTAAATGGAAAAATTATGTAACACAGTGGTAAACACACCTTTTGATGAAATAAAATTTTAGCCTGGTGGCAATTCTAGATTTTGTTTATTCTTGTGCAGCCACCATGGGGCCACAGTTCTTGTTCATAGTTCAAATACATACCTTCACATTCTTATTGTAGGTACTGTTTATAAAGCTTTCTTTAAATCATTCTTTAATTAAAAAGCACTGATAAACATTTATGATAGACTCATTTATTTCATACCATTTATTAAAAGTCAGGAGTGTGTTAGTCCTGAAAATGTAGGTTAGTCTTGTTTTTCTCTGCATTTCCTACCAGGTTAGGACATGTTTTTCTTTAAAATGTATGAAAACACACACACACACACACACGCACGTGTCCCACTGACTCTGCAGAATGCCTCCTCTGCTCCCACAGCCCGCCAGCGGGCACGGGTCAGTGCTACTGAACGTGAGCCCCACTGCACCAAATCTGTCAAGTTCCATTACACCATATCTAATATTCTCTCTCTCTCTCTCTCTCTCTGCATGTGAGGCTGATGAAGATCTCCTGCTTTATGTGTGTGTTCCAGAGTCTGCCAAAGTAAGCATGGGCACCCGGTGAAAACTCTGTGCATAGAATATTCTGGAATAATCTATACGGACTGGGGAGAACTTTGTGTCATGAGCTGATTCTAGAAGCACCCATTCTTCACAAGGTAAGACACCTTAACCTAACCGTGTAGGAAAAGCCTTAAACTTCATAAGTTCCTTAAGATGGTCTTAAGGCCATTAAAATTGTTGCTTTTAAACAGAATTGTAGATTTATTATACAACTAAGAGACAGACAGGAGAAGGAGGCCATGAAGCACTTTGTAAAGGTTAAGACCTGACTAGCACGCTGACTTTATCTATAAAAGACTTACTCAACACAATCTTCCCATGAGCTGCATTCAGCAGGATGTGCTCAGCAGACGATAAGCAGATTCATGAAGCTCAGCGATCTCTTAGATTTACAGAAGAGTCTGCATGCAGTGTGTTCATCTGGTCACATTTATGTGTGTGAATTTGTTGCATGGTGTTTACATGCTGAATTATGCATGCCCTTTAAAAACATCTAACAATTGATAAGAAAAATAAGCTGCTAGCTCTATTATATATAAAACATCAAATAAGATAGATAGAGAGATAGACAGATAGATAGATACTTTATTGATCCCGAAGGAAATTTAGCAGCCAGTAGCAGTTACACAGTACAAAACAAAGTACAAAACACAGTACAAAAAACAATAAGGTATATAACACAGTATAAATAAAGAAGAATAAAGAAATCCAATAGTCAAAAAGAATATATCCAAAAATATATTAATACAAACTATACACCCTGACCGTAGGTAAAAAGGTAGTGCAGTGATAAATTAGGTAAGGTTTGCTTATGTTTGCTTATATGGTAATGTTTGCTTTAGATGTTTGCATCTAAAATATATAGTACATGTCATTAGTATAGTTAAAAACTGTTTGGTTACAATATCATTTCAGTAGCTGGCTGATACCGATCCCTGAGCAATACTTTTTTTTAATGATTCTTTCTTTTAATTTCTACACCAAAATAATTGCGAGGTGCTGGACGTGGGCGTGGCATATGTCTGGCCCATACTGCAGGACAATCAGGCCGAGTCGTTTTGCTCCTCCTGACAACCGTATCAAGCTGATTTTAAACAATGATCTTTCCACATTTTCCATACTCCTTTGATCTACTCCCAGGCTAAATACTGAATATGTTTAAGGAGTATTCTGTATTCCGATGTGTAAAACTTTAATAAGTTTCTGAGAATTTGCTGAAAGAGTATAGTATTTTTAACTCATGGCAGATTGTATTGTGTGTATACTTTTAATGACTATCAAGGACGAAACAGTTGGTGCAAAATGTTCTGTAGTCTGGGCCAGGCATTAAAGCAGAAATGAGTGTGGGGCAATGGAAGTAGGTGTGGCTTACAGCAGAAATAAGCATGAAGTGTTGAAAGTGGGTGTGGACTATTCTAAAAATAAATATGAGGTGCTGGAAATTAGTGTGGTTTGCGATAGAAAGTAGTGTGAGGTCTTTTAAGTGAGTATGGCTTACAGCAGAACAAGAATAAGGTACTAGAAGTAGGCGTGGCTTGCAGCAGAAATGAGTTTGAGGTGCTGGACATGGGTGTGGCTAACAGCAGATATAAGTGTGGTGTTTCGGAGTGGGTGTGTGAATCAGTATAAATTACTGTGGGGTGCTGAAAGTGGGTGTGGTTTACAGCCAAAATAGAGGTGGGATAGTGGAAGTAGGTTTTTCCTCAGACAGTGGAAATAAGTAAGCTGCTAGAATTGGACATATAGTCCAAACGTTTTAGTACATTACCAGCCAAATGTTTTAGAAGTGTTCTAACAGTTTTGGCTGGTAGTGTACTAAAACGTTTGGCTGGTAGTGTACTAAAACGTTTGACTGGTAGTGTACTAAAACGTTTGACTGGTAGTGTACTAAAACGTATGGCTGGTAGTGTTCTAAAACGTTTGGCTGGTAGTGTTCTAAAACGTTTGACTGGTAGTGTACTAAAATGTTTGAGTGGTAGTGTACTAAAACGTTTGTCTGGTAGTGTTCTAAAACAGTTGACGGGTAGTGTACTAAAACTGGTAGTGTACTAAAACATTTGACTGGTAGTGTACTAAAACGTTTGACTGGTAGTGTACTAAAACGTTTGACTGGTAGTGTACTAAAACGTTTGACTGGTAGTGTACTAAAACGTTTGGCTGGTAGTGTTCTAAAACGTTTGGCTGGTAGTGTACTAAAACGTTTGACTGGTAGTGTACTAAAACGTTTGACTGGTAGTGTACTAAAACGTTTGGCTGGTAGTGTTCTAAAACGTTTGGCTGGTAGTGTTCTAAAACGTTTGACTGGTAGCGTACTAAAACGTTTGACTGGTAGCGTACTAAAACGTTTGACTGGTAGCGTACTAAAACGTTTGACTGGTAGCGTACTAAAACGTTTGGCTGGTAGTGTACTTAAACGTTTGACTGGTAGTGTACTAAAACGTTTGGCTGGTAGTGTACTAAAACGTTTGACTGGTAGTGTACTAAAACGTTTGACTGGTAGTGATCTAAAACGTTTGGCTGGTAGTGATCTAAAACGTTTGACTGGTAGTGATCTAAAACGTTTGGCTGGTAGTGTTCTAAAATGTTTGGCTGGTAGTGTTCTAAAATGTTTGGCTGGTAGTGTATCTAAAACGTTTGGCTGGTAGTGTTCTAAAACGTTTGACTGGTAGTGATCTAAAACGTTTGGCTGGTAGTGTACTAAAACGTTTGGCTGGTAGTGTACTAAAACGTTTGGCTGGTAGTGTACTAAAACGTTTGACTGGTAGTGTACTAAAACGTTTGACTGGTAGTGTACTAAAACGTTTGGCTGGTAGTGTTCTAAAACGTTTGACTGGTAGTGATCTAAAATGTTTGGCTGGTAGTGTTCTAAAACGTTTGGCTGGTAGTGTTGCAGATCTTAAGGTTGAAGAAAACAGCAACAGTAAGCTTTATAACTGAAATAGCCATAGCCTTATCCTATGGCCACAACAGGCCTGGAAAATGTTTATCCATTCGTGCATGAGACTAAACAGTCTAAACAGCTGTTTCTTTTTGGCATGGGCATTCTCAATTCTGTCATCAGGTTTCGCTTTTACAGATTCCCAGGCTTGTCTTTTGAATTTCTGGAATTTCAAAATAGTTTCACTGGAATGCTGCTCCGTGCTAAAGAAAAACTGGAATCTTGAGCATGGTAATGGCAGACAGTGGAACAGTTGGTAAGCAGTGATTGGAGGAAAATAAAGTGAAATTTTAGAAAAGAAGCAAGATTGTAATCAGGATAGGCCAAGCTTGAAATATGTTAATTTTTGCTGTGCCAGTAAGTTGTGCACCACCGCAAGTCAAAACAGCTGGATAGATTTTCTCATAATTGATTGTGGGGGTCCCCCTAGTGGCTTGGGCTCCTGGGTATGCACATGTAAAACCCATGGGATAATCTGGGCTTGCACAAAGAGTACAAATAAGAAATGATCACTGGACTTTACCTAGAGAAAGGCAAATTGTATCCAGAGGAAAATCTGTATTTGATTCAGATGTGTCACTTGCTGCCAGAATTTCACTGTACAAACTTAAGCCTACAAATAACTTCTCAGGTTTTATATGGCTTCAAACACGTACTTCCGTGTAGAAAACCCTTTAGTGGAAGAATTTAATTAACGCAAGCACATTAAAACACTATTTAAAGAGAACTCCGTCAGTACTGGGTAACATCATGTGTTCTGAGGATGTGAAGTGAATAATCTACTACTGTTATCACAACTTCGGTATGTTATTTTGGAGACCTAAACATCAACGTGGACCTTCAGTTTGAGCATGTGCATGTAACGTTAATATGTAAAGACATGTGACGTGGTCTGAAAAGAGGAATGGTTTTGATTGAATCTTACAAAATTTGCGAAAGTTTCCAAATTTGCTTCTTTAGTTTAGCTAAAGAAGCTAAATCTTTCTATAGGTACAAACCAAAACTTCTCTCAACTCTCACAAACCACATCCATGTGTTCATTGAAGCCATGGAGATGTGTTGATGTGATTTAAGACACAGTATGACTATAAAACTGACTATAAAACTTCACCGAAGATATATGTTCATAAATAGAAACAAGAGAACTCAAAAGAGTAATCTAGCATTCGTGTGCCTGTGTAATGTCCAGACACACAAAGAGGAGTGAGAGTCTCTGGAAGAGTTGGAATTCAGCATAACTGCTGTCAAAGCGGTGAAGTTTTCTAGCTCACGGAAAGTCATACTGTGCCCTAAATCACAGTGACAAGTCTGCACAACCTTAATTAAGACCTGGATGTGGTTAAGAGCATTGAAAGTTTTGGGGAAATGTATTCAAAGAAAAGATTTGGAAGCCAAATTAAATTAAAGGGACAAAATTTGGACACTAAACAAGCCTTGGCTGATCAACTCAGTCTGGGGAAAGTGCACATTAGATTTTTTGCTAAATCATTCCTCTTTAACTTCATGACTCATCCCAGATCTGTGCATGGCTCAAGGTTAGTGTGGTTGTGTTGTGATAGATGGAGGCCGTGTCTGCTGCAGAGAGAGATTTGGGACTGCATGGGTTCATTGGAGCTGTGGAGGCGGACTGGAGATTCCAAACTTCTACACCTCCACCATGTTTGAGGTAACTATTACTGGCAGCAGTCTTAACAATATCTGCACTCAGGTTACACTGAAGCGCCCTCGCCATTTCACTGAACAATGTCTCAGCTCTGATATGAAGCACTGTAGCTAATCGCCTAACAGGGATGGCTTATTCTTTGAGAACAATAGCTGAGTGTTTTGAGTGAAACAGGCGAGCTTCTTCATAGCTCGCGGATCTGTTTTTTAATCTGCGCAATGACCGAAACAACACAAGGAAAGTAGGTTAGCAGCAGCAGGATACAGCACGGGAAAGAGTTTAGCCAGTGGCTATGAAAGCTATAGAGTCAGTTTAAAACATGAAAAAATGATGGTTATCTTTCTTACTTTTGAGCTGGAAAGGAGAATCTACTCCGGAGACCCACTGGAAATTAAACTTAACACTGATGGGCTCTTCTCTGCATTAATAGCTATAGACTATCAGTGCAGTACAGCCACCTTTCAAGCCAATTTCAGTAATCAAAGTCAGTCAGTAGGATGTTTGATGTTTGGATGTTTTATATATTTTAAGACAGATCTGTGTAAAGGTTTTAGTCACTTGGTGACATTCAATTAAAAAAGATATGTTTTCCAGACATAATGCTCAGCAAAACACTTTTTTTTATATTCACAAATTATTAATACAAAGTAAGTAAGTAGTGGGTTTACATATATCAGTGTGTTTATTTAACCTTTTTCAAGGTTCTCCTGGTGGCAACCGTATATTATTTACAGTTCACTAATACCTCCTTTGACTGCTCAGTACTTCATTAAGCTAAATCAAGATTGCTGCTGAAGGAATTGAATACATTCATACAATGTCTGGGGCGTCCAGGAGAAATCTGGAACTACACTTTGTTCTTCAAACTGGTGCACAAGATATTGTCTCAAAACCTAGTGAGCTGTCTAAGTAGGCACTGACTACGCAGGTAGATGTTTAAGTAGCAGCGTTGTGTCTGACATCTCTCCTCATAAAACAGATTACTGAGACGCTCTAGTTAGAGAGAGACCGGTGGTTTAGCTGGTTGCTTAGCTACTGGCTGGCATCCAAAACAATAGACAGAGCCTTAAAAATCCGCTAGCATAAATGCTAATGGCTCAAGTATAAAACTGCAAAATGGTCAACGACTCCTTACAAAGTTGTAAATAAAACGCGGTTTTGTGTGATTATATGACAAGAAACACATTAAAACACCAGAGAGAATCAAAATAACTCACATTTTAAAACGACTTCACTGCTCGTAGATTTGCCTGCGTTGCATCATGGCACTGCCTTCAATACTTCCTTAAAATCAGGTCAAAATAAGGTTCCTCAGTAGACAGCATGTTTTAGTTACCTAAGAATTTAGGCAGCCTACATGTCAGGAGCGCGCATACTATGTGGTAAAATGCTGCCTATGCAGGCAGCTCACTAGGGTTTGAGACCCATTATCTCCTTCTTTTAGAATAAGATATTCATCTTACTTTATATTTATGCTTACTAACAACTTTGAATTAAAGTTGTCTGTGATCCCGTTAAAAAGTTGGCTTCCTATTTGCCTGCTTTATTTGTGCAGGCTCCACCGTAAATGGCATCTTTACAAGCTGTAGCATTTAAGGTGGACCGAAACATTAGCTGGCGAAGAGAAAGCTAAGTTTAGTAACGCCAACCATGTCCCTGACAGTTTGGTTATTCAGAAAGTCTATTGTTGCTGTCCAATCAAAAACGAGGTTAAAAACTGTCTTTAATGCAAGTCAGTGGAACCAGAATTTTTTTCAAGGTTTTTTTGGAACATTTCCATCAGTCCAGTCATCATACAATGTAAATGGAAGCTGATTTGTTAAAACGATTAAGAAATGGACATCCATGTTTTCTCTGGACGATGACAATATAAAAAAGTGCTAACACCCCTCCTCAGCCTGAAAGGGTACATTTCTTTACATAGTCCATCAATGTTGTGGCTTCGCTGCTGTATGTAAATTTGAGGACATAAATATTAATTACGTTATGTAGCAGTCGAGGATTTGGAAACAGCCTTTGAAGGAGTTCATGGTACAATTCTATTTACTAAACCATCTTTATGCAACTATGCCAATGTAAGTTTTCCATTCTGTAGCTCTTTTAACACATTTTAGACTTATGTCTTAACAGCATATTTAATTTTATAATACTTTGTTCACCTTTTTGCCATTACTATTTAAGACTGCTTTTGTCTCCTCCACAGCTTCACGTTTTTACTGACTGAGGACAAAGACAGCCCTCAGATACCCTGCAAGGTAAAACACCCACACAAACACCAATGCATAAAGACATTTGTAAACATTTTAAAAATTATTATTGTTATATATAATTATATAATTATTAATAGTGGTAGTAGTATAAGCATTAGTATTAGCATTATTCATTTTTATTATTATTACTTGTAATAGTAGTAGTGGTTGTAGTATTAGCATTACTATTAGCATTATTGATATTTATTATTATTACTAGTAGTAGTAGTGGCTTAAGTGATTTAAAAATGTTAAATATTGTAGAATTAAGTACTGTACAAAAGTAAAACACCGTCCTTCTTGCATAATGTCCAATCAAAATGGCAATGAAGTACAAATGATTCATGAGCATCAGGAGAAAAGCAAAAACTATAGAAGCCAAATACAACTTAGTCAGCCTTAGAGATTACACCAAGAGCAAGGTGGGTGATTATCTGTTAGGTCATGAAGGAATCCAGTCTCTCACAATGGCTAATGTTAAGGTTCATGATTCCACCATCAGAACAACAATGTTGTGCATGGCTGAGTGGCAAAGAGAAGTCACTGCTCTTCAAAAAGCTATTGGAGAAAAGTATTTTGTGAATGGATGTGACCAAAATAGAATTTTTGGTGTGAATAATTAGCATTATATCTGGAGAAAAGATAGCAATGAATTTCAGCATAAAATTCTTATCCCACATGTAAAACATGGTGGTGGTAGTATCAGGATTTGAGCCGGTGTATCTGCATCTGGGCCAGTATGACTTGCCATCATTGATGTAACAATTCTAAATTACACCAGTGAATTCTAAAGGGAAATGATAAGATATCTGTCTATGAACTAAAACTGGGTTCTACCAAAGAATAGTTAAGGGATTATAAAGATAATGTTTTGGAATGGCCAGATAAAAGTCCTTATATTTATCGTATAGAAACGTTGGGGAAGACGTGAAGCAAGGAAACTCACCCAAAGCTGAAGCTATTCTGTCCAGAAAAATCTTCCAAGCCGATGTGCAGGACTGACCAACAGTTACCAGAAATGTTTAGTTTCATTTGTTTTCATAAGAAAATGACCAAAGACATTCATTTATTTTATCTTCTTTTAGGACTTGCAAGAAAATCTGATTATGTTTTAGGTCATATTTATTTAGAAATATAGAAAGTTATTCAAGCACCACCAATTGTTGTTCCCTTACCATTTCAGAGACCCACTGGGATAAACAGTTACAGCAGCAGTGATTTTGGAGCTGCAGTTTAGATTATTTGTTGGCTTTACGTCATCTCTCTTCAGTGTTGGGAAGCCCATGGAGACATGCACGGCTCCTGTAGCCCTCAGTGAGAAATGGTCAGCCACAATGTCTTCCTGAGTTTGTGTGACAAATGGCAAACCCACACTGTCGGGTTACTAATGAGGCCATCGGTGAAACAGCAAACCAAAAATAAAACCATCTACTGCATATAAAATAAGCTGTCAGCGTCCAGCTCTCAGCAGTCCATGAACAAATGGCTATTACATATTACACTGTCATGAGAGTTGTGCTTTTTTGGTCTCACTGCACTGTCAGTGCCTTAAAGTGAAAGTATGGACAAAAATGTACACCGTTTTCCACTTATCCCAACGCAGTCAATCAAACAAGACATGCTAGATGTCTGCTTCCTTAGGTTAGGAAATATGAAGATGTGAGTCACACAGCTAAAAACAAAAGAAGCTACTGTTCTGTTACAGTGGAATTACTGTACAAACAGGGTTGATGCTTCCAAATGAATCTGAATTTTATGTCATTTCATATTTTGAGTTGGAGTTAATCTGGTATTTAAAAAAAACATACAGTTTGTAATATAAAAAATAAATATTGGAATTTCACACAGATATGAATTGGATTTCCTAACTGAGCAAACTGTTTGCATCTTTTAGTCAATCTAAGTCTATCAGACATTTTCTAGGAGGAAGGGTGGCAAGGAAAGCTAAAAAGGAGGCAGGATGTAAGTACAGCTATTTAGTGTAGAATGGGTCAGTAGCTGGGGTAACAAAGCAGGCGGAAACAGAGAGGGCTGATAGAGCTGTGAACCAATTTAAACAGAGAACCAAATTGACCTACTTTACCTATCCACCTACTAGAGGCCCCAGAGGTCAAAATTTCAAACATTTTAAAAGACCACTCCAATTTTTGGATAGGCTCAGATAAAAGGCCTGGCTTGATGTTTAGGTAGGAAGACACATCCTTCACCAAGTTTTGACTAAGCCCTCTTTGAATACTCTTTCAACACATTCACACCCATCAGATTCATTCACTCAGGGAAGGGGTCCAAAGCACAATCAACTCATTAGAATGTGTTCTTTTTATATGTTGCATGCAATTAAAGAAGTCTTACATAGTGTAAATAATACCTTGCACATCTGTTGTGCTAGTTTAAATTCATTGATATAATCAAGTATGTAAAATACAGGAAGGGATAAAGTGTTTTAACTGGACACAGTGTCATTCAGTTTAACAGTGAATGAGGTTGTACATGGAGCATCAGATCAATACTAAACCTATTAATAAAACAATTTAAAACAAAGCTCCAGATCACCATCCATCATGCAACTTCAAGAAAATAACACAAACATTGACGCAAGTTTCGGCTGAAAGTGATGTAGCCTTCAGGAAACGTGCAATGCATGACCAGGAGAATGATTACATGACAATACAACAGGGACAAGTAAAGGGCTTGAAAATGAAAACAAAAGCATGTGTCAAGGAGATGAGAAACAATTTCCATTCCCTTTATACTGTATATAAAACATTTTAGAATACTTTCACATTGTGTTTCAATGTACAGTGTCTTCCAACCATATCGCTACAGCCAGTTTAAACCAGCTCCTGCTGAATATTAAAGTTATTATGGACTGATATGGATTGAGGATATGAGTATGTCATACATTGTGAGGAAGAGTTTATCAGAGAATACAGAAAACTGTCAATTCAACATTGTGAGACTAAGTAACACTAAGTAGAATTCTTTGTGTTAGACTTCTCGATCCAGTGCAAAACCAAAGAAAGAAACTTCTAAACACTAAACATTTCTTTCCTTAAAAAATTTTCTGCCAAACTCTTACTTTAACAGAAGAGATTCTGTCCTGAATGGTGTGATAGATTAATCATGTGAACCTGTGTTGTGTGGTATCTTTTGTAACATGCACACCCACACACAGCTATACACACAGCCATACACACACGGCTGCTGTCAAAGAGTCAGTGCCTGCATGTGTGTCAGTGGTGCAGGGGGGCGTATCCTACACACACAAGCACGCACTCTTTAGCTTCACGACGAATGGAAAAGGAGGGCGCGAGAGAAGTGGGGGTAGGGAGGAGAGAGAGTGAGAAGGGGCAGGAGAGGAGGATGACTCATCCTCAGTGAAGCAAACAGAACATCAGTCTACTCCTCCTGAGGCCAGCAGTCACAGTTTGAGAGAGAGAGAAAGAGAGAGAGAGAGAGAGAAAGAGAGAGATAATGAGAGAGAGATGGGATAAGGAGAGAATGAGAGAGAGATATAGGATACAGAGAGAATGAGAGAGAGAGAGGTGGGATAAGGAGAGAATGAGAGAAAGATGGGATAAGGAGAGAATGAGAGAGATATAGGATACGGAGAGAATGCGAGAGAGAGGTGGGATAAGAAGGGAATGAGAGATATGGGATATGGAGAGAATGAGCAAGAGAGACAGAGGCAGAGTGAGAAAGAGAGACTGAGAGACAGGGCATAAAAGAGAATGAGACAGATTAAGAGAGATGGAGGGTGATTGACAGGTGGTGACAGTTTTTATTGTAACTGAATTATCATGATGTTGGGATACTGTAATTAAACATGGTCATGCCAAAAAGAACGCGCGCGAGAGAGAGATGTGGGGAGGGGGCGCTTGTGCATCTCACAATCAGAAGATGGAGCGAAAACGTAAGACGCACGTCTGCTCCTGACGTTAGTGCGCGCGTGAACATTCGTCCCTGTCAAGTTGCTGCTGGCAGCTGTGCTGTCCGCCTCCTGCACTGTTTCATGAATGGATGTGAGGAGGGGCTTGATGACGTCAGGGCGCACTCAGTGAGACCCCCCCCCCCTCCCCAACACCACCACCACGCCCCCGGATGCGGGAAATTCCTGAGAAAGCCCCCTCCCTCCCTCACTCCCAATCCCTCTTTACCCCACGCACCTCTCCTTCCCTCCATCCTCCACTCGCGGACCCCACCCCGCCTCTCCATCTTCCAACCATATCGCTTCAGCCAGTTTAAGCCAGCCTGCTCTGGGGCTTTGCTGACGCTAGCAGACCGCCCCCCTTTCGCCCCCCACCATCGTCTCTCTCCCTCTCTCTCTCCCTCTCTCTCTCTCTCTCTCTTTCCCACCACTCCAAGAGCAGCATGAATAATCCATGCGAGGGAAGGGAGCTGCCGCAGCGAGGTGAACGGCGCACGTACACACGCACGCGCACACACCTTCACTCGGACGCACGCGCATGCACGGCCGAAAGGCGCGCGCGTGGTAATTCTGCAGCGGCTCTCCATACTTCCCCTCCGTCTGTCTGGGACGCGGCGGTGGTCCTTCTTTCTTTTCCTCTCTCGCTCTCCTTCGCGCGCGCCCTCACTCGCTCTCTCTTCTTCCCTCTTTTCCGTCTTCTGCCATGTTCTGCTTCTGCCTGCAGAGCTCGTTGCTGAAGCTGCAGGCTCTGGAGGAGGACTCCAGCCCCCCTCTGGGTCGCTCGCCTGAAGACAGCCCGCCCGGCCTGGGCTTTAAGGAGGAGAGCCAACCCCCCTCACGCGCCAGCCAGAGAGAGGACAGCAGCCCGCAAGGTAACGCAAACCACACCGACCACACGCAGCAGGTGGAAGGCGTGGTGGAGCGCGCGAGTCGCCTGGTAGTGAAAAAAGCAGAACGCATGCTGGTGCAAATTTTGCATTGATCCGCGTGGGATTCCACGGCTGAGTGGGTAAACGGATGCAGGAGTCTGTACTGCTGATACACATGGATGTTGATTCATATTGGTTTAAATAGCCGAGTGAATGCAGGACTGTATGATGTCAGTGTGCACAGATTCGCGTGAGACTGAGTGGCTGAGTGGTCTAACTAAATGTGCAGCTGATGACAATATGCGTGGACTCACTGTCTGCGTGTATAAAAGAATGCGCAGCTGTAATAATCAGGTGCGCTGATTCATATGGGACTCACGGGCTGAATGGATAATGGCATGTATACCTGTAATGTGTCCACCGATGCATGCGTGATTCAGTGAATCGGGTGGCTGGAGCAGGTGAATGAACGGAGGAGCTGAGAATGAGGTTTGTGGGACGTGGCTGAGGGACGGAGGCTGTTTTGGGAGGGGAGTGGAAGGGGAGGGCTTTGCTTTTGTTTTGTTTGTGCTTTTTTGGCACCACGCGGGTGTCTATTAATAGCTATTAATAAGGCAGGGATTTGGAAAGACGTGCAGACTGCCCACACCTCCTCTCAGCACGACTCTATCTGTCTCTCTTTCTCTCTCTCTCTCTCTCACTCACAAGTTAGTATTCCTGCCTTGGCGAGGTGCTATGCTAAACCTAACCTAACAGGGCGATGAATTTATTTTTATTTTTCGTGCAAATAAATAAATTGACTCCATGCAAAATAAGTTATGTTACGTAAAAAGAAATGTTTTATTGAAAAAGACAAAATGTGCACTGGAGCTATGAGGCTAATGCTAATAACAGAAAGCAGAAGTCAACAGTCTTCCGAATCTTTTCTGTAAATGCATCCCAAAACTTCCACATATATCCAAAGAAAAAGTATGTATCACCATTTTTTGTTGATATTTATTTTTCTGTTTGAACATGATGGCTGCCCTTTATATCCTGTGTAAGTTTCATGATGAATGGACCAATGGATATGCTCCAAAATAACTTGGAATAAAATCTCTTACACTAGAAGTTTAGAATGTTTTTTGGCCTCTCCTGTAAAGTTACTATTTTGGAGACACATATTTTTCTTTGGACAGCAACAATATATACATTCTTCTCCAAAACAACGATAGCAACTAAATACACAGATCAACCATAACATTAAAATCATCTTATTTACACTTAATGTCTATTTTATTAGCTCCCTTTACAATACTGGTGCATGTTGCAGTTCTACACTTACAGGCTGTAGTTTATCTGCTTCTCTATATACTGTGTTAGCCCCCTTTTACCCTGATCAGGAACCTTCAAAAGACCACCACAGAGCATATATATATCTTTAGCACTGCAGTGACATTGACGTGGTGGTGGTGTGTTAGTGTGTGTTGTGCTGGTGTGAGTGGATCAAATAGCTTATCTGTCGCTGCACAGTTTGTGTTGTTCATCCTCTAGTCCTTCATTAGTGGTCATAGGATGCGGCCCATAGGACACTGCTGACTGAATATTTTTGGTTGGTGAATTATTCTCAGACCAGCAGTGTTTAAAAACTTCAGCAGCACTGCTATGTCTGATTCACTCACCTGCAGCATTCAGCTACATACAATAATGAAGAGCTAGATGTTGTCTGAGTGAGTCACAAGAAGTTTTTGGGTATGTATGTATGGAAACAATTTGTAAAGTTTGTTCTCAATGTTAGCGCATAGCTTTATCGCTAAACTAACAATTCATGTAAACAGAAATCCTGAATATCAATATTGTAAGCATTTAAACACGTGTACTAAGCATCAGTGGGTAACATTAGCGCACATGATCAATTCTTTTTAAATGGCAGTGTATTTGATCCATATAAATATACTCAGTGATCTACTTTTTCCTGGCACAAGGACCACAAGCTAGAATCTAAGTGCTTTTATTTATTTTTTTAATAGAAACTGAAGTGCGCTAAAATGAAAGCTAAACGTCTGCACTTTGAACTCATATTCAGTCATTTTAGTTTCAATATGCTGTGGTAGACAGCAAGAATAACAATAACTTTGTTGACGTCCCAATATAGATTTTTTTCATTGTCATCTCCTGTAGCTTTCTTTACATTTCTCTCTCTCTCTCTCAATCTGTCTCTCTGTCTTGGCTCCCTGCTGTCTCCTTTTGACAATAAGCTCAGAGTGAGTAAATTAGAGCTTTATTTGGTCTGTTGGTTGTTTTCCTGAAGCTGGATGACCATAACCCCCCCGCTCCCCCTCGTCCCCAGCTCTGCACTTCTCTATTTGTGGAACATAAACCAGCGTCATGGAGATTTTGTTTATCTTTTTTGGCAGTGGCAGTCGAGGTCGGAGAGAGTCTCTGATGACTCATAAGAATAAGGGTGTGCATGTGTGGGGGAGTGTGTACCGACATCTGCGTGTATGTGTTCCTTTCATCAGGTAGTTATTATTCTCCACCATTTCACTTCCACTAGAGCCAGTCCCACAAGCTGCTTATCATTCAGCTTCTTCTTGCCATTTCATTTGCTTTTATGGCTGCGGTTACACTCTCAGTCCAGTATGAACCTGATCTGGACCTGTTGCTGATTTGTAATGGGTTTCTTGGCTACTGTAAAAATCCATAGTGTTTAAATCTGAAACCTGACCATGATGGGATGTGAGTAAAAGAATGTAACAGTCAACATTCACCTGGTGCAGCGATTAGAAATGATTAGAGATTTGAGTACAATAGATTTGCATGAACACTGAATAGCATCATTAGGGGTGAACGGATACCACTATTTTTTCTAGTTTAAAAGATGTGTGTTCTCATGTCATCAGTACAATATAATAGTCAGCCTCACTGAATGTTTATATATATATACATGTGTGGGTGTGTGTGATTGCTAGCCTTCAGGGAACTGTAGATACGGACCCCGGAATCTCGCAAATCTGTATTCCCCTCGGGTGAACACTTAGTGGCTTTGCTGAGATGCCTGCCGCTGTGGAGAGCCTCAGAAACTGTGCCATGATGTGGGTCTGGTAGCATTGTGTGATTGAGTGAGAGCTACTAGTGAGTGGAATTGCAATAGATAGACTCCTATAAGTTTTTTCTTTCTGTAATCAGTGTCTTGCCATATTAGGAACTTTATCACTCCGAGTGTGTTCCTCTGAATAACACTATTTAGCAGTTGCAATATGAATCCATACAGGCTACAAGTAAGCTGACACTCTTGTGCACTGAAATGATGGTGCATGAGAATAACTTTACCTTTAAACGTTGCCATTGTTATATACCAACATCATATACCCAACAGTAGTCTACTACTACTGCTACGTTTAAATTAATAGCATACTAATTTAGCACTCTGTGTAAAAGCACTTCCTCATGGCTGTGACATCACAACCATGATGAAGTCAAAACCGGTTGCTTTTGCAATTTAATTGCCACAGATGGACCATGTGGACCAGGCAAAAAGTGATATGTGTTGAGGGAGGGAGAGTGGCCTACACTGTCTGACAGGGAGTGAGCACTGCCTTTGATTTTAAAATCTGCCTTGCTCGAACTACACCATTTACAGAGGCAGAGAGGCTGTGAGAAAATATATTTTTGGAGCTGCAACGACACCTTTCAGGTTTTTACACAGGTTTCAGGATTTGTGAATGGAGATTGTGACTGTTTTCAAAAAGATCGATGTGGTGCTCCAATCTTAGAGATGAAGTAGGCCTGCATGCTGGCTCACTGTTTGACGTCCTGTATGTTTGTGTATGTGCAGACCCCAGGCAGCCTGAGATTGAGTGCATTGAGCCCCAACAAAGTCCTGGACCCAGTCGGCTCATCTACTCCATTACAGACGGGAACAGCCCCCTGCCGTCCCCCCGCTGCGCCAGTCTTAGCCTCAGCCAGAGATTCAACACAGACCCGGAGAGTGCACCCTCACCTCCCTGCTCGCAGCACCTTATCATGTATGAACACACACACACAAACACACACACACACACACACACACACACACAACACACAAAACTCAGAAAATCATCATAGGACCACCGCTATCCAAATATAATTTAAATGGTGAAGCATTCTCAGCACAGCCATGACATGGAAGTAACCAGAAGAGTAGGAGTAGCCTAAATTACTTATCAAGTAAAAGTAACATACTAACACAAATAAAAGTAAAAGTACCTTCAAACAAAACTACTTTGGTAAAAGCATAAAAGTATCAGCTCAAAAAACTACTGAGCAATGTACAGAACTACAGTGAAACTTCAAGTTTGAACTAGATTTTTTTCTATTTTTGATTGTTTTGGTCTACAATAAAATACTAAGACTCCAAAGTCAGAGATTTGATTAATCATAAAACAGTACAGATTTTGTCAACAACAAAGCAGAATGAAATTAAACACAAAAAAGTAAGGGTGAGTGAAAAATAGTTTATAACATACTTGAGTAGAAGTAAAAATATCACATACAGAAAACACCCACAAATCCATTAATCATTTTATTTAAGTACATGTATTGAGTACATGTAACTCGTTACTACCCACCTCTGCTAGTTATGTAGAAGAGTGTGTGGTGCTGAGGAGAGTGTATCAGAAATAAGTCTTTTTTTACCACAGTGTGTGGCACTCGAATAAAGTCAGTCAGAGCTACTACCAGGAACTAAGGGGGTCCCTCAGGGTTCGATCTTTGACCAGTATTATTTAATATCTAATTAATGGCAAAAAATATTTACATTCTGATTACATCATTCAGTACTGCTCGGCTGACTATTTTGCTGCTGCAGTGGAAAAGCTACAGTATTCTTTTAATTTCATACAGTCGCCTTTACAATCATAAACTAGTTATAACCATAAATAAATATTTCCAGAGCAACAAATAATAAAAGGACCCAGAAGGTATCTGATGAGTATAAATACCTTGGCACATGGCTAGATAACAAATATATGTGTGTATCTAGGTTAGATCATGTGAGAGGCGAATGCTAATGTTATTAGCATTACTGCTAACTTTTCCTTAGTGGATGTTTTTGCTCATATTTTCAGCACAAAACTGAAGTTGTGTATTTGTAGATATGTTTGTGAGTACGGAAAGAGCGCTTTAACTTGTTAGCAAAATAGACTATATAAACAAATGTATTGGGACATCTACACATGACATCTCCAGGCTTCTTAAAACATCCCATTCCAAATCCACAAGCATCAATATGAAGTTCGTCCCCCCTTTGCAGCTATAACAGTTTACATAGCCTAAGCCATTATTGCTGCAAAGGGGTGACCAACTGGAAAGACCTTCTACAAGGTTTTGGAGTTTGTAGTTGATAATGTTTGACCATATCTTCATCTAGAGCATTTGTGAGGTCATACACTGATATTGGACGAGAGGGCCTGGCTCTCAATCTCAGTTCTAGTTCATCCTAAAGGTGTTTGATGGTGTTAAGGTCAGGGCTCTGTGCAGGCAAGTGAGGTTCTTCCACACCAACCTCACCCAATCAACCTTGTGCACTGGGACTCACAGTCATGCGGGAACAGAAAAGGGACTTTCCTAAAATTGGAAGCATACTATTATCCAAAATGTTTTGGTATGCTGAAGCATTAAGATATTATCTTTACTGGAACTAAGTGAAGGCCAAACCCTGATAAACAACCCAATAGCATTGTCGCTCCTCCACTTAACTTTTCATTCGGCAGTCAGGCAGGTAATGCTCCCAGAGTCATCCAGATAGAAAAGCATGATTGGTCACTTCACACGTTTTAATTAGTTATGATACTACTGACTGTTGATTGTGGAATGATTACGAGGAAAGAAACAACAATAGCATCCAATTATAAAAGCATGCAGGAGTTCAGTGAACTTTTTAAAACACCCAAGTCTTGGCACAAATGTTTGTAAAGACAGACTACATGGCTACCTGCATTATTTTATACACCTGTGGCAATGGAACTGAATGAAATACCTGAACTGAATCACTAAGAGGTGTCCATATAGTGTGTAAGGGCAATCTGTGTATACTTACCTATGTCATACATTTGAAATCCATGCATTGCCATATGTCAGATTGTTGTGTGGGTTAACACTCGACAGAGAAAAATGTAGCCATTTTTGTGAGCATTTGCATACAGAGCAATGTAGAATATCAATTTATATCCAGCAGTTAAACTATGTAGCAAGTAAATATATCCAATTAGCCATTTAAAGTGACATAGAATGACCAAAAAAAATCATGGTTATTATGAACTAGAACCAGAACAGTTCTTGCTACCACTAACACCGCCCCTCCCACACACAAACAAATTTCATTTTTTAAAGTCACTACTTCCAGTTTATAAGTGTTATCAAATATCTCTATAATCAAAGATGTTCACGTGGTGCACTTAGTTTTTCATGGTACTGTACACACAGACACTGAGGACACATACTGATACACTCTAGAAGTGTCCAGCATATCAGCATGTATAGTCACATGCACAAGACTCTAAAAGCACTCTAGAAACTAGTGATTTTCTACAAAATGATCAACCTCTGTCAAGTAAAAAAAAACTTTAAACTGAAATAATCTTTCTTGTATCGTTGTATGAGTAATTCTGTTATTGCAGTTCTGTATGATTTTAGAGACTGAGATTCTAGTTTGGGTTTGTCTCGGTCAGAAGCCTATTTTAGTATTCAAGCCATTAAAACACCACCAACAAAAACAACTGTAACACTGACCTAGAATCTTCTAAAGCACACACGCATACCTTGTGTGTCTCTGTGACCCAGTTTAAAATAGATTGTTCTTTTTCATGGTCACTGGCATTAGATCTTCCTTTAGCTGACCAGTCGTATACTGCTTTGAGCAACCAACTGTGCTGTGCAACGTGTACTGCATATGCCCTTATTTATATACTATGCATCTACCAAGTCATTAGTATGTTAACTAAATCATTCAGTGTGGTTTGATGTAACTGTATGTTTTCAAACTTCTTTAAAGCTGCTTTGTCACAGCATTGTTGTAAAAAGTGCTATACAAATAAACTTGAATTCAATCAAATTGAATGTAAAATCCCCTGTTGTAAAGAAACTAAGGTAACATTTATCTCAGTGGTGGTGATGGAAGCCAGAGCCCTTATTCAAAAACCTGTCCGTGTAGGATTACTGATTTTCACTGACAGTAGCAGATTTTAGGTCAGTACTCCAACTGCAAGAGGCTTTGGGAATACAAGCCCAGATGTCATGCCTCTAACAGAAAGTAATTATTTAAAATGGTAACGATTTGCCTGCTACCTTGAGCCTGAGACACTATTTTAATATCATTTTGAGATAAAAAATATTTTTTAAGTCTATTCATCTCAGAAAAGTAGATTCAGAGCATTGCAAGACAAAACAATCCATAAGGAAAGCTTTTTTCAGCTGTACCACTGTTTTGTACAAGGTTTTAGAGAGTACTTTGAGTTGTATTTTGAGGTGTATACCATTATACCATTCTTTTGCTGGCCAGTGGCCACTTTATTCAGTACACCTCCTTGTTTCTACACTCATTCTCCATTTAATGCATTTATCAAGTAGTTGCTCTTTGTAGTTCCACAATTACAGACTGTAGTCCATCTGTTTCTCTGCGTACTCTGCTCCCTTTCACCCTGTTAGTGTGTTGAGCCAGTATGAGTGAATCAGCCACAGCAGTGCTGCTCTTTTTAAACACTTACTGTTCATTCTATTAGATGCTCTTACCTTGTTGGACCACCTTGTTGTTGATGTTAAATACGAGACTATAGCTAATTTGTGGTATTCAGTCTAATAGATAGCTAAAATAAGAACAGGATACATCAAATAAGTTAATGCTAAGTACTCAAAACAATAAAATGCTAGCGTAAAAGCTTTAAATAAAATGCTACAGTTGGCTACAATGAACCATTTCACTTTGAAACACAAACAAATATTTGAGCATATATTTGAGCAGATTTGTTCATTTCCCCTTTAACTCCCTGTGTTTTTTTCCCAGGCCTCGTGCTGTGGTCAGACCTGTGTCTACTGACGGCGCTAAAGATGGCCCATCTATCCCCTTACTCACCAGACACATCCAAACCCTCAAGAGGAAAATACGCAAGTTTGAGGAGCGCTTCGAGCATGAGATGAACTACAAGGTTCATACAACTTGTAGCTGAGCATTTGTAGCTGGGTTTTAAAACCCATTTACATACGCTTGACCAGTGTGGATTCATTATAACAATAACAAAAGACTAGTAAGTAAGTAAGTAATAACGTTTTGCCATACACAGAATACTTAAATTACATAAACCCCAGCAAATGATGTTGGGCAGCACTGAAGCATTAGGAAGTGGTTGGGGAGCAGAGTGCAGCTTTAGAGCAGAGGGACAAGTCATGAAGCTTACCTGGAATGTTGGTCAACTAGCTTACGTCCACCAGCTTCCAGTCTACAAGTACTACACTTCCTTTTCTCCTTGTCTTATGGCCCCCTCTGCTGTTCAATGTTGTTACTGCATCTAAAGAAAACCCTGGCACCAGAATAGCAGTATATCTGTTAAACAAAATCACAGACAAGTGTTCATGAGCTCCACACTGATGTCATTCATTGCTCTAAAGGAAGGATATTAAGCACATTTAGTGTTTTACGGTACTGTGCAAAAGCTAACCCTTAATTAAATTTGATTTCCAGTCAAAACAGCCATTATGTACTAGTTATTACTTTTGCAGCTTCAGCAACAAAAAGCAGATAGTATATCAATCCTTTGCCTTTATTACAGCCTCTATGCTTTTCAAGAAAGCGCGAGACTCACTTTTAAGGAAATTTCCACACACATAAAACGTCTTCTCACAATCCAAGTAATCCCAAACACATTCAGTGATGTCAAGGTTTGTCCTTTAAGGCGATTCACTGATCTGAGCACCAGTAGCTTTTCTTTTTAATTTTATTAACACCTGTTCTTCTTTTGTTTATTTTTATTATTCAATGAACAGCTGAACACCTGTGAATGTTCTTAGATCTGAAGCAAGAGTGGAGCTTGTTTGTCTCCTCTCTCTCCAAGCTGAAAGTGCTGTCCATCTGATGGTTATAGTTTTGGTGGTCTACCAGGTCTTTCACAGTTATTTCAATATATTTTAAAATAATTTTAGCTTTGGAAGCTCTATAGTTTTTGTTGTAACTTGCTTATTACTTATACAATCTTTTTTATCTCTGCAGAAATATCTCTTGCACTTGATGGCTGTTTGACTGTTTGAATTAAATAAAGGGTGACCTTTGACTTTTGCGCAGTACTGTATGTTTGTATGTCTGTTCTCAATGATTTTTACTCTCCCCTCTAGCCCTCCCACAATGACAAATCAGCCAATCCTGAGATGTTCAAGCTCATGAGTGAACTGGCCAGGTCTCGCAAGCAGCTTAAAGGTAGGAAATCAAATGTCCTTGACTTTATGTGGAAGCAATTCTGAAAACATAGTAACTTAAAAAAAATTGGTTTGAATTAGGCATGTGTCTGTAAGCGGTTAATCATTGTATCTCTATTATTGACAAAGTTAAAGTCTCCAGTCACAGTGTTTTGTTTTTTTTTAACATTGTTCACACATTTATTTATTTCATGAAAATCATAGCAAGACAGGATTATGTCCACTTAATCCTCACATATAAACATAACTCAGCATAGAACAGCTGCACACGGTAGACAGAAAACCGTGGTAGGTGCTATAGGCAGATATCATGACTAATTATGGTATGGTTTCCATTTTAGGAAACATTTACAACACAGTGTCAGCTTTCAAAGAATAAATCCGTCGTTTAAGCACAAGCCATTGCATCAATTATTACAATTACGATTACTGCCAAAATAAAACCAAATGACTGTATTAATGTAGCATGTTTTAATCATTCATGAGAGTATTAGTAAATAAATATGTTATTTTGACAACCAATAGAAGTTGTTAGTTTAGGCTATCGTTACTTCAGCTTATACATCCAGTCTAATATTTATAAAGCTAGTCAGATGGAACTGGATTAGGTGGCCTACAACACATCCAACTGTTAAAAGCTATTAATTGGCATTATAATTATAGATGACTCATTTTTGGTGGTTAACTCATCTTAACATTGTGCGTAGAGCAGTATTGCTGAAGGGACACAGTGCAGATTCACCTGTGCACCTGTTTGCCAGGTAAATAACCCTACCACAGCAAGATACACTGACTGTTAAAAGCAGTGCATCACACTCTTATTACTGATTAGTAAATACCCTGATGGCAGATTTTCACCGTAAAGCATAACTGATGCTTTATTGATAATGGCTGACTAATACTGGCTAACTTTCTCACTTTCATTACTTGGGGTGGCCAAATGGGTGACATGCTTCATTCCACTCCTGGCCAGCCCACGCCACCCCCTGGCTGCACCTCTGTAAAATAATAAAGCGAAGGAAAAAAACTTAACCTGGTTAAACTGTTTATCACAGTTATTTTGCACATAGTTGTACTTACTTCTTACCTACACTCATTAAGCCAGGTCAACCCCCACTATCATTGTAGTGCCAGTGGTCTGCTGAGAATGGCCAACCGCCTGCTATATGATATTTTTTGATTGCTATATTAGCCAATGGAGGCTAATAACATATGCAACAAGTGGTGAGCCACAGTCAATAGTTGTTAACCTACAGAATGCAGGTACAGTAAAGATACCTGATAAACTTGCAACTCGACTGAACTAGTCCAAACCAGACTGTACGCAACATACTGCTCAAATCTAGGTGCTTTTAGCTCGTTTGAACAATCTAACACCAACTACAGTCTACAAACAAGAACGTCTCTGCCCTTTTCTCAGATTTGAAGCTCAGGCAGTCTGTGGAGGAGTCTAGAGATCAGGAGAACGGCGAGCCTACCGATGTCTGCAGGTACTCCAATGGGCTGCAGGAGGCGACAGAGCAGCAACAGCACTTGCCCTCTCTGGAGGAGACAGTGGACCTGCTGCTGAAGAGGCTGAGGGAGAAGCGCCAAGCCTTGGGCCTACCCGACAACATGAAGGTGAGGCCATCTGTGGCTCCATTCTGTTCATGCTGCCGAAACTGGAGGGGTCCGTGGTATATGAGATGATTAACCATGCCTTCTCTGCTCTTCAGGAGATGACCCATAGGCAGATGGCCCTGGAGAAGCTCACGCTGCAGAAATGCCTGCTGTATTTCGAGAGTCTGCACGGGCGTCCTGTAAGAGCGTGTTTACCATTTGAATGACTAACCTTGTTGATGCTTTTGGGACTGTTTTGCTTTACAGTGTCCCACATATATCTCTATATATATTTTAGAAAAATATTCTTTAGGGTATTTGTATTACTGCTACTCATGTATAAAGACAAGGAGGAGTGGAAGTAAAAGTAGCCCTTATTCAACCCAACTATTGACGGCAATCATTTAACCTCCTTTTTCAGCATTGAAAACGGCTTACATTTAAAAGACATAAGTTGTTATAAATTATGCTATAAGAAAGTACATTGCAACCGCACCCCACTGCATTTTACTCTTTGTCTACGCACATTTCACACATGTTTGTTGCTTATAAACTTGGAACTGCTTCTCTTTTTAGTCTCTTTAGTTTCAAACACTGAGCGAAACCTGCATGATATTGCCCAAGTACTGGCGCCTGTACCAGCTGTAGCATTTAAGGTGGATTGGAATATTATAATAAGAAGCTGAAAAATAGGAAGCCAACTTCAGTCTCGTTCAAACATAAATATCAACCATGCCCATGATTTGGTTCCTGTGGAAGGGTAGGAAAGGCGTTTTACCACCCTTATTTGCAAATATTGGGGAAAGCAGTGTTTGAGGTTCATGGCATATAATAATATGCTGTCTGACACATTGTTTTGTAGTTACTGTTGAGATGAGTTACCTAAAAGGTAAATACTTTCATGGCAGGAATGTTTTGTCAGACAAAGTAGTATCCAACAAAAACCTTTTTTTTCAGATTTCTTCATTATCAGCTGGTTGTTTTGGATAGTATAAAAATGGCAGTAAAAGGTTGAGAAAATTCATGCTCCACACTTCCAATATCTCCAGCCAATTTTTGCGTAACCCTTATATACTTATCATCACCCTACTTTACATGCATATCACACACATATGGGCCAAAAATATCAGAAATGTCAGACATTTTAGTACTTCGTATTCGTCCATTCATACCTATCAGAAAGAGACCAATATGCTTAAAGGCTGCGCTTGTTTGCTGATTTTTTACATCATGGCTGCACTGTTGCAGGGGACCAAGCAGGAGAGGAACCTGGTGAAGCCGCTGTACGACCGATACCAGATGGTCAAGCACCTACTGTGCGCCACACCTACAATAACCACCATAGTAAGTGTGGCTTGGCTCAAAGAGTGACTGGGCTCTGTTGGCGCAGAAATGCATGAAATGACTAAAAGGATTTCACAAGCGTTGCTAAGTTTTAAATAAAATGTCTTGTTTAAAATAGACCTAGATAGCCTGGATGGTTCCCCACTGTTCTACATTCTACCCCTTTTGACTTAGTTCTCAGCCTTTTTTCATTTGTGTTCTGTCTGGATAAAGGAGGAAGAGGAAGGGTCTGATGAAGATTATGTGCAGCAATCGCCACCAGTCCCACGGCAACCCACGCCAGAGTCAGTGGATGAGGACGAGGAGGAGGGGGACAGTGACCCAGCCTTTGTTTCCCCGCTAGATGAAGTGAAAGCAGTGCGGCAGCCAGCCATCACCATGTCCAACCTTCATGCGGCTTCCAGGTAGGTCCTCACCATGACCCTGATCAAAAGAGGTCAGTCACAGTCTTGTTTAATCTGACCATAGTAAAGATCAGTGTATGGTTTTGGGCCCATATCTTAGAGAGATCTTTTATTTGTGAGCATGTGTTGAAGTTTCAAAATATATGATTAATGATTATTAATATGAATGAATATATATTTTTTCTAAGCCTACAAAAAATCATGCCCTGTTTCAGTTAATGCTGCATTTTCATTGTAGCGAGCCATCTTGCTTTCCTCTGCATTTGTTGCTAGTTTTGTGTGTGTGTTGATAAAACAGAAGTGAAAGTGTATGCAGAGCTGAAGCGATATAATATTGCTTTTAAAACAATACTAACATTTGGATGTCCGACGTTTGAATCTATTTTCCCCAACCAATATCTTTACTGCTTATCGAATCTTCAGCATTAAGCTTGATTATAAACACAGTCAGTGTCAAGCCACATATGAACAATCTGATTGGTCTTTGCTCAGTTCATTAAAAAAGCAATATAAATGTGCATTATTTTGCTTATATGCTGCATACAAATCTAGCCACATACTGAGAAGCACTATTTTTTATATGTGGAACTTATTCATATCACAGAATGGCAGGAAAAAATAAAAACCTGAGTCTTGCCAAAGCTGCCAATTGTATATGTATGTGTATATGTATATATTGTATTTTGCTCCAGTTTTTCCATTCCACCATTCCACAGTTACATTCAGGTGGCTCAGGTGCCAGATTGGAACTGCTGTACCATTTAAGGTGGAACAGGAAAATGCAAAGAAGAAGGCAACTCTCTTGGTCTAGGAGGTCTCTCCATTGTTGAAACACCTGTTCACTGCTCTTCATCTCTTGCCTGATCTAAAAAACTTATTTCCATTACACAAACAGAATAGACAGCAAGTGGAGATATGTGCTGAATGACTAAAAGTGTATTGCATTGAAATTGTATTTGTGCCTTTAACTATTAGCATAATATTTAAGAGAAATCAAGCAATCATGTTTTGATCTCCAAAAACATTACTCCAGACCTTCTGAAAGTCTTAGATGCATCACTGATAGTGAATATGAGCTGCAGCCTAAACAATAGAAAATATTATACAGGGCTCTGTACTGAAAGAGTCACAGTCTGTCAAAAATCAGTCTGTCAAAGTTTCAGTCAATAGCTTTAAGTAAAACATGGAATGACTTAGAAGATTCAAATGTCTGCTTAATCTAGAACTACCAAAAAAACCTTGGTGCAAATTAGCAGCACTAGCCAACTGAACTGTTTTCTTCATGTTTTGACTGAGTTTTTACATTCATGTCTTAAATTCAAGGCCTAGCATAAAGATTTTAAAGCCATTTAAATAATCAAATATGTCAAAATGACAGGCCATCACAAATGGACCTGCTTTTGTGGCTCTCTAAAAGTACAGGGACAATACAGGCTTCAAAATAGCTAACGCTATGGGTTCTAGCTATGCTAGTGTGTCAAAAACCACATAAACGGGTCTGTTTGAGATGACTATACAACTTGACACAGTTTAAGGCAAGCGTGTGTTCATTATAACTGTTTACATTAAAACTGCTATTACTTGTTAGCTATATTAACCCCAAAGCTCCATCTCAAACTTTAAACACAACTGTCCGACACCAAACGTGTCTGTTTAGCATTTTAGCAGATAAGACTGGGAACATTCCTCTTTCCAGCAGTTTGGGACTGAGTGTGATTTCCACGCTCTATCACACAAACTAAACCTAGTAATTCGTTGATGAATTGAACAGGTTTGCTTGACCTTTCAGGACCCCTGGTTTAAACCCAGGCTGGTTTCAGGTGCTGAGGTCGATAGCAGATTATAATCTGATAAGATTTAAGGGCTTTACTGAGCAGTGTGGTGCAAATATATATGGTTTTTAATGCATTTCAGGTCTGAGCTGCTGGAGTGCTTGCGAGAGACTCGAGCAGAGAAGAAGAGGAGGCGGAAAGCCATCAGGGAGTTTGAGGAGCAGTTCTTCAGACAGATGGGCAGGTAACACTCGAGTGACACACGGCAGTGGCGTTAGCATGTTTTAATGAACATTTATGTTATGTTTGTCTTTTTTTTGTTTAAACATGAACATGAAGCGAAACAAAAAAATGAGACGAACATTCACAAGGAGTTTGTTACAGTTAGCTTAATGCACACCTAGTCGGCAATACACAGAAGAAATTGACAGGGAAACCCTCAAAGCACAAAAATACACTGATTCTATACACAGTATTTGCAAATGTATTGCAGAAAATAAAATACATTTCTCTTCTGTTTAGCTGACATCCACCAAAGTACAAAACTATTTCAATAAGGCAACACAAGGGTTAATCTCACTTCTCAGCTGGGCTCACATGGTCTTTATTAATCTTCCTCTGTTTTTTTGTGTTTTCTTTTTTTTCTATTTCTTTCAATTTACATAAGGACTGCACAAAAGGATGATCGGATTCCAATGGCGGAGGAATACCAGGAGTATAAAAGCCTCAAAGCCAAACTGCGCTTGCTGGAGGTTCTGCTTAGCAAACAGGAAACCACAAAGACTATGTGAAATGTGTTTTATATATATATATATATATATATATATATATATATATATATATATATATATATATATATATAGCCCTGTTTGCCTTTCACTACAGACCCAGATGTTTGGACCAAAACATGTTTTTTGTTTTCTTACATTTGATGTGCTCGTGCCATAATAAAACTACAATGCACTTTAACATCTATTTTAAGCTGCCCATATATCCCATACATAGGGACAGTTTCCCAGACCCAGATTAAGCCTAAGCCTAAACCTAAAGGCATTTCCAGTGGGGATTCACCATTGGAAGTGCAATTTCATGCAAGACTAGTCTTAATCATTGTGTGGGAATCCAGCTCCTAGGGTTTTATCAGAATATAAGAGAAAGCCTGTACATGGCTACTGCATGACATACCATGTAAATACAGGTGTCTGTTCTATATTGTGCTGATACTTCATTCCGACCTCAGTGGATAGTCACACATTGTGTGTATTTTGAAGAGAAAAAAATAACAAAAAAGTGTTTATCGAGGCTATGCTTATGAATATGGCACTTTACCGTGTTTTTTAAGAGATTCTTTTTTTGTTTTTTTGATAACCAAAGCCTGAATGAATATGCAATTTTTTTCTTGTTCCGATCTGAGTTTGTGTCCTTTTAACCAAGGGGCTTAAATCACGTCTAACGCCCGGAACCTAATGCTAAATGTCTAACCCAGAGCACTTAGAATTACAATCATATGCAAACTCAGTAGCTCCCTGAAACAAACAGTGCTATCAATGGCAATTGATATAGAACATGGATGATACAGAATGGATCTACCTACTTTGCCGTAATGAAGGAAAGCAACTGGAAGGACTGCAGCACAAAAAGAGACACGTTACTCGCAGGGTCCACCTGAAGGACAAGCTAAATGACAAAGAAAGTAGAAGCTTATAGACGGAATAGAAGTTTTTAACAAATGTTTTTCTTTGCGAGTGATACAGAAGGAGCTGTGCTACAGCATGACTCTGCTCTACCATGAAGCACAATTGTCTATTTTGTACAATCCACCATCCACTCAAACCAGCCAACTGTTTCCATACAGGTTTTAACATGCCCTCGCCTGCGCAGCCTCAGCGATTCTCTTCTGGGGAATCCTGGACGGCATCCTAAGGACCCGTCTATTACTTTATTTCTAACTTTGTTAGAGGTGCCATCTGATTGGCTGCCCAAGGGTTAACTTTAGCAGATCTCACCTAAACATCATTGATGAGTTCCTCTTTTAGACTTACCAAAAAATACACAATGATGTTTATAAGCCCTAGCAGTAAAATATGAATTCTTTCAATTTACTAGGCTTTAGGTTGCAGACTGCATCTCAAGTTAGACACGACTGCTGATACATTGTCATCATACATTGTTACTCTGCAAGCTAAAGGCTACACGGTTAACAACACAGGCAATACACATTCTAGAGCAGTTTATAAGCCAGACAAAGTATTTATTCACAAGTATTAAGTTATGTTCAGCGATTTGCATTGTAAAGTTATCCAGCTAATTAACACACTTGAGAATAACCCCCTCCTTCCCTTCTACTGGGTGGCCACTTGTGTAACATTGGTAATGGTATGACACACTTCTGAGAGTCGAAGTCGGCGAGGGCATGTTAAAAAAGTATTGAAACAGGACCAAAACAAAAAGCCCCCTATTAGCTACTTGACCCATCCCGGAAACTGTGTAATAGTACACAAACTAGAAGCAGGAGATGCAGTGCAGTGGGTCAGATGGGGCAGTTCTGCTCAGTCCTGATAAAACAATCAAGCACGGCTATTTCGTCCTCCGCCGTTCCAACTGCAATGACCTGGTACAGTCGTGTTTAGTGTCTCTGCATGCCAGCCAACTTAAAAAAAAACAAAAAACAAAAAACTTTGTTGAACTGTTCTGCAATCAGGTGTGGTTTGTTCCGTGTCATATTTGCTGATGTTCCAGATCGGATTCGATGTACACAGCCACAATGACAACGACTTTTTTATTTGAATGTTAGCCTTCAGTGCACGTTCCTTTTTGCATTGGTTTATGCAGTAAAGTCGTGTGAGTTTCTCTTTATTTGAATTCATTTTGCTCTACTGTGAATCTATTTCTTGCCACAACAAGTCCTCGCTATTGTGCACTTCTGGTTCCGTCCATTTTCTATACACCAGTAAAAAATAAATATTTTTCTATTTATATTTCTCTGTGTTGTTTCATTTTTATTTTATTTGTCGTGTTAAACACAGCATCTTGTTTCGAATAAATAACATGAAACACCGCAGAACAACAATTATAGAAGTGCTAACGTCTTAGTTTTCCGATGTTAGTATCATGCTGCGGGAAGGTCTACCATGCTTTTTAGAACGATCCAATAAACAGTGCATCATTAGTACACTTCTTAAAGCCTCATGAAAAATGGGCTACGATTGGTCGACTACAGCAGCTTGACCTGTAGACTACTTTTACGTTGTCAGCTTTGGCAGAAAAAAAAGTTACATCGTAGCTCTATAATGCGAAGGGTCCTTTGTTTGACGTTTCACAGTCAGTGGGGGGTTTAAAGGAGTACTGTGTTTCAGTGGACAGGGGTGCGATCCCATTAACACTTCCCAACGTACAGAAAAATAAGGGTTAAGAGAATCTAATCTGAAAAAAAAGATTGTTTGGTAATAAGCTGAGACGCATGCTATTGTGCAGTGTTTCCAAACACTGGAACTGGAGTATCCCTGTCCTGCATATTTCAATGTTCTGCTTGATTTATATCTGGTTCATTGCTGCAAGCTGTATAAACAGCTGCTTATGGCCCTCAAGCCACCAGACAACTCCGCCTGTGTTTATAGTACTTTTAGGCATTATTTTTTTTTTAATAAGAACAAATGTATTCACTTGTTTTTCATACTTACATACTGAATAAGGATGTCAATAACAGTGAAAATGTCTGACTATGACATATTTTTGGCTAAATATGGGAAAAGTAGATTATTACAGTGAAAACTGAGGGTGATGTTTCTAAATTAGTCCAATGGTTTTTGAAGGTGGAACTCAAAGTAGGTGGCCGTCAACATTATCCGACGGAAAACAAGTCTGTTATTGGCTTGTTGATGTAACGTGAGTTATTGAGGTACCCTCCCCCCACACGTGTCCTATGTGTGGGGAACATGTTATGGTTGTGTTTAGTTTTAGGGGCACTATGAACTTGGACAGTACTGTAACATGGTTTTGGTTATTACTGACAAAAATGATTATCTCCTGAACATGTGACACAGATCCACTTACAGTGGTAGAATATATGTGTGAATTTTGTTCCAATAATTATGTGTTATTTTGTAAGTTTTGTAAATAACTCCAGCTCTATTGAAACTGAATACTGAGTACTTTATATTCAGTTACTTGTATAAAATACATACATATGCTTACTTTTATTTATTTATATTTGTTTATTAATCTATTTTGAATGAGCCGCTCGGCCTCAAGAGTTCACTGCATTTAGTCATTTCCCTCATGAATACTAACAAACTTGGACAGTGACAGGTGACAAACATTGTGGATTTTGAAAGTGTCTCCCATCCCCAGTGGGGTTGCGTAGGAGAAAAAGCCAAGATGTGCAGGGCAAGGATACTCCAGGACTACGATTGGGAACTACTGCTGTGGGAGAATCACTCAGGCCCCATATAAGATATTATGCATGAGTTGGATAAGAGAAAAAGGGAAAAAGGGGTGGAATGGGGAGACTGAACCAGAAAGAGAGTCGAAGCTCAAGTTGGATGGCTAGCGGCCCACGCTGATGTTGCAGGTTTTGCAGCTGGGGTCCTTCTTGGCATTGACTGTGGACAGGCTCATGAGCTGGTGACCGCTAATCTCAGCCACTGTGCCCAGGCTCAGGTCCACCGGGTCCGTGTAAATGACCTCTAGGATGAGGTCCTGAGCATGGCGGAAGGTCAGGCGCCCATCCTCGTCCTGTACGCACGTCAGGAAGCGGTTGTCAGCGATGTCCAGCAGGGGAAGCCTTTGCTTGCAGAAGTCGTCTCCTGGTGAGCCGCGTGGCGCAAGCACCAGGATGACGTAGTGGTAGGCGGTGTACATGCAGTAGAAGTCGCCGAAGTAGAGGTTGGTGCCAGGGTTGAAGAGTGTCTCGGCGGGCAGCTGGAAGCGGTAGCGGCCGTACGGAGAGTCCTGCGGTGGCTTGCCTGTGTTAAACTCAGTGTTGCAGCTGAAGAAGATGCCTTCCAGCTTCCCACTAATAGGCGAGCCATGGCTTCCACTGTTGTCCTTGACCGATGGCAGCATCTTGTTATCTTGGGCCTCCCTGAAACAACAAGGGTACACGCACTGTAAATATTACTCCATAGCAGCAACACCAGACTTCACTTTTTTATTGGAATTATTATTAAATCTTGGCTGCAACACATTCACAACATGTCCAATTAACTTTAATGACCGGAACAAAACCCAGGACCTACAGAGTCCTCTGGATTGTTTGACAACTAGATTTATTAGGTATACCTACCTTGTATCTGCACTCACTGTTGATTTTATGAGCACTTGGTGGTGCATCATTGGTGGTGAACCATTCTCAGTACTGCAGTAATGTGGTAGTGATGTGCATTAGACAAAGTAATGCTATTGGAGTTTTTAAACTACACTGCTTGTCTGAAAATAGCCCTACAACTCAAAATATCCAGCCAACAGCGTCCTGTGGGAAGCATCCTGTGATCACTGATGAAGGACTAGAAGGACTCCAGCAGCATGTTTGATCCACTCATTCCAGCACACTAACACACCAACACCACATCAGTGTCACTGCAGTGCTGAAAATGATCCACCATCCAAATTATACCTGCTCTGTGGTGGTCCTGTGGAGGGCCTGACCTTTAAAGAACAGGGTAACAAAGTATAAAGAGAAACAGATGGACTACAGTCTGTAAATGCTACACAGTGTGCTTATATGGTAAGTGGAGCTGATCAAGCGGACAATGGGTAGGTAGGTGTTCCTACTAAAGTGCTTCGTAAATGTAGATCATATAGACAAAGCAGTTATTTTTTTTCCAAAAATGTTATTCTTTAAGTTTTTTTGGTTGTCAGTGCTTGTCAGCTATCAACTACTTAAATATATCATCCAACAGATTCAAATCTGTTTTCACTTATAAGATGCTGTTTGACATCCCAGTACTTGAACACATAAAAAACATTGGGTGTTATTTTTTACACAATGCATCACATGAAACAAAAAGCATCGCTATGTTTGTTGAAAACATGCATCCTACAGTGCTACCCACTGACCAACTCTGAAACCCTGTTTTTTGATGATAGGAGGAAAGGTTTTATGGAGTGTGGTGGTGAATTTTGGAGGAATGGCTTTGTTTTTGTTTGTGTTAGCTGGTGAATGCAGAAGTGAGACTAATAATGGTACTGCTAAGAAGTTGAATATCTTATTGGGGCAGTATAACTTTAGTATAACTTTAGTAACTGTCTTTAAATCATCAATATAATTGAAAGAATTTATTACATGATTGACAATTAGCAAACATCAGCAAGGTAGTACCTGGTAGTACCTGGCTATCTAGCAGGGCCAGAGTGGGCCCCTTTTTCAGCCCAGGAGTTTCATGCCCGAACCCGGCCAACTTTTTCCATGGAGAAGGAATTTGAATAAATGAAACAGCAGCTAGCTCTTACAATGCCTTTCTATTGGGTATAAGTTCAGGTAAATGTTGGTAAGTTAACAGAAACCACTTCACTTAAACAGGTTTAATTAAAATTTAAATCAGATAAAGATTTAAAAGGTTAAAAATGTGAAGATGAACATGTATTTGCCTTTGTTCAGGAGCAATACGTTGAAATTAAAATAACTTGAGATTAAATTGTATTTTTCTTTCCAACAAAGAGGTGCTTCACTACACGCATGTTTAGTAGCTACCTACAGCACCAAGAGCCTCCTAAAAGCAGTGCACAGGTTACTCTACTTTATCAATAACATAGACATATTCTATAGACATGAGAATTTCCTTCTCTGTGTACATTATCATTAACACAATTTAACGTATGTCATGTCTATTCTCTATGTTGTACTTTACATTACAAATAACCATCTTAGTTATTATACAGAGTTTAAATAACTCTGTTAGACTATCCTCTACCTGTCTGTTCAGTAAACATGGCCTGGCGGGATCATCAGTAGGATATTAATATATTACACTTCTAAATTCTGTTCATTATTTTCAGCTTGAAACTGGATATTTGTGACTAATGGTGTGTATTAGACTCTACAAAATAAAATACGCTAAGCTGTCATTCCAAACATTGCGCAATAGCCTGACAAAACAAACTTATTTCCATATCTCTTTTTACCGGCTGCAGTTGGGGTCTGTCCTTTGGAACACAGGCCTGTCCATTTCGAACCTTTGTCAGCATCTTCTTCCAACGCCTTTCTTTTTTTATAACCTGGTCTTTTTGGCTCCACCTGGCCTCTTTCTGCCCTCTATCACCACCAACTGACGCTTCACACTATTCTGCTGCTATATTTAATCTTAACTAGAGGTGGGCGGATCGATCCAAATATCGATAATATCGATACCAACATTGGTATTGATATTGATCAATACTCAGCCTGGCCCGCCCACTCAGCGCTCCCCTCGAGTCCAAACGTCACAGTACGGAGAGAGACATTACCGTAGTTTAGAAATGTCGGAGAGGAGGAGAAGCGCCGTTTGGCTGTATTTTAGTCTATTTATTGTTTGACTTGAAAAAGAACAAGTTTGAAACTGTTTACAATATTTGTTGTGGTGTGTTAATTTTTCTGTATTATGTTTTTTCAGCTCTCTAACCTCAGAAGATTGTTTTAATAAGCTTTAAGTTATATTAAGTTATATTTTTACACTCTTTATTTAAGAAAAAAACTTTATTTATACATCATTTAATTTTCACTTATAGGTTTTATTTTGTTTAAAGCCAGAAGTGCACTGAATGGAAGAAATTCCTTTTTTTCTGTATTATTTTATTGTATTGTTAGACAGAATAAGTTTGAAACTGTTTAAAACAGAATTTGTTGTGGTGTGTTACTTTTGTTGTATTGTGGTTTGTCAACCCTCAACCTCTGTAGAAGTGCACTGAATGGCAGAAATTCCTTATTTTTTGTATTATTTTATTGTATTGTTAGACAGAATGAATTTGAAACTGTTTAAAACAGAATTTGTTGTGGTGTGTTACTTTTGTTGTATTGTGGTTTGTCAACCCTCAACCTCTGTAGATTTTGTTTTAGGTTGTTTTTACCTCAAGAAAAGATTTATTTTCCTAATGTTAAGGCAAACTTTGTTTTGTTACCATTGCATTGTTTCTAAACAAAATGTTGATTGTTATAATAAATTGTTTTGTTGTCACATACAATGTTTTGCGAAATTCTTTCCTAGGTCTTTTGGATCCTTTGGATCTATGAAGCTTAAATATTAAAAAGTATCGGTATCGGCAATACTGGCCCTGTGTTTACTTGGTATTGGATCGATGAATAGAGAATGAATAGGTAGTTGAATGGAGAATGATTGCAAGAAGAAGATTAGATAAGTGATAGATAAGTGTCAAAATAATTTTTCCCATTAAACCGGCCCAAACTCGATATTGACATGAGCCGGCCCATTGGGAATTCTTCTGAATCTCTCGATTAGCCACTCCGGGCCTGCTATCTAGTTATTTGATCTCAGTCGGCTGCTTCCTGTGGCTGAATGGGTAAAAGCGTGTACTTTGTGCCAGCTAGATTGCTTTTTTCACTAAATCGAGCGTGAGTGTATTATTCACTTTAGATCATTGGCTAAGATTGGTTGACACCACATAGATTCATTATGATTGTATGATTGCATTTGCATGCTGGCTACTGTTACGAACAAACGTTGGTGAATACGAAATACAAAAATATATATATGACAACAAATAACAAAATAAACTCTTGAGCCCTTTTATATAATTTAATTTTGTGAAGACTCTGAGAAACTTGGGGCTGGAGTTCTGGATGGCTTCAGCTGCTGGGACTTAAAGCCAGGCCCCTCCTTGCCAAGCAAAGAATACGTAGGAGTTGAAAGAGAAGGAGAAGCTGGGGAGGTGATGGGGTGCAAATTTCGTCATGAGAAGGTGAGGGCAGAGGAGTGGTTTATATAAGGTATGTAAGGATAGTGAGGAGGAGTTTGGGTGTGGTCCTTTGGGTGCAGAGGCTGAAAAGCAGAAGCTGATTAGGTGTTTTGCTGGTGTAATATAAGAGCTTCACTCTTCATACAGCAAATATATCATTATGTCCCACTCGAAGATGATGAAATGACTCGGATGTGAGGCAGTGTTGAGGTGCTGTGATGTCAAACAGCGTCTGATAAGTGAATAAAGCCAAAATATAAATAGCACAAGTCTACGCAGGAGATGATGAAGCAATGGAAGATCAGAGAGCAGAGCTTAAGTTTGTGATGTAGAGACAGAAGTGGGAAAGAGTGTGAGGAAAGGAAAAGAACAAAAACAGCCTATTTAAACATCTCTCTGCGGAGTCTGTCACTGCCAACTGCCACTCACAGATCACAGCAGGTCTGTCAGGCTCTCTGTCATGGAAAGCAAATGCAGCTAATTGGATTCCAAGGTGCTTCCACCAATTTATTTCATCTCTGTTTTACTTAGGCGGCAGATTTAATAGAGCTCTTTTGTCAGCTCCATTAACTTCAACTGCAGAAGCAACTGCCCCCACAGATCTTTTCATTGATGACTGCATTCATGCAAGCATGCGAGAATAATGACCTATCAGCAAGAGGGAAGTCTTTTGTGTTCATCTGTTGTGAGCGAGTTTCAATGCATGTTGAAAGTGAGATTCTCTTTTGATAATTGGCAAAAAGCTTGCATTATTTATTAAGGATAGTAGAGCTTTAAGAGAGTGTCTTAAACAGTCACTCATTCTGCAGTCTGAGTATAGGTTCAATAGATAATTTCAATATTTCTTCCTATAATGCAGCCATATGCAGAGTATGTTCGCAATCTGTCCTTAAATATAGCCTTCAAAAGGCATATTTCTGTAGCTAAATATGTACATCTGATGAGTAGATTTGCTTCACCCACTTAAACTCTAGCTGGTCCCTCAACATAAGCTATATAAAATCTACACAGGCTAATACCTGCAATGTTAAAGGAAACAGTGAAACGTGAGGAAACATTCACATGAAAACCTGACGCAGCATGAACATTGCACAGCCCTGTAATTTAGTGATTAGTAACTTGGTGTTATTCTAATTTAGACCCACATGTAGTGGTAGTGCACGCATGGCAGAATGTTTCAACGGAAATTCTAATGTCATCAAAGAATCCCATATGAATGTATGCAGACAGTATCTGGTTGGACTGTGATTGCAGTGATTGTGCTGTTCTCTGATTTAGTTGATATATGAAGTGTTATTTCCAAAAGTTGTGTTCTTAATGCTGCAGTAACGTAATATGTAACTACAAAGTTAGTGTAGTTGAGATTATTTAAAATTTACACGGTCTTTACACGGTGTAATGAATTGGCCCTGCAGTTGAGGCTAATAGGTGGGGTATAAGCTTTGCTCTTACTTAGCTTAACTAACCCTCTAGCTTTAGTGACAAATTCAAGCTCCAACCATGGGGTATAACTGGGGGCTGATTGTTTACACTAAAGTCTACAGAAGTGTGTGTGTATATATATATATATATATATATATATATATATATATATATATATATATATATATATATATATATATATATATACACCAAAGATAAACATTTGACAGCTGTGAAAAGATTTGAGAGCTGTGAAATTTTCATGCTAAATGGACCAATAAAAAAAAATTAAATAAATTGTTGATCTGTAAACATTTTTATCACAACTCTAAGAAGATAAGTAAAAAAAAGGTTTCATGTTGTGATGGTAAGTACATGCCTTGCATGGTCAAAGTACTCTTTGTGCTGGTTTCGGTAGAACACAGAGAAGCAGAGCATCCTGCCTGCAATGGCCTCTGCTTTCTCCAGCAGCTGAGTGAGATGGACTGTGGAGTAATCTGGGTAAGAAAGACAAAGAAAAAGAATAGAAGCACCAGAATGAGTCTTATTCTGAAGAAACCATAGCAACAGATACCACAGATCAGCAGTTTTGGTAAGTAAGAAACATAAAGGTTTACAGACTATTGTCAATGAAGTTGTTTTAACCAGTTAGGCTTTGTAAGTGACTGATACACTGACTGAAAAAAAACAGCTATTTACTAATACTTCATGTATATTTATCAACACTCATCATCACCTAAAAGTCTTCACTGGTATGAAAAGCTGGAATAAAGAGATACCAAAGACAAAAAATACAAATATTGTCTGATACTGTAAATGATAAGATACTGTAAAAAGACTGTGCTGCTATCAGTTCTTCAGATTGAGTGGTCAGATTTAATGTTTTAATTAAATAGACTGGAAAGTCAGTCCCTTACCAGCCGTACAGAACTCCACTATCTCGCTCCAATCAGAGACAGCGTAGTCTCCGTCACCCTGTTTGGATGCAGTCTGTACTGCTACAGTGTATTCGGTGCGGGGGCTCAGGAACCAGTGTCCCCTCACCGTCATGGGCAGAGGCACTGCCTTCGCTACCAGCTTTGTGGGCACGTCCTGGTGGGAATGGGGGCAGAGAGAGAGAAGAGTAGTTTCACAAACATGCTCCTGATCAGGTGCTCAGGTTGATGGTCAGTTCTGGTTCTGGAGGGCAGGTGTTCAGCACAGTTATCCAGAAAATATACCTTTCCCTTGAGGTATCTATGGTTACAAAAAGTGTAACAATTTATACAAACCTTGTGTTTGAACTTGTTGGCGTTCTTGTTCTCCTTCTTGTTAAGGTCGATGAAGTAGTGAGTGATGCGCTCCTTGACCCTGGAGTCCATGTCCCAGCAAATTTTGAAGGAGTCGCAGGTGATGTTACTGATTTTGATATGCTGCGGAACGGGGAGCTCCTCCATCTCGGCAATGCCACTGTCCTGGGACTTATTACCTGAGAGAGAAAGAGAGAGAGAGGTTTCTGTAAGCTTAAAGGCTCTAAGATTCTGAGCAAAGTATGGGTCAATACTCCAAATCCTGCAAAATCATTATGGCATTTATCATCATGTTGAAGCCCACCTTGATGACTCACCAGTACCAGTTTTTAAATATAGAATGTGCGAAATTTAGAGACCACCGTTTTATGGTTTTAATTTTCGGTCAAATGGCCAATAAATACACATTTTTAGCATCAGAAAACGAGCTGAAAACATATGCCGCAAGAACTAAATATAAAAGCTTCAGTATTTAGTTTCAGTATTGAGTTTGTCCACACTTGCCTTTATTACAGCTTACATTTATTTAAGGAGACTTGGGAGGTTTTTAGTTTACCATGCTACCATTTTGCTACACATCCAACATATACTATATAAATTCGCTCACAATTAAAATAATCCCAAACAAATTAGAACTAAACCTTGTGTTAACATCAATGTAAGTCTTCAATGTGAGTCAAGCTTACAATGCAAGTTAATGTAACACAAGTTTTTTTTATAGTAATTCTGGTCCCATCAGTAAATCTGGTAAGTTTGACACAGTATAAAAGGTCTCTGACGTTTAAAAAAAAAATGGAGAAGGTTACGTAAGCTTCTTAGTGATTATATTGTTTTGAAAAATAGTTTGTAAAGTTCCATCCAAAATACAAATATGTTGAATCAAAATTAGTTTAATAAAGCCTTTGCTTGGACTAGAGATTATTGTGGTGTTAAACTAGGCTCAATCCATATAATATAGATTTCCTTCGCTCTATATAGAACTCAGTAAACTAACTGACTAAGAAAATGTTCAAGTTGAGTCCACTGGAAAGGTCAAGTCAATAAAGCTGTCAAAAGAATTAGTTTGTGCAAGAGAGATCCCCTTTTTAAATAGGTCACCGCGATCATAAACTTGGACGCTGCATGATTTCTGGAAGCACCAGCAGAGACTGTTAAAGTCAGTGATGCATGAGAATGCAGGGTACTGACCAACAGGATGTGTATAGCCAATTTATGGATATATGGACTCTGCAATGCTCTAACACACTGCTTGATGTATTGAGTTGGGTGCTTCAGTTACCAGGTAACAACAAATTTCCAAGGTATAATTTTAGTTTCTGAATGTCTAAATGTATGATGGCTTTATACAGGTACAAGACAAGCACTGACAGAATACTTAGATAACGTGTAGCTATTCTGCATCCATGCATTAAAGCAGCTCATTCATGTTTTCTTTTTTCCACTATACACTATTCAGACACCTCTTTCAATTAGTGTATTTAGCTCTTTTGAAGAACATTAATTGCTGATATTACCAATCAACTGCGTACACATAACTTGTAAGGACTTGTAGTAGAACAGGATGCTATAGAAAAGGTGCACATGAGCCAAATGCCAATCAAAGGTTAGTGGAACCGTGTTATCTGAAGAGATGTAGCATTTTGCCATACTTTTGGGATGAGCTGGAGTGGTGTTGTTATCTAGAACTAGTCAGCCAATATCAATGCCTGACCTCTCTGATGCTCTTGCAGCTGAATGCAATGAAATCCAGGAATCTACTCTAAAGTATTGGCAAAACAGTAGAGGCTGTTACTGTATGGGGTAGCAAATACACAATTAAATGGTCTAGTAAATGGTTTGGTGAAAAATCAAATTACCCTAAAAGTAGCTTATCAGCCAGGACTTGTTTAGGGTCCAAATGTTACCTTTTTATTTTAGCACTTGGGCTATGAGGCTAATGTTAAGAACAAACACTGAAAGTCAGTAGAGATCCAAATCTTCTATTAATACTTCCCCAGGAGACTTTTTCTTCATTCCTCTGTGTTGTGTGTAAGGAATGAGCAAAACCATGGAACGTCTGGGGGCCCAGAGGGCCGTGTTGCGAACCACAGGTTAAGAGTACATTATGTCTTGCTGTGCGCTTTAAAGGAACAAAACTCCCCAGAGTAGCAGACCACTGTGAACAGCTATTTTAGATCCCAGCTGTTGTGATGAGTTCTGATGTACATTCATTTGCACACACATCATGCATATTTATGCTAGATGCATCCCATATGCATGACCATGTACCACAAAAATAGCTCTAAAAATGTATATGTTCATGTAAATGCTCGGCTACATTGAAAATGAAGGTTGCCCTCAATGTACTTGCTAGCTAAAATAAAGGTTGATTGATTGATTGATTGTTGGTTGGTGGCACATCTCAAACTGAGGTCCACATTAATGCCTGAACCCAGAGTTTCCCAGCAGAACACTGCCAAGAGCATCACTTTCCATCACTGGCTTGTCACATGTGCCCTGCCATCAACATGATGAAAAAGAAAACCGTACTCATCAGACCAGATGACCTTCTTCCATTACTCCAAGGTCCAGTTGCAATGCTTATATGGTCAATGGGGTTAGCAGTGTCTCTAAATGTTTGACAGGCATCATATACTCCAGTGAAATTCTGCAGATGGGACCAAAACTGTAAATAAAGACTTCTCTGTATGGTAAATGCTCGAGGGCTTGAACACCTCCGGCCAAGTGTCTGACTACCCACAGCACTTCCCACCGCTAAACCACTCTGGAGACATGGCCTATTCAAACACTTCACTGAACAGTAATGAATGAGTGGAACTGAAAGAGAGGGACAGCCTGGGGAACTCTCCACAATATCACTACCTGCACCATCAGCTAAACTGTGTCAGCAGAAACGCACAGACAGGAAATGAAAGTCCAATCTAGAGTAAAAGCTCAAACATAAACCACATCTAAAGCCTTTATAAAGAGAGAGAGAGAGAGAGAAAGATAAATAGTGAGGCATAAATATTAAGGTATATTTTGTGTTGGGGAGTGAGCCCTGGTCACATGGCTGGGGGAATTGAATCCATGCTCTTCTCGCCATGAGGAGACAGTGCTATCCATACTACTTATATGAATATTAAATTGTTTAATACAAACATTTGTATTGAATAATGCAACAGAGGACACATGTTTACACATGTTTACAGTAGTTGATCTTGAATTTGTGTGGCTTACTGCTTAGTGGTTGAGCTGGTACAGTTCCTAGATGCTACCTTTTCACAATAATAGCCTTAACAGTTGACTTGTGGCATGAGCTGTAGGGCTGTGTATTGGTAAGAACCTGGTGATACAATACATATTGTGCTACAGCGGACACGATTAAATATATCACGATACATTGCGATACTGCAAACAAAGTGATATATTGTGATTTTTCTAATTCTACTATTAAAACACAAGACTATATGAACAGGTTTGCCAATGCTTACAATAGCACTGCACCCTTGTGCTGCTTGTTAATGTTGGAGTGGAACTGAAAATGGATTATAACACACAATGATTCACTGTCTGCCAGGAGTCTGTGTATCAATACTGTGTATTTGAGAGTCGATACAATATCATGAGATATATATACAATATTTGATATAACAATATTTTCTTACACCCCCACTGAGCTGAATGATACTCTCTCCACTGCTAGTGTTCGTGCTTGACTTAACCTGTTAGAATATGGTGAAACGACTGAACTCTATAATTAGAAGGGTTGTACACATACTTTTGGCTATAGAATGTGTTTATTCTTTATTAGGTGTATGTGCACTGTTAATTATTTTGACAATTATTTTGTGAACAAGAGCTGATTATAATGAGACATTAACCACAAGAGCAGAGAATGATGGCCAAGTCCTATATATATATATATATATATATATATATATATATATATATATATATATATATATATATATATATATATATGTGTGTGTGTGTGTGTGTGTGTGTGTGTGTGTGTATAAACAAAAAAGACGAAATAAAGATCACATGCAAGATCATGCTGACTACTGTCAACACAAACCCCAGGATAAAGACAAGTGTGGGAAAGTGCCCCTCTCTTTCTTTCTCTCTCTCACTTTCTGTCTCTTTCTCTCTCTCTCTCCCTCTCTCTCTCCCTCTCTGTAATTACAGTGCAGTGTGTTGTGTTGCCACTAGAAGCCCTGAAAGCTCTGAGGCTAAATTAATTGCTGGTCTCCTCCCTTTTAACACACACTCACATTCACACGCAGCACAGCGTTGTGAATTCGGTGTAAACACTGCGATGACAAGGTCAGGAGAGTAGTGTGTGAAGAAACAAAGCTAACTGAGGCTAGTTTCCATAGTAATGGCCACAATCAACTTTTGCCTGTTTGTGTGTGTGCTTGGATGCGCATCAGAAACTGTAGGTGAGTATGTTCGAGTATCAGTTCGTGATGACTGTCAAATACATCTAAACTCTTTAAAAAATAAAAGTGCTGAGAAAGAGCCACTGTTGATTCCCCAAAGAACCTGTCAAAGGATGCCTCTTCAAGACGTTTCTCCCGCCTTAGAAATGTGAAAAAAGTGTGATCAAGTGACACCATATACAATTTCCCCCCAATTTACTTTTGTCCACCCACTTGTTAGGTTTTCCCTATCATTCAGTGCCTCCAAGCCAGAAGGGTGAAGGCCAGTATGCGCTTCCTTTGAGACCTGTGAAGCACCATCACATCTATTTGGACAGCTGCTAAATCAACGTCACAGGACACTTTAAGGAAACCGCTAACCGCTAGATCTGTTATGGTAGCTAGCATTACACTGAGTGATGGAAGGAGATGGGGGGTAAACGAGATGTTAGTTGTCATCTATACCAATAAGTGGTTTCTCCAAAAGCCCTACATGTAAGGCAAGAACCACTGAGGAACCTTGAGAATCAAAAAATTAGAAGAATAATAGCACGTAAACTCAGCTGAATAGTCTAAAAGAGGATCAACAGGAGCGGCATTTTTCATTCTCTGAAAAAAAGAGTAATCTGAGGCTTAATACACAAATGGCTGTGATTACCGCAATCCTTGGAGCTTAACTAAACTCCATTTGTAATGGAGGGCAGTAGAGATGCAGGCTGCATGAAAATGACGTTGCCATGAATCAAAGCCTAATTCCTACTGCGCATCCTGCATAGCATAAAAATGATCTATGTAGCACAAATCCCATAGATGTGTAACCAACATCGCATGCAGCGCTAACCAATCAGCTTTGCTTTAGAGAATAACCATCACAGGCTGTCACGCGCAAGAGGGCAGTTCGTCCACTAATGTGGTCCAGTCATTCCTTGTTGTGCCCTGGGAATAAAATTTGAACTTATTTTTCCTTGTACAGACATTCAAACAAGAGAACATCAAGAATAGATGTGTGGTTTGAGAAAAAGCCATAGAAGGAATATTAGAAATGTCCATCTGTGATTAGTGTGGTTTTCCCGCCAGTACAGAACATATGCCACAGCGTCCCACACATTAAGATTAATCTTTAATATAACGTTCAAAACAAACATTGTTTGCATGATTTATTGCTCGTAAATCCTATTATACACACTCTGTTCTCGTTCTCTCGTCTGTTTTTCTTGGCGCAGATGAATTCTCCAATGACTGCTGTTCTCTAAGGAAGCTTTTAATAGAATCTGAATGCTTCTGTGCTTTCACATGCTTGATTCTCAGCGTGGACTCTCTTGTTTAAGGATGCCTCAAACTTCTGACAAGTCAGAAAAGATTCTGACAATCAGGAAGCTCAAATCATCCTGGTCATACCACAAAATGGCAAAAATAAATATTACAAATAAATAAATTCAATTATATATGTAATTATAAGTGAATGAAATAATGCTGAAGCATCAAAGACAGTCTGTTTCACTAAAACACAAATATTTTTGTGATTGTAAAGATAACCATGTTGGATCATATTTGTCTGTTATAAGGCGGTCTTAAGGAATGTGCCTAGTACAAGAAAATAAGATAATTACTTAAGTAAATATCATTATAGCTCTGTGCTCCAAGTGGTGCAACCATCTACAAAGCAAAGTCAACTTATCTTAATAATGAACTAAATTGTAGTTTGGGAATGTAACCATGCTTAAAACCTCTCCTCCTTCCAATCGAGTGCTCTATAAATTCCTACCCAACTTCCATTTTCCCAACTTTTCACAATCTCCACCACCACCATATTTCTTCTTCTAAGTTCTGTGCTCTCCTCTAATCAGTCCTCATAGTAACACCATATGCTAAAGGCATGGTCTAAAATCACAAATAGACACAAGCATCAATTGTCACGAAATTAATTAATGCAACCTGATGCTGGTTGTAAGCTTGTTGTAAAAGTTTTATTTTAATTGTTTATGTACGTGATCTTTTACTGTAATCTCAGTAAATAGTTACCTCTTTATGGAATTTGTGTGGTGACTCTTAGGCTAATGCATGTTGGGAGAGACATTCGGCCTTATTCATTAAAGTTGCATCAAATCTGATCAGAAAGTGAGTGGACGCAAACATGTTCCTGTATGTATCTGCAGGTCTGGTATGAGTGTGTGATTTGATTTGTGGTTAACTAGAGCAAAACTACTATCAGTAACATCAATGATACCAATGATACAAATAAAAATAGAAAATAACAACAAGACTAATCATTTGTGCACAGGACCGGTTAGTACAGGTGTGGATGTATGTATTTTGCATGCTTATTGATATAAACAAATACATATTACACATAGTTTTTGTTTTATTTTACCCATACATCTATGTAAATAAACAAACAACACAAAACACATCTAGCACAATAACACAGAACCTTATCGCTCTACACAATCACATCACTGTAAGATGTTTTGTTTATCTCACATCGTATTTATTCCAGTCATTGTAACTTCAACATTGTGTTTAGTAGCTGGAGCAGTGCACTCACTGCTTGCCAACAAACACAGCCATTGCCTAATGTGCTGCTGAATGCTGCCAATTCATTGGTGCCCTAACAAAACATCTGCATAAATAAAGTATAAAATCTGCATGCTTTTTCCCCACAATGTTATAATAAGTTATAATACCTACTTTTTAATTTAATTTGAAGCACTATGGAGACTCACTTTATCTATCTTAATCACATTTACTAGCATTTCACACTGCTAGTACAGATAATCTACAATACGCCAAACGATTGCATTGACTTTAAAGTGTTTCACGTTTCTGCAATCCTAATCTACATTTTCATGCAAAGCGAGTAAACAAAAATCTGTTAGAAACAACCTTCCTTCAGTAACTATGCTGCAACCATTTAGAATAAACTCCCAGAAACTGTCAGATGTGCACAAACTCTTGCCAACAGAAGGCGTATCAGGTCACCTGTGGCTCCTTAGTCTTCTGATTTTCTACATTCTAGAGAAACTTGTTCACAGTGATTAGTATAGGAACAAGATGGTTTAATGCCTTTCTTGATGCCTAAGACATTGCTGTACAACAGTTTTCACATTTTGGGCTTAGATAGATAGATAGATCCAGTAGCTATTTCACAAGGTAAGGCAAAACACGACAGTTGCCACAAAAAAATAAAAAAGAGAATATAAAATAAACAGAATATACAAAATAGAAACAGAAAAAGGCTTACAGTGTGTATGAATGATGACAGTAGTGCAGTTAACCAGTGTAAACAGTGTAGACCTTTGGTAGCATAAATACGCAGTTATGCAGTCGGCAGTGCAAATGCAAGTGCAGTGCAATAAAGAGCAGCAGTACTATTTATATGTATAGACTGTATACATGGTGTATCTTATAATATTAATAGTGTAATAATAACAGTATAGCCATTATTATATAAAGTTCACAATATAGTTATATATAACATACAGTTATACAGACACATGGGAAATAAATATATAATACCACACAGTCTGATAACTGATATAGAGGTCCGGAGTATAACAGTGTCTGATAACTGATGTAGAGGTCCAGAGTATAACAATGTCTGATAACTGATATAGAGGTCCGGAGTATAACAGTGTCTGATAACTGATATAGAGGTCCGGAGTATAACAGTGTCTGATAACTGATATAGAGGTCCGGAGTATAACAGTGTCTGATAACTGATATAGAGGTCCGGAGTATAACAGTGTCTGATAACTGATATAGAGGTACAGAGTATAACAGTGTCTGATAACTGATATAGAGGTCCGGAGTATAACAGTGTCTGATAACTGATATAGAGGTCCGGAGTATAACAGTGTCTGATAACTGATATAGAGGTCCAGAGTATAACAGTGTCTGATAACTGATATAGAGGTACGGAGTATAACAGTGTTTGATAGCTGATATAGAGGTCCGGAGTATAACAATGTCTGACAACTGATATAGAGGTCCGGAGTATAACAGTGTCTGATAACTGATATAGAGGTCCAAAGTATAACAATGTCTGATAACTGATATAGAGGTCCAGAGTATAACAGTGTCTGATAACTGATATAGGGGTCCGGAGTATAACAGTGTTTGATAACTGATATAGAGGTCCGGAGTATAACAGTGCCTGATAACTAATATAGGGGTCCGGAGTATAACAGTGTTTGATAACTGATATAGAGGTCCTGACTGCAACAGTGTCTGATAACTGATATAGAGGTCCTGACTGCAACAGTGTCTGATATATGGATCTGGTGTTACGGGATTATTTTTTACTGTGCTGAGATAAGTTAACCAGTCTGATGGCCTGAGGGACAAAAGACCTAAATCTGAATCTGTCTGTGGAGCAGCTCTTTTGGGCAGCTCATGGTGGACAGGAGCATACATAGTGTTTATCAATATTACATATAAAAACAAGATAAATAAAATGACTGTATCAGTGTTGTGGACTTCACAACCCCTGGTTTCTATCACCTCCACTGTAAATAATATCATATGAATTGAAAGTCATGTTGCATTAACTAACATTACAATTAACTGTTTGCTATAACGCTACCATTTTCCAGATATTTAATGTTTATGCTGGACAACAGTCACAGTAAAAGGGAAGATTTCTTGCTTCTCTCTTTTGCCCCCAATGTAATCTTCTGTCCCACAGGAAAACAAGCAGTGATGCAAGAGGATAAGCCCGGGCCAGATTATATTCCAAGATAAATTCTGTATTTTACCTACCAGAACCAGAAAGCCTTCCTCTCATAGATCCTTCAGAATGGTCCCTTCTTGTACTGTTTGACCAGAGTCCACGATGGTCATGACTGAGTGTCCAGCTCCAACGCTGACCCCACTGACCAGAGTGCTAGCCGTAGGCGACTGGCTTAGAGAGGGCTTAGAGTTTGTTTGACAAGCCTGGCACTGTCCCATGGGGAGGAGCATGGATTATGTCATCAGCGAGAAAGAGAGAGAGAGAGAGAGAGAGAGAGAGAAGGCGAGAGAGAGAGAGTGAGAGAGAGAGAGAGAGAGGCAGAGAGTGAGAGAGAGAGTGAGAGAGAGATGGAATATGGTGATTTTTTTTTTTAGCACAATAAGCCCCTGGTCATGAAATCTGAAAACAACACCCATTAGGAAAAGGTGACAGGTCCTGTCATTCTGTGTAAACTTTTTAGCCCCCCCACCCTCCCTACACGGAAAGCTCTTCTCTTCCGCCCGATCTGTCACTCTTTTGTGAAACATTGCATCATGTTTTACTCTCTGACAGCTCTCCTTGTTTTTCTGAGTTTATTTATTTATTTATTTATTTAGTTATGCATTAATATAGTCGTACTGCTGTCACAGAAAAGAGTAACATCCTTTACTAAATGTCTAAAATGTGCCAGCACATTTGTTCATATTTTTCAATTATTTTAATCACAATTAGCCAAACATTGCCATTGCCACATACAGGCTACAATAACACCTGCTTCACTTACGGGTTAAAAGAATAAAATAAAACAATAATTGTAAAAAGCTTATTTTGCTGATATTGCTTTAAGGGTTTTCAATAAATGGATTATGCTATTCTGCCCCTTAGTCCACATCAAATGCTTGAACTTGAACAACTGCTACTTTAATAAAATATGTGTGTTTTTAAACTGCTCTGTAAGAAGGAGGAAGAGGTTTAGCCATTCGCTCACTATGGCTAAAAAAAATGTATCAAAAAGTTTATCAGACATAGTCCTCAGTGCCTGGAAAAATATAACCCTGCTACATAAAAGAGAAGGTGTATCTTGCTGTCATGTGTAGCAAAAATATTAGAACTACTAATAAATGATCAACTTCAGTCATTTATCCAATCAAGCTCTATTTGAACACACAGCAGTCTGGTTTTAAGAAAGAAAGCATAGCATCAGCTGCTACTCTAGTTGTGAATGAGCTCATTATTACTCTTTACAGAAATATAAAATGTGCTGCGCCTTATCTCAAGCTCTTCATATAGTGGATCATTCACTCTTGCAAAAGATTACACGTTATTGGCTTTGACCAAAATACCATTAAATGGTTCCAGAACCATCTTTCAGATAAAGGACAACGTGTTGCCCTGTGATTCTGCTTTTCTTTCCATAACTACAGGGGGCCCTCAGTGTTCAGTTTTAGGCCCAGTTCTATTTTTTATAGATGGTGATGGAATGTAAAGTACATTTGTATGCTGTATAACACTATCAAAGGTGTCAAATATAGTCACATTCATTACTCAGGTAGAAGTATAGATACTAGGGTTTAAAAATACTTCTGTAGATGTTGAAGTATCAACTAAAGCTTTTTACTCTAGTAAAAGTGTAAAAGAACTGCTTTCAAAGCTACTTATAGTATAAAAGTAAAAGTAATGTAAGGAAAAAAATGCTATAAGGACGAAAGCTTAGGCTGCACCACAGGGGTCTATAGCGCACTAGCCCACCTCCACAAAAACCCCATTCTTCTAAAAGCTATAATAACTATAATGTTATATTAAAATATTAATATTAATAAATTTGGGATGCGCTAGGCTTCCTGTTTCAGCCGCATATACGCCCACAGAAAATGAATGTAGTTTCGTACAATGTAAATATATTAAAGAAGCATATCTGTGTACTACTGAGCATTAACATGTGTTTTATGGAACTTTAAAGATATGTTATCAATAATCTTTACTGGAATGTAAATGTACATGAATGAAAACAAGCTGAAATGAAATAGGAGTAACGAGGCTATGTTTAAAATGTAAGGAGTAGAAAGCACAGACAATGGTGTGTAAATGTAAGGAGTAGAAGTAAAAATACTGAAAAATAATTACTCCAGTAAAGTATAAATAACCAACATTTCTACTTAAGTAAGCTAATGAAGTATTTGTACTTCGTTACTTGACACCTCTGAACACTATTTTATACTAAGCTGCAAATTCAGCAAAGGTAGCTATTGAAAAACAGCAACACTTCTTTGATTCCCTGCATATCATTAGTTTCAAATGCAAACAAAACTAAGCTCATACTGAAAATAGTATTTGAATTTTTTTTTACTAAAACTCATTATCTGTAAACTTGCAGTAGCTTGGATTCTTTTACGGACAGAAATCTTTTTTTTTCAATGTGCAGTAGAACTTCCCTATCTGTTCTCTTACGATGATGTGCTTGTGCAGAAATGTCTCAGCGAATGCTCTGGAGGCTCTGGATCCTGTTTATCACTCTGCTCTGAGATTTATTACTGGAGATCCATACAGGACTCATCATTCTGTTTTCTATAAGAGTGTGGGATGGTTCTCTGTAAAAAGGGAAACACCCTGGTTACTTTTCATCTATAAGGCTCTTGTCAGTCAGATGCCAACGTATATTATCTCCATGCTTACTGTGAAGGGTATGCTTTATGAAACCTGCTCAACTGATTTTATTTTACTCAAAGTTTCCGGAATTTTTACTGAACTGGGTGAAACTGCCTTTAATACACTCTGCTGCTACCTTCTCCATTCCTGTTTATTTTATTTTCATATATTTTATATATTTATGTTTATTTTATTTATTTAAGTACTGCTGTCTGGGTAAAACTGGGTCCTTGGGTACCACAATTTCGTTCCACCCCATGTACCACATGTGATGCGAATGACAATAAAGTCTCCTTGAATCCTTGAATCCTTGAATTATAGCCTGCCAGTGAGCTGGAACCAGATACATGGTACTCTAAAACTTGACTTCTCCTAGGGTTTTAAAACCTTACTCTCAAATTATTTTATTTCCGTTTGTAAATCTTATATTTTATTTATTAATTTATTTATTTGAATCTTTGTAAAAATTCTAAAAAAGTAACAAGAATTTGCCATTTCTTGTGAGCTAAACAGAGCCCCAACCCCCCAGCCATGGAATTGCTGAATTCCGTCATTAGCTTGCTTACTTTAGCATAATCAAGCACTGATTAGCCAATTCAGGTGTTGGTTGGCAATACATATTACAATAATTACTAAAACTGGCACAAAAAAATGTATAATTGCTACTTACTGATTTAATGCTATTTGTGTTTGTATGTAAAAAGTGTGTCTGTCTATATTGCATGTAATAAAAATAATATTCATGTTTAATATATATATATAGCTAGATTGCTCAGCTCTACTTACTACTAAAACTCTTATGTATTACAGAACATCTGAGTCTGTACATTGTGCAGAATTGGTCTGCATACGAGCGTAAAACAAAAGGAAGCAAATTGGAATGCCCTTGCACAGAGTGCATGGATTCTCCATGTCCATGGCCGTTTTCATGTGACCACATCACAATAAACAACCAAGAGCGCCTGAGGCCACTGACAATGCTTGTCTTCATCCGGCCTTGCTGTGTATGGGCCACTCCACTAACCCCTACAAGGCTCCTATTCAGTGGTGGCCCACCCTCCAGTGAACTGCATCGCACCCTCCACTACCCTGCTGCTCTGGTGTGGGGGAAAGGCCATGCTTTTGTCCCATTCTTCTGGGAGAGTAATTAACACGAAACGTGACAAAGAGAGAGGCTTATACAGTACGAGCTGCTTAACAAAGCAAGCGCTCCGCTGTGTCTATTAGTCAGTCCAATTCTTCACATGCTTTTATGTGGATGGACTGCAGAAGAGCAGCTCACTGGACCGTCGCCAACTTTTCAGAGAGTGACAAAAAATTAGCTGGAGTCATCAAAAGGAACCTCTAGTGAGTCTGGGAGTAATGTAAGGCACTAGAAAGGGCCAGAAAAATACTGTTTTTAGGCAGGGCTGAAGTCTCGCTGATATACCAACATTATAGCTAACAAGCAATGAAAGCTCATACAGCCCCAGCATCGTGCAGACTGCATGTCTAAATTATAACGCTTGTCCTAAAGTACAGAGATTTCTTAAGTAATCTCAAATATACTTGCTTATGGACTTGCTGACAGTATCACTGTACAAAGCTACAAACAATAGTAGTAGCCATGTTGAAGTCAGAATTTTGTCCATGCTTTGATTTATTTACGTTGATAATACGGCATACTAGGCACACTTATATAAAGCCTGATAACCCATTAATTATCCAATTTATGACTTAATTGGAATAGAATGTGTAGATTACTCTGATTAATGATTTTCTGAATACAGTTTCTATCCGATTGAATGAGGCAGATAATCCTGAAAATAATCTGTCAAACAGAAGAATAATAGCCATTTAAATGCCTGCACCATTCTGTGCAGGTGCATTTGAGTCATAGCAGAAGTTTATAACATTTAACATAAAGGGAGAAATGGAATCTGGTTTCCAAAGAAGATAAGAGACTTAACAATAGCAAGATGAATGGCTGTAAATCTCACAATGAGCTGTTATAAAAAGTATATGAGCAAATAAAAGGGTTTACAACTTTTTACCAACTACAGAGCAAATTACTACAGAGCAAATTAAAAATGTATGGAAGACTTCTGCAATTCGCTTCAGCATGCTGGATATCAGCTTCTGGGCAAAATCTTGAATGATGGCAACCCATTCTTGCCTACTCAGTGCTTGGAGTTCATCACAGTTTCTGGGTTTTTGTTTGTCCACCCTCTTTTTGAGGATTAACCACAGGTTCTCAATGGGATAGAGATCTGGGGAGTTTCATGGCAATTTGCTCTTGGAGGTTATTTTGATTCCATTCCTTATTCATGGCAGAGTTCTTAGGCAAAACTTACTTTTTCTTCTCCAGACAATCATTTTTCCCGCTTGCTCGCTTGCTTGATTTTCTTGGACGCCCTGAAGTCTTCTTCACTGCAAATGAACCACTCTCTATTCTTCTTAATGTTCTCGATGATTTGATTTGGTTGATTGGGGTGATATCTTACAAGCAGCAATATCCTTGCCTGTGAAACCCTTTTGATGCAATGCAATGGTGACTGCACTTGTTTCCATGCAAAGGCGTAGGAGAGGGTTTGACCTTTGTGGGGGGGTGGGGGGGCACATTTCCTAATATGAATCAAAGCCCACCCTATCCCCTAAAAAAACACTGTATTGTATAGTGACGTAGAGCAACATTTGTGGAATTACAGTAAATTACAAATAAACAAAATACAACATTATCTGTACATCTGTTTATTATTAGAAAAATCCAATTAAAGATCACTTTACAAACTAAACAAGGTACTCCACATTACATGGTACTGTCAGAAAGTACTGACAACTAAAGTTAATATAAACGTTAGCTAACCCAACCCCTCCTTGTATGTTACCATAACAACACATTATACTAAAGCCATTTTATTACAGTATATTTTGCTATTCATTGCTCTCATCACTGACCTCGCGTTTAAAGCTGGCGTGAGCTCCTCGACGCTGCAACGAGGCGAGAGCTCCGGTCAGTGAATCTGCCGACAGCAGGATATTTCTGAACAGGCATCTCAACACAAAAAGTGTTTTTAAACAGTTTCCGCTTTTTCTGTGGTTTAATCCCCCCCGGTTCCTACGGCAATGTTTCCATGGGTAACAGAAAAAAACTTTAAAGCACCACTACCCTTTTACAGCAACCAGTCTGCTCTTCTAATCAGCATGACAGAGTGATATCAGCTGTCTTGTCCTCATTAACCTTTTCTCCTGAGCTAACGAGATCATCACTGAAATGATGTTGGCAGGCCATTCTGTAGGGCTAAAATGCAGTAATTTTGGTGAAGAGGTAATTTGTCATGGCAGGGAATGATTTTGCAATGAATTGTAACTCATCTGATTTACTCTTCACAATCTAGAGTTAATACAAATTACCAGCATAAGAAGTGAGGCAGCAAACTTTGTGAAGACCAAAATTTGTGCCATTCTAAAAACTGTTGGCGACGACTGTACAGTCAAGATTTTTAAAAAGGCGTGTCTTATTGACCTCAAAATTCGACGACAAAGGCCCTGTATGATCCCACAGTTGAAGATTTGTATAACAGAAGAATGGCTTTCAAAACCAGATCCGTTTAAATCTTCCCAGATGTTTATTTAGTCTTGTTAAAGGGAAGCTGTGCTTTCAACACTAGAATGTGTGTCAGTAAATTTGGAATGAGGATATATTTATAAAAACATTTAAGGTGAAACACAAAATAATAATGGTCAAACACAATTTACTAATTTCTGCATTTTCCACTCTGTCCTTAATATAATATAATGTAATAATATAATGTTATATAATAATATAATATATAATATTGTCGCTGCCCAATGAAAAACATGCAGCTCCCTTTCAGAACTAGAGGATTCAAGACGATAACTCGTGCCAGCTTTAAACGCGAGGTCAGTGATGAAAGCAATGAATAGCAACCATGACCTTATATACTGAAATAAAACGGCTTTTGTATAATGTGTTGTTATGGTAACAGACTAGGAGGGTTTGGGTTAGCTAATGTTTATAGTAACTTTAGTCAGAAAGCACTCTGAAACGTAAAGTTACATTACTCTCTGGCCACGTGCCAAACTGCAAACTGTTACTAGACTACATATATAAAAAATAATATATAATAAAGAAAACAAATAAATAAATGAATCAATAAAAGGACACCGCCGTTAGAAGTGCTTTCACTAGTGCAGTATGTAACAGCCTTACTGTCTAACATTAATGTTAGTCTTGTCTAGGCACTTAACCTTGTGCTGGTCATTTCATTTCAGCATTATGCTGCCAATTTTTTTTTTTGTTATATTTCTTCATAATCCAGGCACTGCATGTATAATTTAAAAGTTTTCTGAAACATTTATCTAATAATAAACAGAAGTACAGGTAATGTTGTATTTTGTTTATTTATTGGGAATTTATTGTAATTCCACAAATGCTGTTCTACGTCACTATACATATTTACTACTTGATTTACTACCTTACCTACAGTGGAATCAGCTTATAGTTAATATTTTAGGGGATAGGGTGGGCTTTATCTAATAATAAACAGAAGTATAGGTAATGTTGTATTTTGTTTATTTATTGGGAATTTACTGTAATTACACAAATGTTGTTCTACGTCACTATACATATTTACTACTTGATTTACTACCTTACCTACAGTGGAATCAGCTTATAGTTAATATTTTAGGGGATAGGGTGGGCTTTGATTCATATTAGCAAGTGTGACCCCCCCCCCCCCCCCCCCTACAAGAATTACAGCTTCCTTCTCTATCAGTGGGAGAGATGTAGAAGTGGTGGACAGCTTTTGCCTACTTGGATAAGTTATAACTAACAAAGGAGCGGGCAGACAAAAATGGATTGACATTTAGGAGGAAGAAGGATGAAGGTGTTTGAAAAGACCTTCAATAATAAATTTGAGGTCTTTTTATGAAGAAATATCAGAATTGTCCAGGCTAAGTGTTTTTCTGTGGCTCCTAATGGAAGTAAAGTGATGTCTTTAAACTTTAGTGCTGGCTAAGACTTTTGAGAGCATCTTGCGGGGGAAAGAAAATGAACAGATGGATCTTTGACCAAATCAAACCTTACGTCTCACTTGAAGCCTGTTCTGATTTGGACATATTATAAGAAATTGGAACAGTTGAAGATGAAGAAGAAAAGAAATAAATCAGATGGCCAGCCACAAGATGGACCATTAAAGGAATCATGAAGCTATTAGAAAAAGTCAGGATATTGCAAAAAAAAAAAAAACAACTATCCATATGCTCGCCAGAAGTACATGTAACAGCACTTAATGATAATAACTGCAAAATGAGAAGCCAGCAAATAATACTTTAACAGTGAAATCAGATATTTTTTGATAACTTATTTACTTGAACATTGCTATAGTATTCCAAGTGGTTGCTAATGTTTTGTTAGGCTTTTGCCACTGGAAGCAAACTTCAAACTTGCTATTTTGACAAACTGCTCTTTTTAAACACCATCACTTGAATGGTGTAAGGTCCCATGTGCACAGCAGTGTGTGCTATAAGTCTCTGGGGAGCCAGAGATGACACAGTCTCATGCTGCTGGGGTGTGGCCTCCCCCCCAGCCTCATGAATAATGCATACAGGTGCTCGTTTGAACGCCACGGCCACCCTTGTTTATGTAATGTCTCTCCATTGGGGCTCCTGCTGAATGGGTAGAAAAGCGCTGGGCATTTCGCAGAGTGCTCCAGTGCCTGCAGCAGCGCATGAAAGTTTCATCAGCCTCCAGTCCCCCAGCCCTATAAATAACACACGCTTCATTCTTTAATGTGCGTAATCAGTGGGGAAGAATGTTGAAGAGAGTGTGATCCGCCTTCTTGGTGGATTCAGTAGGAAGCGCAGCAGCGAGTACTGTTGTTAAGAGGGGAATTACAGCAAGATGATTCATAGCATGGGATTTACCCAGAAGAACAGTGGGCCCAACCACAAACCCCTGCGTCGGGAAAACACAGTGCAGCATGTCAATGCATGTAACTGTTCTGCTTAATAATGTTTTATTCACAGTTAAAAAGGTAATATTTAAAAAAGGCTGAGAGGCTATGAGAGGGTCATCTCAGAAAATACACATTAAAATATTGTAGTACTTCATTTTTTGAGTAAATTTGTTGAGTCTCTGATTCTGTGCTTGCTCCTGATCATCTGCTTTTCATGATTCAAGCAAGTACTGAACAATAAAGTCATTGTCTGTCTACAATTATTATTCAGATTTCTGATTTTCCTTTGACTTTCCACTTCTTTATGCAAGTAAATGATCTCAGATTTAATCTCCTCACAAACACCTCATGAAAAATGAATAACTTGTTCTTAATAGCCATTTAGAATAAACATATGAAGGGTGGTCTCAGACTTTTACACAGTTCTTATTTAATGTATTGCTGAAACAAGGAATTGTTAAAAATTACAGGGTTGTATGACAGTGCAGTTGACTGGAGCTTTTGTTGTCTGATGATATGATATAACAGGAGAACAGCTGTTCACCTTGGCCAGAGCAGGATATGAGTACATTACAGAAGCCCAAATTACGACTCCAGCTGCGCTTGAAATTAAAGAGTAAAGTCATGGCTTTCTTTTTTTTGTTATTTTCATTGAGACCAAACTGATTCAAGAGATTACGAACAGCTGTAATTAACATGCCTCCGCCTTAATGACTGATTCAAATGCTCCTGAATATCATTATGGTTAACCATTGCTTTCGTGTCCCCAAGAGACACGACTCATCACCGTCAAACAGCTGAGCCAGTCTGCTTCATTCTTTGGGCCATTTAGACATCAGCACAATAGGACTGTGGCAGAATTTGCACACGTTCTTTGTTCACTGTTTCAAAGCAGACATACTTCTGATGTTCATGCTTCGTGAATAATGATAAAGATACACAGTAATGATGGAGGGAGCTGTGCTCTTTCTTTTTGTGAATACGTGACTTTGATGCAATCACTTTGGTTTTATCATTTTTATGGAAGCTTTCGAGGACACACTGAGAAACAGTTTGGAGAACATTACATAAGCCAGAGAGGTGTGAATGGATTGTTAATCAGAAAGTTGCTTACACAATATGGCCAGAAGTATGTGGACACCATCAATCCTATATTAAAATAGAGTTGTATTTCCTTGTTGGCCATAACAATCTTTACTCCTCTGGGAAGGATTTCCACAAGATTCTGAATGTTTTTTTTTTCAGTTTGTTCAGTCAAAAGACTGTTTGTATGGTCAGACATTGATGTTGGACAAGAAGGTCTGGCTCAGAATCAGCATTCCAGTTCATCCCAAAGGTTATAAGAGGGGTTGGGATCAGAGTCCTGTGCAGGCATGCAGGAACTGGACAGTTCCCTAAACCGCTACCCTAAAAGTTTAAGAAATACAATTTATAAAATAAAAGTTAAATGGAATTAAGGGGCTACATCCAATCCCTGTTGAACAGCTCCAGACCATTGTTCCCCCAAACCGCACTATGCATTCCATTAGGTAACATTCCCCTTGTATCTTCCAAGGCCAGATTTGTCCATCAGACTGTTCCAGAGTCAAGTGACAGGCTGCTTTACACCATTACAGTCAATGCATGGCAATGTACATAATGATCTTAGGCTTGTATGCTGCTGTTTGGCCAAGAAAACTAGTGTTCTTGTGCTGGTGTTGCTTCCAGAAGCAGTTTTAGATTTAAGATAACTTTTCCAAACTACATGCTTCACTAAAGCCACAGCTTCATGGCTGAGCTGTCATTGCTATAAGAAGCTTCCATTTCACAATGAGCACACTCACAGTTGACAGACAAATGTAACTGGCCAGAAATTTCACAAAATGACTTGTGGCATCCTCTAACATTGCCATTTTTAACATCACTGATCCAAGTCATGAGCCCGCTCTACTGCCTAAAGTATACACAAAGTTTTTGATTTTATATACCTGTTATCAATGGATGTGGATGAAACACATGAACTTAATATTTAAAAAAGGCTTTGACATAATTTTGGCTATATATTGTATTTAAGACATAGAAAGAGGCAGGTTAGTAATGACTAGTGAAATTGAACTTTGGCAGTGAATGTGGACCAGCCTGTACGAGTACGATGTCCTGCCAAGAGTTGTTGAAGAGAATCCAAGACAGTGTACGAGAGGCTTAACACAAGGCTAGGAATACAGAAGCATATGGCTCACACAGCAGGGCTGTCTTCCCAACCTGACACTGCCTGAGACGCACCTTACCGACCTTATCTGCCAAAACACTGAAATGTGAGAGAGAAAGGAATAAGCTACCAACAGGAACATTCTGAAGTAATCAAATTAGCAATCAGATTGATGATCTATAGCAGGCAGGCCAAGGCACAGCGTTCCTCAACAAACATCCACATTCTAATATCAGTAGTCGCCTTTACACTGTTCCAGAATTAGAACATAGGTGAGGTTTGAGGAAGAACATTCCAGAACCATGCCAAAGGGTAGAACATTAAGAGCATGTAGCAAACATTCTAGAATAGTGTGAACAGTGTTAATCATCAAAAATCTAAAAATATGTGTGTGTGTGTGTGTGTGTGTGGCAGCAGTACTTTGGATGTTGTTGCCACAAAAGAACTGCAACCTGCAATGCAAACTGGGAGTAAACCCACAAGAGGGCTCTGTTTAATTTCCAATATAACCACTGGTGTATCAGCTGGTACTACAGCCGGTACAGTGTAAACAGAAATTTAAGAAAAGCATGAATGGACAGAGCATTCTAGAACAGTATGAATGGAAGGGACCTTATAGAACAGTGTGTATAGATGGGAAATTTCTGGAACAATGTGACTGAGAAGAACATTCTAGAACAGTGTGAAAGGGAGAACATTTTGTTGAACCATGTTGATGTGGAAACATTCTAAAACAACTTGAGTGAGGGAAAACAGTGCAGAACAATAAGAATGAAGGAGAACATTATAGAACAGTGTGAATGAGGTAGGATGTTCTAGAACAATGTGCATAGAGGATAACATTCTAGAACAGCATGAAAGGGGTAGAGCAGTGCACATGGAAGAGAACATTCTAGAAGAGTATGAAAGAGGTAGGATGTTCTAGAACAATGTGGATAGAGGATAACATTCTAGAACAGCATGAAAGGGGTAGAGCAGTGCACATGAAAGAGAACATTCTAGAACAATGTGAATGAGGTAGTATATTTCAGAACAATGTGCATGGAAGAGAACATACTAGAACAGCATGAATGGGGTAGGATATTCTAGAACAGTGCACATGGAAGAGAACATTCTAGAACAGTGGGAATGAGGTAGGATATTTTAGAATGATGTGCATGTAAAAGAACATTCTAGAACAATGTGAATGAGGTAGGATATTCTAGAAAGGAGAGGACATCAGACAGTGCACTAGAGACGAATGGGGAGAACATTCAGTAAATTCATTTAATAGTTCAGAAAAAAAATACTAAAGACTATTAATGACAGTTATCCTGCTAAGACATGGAAAAAGTGTCAGTAATGCAACTATTTAATAAACTACTCAATAGCAAGCTGAAATCTAAGGTTACAAAAACATTTTATTAAAGTAAAGGTCACTATTCAGGATATGTTTTGATCAGGGCAGCTTGTGGTGAGCATTGCGAAATATGAGTCCCTTCTCATGGATCCCTTGCTATAAATGCTTGTGGTACCGCACTGTTCAAGGTTAACCAGAATCGACAAAAATATCTACTTACAGAAGATGTATTTATAAGCAGCTTGTGCTGAATTTACTCGAGAATAAAGTGGCAGAATACCGCTCTTCATGTCATCGGCCGTGTACGTGCAACTGGCATCTTAACAGCACGTCATCCTCTGAAACGTTTTTGTAATTTCTATTACTCTGAGAGCCGATTTTGAAGCATGCCTTATCTAAACTTGCCTCATAATGTCATCATATCCCTTTGATAAAGGTACTTCTTCTCTAGTGCGCTTCTGTCACTGATCCTTGTTCCAAAGTGTTTCACAAGCATAAGGCAGTGTTAAGCCTGAGTCATTTACTGCATGAGTAATGAAATACACTTGAAAGAAAAAAATGTTTTTATGATTTTCCTTATTATTTTCCTTTTTTTTATGTGTTGGTGGGGGAGTTGGGGGGTATCTTAACTTTTGTTTCCATATGGCAACAGCATTACTATTTTATAAACTATATCAGTACGAGTTTTATTTATGAACAAGTGATTGTAACCACCCACATATTTTGCAATAAAATATAAAATATAAATATAAAAGTATTTAAATATAAAAGTTTTTTCATTGGTACTTCATTAGTTGTTATCTTCTATATATAATTTTGTATTTCTGCTGGTTTCTAATAAAAAAAATTCTACAATGACAAATAAAGTCTTAATCTTAAAATTTCAGAGACAAATCATCAGTACCACTTGAGATGAGAAAGTGGGAGCAGGGGTCTGCGCGTTGGAAAGTTCCATTGATCACCGCTAATCACCAGATCATTCTTCCCGCAAAGGCAGAGCCAGACATAACAGACGTACTTGCAATGAGAATGAGGATGTTGCTCTGGGGTGGTGGAGGTGAAAAACACAAACACCTCCTTTGCAGTGAGGTGAAAACCAATGACATAGCAGAATGTGTGGAGTGGCATCTGCAGTGGCCAATCAGTTTTCAGAGAAGGCACTGGCCACTCCGGCCACCACCTCAGACCTGTATATTAAAAACAGACATTTCAGGCTCGTAATAGACATTCCATATTTTATTTGAAGATTCGAATAGACATCTTAACATACCTACATTTTACTTTGTAGAAGTTTTACAGTGACTCTTTCAGGAAAGAGTCCTAGCATAGTTCAGCCACTGTTTACCATTTCTGTCATTAGTCTCAAATGTCTCCACTTGTTCTCACAACCTGTGATGTAAGCTGCACTTCCAGAAAGCCTAGAGTGAAATACTTTCTCACAAAATCAGTCAAGTCCATGGCCAATCAAAACGTGATTGGTTAATTCCTCTACCACTTACTTTTTTTGCTCTTTTTGCCATGCTAGGCCTTTCTTGAATATTTATAGACACCGCAGAGAAAGCAGTCTGCCTTTTTTCTGTTTGGCATTTCAACCCTTTGGTTTTCATCCAAACATGAACAGTGGCATGAGAGAAGAAATTCAAAAAGCATGAATATATTAAAATAAATTAATTAAAAAGGCCTTTTTTCTTTCTGTTGACTGAAATCATTCAGCCTTAACAGATATAAATAAAATTATTATTATTATTATTATTATTATTATTATTATTATTATTATTATTATTATTATTATTATTATTATTAAATTTTTTAACCTTTCTCAGTGTGTTTCTCTGGCAAAGACTGTCATTGTAGAAGTTGGAAGGCGGCAGACTATGTCTGTTTGATTTGAATGTATGCTAGGTTCCTCATAAGAGAGCAGCGATGCGAGATGTAACTGTGTAGCACTCGGCTTTCTGGCCAGATTCGGTGTGAACACCTCATACTGTGTGTGAAATGGAGCTGTCAGTGATAGCACACAACTTGCAATGCATTTTGAGGGGAGAAAAGTCTCATATGGTAGTTGGAAATGGGAACAGATTTGATTTGATTGTGCCTGGCGGTGTGAAGCATATGCAGCAAAATCACCAGTTCAATTTACACCTACAGTGTTCATTTAAATCCAACTGGATACAAACAAGGTTTATTCTAATTCTGCTGTTTTACATCTGGCAACACAAAAGGCAACACAAACCCAGTGCTTCAACTGCAATCATACCTCAACAGTTTATGCCAGGTTAATTATGTCCTTAAGAAGTTTTCAGGCCTTCGAAAAGACTGTAAGCCTGCTTCAAATGAGAGTCCATCGCTTAAATCAATAAACCATGCTCTGTGGTCAAAATTCCACTGACACAAATGCTCCACCATTCTTCAAAGAAGCTATGAGACAGTTTCTGCCTGCACCGCATCCAAACAGAGCAGCATCATCAGCCTGCTGTCGTGCAAGCAGCTATCTTCCTCTTACACTAAGCATGAATGGGCTAATAATGATGAATCAACTCTCTTCTTTCTGCCCAATTGGTACCCAGTTTGCCATGTTTGTCTTTTCTTGAGGCCACGAGCCGGGTGGACACAATTAGCAAATTGATGGCCTGTGCTAAATCGCCCTATTCATTTGGCAGCAAGTCGGGCAGGCGGACGGGTTTGGCAGATGGTAGCCCCTGCCTTGGCCCTCGTCCTCGCTCACACAGCTGGGGCCAGCAGTCGAGAACCTGCACCGTCAGCCTTTTACTGACCTACGCACAAAGAACTGCCCCAGCTGGGGTTCCTGGGGCTTCTCCCAAGGGAAGGACCTAGCCCTCTGCATCATGAGTCCCTCAATTGTAGATTTTAAAGCAATAAGTCAGTGAAACGAGACGAATGTAGCCAATAGCCCATAAAAATGTATGTACACCAATGAGGAAGATGCAATTTTGTGCTTAATCATCACAGTTTCCCCAGTTAACCAAGTTTTCACAGAAGGACCAAGCAAAATGGCCATTTGTGTAGAATGGGCCACGCTCTCCTCCATCACTCATTACAATGCTATCAAAGTTGTCTGTAGTATAACAGAACTTGAAGTTAACATTATCCTCCAAGCATGCTGAACAATAAAGATGTATTAGCAAAAGTGTGAAAAGAAACAGTGTGAATGATGGAGGAAGCATGTGTTAGCCCTCACACTCCTAGCGTAATGTCCTAACCAGCAGGTGGAACTGGGGACAAAACACAATACAGCATAATCTGACCTTTAAAAATGGACAACATCAAGGTGCAACCACAGCTTAGCCACAAAAATGGAAGACCATGCAAACTCAGCAAGGGCCCGCCAAGTGCTCAAGCAAGTAGTATGTAAAAAGCGCCTATCCTCTGTCGCACCATGCTAAAGAGTCTCTGACTGTGTCTCTGTGCACAAAGCAAGGTCTATAAAGACATGCTGTGATGGGGTTGGTATGGAGGAGCAACCCCTTTAAACACAATTGGGATAAATTGAAAAGTGCATTAAAAGCCAAGTCAATGCCAAATGACTGAATGGGCACAAATTCCCATGGACTCTCATGGAAAGAGACTGTTTCAGCCTCAATAGGTAGGAGGCAGCTCCACAAGCCTATGGTTTTGGAAGGTTGAGTTGTTCTATGTCCAACAACTCATATAGGTGTGATGGTCAGGTGGTTACATACTGTACCCTAACTTCTTTTAGGTTAATGGGAAAACTATATGTTTGATTCTTCACTGAGCTATCACTAGCTATTTAATGGGTTCTAGTGGAGACTCAAAACTGTCGTCACTAACAGACAACAATGTGTCATCGCCGAGGTTGAACAGGAAGCGTGAAAACAAAAAATGGGGTCTGTACATGATGGTAAATGACAGACTCTGGGAGCTAGAAAGCACAGGGAACATTTGGGAATGAACAGAATGTTCAAGCATGACTCAGTTGTGTTGATCATATCTGCATCATGCTGCCTGATGTGCCCATTGGACATGTTCGCAAATAAGAAAAGGCTCTTATTAGATCATTAGGCCCTACTTTTGTGCCACGACTGATGGGAACATATGGACACATACTATTAAATATATATATTTAATAGTATGTGTCCATATGTTCCCATCAGCCGTGACACAAAAGTAGGGTATATATATATGAAAGGTTCCTTATGGTCCTGTACAAGTAAGACAAAAGCATAAGCATACTGTTGTAACAATGGCATAACAGCATCCATCAGGAACCAGGAAAAGATTTAAGACAAAGGCAAAGGAAGATAAATGAAAAACATGTGTTTCTAAATCTGGTGTTTAAACTAATGTTATCTGATATGGATAAAATAAAACTCAGTAGAGTTTCATCTAAGAGAGAGAAAAAAAAACCCTTGTTCAAGGGCTAAAAAAATCCACACGTGTTTCTGCTCATCCTTCCACCGTGAAGAAAGAACTCAAAGCCATGGGCCTGAAAGGATGTGCAGCTGTCTAAAAGCCCTTACTCAATAAAAAAGTACACAACCAAGTAAACTGTGAGACTGAACTGTGGATTTCTTTAAAAAACTGAAAAGAATCAAAACAGTAAGAAAAGGAAAGGGTGGACATGGTAAATTAAGATTTAAGTTTGTTTTATTATATTTATTTGTTGTTGTCATTTTTTTTCTTTACTTGAACTGTTTGGACTAAATAATGGGTGGTCTCTGACTATTTCACAGTACTGTGTGTTTCACAAGGAGAAGGAATAATAGGCTCCCCGGAGCAAATGCAAACATGTTTTATATAGAAGACTGTGTATATGAACGGCCATTACAAAACAAACACACTCTGCTGCTGTTTTTCTGTACAGGCTATGTCACTAAGAACACACACTCCTTGTCTGCTCTCTCTCTCTCATCAGCAAAGCTGAAGGGACTCCAGGTTCCACTAACAGAGTGCTGCTGCTGGTGTAGAATATAAAGTAGGCATGTTAAGAAATGCAGTTCAGCATACAGACTAGCTGTGTCCTTCACAACTCCACAAGATTACAGCAATGAGCCATGTAGGCAAAGTACTGGACGTTCCGGCAAAATATCCTATATCACACACTGTTTATGTCCACTGTGTGGCCCATACGTATTATAATGTACATGGTGATTTGCATATCGATTATTGACAGTTTTACACTTGGACCTTCCTACTGATCGAATTCAACTGTACGGAAGTCAGAGACCACTTTACATTTTTTTCATTTCCAGTGAAAATGGACATTATGTACAAGCTATTCATGTTCTTATGTTTGTGTCCACCCCTCCCATTCTTTTCAGGAATCTTTCTTTCAGTTTTTCAGACATATTAGCAGGGATATTTACCTCCACAGTTCAGTCTTAGAAGTCAAATACATTTAATGCTTTTTACAATCCTTGAGGTCTGGACTGTGGAGTGGTCAGTCCATTGTTCTCAAAACGGCAGCAGCTCCATCAGCACTGCTGTGTCTGATCCACTCATACCAGCACAACATACACTAACACACCACCACCATGTCAGTGTCACTGCATTGCTGAGAATGATCCACCTCCAAAATAATACCTGCTCTTTAGTGGTCCTGAACACTGAAGAACAGGGTGAAGAGGGGGAATAAACTTATATGGTAGGCGGAGCTGATAATTAATTAAGCTAATGAAATGGCTGGTGGGGATAAATGCAACTAATGCAATATGATGTTCAATTCATGGTGAGGTTGATAAACAGAACTATGCAATTGTGATCAATAGCGTGATTGTTGTCGTAAAGCAACACTATGCAGATGTTGGGAATTTGGAGACCTCTCTGGTAGAACTGTGTAATTGCATGCAACCTTGTGCTTCCAACCCCCACAAGTTCTGAATATTGGCATCATTATTTTTATTGTTAATGTGCAAAGACATTTGACATGATCCATATTACCTCTGACTTAAAAATGTTTATTTCAGGCTTTACACAGCAATGCTACTTCTTTCAATTTTAACACAAAAGATATTACATGTTAAATGTTAAATGTGTAACAGCAACATTGAAGCATTTGCTATGTATTCTCATGAATATATATATATATATATATATATATATATATATATATATATATATATATATATATATATATATATATATATATACTACACAATGCAGCCAAACTGAAGGCAATTTGAGGCCAAATACAACAGCATGTAGAATATAGTGAAGTCATATTATAGTACAGAACGAGTGCCATACACTGAAGAAGTCGCAGGCACTATTTTTATAGTGCAAGCTAAAGGTGTCTCATTTACATCATGGCAATTAAACATGTGATCAAGCCTTTGTTGCCCAGAAAAGTAAATATAGCCCAGTAAGGAGCCAACTACACACATTCACCATTGCATAATGACTGTAAATGAGGGGGATCTCCAAAATACCAACACTGCCATAGATGACAACAGATTTTGAGTACTTTTAAAGCAGGACAATAAAAGGCATCCGTGGTAACCAAACAAGAAACAAGGCAGTCTGGCTTCTCAACTGTTTCACTGAAACAATCAAAAGGGTTGAGCTGAGGATACAGCCTCGAGAGAGGCTTAAAAGTGACCTTGTTTCAACCAGAGATCGCACCATGAAAGGCTACTAGGCTACTTTGACGAGATGAATCAGCAAAACGCGCCTAGAAAGTGTTCTGTCTCACTATCACTAATACAGTCACCAATGATGCACTTCATACTTTGTTGTTTTTGTTTCATATGTATTGTATTCCCGAATTCCAGTTCCGGAGCTCGTGTGGATGGGAGGTCGGTGTCCATGGTGCTGAAAGCGCCGCGCGCCAAACCCAAAGCAGTGCCGCCTTTATCTACCACTGGCCGACACGTGCACCGCGTCGTTAGTCAGACAGCACAATCTACAACAAAACACTAGAACAAACGCGTCCATTAAGAGCGGTGGTCTCCTTCGCCTTTGACCGAGACCACAACCTCCGCGGAGATCTCCCAGGGTAATTTGCCACGTAAGACCACCTCAGCGTAAATCTGCTCGCTAATAAAGCAGCTTTGGGCTTTTTTTTCCTGCACGAGGCGCAAATGACTAAGCTGTACAATGCAAATCGCCTTTATGCAGAATTTAAAGACCACCTCTGCCCCCCACCCCCCCGCCCCCCACACTCCCCAACCCCCCCTAAAGCCCCTACCTTTACCTTCTCGATCACAAAGCTGGATCGCGTCCAGGCTGAGGTTCTTCATCATGTCCTCGCAGGGGCTGGTGGGGCTGCTCACGCTGTGTCCCACGCGCGGAACCTCCATTCTCTTGCCCTCTCTCGCGCTAAACTGAATGTCCCCCCAAATGGCTACTTGGACTAAAGCTGCCCGTGCCGCAGGACGGGTCTCGTGGAGAGGGAGAGGAGGGTGACTGGATGTGCCCTCTCTCTCTCTCGATCTCTTTCTCTCTCTCTCTCCCAGGGTTCGGGGGAGGGAGGGTGTGGCGTCAGCAAATCGTCACACCAGTTGGGGCTCGCTGAGGCACTGGGAGACCAGTGATGATGACCATTGGTTTCAGAAAGCGCGCACCCACACGCACGCACGCGGCCATAAGAGCCCGTCGGATCGTTACTCGTTACTCTGGGGTCAGTGCATGCGGCAGAGTAGCCCCTGCAAAGCTACAAGTGTTCATTCCGTTTGTGGACAAGTGAAACACGCGCTGGAGGATTAGCAGAAAGTGAATTGAATCGCTCCTTATGTAACGGGATTAGCAGCCCATATGGCTCGCGCACAAGGTTCACTTGCTACACTGGCACGAATTGTTAAGCAAATAAGTTTTACACAAATAGTGTAAAACTTATTTGCTTAACAATTAGTAGAGGAGAATGGGTTTGGTTGTCACCGTGCATCCTTCAGGATAGAGAAGAGGAGAAATGACTGTTGTTAGTATATTAAACGACCTGTGTGCATTTAAAGGGGACATCATCATGAGGAAACTTTTTTTCAGTGTTTCCAACCTACAAACTGTAAAAGAACACATCACAAAAATCTGAAAACATCAAAGTATGCAAAAATCTATTCAGATTTGAACCCCCTTTATACAGCAAGTGGGCTCAGCTTTGCCCATGCCTTCAGAACTTTTCTGTTAAAACTGCTAGAAATGTTAATATTATGATATGAAGATGAAGATAAAGTCAGTTTCTTATTTGCTTATTATTTGCTTATAATTTTCTTATTATTTCTTTCTTATGCTGCAGCAGTTTCTTTCTGGCGCTTCAGACCACCTGTCCAGCTTTTCGCTTAAATTTCCCCATTCCACCTTAAAGGTACCATAGAATGGAGACTGTTATGTTACAGTCTTGATTTCTTAATATTTACACCCCTAACATGCACATACACCAGCTCACGTTTCAGCTTCAGAAATATTGGAAACAATAACAATGGAGCAACAGCAGTGGTGGACTATGTGGAGAAATCTATCACTGCAGACCATATCAACACTTTTCATACCCTTCCTAAGGAATTGTCAGCAGGCATCACTGTTTGCCTTTAAACAAGGCTGAAATCAGCTTCCTATCTGCCAGCTTCTTAATCAGTTCCACCTTAAATGCAACAGCTTATACAGGCACCTGCCACACTGTGCAGAACCATACTTTCCAGGCTATAAAGGCTGTGTTGACACTTTTCATAGACTTTTTTAGGGAGATGTTTCATGTTCATCTTTAAAAAAGGCTGAAGTCACCTGAGTAACACCTTTAATGTGCTTTGTGTTGATGTTAAGGTTCATTTTATTTTCCTGCCTGTGTGTAATTTGATATTTGCTTCTTTTATTCACTGCGGTGTCTCACTGTGAACCATTAAATTAGAGTAGAGCTCATCAAAAAAGGCAAAACAAAGGTGTAAATAGGTGTGTAAAACAACATCTGGCCAATTTTGACCACAGCCAATCAGATATCTTCAATGTACACACCAGAGAACAATTTCAAAAAACTTGCATGCTATAGCACTTCTGCTGCCACTGGCAACTGCTGTTAACTGCTGCACCATTTAAGGTGAAACAAGAAAGTTCAAACAAGAAGCTGGCAAATTAGTTTGTTAGTTGATTGTCTTTAGGATAAACTGGTCAATACATTAATGTCTAGAAAGTAAAACGAGAGAATGTGTACTGGTGCCTGCACACCTTATAGAAAAAGAGTGTAATATGCCACATTTAAGAATAACATAAAATAATAAAGCTCTGTTCTAATTGGCTGTTCAAAAAGCACTAAGAGCTGAAACAGTTTGTTATGATTGGGCGGGTCTAATCTGCTATATGTTGAATATGGATATAGATATAACGACATACAGCTCCACCTCCACTTTGTAGTTGGAAAATTATAGACTGTAGTCTGCCTGTTTCACCGTAATTCCTCCTTTAGTAAACTTTACTGGTGACACTATGCATTCTGGTAGGTAACATTCTTCTGGTACCCAGACTCATTAATCATACTGACGGTAGGTAATGATTAATCACTCCAAAGCATCACTCCAAAGCATGCTAACTGCTCCCCAGTTAGCATGCTTTATACCACATCAGCCAACGCTTGGCCTTGCACATAGTGAGCTTAGGCTTGTGTCAGTGCTTAATTTGTAAAACATCAGGAAATGGAACACTAAAGGTGGGGTGATCCAGCAAGTGGCAGTGAGAGAAAAGGTCCTGGAACGCATAGACACAACAGTGCTTCAAGTGTCCATCTAACATAGTAGCATTCTATACAATAAAATAATCCTAGCTTTAATGAATGCAGTAAGGAGCTGCAACCATAAAATCCCAGAGATGCCACTGGACGAATAGTTTTTGGTGTCCTACAAAAAAAAAGACGTCAAAGAGGTGGTGGATCCACATAAATAAGTTCTGGAACACAGGTACCTGAAATATGAGAGGTGCCGGATCTTGTTCCAGTAAGATCCAGCACAAATTAAGCACTGGCTTGTGTATAACTGCCTGCATGGAGGTGGCTTGCAGCTAAGTGGGATTTCTCACAGAAATTAGGAGGGTTGTCCACATACTTTTGCCATTATAGCGTATTTAAAGCATGCTACAAACAGTTCTTGCATTCCTCTTGCTTAACTGCATCTAGTTCTTAGTGCTAGTGTCTAACCCTACAGTGTATGCTGCAATGGTAAGACCTTAATTGGTCAAAGCTTGCTGGTCAACATATAAAATGCAGAACGATTACAAACCTGCATATTAATTAATAATTGAGCTTTCAAACTACATAGCAGTCAAACCGTTTAGCTAATAGGATTTTAATTAATAACGAAAAGCTTTATTTTAAATTCTTTTTTTGCTTGTCCAAGCGGAATTTTGTCTCAGAGTTAATGTTTACTTAAGCTGCACTGATTTTGTGTTTCAAACAATGCAGACAATGTATCTACACAACAATGTTTAATCCTTTATAAATTCATTTCCTGGACCGTGCCAAAAAGCTTCTTTGTACTATCCTATCAGGAGTGACCAGTTATAATGTGGGCAATTCTCAATGAAGTAAATTACACTAAGCCACTCTCCTGAACTGGAGGGAGCTTTTTGGCAACCTAGATGCTATTAAAACTGTGGGTAGTGAGCTGCCAAAAATTAATTATTAATTAATTAAGTACAAGTATTTTAGTACTTTTTAAAACATAGAGGTTTGGACTTTGCCTGCACTTATGAATTCCTATTGCCCGAGCTGAATGTGAAGATCAGTTCCATTTTATGGGATCTTGGCACTGTCAGTTCAGCTACATTTCCAGCCATAACTTTCCTTGACCTTGATTGGAACAATATCCACTTTATTACATAAAGCTAATGCATTATATATACACCTACTGGGATGACGGGCCAAATCTGTCCAGACAGCTGACCTTGCTAGGAATGGATGTCGGCTATGAGAATTGAAGCTTGAGGTTTGAGGAGAATGAGTTTAATATTTTAACGCTTCTTGTGGAGCCTAGACCTGGCATTCTTGTGGTAAAACAGTCAGGCTGGGAGGGCATCACACCATTCCAGGATAACACAAGCCCAAAAGGCTGAATAACCACATGTAACTAGATGATTTGGTTTAGAGTAGTGATCTGGAAATAGGCCTATATGCACGCATGGATTTGACAGTATATACTTATATATAGTCAAATATCATAATAGGAGCTCAGGGAAAAGTCCAAAAATGTATAGAATATAGCTAGTTTAAAGGGACAATATGTAAAATGATGCAACCTGTTAAATGCATGCTCCAATGAATAAAGGGCAAGAAAATTGAAGTGTTCACCTCTTTTGTAAGAAACGCACAATATTTCCTCTAGTGTTAGCATTAACAGCTGTTAACTTATTAGTACAGGGGAAACTTTGTGAGTTCAGCATCACTTCATCCCTTTACTCACCAAGAACGACGACAATCTCAACTCTTGTTTTACATCTATTTCTTCTCACCAAGAGTATTGAGCATCTAACTGTGAGCAAGACCTTCAACATGATTGATAAAAGATTACAAAACACTACCATAGCAGTGCTAACTTTTCATTCTCTTTTGTTGGACTGATTGCAGACTTGAAGTTAAAGTGACTTACTATTGCCTCTTACAAGCAGGATTACAAGCCAGGATGGGCAGGGGGTAGCGGTTAGCTCTGTATGTACTCTGTAGTTATATCTGCAACATGATACACAGACAACTTTGATATACTGTCTAAACTGTTGTTCCTTCACATTCTCTTGTAGTTAATATTGTAATGTTTTAAACTAAAAAACCTACATATTGCTCCTTTAATGTTTATTTTCTGAGGCTACTGCTGTAAAGTCTTGGCATAATCTGCTCTGCTGCATTTCCACTTCTGACTCCCCTTGACTGTCTACAATCTATGTTTACATAAAGCTAAAGCATTAGATTTGGTTCTTTAAGTGCCAAAGTAAATGAGCTAGACAATGTGTTTAATTAGATAAGCCACAAAGGAACTCACTCTGTGTATTCAATGAATTTGATAAGCTGACATATTTCTATATTTTCTACATAATATAATGTTTTATGTTCAAAGATCTAAAACTAGAAGGCTGTGCTAAGTTGCTGCTAGTGGTTGGTAAGGTGTTGTTCCATGCTTATATAATTGATATTATGAGATTGCTCATTTGTATAGGAGATGGAGAGTAATAGCTGGAATCTTTAAAAAAGAGTGGCCTCGTAGGACCCAGAGATAATGTTGGGGTGGCACACGGATATATAACCAATTCATACAAATTACTGTTTTTTCTTTGGCACAATAAAATAATTTCCTTACATATAAATTAGTACATCAACAGAACTACAACCATAAGCAAACTAAAAGATAAAACCATCAATGTTACAGATTTTAGATATTCATGAAATTATTTATTTCAATCAAATAAACACATGCATGTATTTAATTGTAAAAAAAAACTTAGTAAGCATAAGCATTATTAAATTAAATATCTTTATATTAATTAAAATAACTTTATATTAACTTTATATTAATAAATATCTTTATATTAATCAGTTCATATTCATCATAAAACATAACTGAGGCATTATAAATGATTGCTGATTGATAATCGTTGATTATCCCTCTTTCCTTAATTGCAGTAGCCACAAAGGTGGCCACACTTTTGTCTAACATCCTTTGACCATTCATTTCTTTGGAAAACAACCATCAAACTAACAATTGTACTTGTGTTCAGTCCCAAAAGCATATAGTAAAATAAGCTCCCAAGATTGTGAATCCCACATAAAAGGCAAACAAATACTCTTGGTAGACCAAAAAAATGTTAATGATAAAAAAAGCCCTTTGGCTGCCAGACGAGGTTGAGGCTGTTGCACAAATATCACACAGACTACTATTGTAGATCAAACCCTAACCCTAACCGACAAGGCAAGAGATCTTCGATGGTGGTCTTCCACCTACTGCAGAGCTCACAGTTCAATACACTGCTGTATCGGTGGTGGGGGAGATGTGCGTGTTCTCTGTAGGTAGGCAGAGGCAGCAGTAATCCAGCACGCCAAGCCTGCAGATTAATAACATGAATAGACCACTCCCAGAGCACCGGCATGGAAGCCTTTCCCAACCACCCCCCATCTCTAGCTCTCTCCTTCTTTCATTTCTCCTTACTTCTTTTCTTTCACCAAAACCCATTGCTTTGTTGATTCAACAGTTATACCTAGGCTTAATTTACTGTACTACTATTTTGTACTGATCAATATCGTTCCATTTCCATCTATCAGAGAGAATATAGGATCACGAACAGGTAAAGACTTCACTGAAGAGAAGGAGAGGAAAGAACTATGAATGCTAAGATTATAATGATTGCATATCATTATAATCTTGTACCTTATAATGATATGATATACCTGAACGCATGCATACCCCCACATGGAGATAAACATACTATGACCGAGGGAGGTGATTATGGGGCAGTGGTTTAAATGTTAATCTGCTGCTGCAGAGTGGGGGGTGGTGCTGGAGGCTAACTCACCCCCACCCCCCTGCAGCACGAACACACATTTATGCATCCCTGACCTCTCCTCTCAAGCTATGCAGTGCACAGCAGTACACCGTGCCATTACAGTGTTACCAACCTTATTCTATTACGCCGTAGGTTCTGTCTTCAGTTCAGTCTGTCATGCACAACAGCAATTAAGACATAGGGCACTGCATGAAAGATTATCACGACTGAGCTCAGGAGAACAAAACACACCTTTTATGGTTTGCTAAATTATTTTAAAAGAAAGTAAAACAATCTTGTTTAAATACAAGCTAGCTAAACATTTCTGTTATAAAGGACAATGTAAAATGTCAGCCAAAACAGAGAAAGTGCAAATGTCTCACTATAAATGGGGTTAACCTTTACAGGCAGATAAATAGATGCCAATGAAATGTAATAATCATTTATTTTGTTTTAATTGAGCCACTTCTGTTATAATCTAAATACACAAAACATACACATGCAAATATACCCAATATATAACTCTATGGCCCATGCTAGCAATAGCACCTGCATTCACTGTGGAAAGAGCAAAAGCAAGGAGTGTGTCCAGGCATTCATGTGAATGGCAATTTGACACATGCTACCCATATTAACACGGCCGAAGAACATGCACACGCCTCCATGGCGGTGGTAGTGTCTCCTTTTGGCAGTATAGTACACCCTGCCACATTGCACACGCTGTTTGGGAACATTTCAAGATGGTACCCTGGCCTCTGGTAGCCTGGCTTCTGAATTCCCCAGATCTCAGTCCAATCAAGCATCTGTGGAATGTGCTGGAACAAGTTCGATCTGTGGCAGCTTAATCTCACAACTTACAGGACCTGAAGGATCTGCTGCTGTACCATGTACCTATGTCACACAATATATTGAGAATGTCAGTTTACTTACTAGCCTCCCAGTTAATCCCAGGGTTCATTAATAAATTTCCTTATTCATTAATCATAGTTTAACACAAAGAAGACACAATTTAGAAAACATAATTGAAGCAAAATAATAGTGAGTAGATTTTCTTAAATCAACAAATTTATATGTATGAATATAACTATTATTCAGAGTTATAATCATGAAGAAGTTTAAACAACCTGAAAGACAGAGCAAGTGTATTTTGCCTTATGCATAATTAGGGAGATGGTTAAAGAGGAAAATAATAGTTGGATATTTGCAGAAGCAAATCAGCCTTTCAAGCTATAGTTTGATGTCAACTGTATGCCAACAAACTGCTTGGAAATTGTGCCAGAAGAAAGTCCTTTCTTTATTATCATTGTAATTTAAGTGCCTAAAGTTTGCTAAATGTGTCTGGAACTTTGACTGGAACCACATAAATAGATTAGTTTTGGCAACATATACTCAACGTTGGTTTGGCATAAAAAAGAACAATTGTTAAACAGAAAGGAACCGATAGCCAGCTGGTAAGTATGGTGAAGAGTCAGTAGTGTTTTGTGATTTTGTTCCCTCCACAGCACTTTCAGCACTTCAGCTTTTGACAGTAACTAAGTTAAATTTTTACAGCTGTAAAAGTATCCCATTTAACTTATGATGAATTAGATACACTAATGATGTTTTATGGAAGTCCCCACAGGAGATTTTTGAATGAAAATCCGACATACTCTGCCAAAACGCTTGAGCTATGTTGTGGTTGTGGCTCTGATTGAAGCAATTAATCACAATTACCTTTTTTTAAAACTAAGGGTGTTTATGAATCTGGCTTCAATCTATGACTTCAGTGACTTGTTGTGCCTTATTGTGCCCTGCACAATCCGAATTTTTTTTTGATAATAGGCTTTAACCATTTCAATATTTTTGTGGTAATTCTGATTTATACTCATATTAAACTCGTTTACTACACATTTATGCATCTTCTATAAATGGTCCACCAGATGTATTGCTATTGCCTTATCTGCTACATATTTCCTCTGTATGATCCTAGTGTCTCTTTTTAATCTTCATTGCAAGCTTGTGCTGCTTGTATCTGTGTTGTATCATCACTTGACTATCTGGTGCGGTACAGAGCAGAGTGACAGAGCAGAGCTTTTTTTTAAATGTTTCTTCATCTTGTTCTTGCAGAGTTTTCCTTTTGAATTGTGGTTTCTCTCTGTGTCTCCTCATCTCCTATTGTTTTCTCATATTCTTCTTCTTCATGCTCTAGGGGAGTTCTTTTCATTGTTTCCACTTCATACTCCTAGGAAAATATTAGAGAAACCCACACAAAAGGAAAACTCTAGGCTATTTTTACTCCAGGATCACAAATCCTAGCTAGTATAATCTAGTTTTATTTGTATAGCTTTTTAAAACTGATGTTATTCCCAAGCGGCTTGATCATTAGAAGCTGCATTAAAAGTTTCACAGCTAAGGTTTGTGATCCTGGAGTAGAAAATAGGCTGGAGATAAATACAAAGAGACCTATGCATTGTACCTATATGAGCTTCTTTGGCACCCCATTCATATCTTAACGTTTCTTAACATATCATGACGTTTGTTCCCTCCTTGCTGCTATAACAGCCTTCACTCTTCTGAGAAGGCTTTTACAAAATTTGTGTATGTTTCCTATTCAGTTAAATGAGCATTTGTGAGGTCAGACTGTAGACACTGATGTTGAACCAGAAAGCCTGGCTCATAAATGATGTTGCAACTCATTCCTAAGGTGTTTAGTTGGGTTGAGGTCTAGGAAGTTGGAGGAATATGACTGTCTAAAATGTCTGTGTACGAATGGTGTACGATTAACATCACCCTTCACTGGAACCAAGAGCTCAAACCATGAAAAACAGCCCCAGGTCCATTCATCCTTCTTCCACCAAATGTCACTGCTGGCACTTTGCATGCTGATAGATTGCATTCTCTTGGCATCTGCCAAACCCAGAGTCTTCCCACAGACTGCAAGACAAGAAATGTGATTCATTACTCTAGAGACCACCAGTGAGAGAGTCCAATAGAGATTCCAATGGGGGTGCCCTTACTCCGCTACCACCCTGCCTTATGCTTTTTGTTCCTAGGCTTGTGTGCAGCCAGTCATAAAAAAAACATTTTATGAAGCTCCCAATGCACAGTTCTTTTGCTGTTGTTGCTTTCAGAGGCAATGTGGATCTATGTGGGGAGTGATGCAACAGAAGATAGGCACTGTGCACTCAGAGGCCCCACTCCATGAGTTTGCATGGTCTACCACTTCATCATTGAGCTACAACAATGTGACATATGACCTACAACAGTTCATCAGTATGACCCATTGTACTGCCAATGTCTATCTGCATAGACTGCAAGACTATGTGCTTAATTTTATCGACCTGTAAAGGTGTGGCTGAAACACGTGAACTCACTAATTAGTAGGATTGTCCACTTACTTTTGGCTATATACTGTATATAGTATAGAGATAGCTGAGAAAAGCAAGATTTGCATTCAAAGACAACATGAACTATTCACTAAAGACCAGCAGTTTGATATTACATTGCTATAGTTTTGAGGTCAATGCTGTACTCAATGATCTAGATGACAAAATGTATTAACAAGATTGACAGTTCATCTGAGGAAGGGAAAGAAAAAAACACATTTTGAGCCAAAGATTGATGCTTTGAAACTCATCATCATCCAGAGCCGCCCTGTTCCGCCCTCTGTATCCCAACCAGCAGCGGGGAGGTTTTAAATCCGCACATGGATGCGGATGGTTGAGAGAACAACCCAGGGCTGGACAGTCGGGGCTCGTTATGTAACAGGGAACAAAATCTCCCACTGTCTGGGACTCCTGAAGTGCTGCTTTGATCACTCGTTTTCATCAGTGGATCAGATTATCTCCTCATAAGGCCTGGCTTACGTAAGCCCTTAAGAGGCCGTGTCAGAGGGGCAGAAAGCACCCAAACCGTCGAGGCCAAGGCGCAGAGCTAAAAGGTGAGAGCTGGCGAAGGAAGTGATGCTTCCACTGCTTTTGAATCTCAAGTAGGTGCACAAGTGCCCTGAATGCAAAGTGGAAGCTGAGAGGAAGGGCAGTATAAGTGCCTGTGTGTGGGGTGCAAGAACTTAAGGCTCAAACAAGGCCTATAACATGTATCAAACAACTCAGTAATACAACACTAGTTACAAGAAGCTGAATAATTACAAGAGAAAAAAGCTTGGGCTTAGTAAGGTTGGGACATAATGAGTCACAAGAACAGTTTCTGCAATTTAGAGTAGATCCTCATGCCCTGGAGAAGGGGGAATTGAGACCCCTGTCCCATCAGGATAAATACAATGAAGGTGATGAATTAGGATAATTTTGTATTGATTGATTGATTGATTGAGGAACCAGCTGCGAAGATCCTAAAGTTGGCAGATGACAACACATAGACAATGGGGATGAGTCTCTTACAATAAGGAAGTCAAGCAACCGGTCTCCTGGTGCAGCAGCAATTACCTGCTGCTCACACACAAAAGGTGGTAGAGATGGTAGTGCAATTCAGGCACAAGCCTCCCTTCCTACCTACCTCAACATCAATGGCTCTGTAGCTTCCACTGTGGAATCACCAAGTTCCTGGGCACCACCATATCCATGGATCTGAAGTGAGACAGAAACACAGTCTCCATAGCCAATAAAGCACAGCAAAAAATCTTCTTCCTGAGACAGCACGGCAATCATCAATTCCATCCTCCCATCTATAACTATCTGGTTTGGTTCCTCCACCTCACAAACATGAGTCAAACTCCAGCGCATAATCGGGACAGCAGAGAGGATCATTGGATGTAATCTGTGTACGCCTCAGGACTTCTACAGCAGCTGGGTGATGAGATGTGCTGGCAACATTACAGCTGACTTCTCTCATCCTGGACATCACCTCTTCCAGATACCCCCCTCTGGTAGAAGATTTAGGACCATCAAAACAAGCACAACAAGACACACTCACAGCTTTTTCCCCCAGAGCTGTAGCTCTCATTTATTACAGTGGACACATCACACTTTAAACTTAAGTTATACCTGTACTGGGTATTACAGTAACTCCTCAGTAACATGTCATAATACCAGCCATACAGTTGTACATTTTACAGATGTTCGTATTATTCTGGAATATTCTGTAAATAATATTTTTCACTTGGTAAAATGAAGAGATTCTGATTTTGATTCTTGTTCTGAAACCATGCCAGCATAATGTCCTACTACAGCATTAGGAAAACAAGGTCAAGCTTTTTTGGCCTGTACCAGCATTTGGAGGATATGGTGGAGGATGTATCATTTAAGGCTAACACTTTTTTCCTCTTCAAATTAGTGCCTGTTTTTGCACCACTACTCTCATCTTTCTATTAAATGGTTGCACAGCAGCCCCACTATAATATCCCTCTGTGTGTAGATGTTGACAGTTATTTCTTGCTGACTGAGGGACATTTTCCGTCCTGTTAGGCCTTAAATATATATCCTCAATGAACAATTTCCAACTCCAAACATATAAATGTTTGAAATACCAGCCAGATGAGCAGTCGTTGTGACAGAAATTTCTGCCATCTGTGCCCCAGTAATGAACTCTTTCAAAGTCAGTAAGATCCTCCTAAGACTCTTGCTATCTTAATCCAAAATCGAGGTCAACTGCACATGTCATGGAATTTGTCATGGTCGCTTAATTGTAACATGTAGTGCATCCATCTGCAGGCATCTGCACTTGTTTTTCTTAACTAACAAATAAAGATTTTTATGTTTTAATTTGTACCTTTTTTACATCTCAGTTAAGCATTGCGTACAAAAAAGATGTACAATATAAAGCACCTTGAGCCCTCAACTTGCCGCTCTTCACTTTTGGTACCAGCTTTTTTATATTGCAGATACAGTACCTCCTCAGTGTAGACCATTGTGTCATCATTGTGACGTCTGCAACAGCTTTCCATAGTTGCGGGTCCAGACTTGTAATGAGTGAGGTAAGAGTGACAGTGGCAAGACAAGTTCGCTAGAAACAAGAGGAAGAAACACTGAGAGGAACCAAGAAAAGGAATCCATCCCCCTTTGGGCCTCTTCAGGTAGTGCAGTTATGATACCACACAGTAATGATGAACTATTCCTCAGTACATCAAGATATTTATACAAGGTTTGGAAAAAAGGAAGGATTTGTCTAATAACATTGTTTCAACTCAGCAAAAGCTTCAACACAGATTTTAACAAACCACCCACTAGCCATTCTTTTATTTATTCTATACTGGGTAGGAGGTGAGGATGATAAGATACATCATTGCTTGATGAGTGCAATTATTTTACTGCAAATGTTCATAGTAGCTTTGGCAGATGAAAGAAGATATTTGGAAGATAAACACTAAACAGAGCACTTATTTGCCGAGGAATTACACTGTATTTCCAATTTTGTGCACATTTCAGTGCTTACACAGTCATTTACAGTGGCTCTAGAGAAACTGTATGTTTGAACTCGTCACAGGAACCAGACATCGTTAATGTTTAAAGCTTGTTCATGAAGATGCATAAAATTGGTCTCAAATACATTGCTTGATGGCTGAGATGGCAGTTTTAAGATAAGTTCTTGGTCTAAAAAGTTATTTCTAAAATGCATTCATAGTCAAGAAAAGTCACATGTATAGCAGAATAGTCTCCAGTGAAACTATTTTTTCTTTTTTTTATTAACATTCTAGAAATATAAAGAAGACGTGTAGGTTCACTACTCACTATTGACAGTAAATTAAATGGCTATATTTGTGTTGCAACCCCTGGTTCCTATCAGCAGCATTGTAAAGAAATGTAAGTTTCATGTTTCTCTATAAGGAACCACTTCACATCAAGCCACTATGAATTGGGTTGTGTAGGAATTGTGTGTAATTCCTCTTAAATAACTACATAAAATAAAACCCTGTAATATATTTATGTTCCATATGCTGCGGAACAGATGGTCATATAGATTGAAGTGCAGGAGCTGTTCAAAAGCTACTTGACTGAGTAAAATGTCAGTCATGTGAAGGAGACACTTCAGTGTAAACCTTTTCCACAAATCAGTGAAAAGCTTTTCAAGCACACTACTGGTTAAGAAAAAAACCTGTCCTTTCAAACAAATGGACGCTTCAATAATGAAACAGCACATCCGCCAGTAATTTCTGCACTGTCAAGGAGAGGGTGCTATTAATAAACCCTGGTTACTGATGAATAATTAAACCCTGGAATAAAAAGCCTGGCTATAAATGTACAAGTCAAGGGGGAGCACACACGTTTATGCTTTAGTGCCCCCTAGTGGACATAGAATTTATTACAGAGAATAACAGTTCCAGAGAGAGCCTCCACAGTTTTTAAACATCTCAGTGTTTACGACAGAAAAATCTCCACATTTTAAATAAAAAACCTAGTGTCAAAAAAGCTATTAGCGATAATAATCTAAAAATCTAGTCATGCAACCTCTATAATGGAGAGAATAGATAAGAGGATAGATAAAGAACTGAAATGACAAGGTAAATGCTGAAGTTAGTGAGGTAGCTACCTGGTTATCTAGATACCATTCAGTTGTACTCCTGGTTAAAAAGTAGAGACAAGTAAGAACTTGTCTCTGGTGTCCATTAGAGTGCTGAATAAAGATAGTATCGTTGTTTTATTTACAATTGTGTTCAACGGCTCAGATAAAAGATACACTTGTACTTGGTTGTGTTTGTTAGCCTTTAGATCAGTTTCTAGTCTAGCAGTCCAGGGGTTCACAGTGATCGTCAGATATACTGGCACAACAGATGTTGGATATTGCAACGAGAGAGCATTGATAATATAAATATAAACAACATAAACAAAATAAAATCATGAATTACATTAAACAGATGAAGCTAGGGGCACAATTCTGAATGCTGGTGCTCCATAACATAACAACTCACATCTTATCTTATCCTAGTGTTAGGATGAAACATGGTAATTAGCATTTCATGTTTTTTCCATAATGTTTGCATGTGGCCACAGACTTTTAATTGTTTTGAGCAAGATAAGCTTTTCAGACTAAACCATTCTTTGAAGGCTGCATAAGAACAATCACAAAGCAAGCAGCTCTGAGATTAAATAGGCCCCTGGAGGAAGAGAGAGATTTTCTTTTTGTTGTACTTATTAAGGGGTTGAGCGTGCCTTCACGACAGCATGCTCTTACCAGAGCCGTGCTCATAGACGGAATCAGACAGGCTGTGAACACACAATAGCTCAGTTCTGTCCATCCTGATTTGATTTGATTGGACTGGATGGACCTTTGGCAGAGCGTCAGGTCCACCCAGTCTAAACTTTACCCCTTAAATGAGTGCATGCATCTCTGAAACTATGTAAGGACACAAAGCACATAGTGAGAGATATTTAGAAAACCACTGTTAAGCCTGATGCCTCAATGAAACAGATTTTCAAAGAAAATTTCCCTGTATCACAAAATGACGGGAAGAAAGCATGATTCTGACGTTTTGGCTACATGTATCATTAAGGAATTCCTCATAACTAGCATTGGTGCTCCAAATGGGTTTGGGTATTGCATTTGTGTTTATTGAGTTCATTCTTGAGTATTTCTTTAGGGTGTTGTGGAGCAGAGAACTCAACTCAAACTCCCCCACTTCCCTGCACGCTTTCATAATCTAAACAAATGCAGTGGGATTCTAAATGCAAAGACACAACCAGTACAGCAAGAGGGAATCCAGGAAAAACATATTTTCAGATGATACACTGCAACAATTCCATCTTGCTTCCATACTGTATTGTATCCATTCAAGTCCCTGCATTCCTTGTTTGTCTTTGGGCTCATGATCCGGTTGGACAGTGCAACACATAAAGGAAAAGTTAGTCCTCGTAAGGTTCATCTGGGAATGTTTCTGTGAGCTCATTGACACTTGTGACATATGGCAAGGACTCAGGACCTGTCCGCTGGGGTGTGGTGCTATCCATTAGTCGTTAAGAAACAGTCCATCCCCTTTCTCAGATAATGACTTTAGTTTTTAGAGTGATTTACGATGAAAAGTGTGCTTTTAAAGAAAAATACGGCTCAAAAAACGATTGCCCGTAGGCAGGTCCAGCGTAATATATATTGTTAAAACTGTTAAAAGCTGACGCATTACATTTAAAGAAGGTGTGTCTCAGATAATATAATAATATAGAAACTATGAATTGTTGTGTTTTCGTTTAGAATGAGCCCCTCATATTTACATAGGAGCGGGTCATCTGCCAATGGTAGAGTAGCCCAGAATGTGTGCCTTTCACGGTTTGCGTTTTTGTGGTGAAGCAGCAACTTAGTGGTAATATAGCACCGAATGGAAGATATAGCAAGAATACTTGAATCCTGGTTAATAAGGAAGGGTAGCTCCATACAGAAAACTCCAGGAAGGATATTTTGATAGCTGAAATATTCTCAGCAATTTATACTGCAGAGCTGAAGTCAGCTTCAGTTCTGGCACTGGTATTTAGGTTCTTGTTCAAGTTTTCCTGGTCCATCTTAAACAAGAACCTAGAAACATTAAAACATTAAACATTAATGCACAATAAAACAATAAGAATAAATTGCTAGAACACCAGTGCTGGATAATAAATGTTTGTACAGTATCAGTTTTATTCAGAGTTGGTTTTCACATGTTATAAGTTAACACTACAAGAAACGAGTGGTTTCCCCAAATTAAACACAAAATGGCACTTTTAATGAATCAGGGCCTTCATTAATTGCATCAGGTGCGCTTGAGATAAAACACATCAAATACCTGGACTGGCTAGGGGCTTGTCGGACACAAAAGACAGCAAAATCACTGAATGTTCCTAGTGATACATATAGAAGCATAGTTTGCAAGTTAAAGGTTAAAGGAACACTGGCTAAAGCTAAACACTGGTGGCAGAAGATCAAAAAAGTGACTGCAATAGACCTGAAGCAGGACTTGGTGGCCACAGGCACTGAGGTTTCAGTTTAGGCTTTCAGTAAGGCTCCATGCCCAATTTCCAAAACGTACACCCCTACTGACCCACAAGCACAAGACAAATCAGCACCAATATGCTCAAAACCATATACATAAGCCACAGGCGTTTGTGGATTGTGTTTTGTAGAGCAATGAAACAAAACTGGAACTTTTCTGGTGTGTGGATTAGCAATATGTCTGGAGGGAAAAGAATAAAGCTTACACTGAAAAGAACCCTGTTTACAGTAAAGCATGGCTCCTGGCTTTCTCTAGCACTGGAAACCTGCAGCATTTGGAGGGCAAGAGGGATGTAATAAAGTTTCAGGAAATTCTTAGAGAAAACATTATGCCTTTTGTGGAGAAAGCTGAAACCTGGGTGTCATTAGACTTTTCAACAGGACATTGACACCAAGTCCACCAAGGCTTTGTTTCAGAAGCAGTTCTGGAAGATTCTGAAGTTGCCTGACTTGAATTACACAATAAATGTTTGCTAGGATTTGAAGAAGGCGGTTGCAGAACACAAACTCAAGGAAATTAGTGAACTGGAGGCAATTGTCAATGAGGAATGAGTTAAGATTTATCAGGAATGCCGCCAGAAGCTGGTGTCTGGCTGTGCATCATAACAGCAAAAGAGTGCTCTACTATATACTAAAGATGTTTGTCATGAATGGTTCGAATAATTCTAAGACTGTAGTCATTAAAAGTGGCATTTTGTACTAAATTTGGAGGAACCACTTATGTTAGTTGTCTTGAGCTATTTAAATTGTTCCTGTTTGGTTAGTTCATTGCAAACAGCTGACATTTTACTAATCAACCTCATTAACAGTGAGGGTTAAATTCCTTTCATTGCAACTGTAATGACTTGTTCTTTTAAAACTCTGCTCTTTTTCCCTGGTTATAATGGACCAGCGTTCATCACTACTTCCCTGCACTAATGGAGCAAATGGAGCCACTTATTGCCCATGCAGGGGTGGAGGGGTTCACTGGCAGAAGATTCCAGAGAGATGAATCATAGAGAAACTGACAAATTGTGTTTTCCTTCATATATTCCTTCATATTTCCTTCATGTAAAATGACTGTTGGTAGAAAAGATGAATTCTCACTGTAGTATGAATTATAGATGATTTATACTGCAGGCTTATATTTTATCAGTTTATTCAAAATCCTAGGATATTTAGAAATAGCTTTTTCCAGAATGACCAAATGCATAACGCTTGCATTCTTAAAGCTCGCTTCGTGCTAAGAATTCTATGGTTGTATGTGTGAACAAACTCAAACTTCATCTCACTATTGTAGATATACACTCTGTTGTCATAAGAAGATAAATTGCATGAAACAAAGCATGAGTATGTGTGACTCACCACTGAATTCATTTATATAAATTTATAGTGAATGTTGGGCATCACTGTCTGAAACCAGGAGTCCAAAAAACATAAAACAAGGGGTTTAAATATGATCCAAAATGTCCAAAAAAGTCCAAAAATGTAATATGCATTTGAAAATGATCCAGCATTGTGAGATAATGGCAACAAACTTAGACTGGCAAATTGTCGTAATTACCCCTACTTAACTTTTTTTTTTCTTCATTTTTTTGGTCCGCATCCTGAAGAAGCTCAGACAGCTGAGACATCTGCAGCTACTGTCCTATATCACTCTTTTCTTTCCTATCAGTAATTTTTTATTTTGCAGTTTATAAACAGCTGTATCGCTCTTTAAAACCACAATCTGCTCCAGGACCCCAACCAGTCTGACTTAAAACACAACGCACTCAACACAAACTGCCTTCATAGCGGTGGCTGGGGAGCTCCAGGCAGCAAGATCAGCCAAACTGTCATTGGTTCTGATTCTTCTTGATCTCTCTTCAGTCATCTGCACAGTGAATCACCACATTCCTTCTGTCTGTCCTGGCTAACCTTGGAATCACTGGCTCTGAATGGAAGTGGTTTACATCCTATCTTTAGGAGCGCACCAAGTGTCCACATCTGCTCCATGCAGACTCTACACTGGTGTCTGTCGAGACTCTGCACTTGTTCTTTTGGTGATGTTATTATCGATTATGGCTTCTCCTACCACTGTTTTGCTGATGTCACTGAACAAATGCGTTCCTTCCCACCACCTGATATTCATGATGGCAGATGCATCTCTGCTTGTCTGACTTTCAAAAATTTGTAAGATGTAAGAAGCTCAGTCCTAGTAAGATTGACCTGCTGTTAATTTCTGGAACTACAGGTCCTCACCACAATCATGCAATCTCATTTGACTATCCCTAGATTGATCTGTCTGAAGATGCAAAAGCCTTGGCGTTCTTCTGGATGATCAGTTATTGTTCAGTCCATATTGTGATGCTAACTGGGTTATACAGACCCTTCCTCTGCAACATCTGATGGATTCCACCATTTCTTTCTCAGGAAGCTACTGTTCCAGTATCTTCTTAGATAATGTCTTTCAGGGCTTGATTACTGCAACTTGTTCCTGGCTGGTCTTCTGTGGGCTGTCAGACACTTGCATTTAATCCTGTATTTGTTTTTTTTTTAGGTGTTAGCACTGGCCCTTGTTTCAGGCAGTATTTGAGTGTGAGAGTAGTTTGGACTTGAACTTGTTTGAACTTAATAGAGATTTTTTTTGACTGAACACAAAATGCTTTGCTTTGGATTTGAGTTTCTGCTGAAAACCATACATTTTAAAGTTCAGCTTCAGTGTATAAGTCTAAAAACAAGATGGGTATGAAGGTGGTGCTTGAAGGAGGTCAATACGATGCGAATCCAAATACATGATCCAAAAGGTCAGAAGTTGGGAGGAATAAAAAAAACAAGATATAATGTGTTTAAATGATATTGTGATGTATTTCCAAAGACATGATAAAATTGTTTAAATGAGGTAACATTGTGAAATTATTCTGAGAACAGATTGTGGTAAGGATCACTTTAAAGATTCAGCTTAAATGTGAATGTTTAAAACGTGATATGTTTTAATAAGGTCACAAAATATGATCTGATTCCAAAAATGAGATATTGGGTGTGAATGAGGTAAAAAGAAACATGACTTTGGAAAAACCCCTCAAATGTGATTTCAAAAACAATACATATGTTTTGAACACAGCCCCAGATTATGGTACAAATTGTACTCAACATTTTTGTTCCATTCATTGTACACATGTAAACAGTTTCCTTCAACCTTTGGTTAAGAATCTTCTTACTTCTGTCCTGTTCCTGTTTTTGTCTAAAGAATGATGGTTCATTTCACTCTCATTTTCTCTTGTGCTCATTTTTTTCCTCCTCCAACTCACAGAGCAGACAGTATTCTAAACCTGAACTTCAGCAGACCCCGCAGTAAATAGTACAGTAACCCCCTTCACTGCTCAAACCCTCAGCTGTCTTTTCAACTGCCGTAAATACCCTCCTCCCAACCTGATGTGTGTTGTGTGTTGGTGTGTTTTTTTTGGTTTTTTTGGTGTGTGTACCTATTCTGAATAAGCCCACATTGGACAGCTCTGACACTAGCAGCTACTGCAGCTACAAATGGCAATGATTTGACAATTATTTACAATGTTTTTTTAATTGAAATGTCTTCCAAACTATGTACTCTAAATGGTTGTTAAATTCACATGTACAGAGACATTTATAAAATAAAAACATGATATAGTGAATTATGGGTTTGAAGGAAGTCCAATATTGCAATATGAATCTAAAAACATGATCGTGAGTTTAAATGAGGTCCATAATTATAATATGATTGCAGTAACATAATATAGTATGTTTGGTGGAAGTGATAAAATTCCAAGAAAAAAGATGTTTGGGATATAACATGTTTGAATATAAACCAAAATGGTGATAATGGTGTGCTAAAGTTTATAAGAAAAAACATGTTTTGTTTTATTTTATGAGTCTAAAGACATGTTTGAAAGAGATCCAAAATGAGTCCAAATACATAATTGGTTTAAAGACAAACTTTGAGTACAAATACATGGTATATTGTTTAAAGAAGGTCCAAACTTGTGATATGATTTTAAGAAACTGCTACTATGGGTTTGAGTACAGTCAACAAGGAAAAACAGAATAGATTTGAGTTGGGTATAATAGGTTTATATATGAACCAAATTGGTGATAGTAGTGTGCTGAAGTTTAAGAAATTGTGACCTAACTCTGAAGTCTTATGTTTAAAGTAGGTCTGAAATGTGTTGAAATAAATATTATAGGTTTGAACATGATCCAAAATGGGATATAATGTTTGGCACACGATTATCATTTTGGTTCATGTTCAAAGTCCAAAAATGTGATTATAATGAGTTATTATATGGTTGAAAGTCAATGGAAATAGTTGAAGAAGGTCCAAAATATAATTCCATATACATGATATAATGGGTTCGAATGAGGTCCCAATGAGTGTTAGATTCCAAAAACAAGGTGTAATGTTGAACAATATACAAACCCATCAGAACATTTTTGGAATCATATTACAGTTTTGGATCCTGTTTAAACCAATCATATCATGTTTCTGAAAACATCACAATTTTGGATCTCATTTGTTTTTGGAATCACATCACAAAATTTGACCTTAATTTAAACCCATAAAAACGTGTTTTTGGACTTACACTTGCACATCCAAAGAAGAACTTCTACAATGTTTCTGACCACACTGTTTTTAGAATCCCAATGTTTTTTACCTTATTTAAACAATTGTTTTTGGATTTTGGCGCACTCATCATTTTTGCCTCATATTCCAACCCCCTTACACCCTATTTTACTGTTTTTATTTCATCTTCAAACTATATCTTGCATCTGAACAGTCATAATGCTCATATCACAATTCTGAATAATTTGTAAACACATTGCATCACATGAACTTAACATTACATAGATCTCAGCAATACAGTTACAGCAAAATTGAATGTTTATTTATGCATTCATATCACAATCATTGACCTTTGTCAAACCCATTATATGATGATTTTGAAATCATATCACAATTTTGGATGCATTGCATCATGATTTTTTTCTATTGTGCTTCCTGTGGCAAAGGTAAGAAGACATTGAACTTCTTGGAAGATATTGAAACTCTTGGAAGTAACTGTTCCAACTGTTGGAAATAAAAACAACTGAAAATATACAAGAATATAAATGAGAATATATTTAGTGGAGATTGAAGGTTACCATCTTGACAGACAAAAACGTTGAGTACATCTTGTTGCTACAGACTGCTTGTAGAGAATACCTCCAGAATATATCTGGTGTCCCTGCAACTCACACCTTAGGGCAACCTAAAAAATAAACCTGAAAATAACAATATACTCTAGATCCAGAAATATAGCTAACAGACAGAATCAAAGTTAATTAACACTCAACTTACCTTACCAGCAAGCACTTTGAGTTTGGCTGACCATTTCACTGTAGAGTGAAAAGAGAAGAGCAGTGATTTTAGAAAATGGGAGATGTTAAAGGCAGAAGATATGGCCCTTAGAGTTGCTGCTTTCTTAGGGGAGATCCAAGTCGCCATCAAAGCCAAGAAGCACAATGAATGAACGGCGCAATGCTAAGGCTGAGATGAAGTCTGCCTTCTGAAATGCAAATGAGCAATTCTGAAGTCAAAAGAACGTAACCACCATGGGTGACAGATGAGATTACTGGCATTGTGCTTCCTATAATGAAGACAAGGTCTTCTAGCTTTGTGGGAAAGGTATGGGAAAACCCCCATGTGGGAAGTGGAAATAAAACAGTATTCAAAAAGAAAACTTGAATAAAGAAAATATTTAGCCAAGGTTGAAGGTAACTATCAGTGCTAATGATGAATAGTACAAAAATGTTAAGAATGCCTTCTTAATATAGGCCAATAGTAGAGAACACCTCCTGATATTTATATGCTTAGTGGCTAATAAGGCAACTCCTTGCAATTTACACCTTGAGCTAACCCAAAGATAGTAAGTACAATAAACTCCAAATACAATCAGAACACAAGCATTCTGAAGCACTGCTGAGCACAATATTATGTTGTTGGACCTCCTTCAAGCCACTTATGCTCTTTTGGACTTTACTCAGACCCGTTAAATCATGGGTTTGTGGAATCATAATTTGGACATCATTCAAGCCCTACATGTCATTTTTAGACTTTGACCCACTACTAATATCACATTTTAGATTTATATTCAAAACAATACACTGGTTTTCTGGATTATATTCCAATAAATTATGCTTTTGGTATCAATTTTGGACCTCCTTCAAATCCATTCTATCATATTTTTTGGACATGCACAATCAAACTTAACATGAGCTTTTACGGTACTGCTATATACTCATTTTTGGAATATTCCTTTTGGACTCATCACAAAACTAATACACTACATTAGATATTTAAGTAGAGTGGCTCCATTACCAGTATGGCTAGGGCAGTAAGTGCTGGCGGCTGCAAACTTAAAAGGTGGTTCAGCTTCTTCCAGAAAATATGTGTATATTTTTCAGGGCCCAAAATAGCAGTTATGTTATTGTGCTCCAGGGATATAGCACGCAAAGTATCTCTTGTAACATGACAATCTAGCGGCCTTCACTAAAGCTCTCCAGCAATGTTTTAGGCAGGTACCGGTCGTGCTGTTGGCCAGGAGATTCATCCTGGAGATGTGGAGACTAAAGGGAGAACAGATAAGCATGCTGGCTATGAGCTGAGCATAATGGTTCAATATTCGAGATGTTGCACTCTGCTGTTGGAAGAAATGAGACAGCCTGTGCAGCTCGCTGCACCAGCCAGCCTTCAAGCTGCCGCCACCAAGGCAGCAAGGAGAGAACTCATGCGAGATGAGTAACACAATGCTATAAGGAGGACGCGACATGCCAAACAGTGGCAGCAAAGTGACAGGAATGTTGGGTTGCTGAAAAACATCATTAAACACCATATCAATAACAGTTAAACTGTCAAGTCTTAGCATTAACATTCAAAGACCAGAGCAAAATTTGTGGTTTGCTGGGCTGTTTTCTTTTTCTTCCTTTATTCCCCCCTACAGCCACACCACAATGAATGTTTCTTCTTCTTATATCTGTTTGTATCTATATCATTCTTTTTGATTGTTTCCATCTCTCTGTCTGTCTGATCTTCAAAGTCTCCATCTCTTTCCCAGCTATTTTCATCTTCAGTGTCTCCTGTTTTCTTTTTAGCTCTCTCTCTCTCTCTGTCTCCAAGTCTCTCAATGCTATCTACATCTGCTTCATATTCTGAGACAATTTTGAGACATTTTAAAATACAGGTCATACACAACCTATTTAATTAATTAGTAGTTCACTTTACAATTACTCAGAGAACGTCAGCTAAGATAATGCTAATTTCTGCAAGTGCTTTAATGATAGTGTGGCTGTGATTTACATCCACTTTCCCATAATGTTTAATACCATTTAAGTACTTAGACCAGCTCCACCTAAAAACACACGTTTAAGGCAAATGCGAAATTCTAATTCTTTATGTTGTGACTTTTGCAGTGACTGTATTACCCTGTTAGCTCTCTGCCAAACTGTTCTGTCTAGACCTAGACTTAAACAAAACCTTTTACTTCATATAGCCTACATGCACAATGTATAATGACCTGTGAATATCCTATGTATGTATTTAAATACGGAACTAATCACTAGCCTGAATTACTTTTCTCTGCCTCTTCTCGTTGTTTCTATCTTTTTCAGACCTGATTCCCTCCCCTTTCTCTGAGGCTGTGGGATTGGGTGGAGGACACAGCTCTTGCCTGTTCATCTCCTGTGGATCTGTTACAGTACAGAATGATAGATTACTTCAGGTGTGCTCCTTCAGTGTGGATTTGTGTTGTTGTATCTGCTATATTTTTAGATGCTGTATGCTTCATGCTTTACATGGCTTAACTTCTTTTTATACAGTCCTTCAAAGGTGATTGGACAATCAATAATAAAGAAAACTCTTCAGTGCCATACAGAACCATGTACAGATATAGTCTTTGTTTCAATATGTAATTGCTTCAGCAACTACTGCTAAACTTTCAGAAGGCTTTCAGAGTGTGAAAGAGCTTGGACTCCTGATGAAGCACAAGTCTTTCTAATATCAAACATATCTACAAATATAATCTAAAAAAATGCCAGGACAATTTTACGTTAATTTTACGTTAATTTTACGTTAACGTTGTTAATTGTTGGTCACCACCAGAACTAGTATATGTTGTTTTTTGTTGCTAGGATGCTGGTCAACCAGCACAAACCTAATCCTGTGGAAAACAAACACTACTCCTTTCCAATGATAATTAGATAATATTTCTGGAAAAAAAAAGAAAAAATGACTGCAGTCAAACAGGCCAGTCTGATTCTTTACTGCAGTTTGTGCTCTTCTGTAAAGAAAAATATTTTAATCTGCAAGTATCACCTGAACATCACATCACATGACCTCACAATAGTGTCTATAACAGCATTGTTTCACATGATTGGTGGGTTTCCCAATAGAGGAGATTTACATTGCTGAGTAATAAAGCAGAAATTTGGTTAAACTGATTGCCAATCCAATTGGTTATCCAAACTTTGAATGACATTCCTTTTATTCACTCCTGTTGAGAGGAAGCTGCTGTCATGACAGCTCTATTCACAGTTTATCTGGTTTAACTGGTGTTAATAACTGTACATAGTTACAATGATGTGTGAAACTGGAATGTGGTCTCATTTGTTCTGATTCCTTAATTTTCTATCAATATCACTGTTAGGCTTATACAGCCATATATACATATAAATACATTGAAATGAAATCAGTGTTTACACTCTGAAAACACTAACATGCCAGACTGACTAGTCCAGTTAATATCTACATAATGGAGATCTGGGATCTCAACCTCCTTTTAGTTTTATTCCTGGGTAACTTGAACAAAGCATTTAATCAGTTTGCCACAGATGATAATCATGACTGGAGGTGTACCTTTGTCCGTTTTAAGTGTTCTTGTGACATCTTCTCTGAGCTTTAGTGTTTTTTCTAATTCTTATTTCAGCATATTTTTCTAGCATTTGATACATTACTGACTGATTGAAAGAAATTGATTAGATTAAAGAAATATAAAGATGACTATAACCTAGCACAGTGATTGTTTTCTATTTTAATTTGCCAAAAATGTGACTGCTTCTTACTGTTGGTTTTGTGCTGGTCAGAGTTCAGACTGAGCAGAATCATTTTGACTCTTCTTTCAGTAAAAGGTTTTTTGCAAGACCTAAACAGGCTGCTAATTTACTGACCAGTGATTTGTTGTTAAGACCATCAAAACTTTTTGCACAAGAGTGTATAGGTATAACTTAGAAATTATCTTTACCAAACTATATTGTAGGAGTAAATAGAGTAGTACTCTTCAGAGCTAGCATACAGATTCTCATTTGAGGTGCCATCATCATTATAGCTACTAGCCAGGAACATGAAAGCTGAGGGATTAGTGGAACAAATGAGGACTCTTACTCTTAGGAAGAGGTCCTAGAGTAAAACTAGTTTATCTGTCTCAGAAAAGTCAAGTCTAAAAAAATTGGTTGATAATCATCAAGTCACATATCTTTAGAATTATAGAATCTATTTTATTGCCATAGATTTTGTTTCTGGCTAATAATATATATACAACAATAATTTAACATTTTAAAAATATTCTTTCATTATCAGATGTGTTTGTATATTATATTAATAGAGCATTTATTAGGGTCTGGTCTGCTCAGAGGACTTGAATATATATTATATTTGTATTAAAATAGCTGTGAAAATAAAATGGTATTTTCTCAAAAGAAAATTGATTAACTTTGTCTGTTGACTATTCTTGGAACAGCCCAGTTCTACAGGCTAACACACAGAAAGATATTTTACACAAAATGGTTGTAAAAAATGGTGCTTTTACTTGAGACATTGTTTTTGCTTTTGACGAAATTACACCAAATCATTAAACCACTTTTTATCAGTATTTTACCATAATCAACATTGCATCTAAAGCCATGTTATTATTTTAAATAGGTAATAAAGTTAATAAGTCCCTGGGCTGAATGTAGAACCACTTTGGCCAGAAGGTGGGGCTACATGAACAGATTTGATTTGAAATCTCTGAAGACACATCATATCATTCAGAACTCTGTTCTGAGTGCTATGGTCCTGTGCACTACTAATATACTTAAATCAGTTTTGCCAAGATCTTGGACTTGGAATTTATAAGTAACGACATCTGATTTGGTACTGACTGCTGATTTATATATTGTTGCTGCTGGAATAAACCCTTGTTTCTATCAAAATGCAGTCATTAAAATGCAAAAAATCAAGGACAAAAATGGCCTATTGAATATGTGACACCTCATTAAAATGCTGACCACTCGTATTTCTAAAATAAAGTTTAGGTGCCTAAGACTTTCACAGTAGTGTATTTGTGATCATTCTTGCATCACTTTATTTTCCTTCCACCACCACCAGATTCCTGTGTAAATACACAAAAAAAAATGATTTAAGAATTATTCAGGTTCTAAATAATGATCTTTGCTGGACTGGAGAGTTCTAGTCCTAATTCATGACTGGATCCACATCCAGATTTGGATGACTGGTCAGCGTCGCACAAATTCTAGGGCCATCAGACTTATATTGCATATTGTGAGTATATTGTGTGTTTAAAACTGAACATTCACACACAGGCCACTAAATTAATCCATTTTTTTTATTTGGCTCCCTCAATCCTATACAGTATACTAAGTTCTGAAATTCTAACTTCTCTAATCATTTGTTGTTGCACACATGGCTCAAATGACTAGTTACACATGTTCAAGGGTGTAGATTTGCTCTTGACATTGGTGGGGACCTATGAATTTACTAATAAGCAGTCAGTTTACATCTAAAGACTTAGATGTAACTAAGATGTAAACCATAGTGCAAATGAAAAAAGACTCTGACACAGAGAGTTTCAACCGAAGTTAGACATGCCACTCTGAGCGACTGTAAAAGAACTGACAGTTGGCAGTTTGTTGTGCAGTTAATTTCCAAACCATGTTATTCAGAGCTCCCGACAGCTTTAGCCTGCTGTATGCTGTGCGGCAGAGCCTAGAATTGCCATTAACGTTATTATAGACTCATTTCATTAGTGAACTTGACTTTTCTTTCAAAGACATTTCTTTGAAAAATACCTTGTTCTTTTTTGCTGCCATCCTCACTTGCTTTTAACACCCATGTGTCACCCACGTTGCACTTAAGTCTTGCACAGTATGTCCCACATATGACTGGAAAGTTTCCTTCCAGTTTTGGCGCTGCTAACAGAGTCTCACATGACAGCAGAGAAAGCAATATCACACTGGCAATATGTGTTATAGGGAGGTAGGAATCGAGTAGAAAACGTGATTCTGAAGCTCCAGGTTAATGAGACCTTAACAGACCAGGTTTTTTAAAGGAGATCAAGTAATTGGTGGGGACAATTCAATGATCACTGGATATTGGTAGGGATACGTCACTTCCGCCCATGCTAATTCTATGCCCTTGCACATATTATGCACTCTTTGGGTGTCTGAGCCAGTATTTTAGGTCCTGTTTGGTACACTATGTACAGAGCAGAGAACTATCCCCCAACATTAGAAAACGTTATTGGAAATAGCATTGAAATTAACATTACTGTTGTGGTTAATTGGGAGAAAAAACTACTTAAAAAGTAAAGATTTTCAAATTAAGCAATGCTGTGTTTTCTCATATTCATTATTATACAACAAATTTCGAATTACATATTCAAGAAATGACTGCAATATACACTAATGGGCAACTAAACGTTGGCATCCTGCTCCAAGGATTTTATGACTAATTATGAAGGAGAAGGAGGACTTTTTTTTTACAAATGATAAAAATAAAAAAAATAAATAACTGTGAAGCTCCATGTGCCAGAATACATTTTGGCCTCCTACTGTTTCAATGATTTGGTCAGTGTAAATGCAGTGTGTGGCATTAGGAGACAACTAATGCCCGCAAGCATCAAAGGATCTTAATCTGAGCCTGCTCTGGAGGACCAGACAACTGCACAGTTTAGTGATACTCCTGATTCAACTTAACTAATCGCTAGGCTGAGGTGGTGTGGTTGAGCAGGACAACAAAACTGTACAAGACTTTAACCCTTGTTTCCTTAGTAAAAACCATACATATAAGTAAAATAGCTTTCTTTTGCTGAAAGTTTCTTAAAGCTCCTGGGAACACATTATAATAACAATGATATTTTTATATAATACTAAACATTTAGTTTAAATGCAAAAAAACTAAATATATAAAAACTCTCCTGACATGACTGACAGTCCTCTCTCACTGACTCACCCTCCATCACTGAGTCGCCCTCCATCACTGACTCACCCTCCATCACTAACTTGTACAGAACCCTGAACAATATTCACCACAAACCAATTGTGTTTTCTTTATATCAAGAGGTAAAATACAGTGTTTTGGACATTAACCTAAGTGTATATAGGGTAAATGTAGGAGAGTACTAAAACAGCAGCTGATCACATGTGCTGCCATCACTCATGCACAAGCTTTTTTTTTAATATTGCCATGGCATTGTACATGATCCTGAGACAGGGAGACTCAGTTTTCTAACTTTCATTCTGAATTTCATTCTAAATTAACTTAATTGTAAAGCAACAAGTACAGTTGAATTTTCAAAAAGGCAGTCAAAGTCACCTGGTTTAAACAAAAGCAATTTATTGGAAGAAAAATTTAATTCTAATTTGATGATTTATAAAATATTATTATTATTTTTTTAAATGTGGCCTATTGTATTAAAAACTTTTCAGTCAATGTAATTATCTTCTACTACCATCCATTTTTTTTTACCACGATAGCACCTTCTCGCTAGATTTGCACATTGTAGCTTAATTATGGTCATTACACAATCAGGTTTTGCAAATGAGAAATCTGATTTGTCTGTGCTAGTCACATTTGCATAAATGAATCCTGCAAAAGCGTTTATACATATATAGCCCCCAGCACAATACTACATTCTGCTTTGAGTAAATTATTTTAATGAAAAAAACATATAGTATTTAACATGAAGCCACAATATATGTCACCAAGACAAATAAATCATATTTTTGACATAATTTCTCAGCTGGCCTTTAGATTGTGTTATTGTTACATGAGGAATGGCCTAGAAGAAATGCTTCAAAATCATTCCATTGAGGTTTTGTTTGTTCAAGATCATTTGCAGGATACCCTTTGACACAAATATCATCCATCAAAATGTACACATTTCCTCATGACACTTTAACGCAATGTGAAGACGATGGTTTGGTAGTGCAAAAGTGGATAATGATAACACTAGCAGTTTAGAAACCTCAGACAATGAAAATTTCAAAAACATGCTTCTTATACCAAACAGTTCAGATGCTCTATGGAGACAATTATATAGAATTTGTGATGGCTTGAGAGTACCACTCAAATTCATCGGGCTCAAAAGGTAAACAGGTACTGTCCCAGAATAAACAGGAAAGACCGTCGCCAAGAGAGATAAAGCAGGATGTGGAGAGGAGTTAATAAGAGGGTCAGAGGATTTGATGCATTTTCATACATATATACCTATCACATTTCTGCAAATATTTTCCTATATCTTTTCATGGGACAACACTATAGAAACAAGTTCTGCGGTTATATGCATTTCTCTGCACATTATTACAGCACATCTTTTTGATCGTGCATTTGTTTACCCTTTCTGATTTTAGATGATTTTTAGACTCGGTGGGTGTACAGTTTATCCTGGGGAGGAGGCTTTACCGTGATTGGCTGATGGCCATGCTCTAAGCATACTGTGGACCAATGAACACTTGAATATTAGAATACTTCAATCAGATTATATTTTCAGTTATTTAAGCGGCTTCCACATACAGAGCCGACCACCCGGAATTCTCCCGGTACTCCAGATTGCAAGTTCATCCAAGATTAGACATAACGTTTTGAACGACAGCATGATTGTGGAGTAGTATCTAAAACTGGTGCAGTATTTTGTAAAGGAAATATTAAATTATTTATGGATAATTTAAAATTATAAATTATTTCAGTGGGTAAGACAAATTAAGACCTTATAGGATCTCAGAATATTAGTTTTAATTAAACTACTTGTCGCAAAGTCCACGCTGTAAACGGCTACGCTAAATTTTCTTGTCGTTGTGACAGGTTCTATTTTTCTTACCCGTATTAAGGTAAGCCCCGCCCACTAATCTAACACTGGGCTAGTTGCAGCTCGTAGTGCTGGGTCGCTAATTGACCGGGAGAAGCCCCGCCTCCTTGCGCCGGATTGGCTGACATGACTGGTATAACCATGACTCTGGTATAACCCACAAACCAATTCCAGTCGTAAAAAGGCGGACCTTCTCGGAATACAGGTGGGCTTTTGTCGAAACACCGGTAGGCGTGTGTCGGAATACAGGCGGGAGTACAGAAAACAAGCCAATCCAGGCAAGGGGCGGGGCTTGTCGGAATATGGGTGGGAAAAAAACTCATGAGCTTCGTTCATGGAGTGACGTCGCGACCGGGTGTTTGACTCGGAAGCTGCAACGGTGAAGCGAAAAGAGCGTGAGGAAAAGAAGGAAAATGACCTACGGTGGCCTCGAATTCACGCTCTAGAAACGGTTTCTGATTCCAGCTCTCCATTAAGACCGACTGTGAACATCCGTATACTCACCTCTTTGTGAAAAAATATCGAGAACTGGGAGGCACCTTGGCCACAACGAAGGAAAAAAGACGGAATCGTTCACTCCTCGGTCTTCTCAGCCGTTACAGACTCGCTGCGACTCGACTCCCACATTAACCGTGTGAAATTATGGAAAATGCCAAATCATCCGACCAAAAAGGGACACCTACACACTACACGAACGGGCTGCTGAACGGGTTTCATCCGTCAAACGGAGGTGCTGGTGGTGGAGGAGGTGGAGGAGGAGGAGGAGGCAGCAGCAGCGCTAGCGGCACTAACTGTAGCGGTGGCCATCATGGTATTGAAAATTTCCACCATCTTCATCGTCCTGATGTTCACAACAATGGCTCGCCTGCCAAACGCTGCAGACTCAGAAGACGGATGGACTCGGGCAAGAAGAATAGACCCCGTAAGTCCTTCATACACAAAACACTCATTCAGCCTGTTTTAGACGGTCTGTCTGTTAAGCCGCTTCCTCGAACAAAGACGGCGCTAACATTGCGAAAAAATATCTGACATATTTTAGACGGACTGGCTCCTCGGAGTGTGAGAAAACTGCAGAGGGATAACCTAATAAACAGTCTCTGCTAGCGTTCACGTCTTCTTCTGCAGAGCGTTCAGGCCCGTTTTTTATTTTTGAGGAGACAAATAATTAATCGTCGCCGTAGAGTAGGATGAGAGATGGGCATGAACAACCCTGCTCTTCAGTCACATAAAAATATTTAACGCTTTTAACGTGTCCTTATATTCTCGTTGAACAATTCATAATGTGTCTTATTATCTTAAGAGTGAATAGTTCCTTGTGTGGGACCTATTAAAACATAATAATCAATAATCGTTTTAGCCGGTGTCTATGAGGGGGAAAATATTTAACTGTAAAAACATTATGTTTCATATTGGTGGTGTGATTTTAAGTATCAGATGAATTTGTATTGCCGATGGTATTTTGTGTTGTGAAATCAGGTGTCGCTCGTAGCGTGGATTTCATTGGATGACAGATGATCGGAAGGTGTGGTCATACGCGTCTGATATGATTGACATGGCCTTCAACCAATGAGGCACCATGTGAGGGGCGGAGCGAACATTCAATACATGGAAGCGGTTCCAGACTTTGGACTACAGCTGAATCGCATTATATCAGCTAAAACAGAAATTTCGCTTAGTGGTCAAAGTATGAAGTAAAAATAATCATGTGAGAATTTATTCACTTACGCACTAAGACATGTAATGAGTCTTGAAATAGCAGAGAACTCTTTCTGCAGCCTGGTACATTCTGTGTGGTTTTGATGGTTCAGGCTCTTTAATTGTGTGCAGTCATATTTGTATTTTTATTATCAATGCTGGCTTTGTACATTCATGCTACTCTATAAATAAGAGGCTGTTCACTCAAGACAGCATTTTCCTCATAATCCAAGCGCTCCAGTTCTTATCTTAAATCAGTGTGTGGGTCTCAGTGACATCTGTTGATTGCCTGCTTTACCGTCACTCCTGTGGCTGTGGAGTACTTTGCTTTTTTCTCTGAACCTCATGGCAAGAAGTAAATAAACCTTTTAACCTACATGTGCTTTAGCCAGTCACGCTGTCTCAGGACACGGCCAATGGGACCATCATCATATCAGTTAAAGATTGTTTAAAGAGGTCTAAAAACCTCTTTATTTAATATATCCTTTGCTACGTTGAAGTTATATCTCGAAATTTCATTCGTTTATTTATTTAGCCTTTAGACGCAAAGATTCTGGACAATCACACAGGTTCTTTTGATGATAAACAGATAAGATACTTTTTTTTTATTGAACCCAAAGGGAAATTCAAGATCTCTGCATTTAACCCTTATGTTAAGAACAAAGCAGTGTTTCAGACATCAGACTGCAGATTTATAGCTACTTCATTGTCATGTTGTGTGTGAAGAATTCTGAATTTGTGAATTTTAGAATTTGCCATTAAAACCCTTTGAATGTCTTTCTTTTGCCTCATAATAATTTAATTATCCCAATATTGTCAGAAATCTAAGGAATTCCTCTTTAACCGTTTCTGCCTGCTCAAGGCTTTACTGCTGTTTTTTAGGCAGTAAATAGCAAAATGACCAGCATGTGAGCAATGCTTGTATTGTAAGAGGATTACTGTAATAGCTATTAATCAGCACGATTAATAACAAAGCACTTTTACGTCAGGAAACATCACCACGTCAAACACTGCCAACATTTTGTACTTGTGTCTACTTGATTTATAAATGCATTGATGTAATAAAGGTGGCCCTTCATGTGCAGATGATCTGTTTGGTCCAAAAAGCTTTTCAGCTTTTCAGGTTGTCAGATTGCCCTCAAAGAAAGATAGCATTACCAACTCAGTGCAAGGTTTCATATTTGAAAGTTTATTAAGAATATCTATAAATGACTTTTTGCGCTTTCATGGATTTGAGTGTTTATTGCCATATATAATAATTTAATCATGTGAAACAATGTCTGTGTACCCAATGAATTACTTTAATACAATGACCCAGTTATTATAGTATTGATTAAAATGTATGTTCTTTATAAAGTGGTGCTGATTAGCTGGCAGGTTTGCAAGATGGCACTGGTTCTCTGCTCTTTATTACAATAAGAAACAGGCAGAAGAACAGAGCATTTATATGCAATTAAATTTCAGGAATTTCTGTGATGTAGCAGATTTATGTTTCTGATGGTTATTCGTCTTGCAGCCTTCCCTTGGTTTGGCATGGATATTGGCGGCACTCTGGTGAAGCTGGTCTATTTCGAGCCAAAAGACATCACGGCCGAAGAGGAGCAGGAGGAGGTGGAGAGCCTGAAGAGCATTCGCCGCTACCTGACCTCCAACGTGGCCTATGGCAACACGGGCATTAGAGACGTGCACCTGGAGCTGAAGAACCTCACCATGTGTGGCCGAACGGGCAACCTGCACTTCATTCGCTTCCCCACACACGACATGCACAGCTTCATTCAGATGGGCCGTGACAAGAACTTCTCCAGCCTACACACCACACTCTGTGCCACTGGAGGGGGAGCCTACAAGTTTGAGGAGGACTTCAGAACGGTGAGAACTAAACCAAAGTTGTTTTATATGACTTTGCTGTAGTGGTTTGTATAACATATTCATATCAGGCCCAGACCTAACCTTGTCGTTTGGTGGGAAAAGTGCTTTTTATGTTCCGTAATTGATATTCATTTGTAATCTATGAGTATTGCATTTTGCGGTTGCTTTTTGAGGGTTTTTTTTTTCTGACAGCAGTTTTTTTACTTACTAATATGATGGATCCAAAAGTTTGTAAAATAATTTTATGTTAAATGTCATTGGACAGATATTCTCTAAACATTGATAAGTTTCATGGTTGTCAAAAATCAGCAAGAGGTTTAACCCATTTGATGTGAGAGGAGTGACGGTGTAGTGTCTTGTGGAGGTGCTTCACATTGCCTTCCTGTCTCATGCTGCTCTCGCTGTGACTGTGTTCCACTGCAGGTGGCTAATCTGGAGCTGCAGAAGTTGGACGAGCTGGACTGTCTGATTCAGGGGCTGCTGTACGTCGACTCTGTCGGCTTCAACGGCCACCCCGAGTGCTACTTTTTCCAAAACCCCTCTGACCCTGAAAACTGTGTCAAGCAGCCATGTTGCCTTGACAACCCTTTTCCCATGTTGCTGGTAAACATTGGCTCGGGGGTGAGCATCCTGGCAGTCTACTCCAAAGACGATTACAAACGGGTCACAGGCACCAGGTACATGACGTCTTATGTAAATAAAATTACCCCAGTGAACTCTCACCTAATCAGTGAGAGATCCAAGAGTCATGATGTGGTTTTATTTTTAGGACTACAGGGATCTAAATTTGAGGTGTTTGTGTGTGTATATATATAGCACTCTGCTCTCTACATGCTCACTTCTTGTTTTTGTTTTTAGTCTTTTTTCCAGTCTGGTTTTACCAGTTACCATGGGTGATGTCTCTGCCTTGTAAAACTTGTTTGGGGCTGCTTCTGCATCATTGTTAACTAGACCTGCAGTACTGTTGAAATGCCTAGAACATACAGGGAGAGGATCCTTTCCAAATGAATGTTATTGTGAGTTCAAAGAGAGCATAAGTAGTTGCGTTCCCAAGGAGCAGATGCCAGGCAGTAGGATGTACCACTCATTTAGCTGAAATTAGCGATCTGATACACGGGGTATCTGTATGGGGTTGGTACCAGCAAAAATACTGAACTGAAAAATACAGGACCATCACAGAGCAGGAATTATCTGGTTGGTGGATTACTCTTTGCACTTCAGTGACACTAACAAGTGTGTGAGTTGAGCTGGTATGACTGGATCAGACACAGCAGTGCTGCTGGAGGTTTTTCAAACACTGTGTCTACTCACTGTTCATTCTATTAGACACTCCTACCTCATTGGTCCACCTTGCAGATGTAAAGTCAGAGACAATAGTCATCCTCTAGTTCTTCGTCAGTGGTCAGAGAATGCAGAGAATATTTTGATTAGTGGACTATTCTTAGTCCAGCAGTGACACAGGTGTTTAAAAGCAATTCTGCATAATGAGTGTAAAACAAGGAGGTGTACTTAATACAGTAGCAGCTGAGTGTAAGTGTTATGCTAGAATTAGAATTCTTTTAAATAATCTAATTTTGTATACCTTTGCACTAGAGATGCACTGATTCTGAATTTTTAAGCCCCATTTTCAAAAGCTTGTATTCTCTGACAATTTTTTTTAACCCAAAGCTCTCACTGTGCAGGCTAAAAGAACACATGAATAGAAACACATTTCCAATACGTTACTGAGCCCACAATATAAATACTATGTATTTTCTTTAGCAAATATTTCAAAGTAAAGTAAGTAGTGTTTCAGCAGTTTGAGCATGGTACTTTTTAGTTTTAAAATAGTCTGATGATTCTTCAATGTAGATCATGTTTCTGCAAGCAGTGCTACTCAGCTAAATAGTCAACCAGCATTCATTTGTTAACTAAATCTTCCAGCAGATGCTTTGTTCTTATATGGAGTTTTTTGTTTTGCCTTTCTCACCAGCCAGTAGTTCTGTTTGAGAAATGATTGGGTCTTCCAGAGTTTCACCCTTTTTCTAATAACTGCTATTTCTTAATGGCATTTAGGCCAACTGTTTGGAGAGACCATTAGATGTTAACTGTTGGCACCAAGTTTCTAGAATTGTCATCAGTTTGAAAGTTCCTAATAACAATGTGTAATGTGCCTGAGCCAAGTCAATTCATTTCTTTCATAGTTCTAAACTTAAACATTAGAAAATATGTAATTGTGCCATTTTCAAAAGTTTGCACAACTTTGCAGTTGCCTCAGAAATGAAGGCAAACTGAAAGCTTGTGCAAACATTTGGAAATGGCACAATTAAATAAATTTTTATTTTTATTTAATATTAATAAAATATAAAGTAACTATGCATTAACATAATTTGCATAGTAAGTAACCTGTTAAAGTAGTTTGCTGTAGGGATTGATTGATTATCGCCTTAATGGTTAGTCAGAATCAGTATTCATAACTGCCAACAAAAGCGCCTTTTGTTATTTATACACGTATGTGTCGCAACCGTGAGAAACAAAACACATTTCTGTAGGTTTGCCCAAGGACTCTGTGTTGAGTAAATCCAATCAAACATGCTTTTCGATTTTGTGAGAAAAGCTTGTCGTTCTCGCCCTAAAAAAACATATTGACCTTTAGTTTATTCAGAGGTTATATTTATTTCTTGCTACTTCAGTAAGAGATGCTGTCATGGGTGCAATATGAACTTGAACAAAGTACTGTCAGTGCTGTGTCTAATAAGTTTACTTATGATCTTTTTGTCTTTCTTTTATTTTCTCCCCCAGTTTGGGAGGGGGCACGTTTCTCGGCCTGTGCTGCTTGCTGACTGGCTGTGAGACGTTTGAGGAGGCCTTAGAGATGGCAGCCAAGGGGGACAGCACTAATGTTGACAAACTGGTAAAGGACATTTATGGTGGGGACTATGAGCGCTTTGGCCTTCAAGGATCTGCTGTGGCGTCCAGGTACCAGATAATTTCATCTTAGTATTTCACCAAAGAAGAGATGTTACTGTACAAAAGTGCTTAAAGGTTTCTGTTGTTGTCAATGTTTTTTTTTTTTTTTAGTTTCGGACATATGATGAGCAAGGAAAGACGTGATAGCATCAGCAAGGAGGACTTGGCCAGAGCTACTCTTGTCACAATCACAAACAACATTGGTTCCATCGCTCGTATGTGTGCTGTGAATGAGGTTTGACACGTTTGTTATTTTTTATCATTGCTGTGAAACCACAAATGAGTTTAAGTATTAATATTATAAAAATAGTCTTCATTTAATATTATACAGTTATGAGACAACGTTGATGAATATGTATTATTTGATGCGCGATTGCATATTAAATATGAGTGCTCCTAAATCCTAACAACCCGAAATTACCAGCAGAAACACCAAAAGAAGATGCCAAGGCTGTTGGAATGCATTTTGTATGCTTTGAGCTTCTTTACAGTGTTGCCTTGTGGCATGGAGATCAAGCAGCATTGTACAGGGCTATCAAAGCACACAGAACAACGACATTAGCCACAACCATACACTTAATGATTCAGATCCTTATGTTTGTTTTTTATGTCTTTTCTTAGTTATAATGCATATTGTAGGTAAACATTGACCACCTGCATGTTTCAGTTAAAGGGGACTGTTTGTATTTGATTTTGTATTTATATTTGTAATTTTATGTCACTGTACTGGTAATCAGTTCAGCAAGTCAGATGTCTAAAAAAAGTTAATATTACATCATATCCTGAAATTATCACGCAGGGAAAAATATACAGCTAACGCCGCATCAGGCTAGATTTGTTCCAGGATTGGATTAAATTCAATATTCAGTCCACTGCTTTCTGCTTGCATACAGCTTAATTATGGTGCAGCAGTGGCGTTAATAAAAATGATGAAATATAATACAATATAATTGAATATAAATTGACAAGAGAACACAGGCTAGTCTGAACTGAGCTTATTACTTGGTGATTGAGTTAAATTAATTTGGATTTAATTTAGTGGCTACACTGATTGTGTTGTTGGTTCACGCTTGATAGTTTGATTCAATTTTTTAAACTGTTGGAATAGCCTCCAATCCCACAGTGCAACCATTCACAGCTAGGTGGCAGCCAAAACTTCCATTTCCAGCTGCATTTTCCAAAAGTCAGTGTGGAAATCATATGCACATGTAGTAGTGTTTGTCTCTGTCTCTATCATGTAAATATACTTTTACAACTGTCAAATGTTGTTGTATTTTCAGAGAATTGAAAGAGTTGTGTTTGTTGGAAATTTCCTGCGAATAAACACAGTGTCGACAAAGCTGCTAGCCTATGCCATGGACTTCTGGTCAAAAGGACAACTGAAAGCCCTGTTTTTGGAGCATGAAGTAGGTCATTTAAATTAATTTAATGAACGTGCACCAGTTCAGTATAATATCTGCCGTGAAACATAGATGTAACTGTGACCTACATTTCGCATGATGGTTGGGTGTGGTGCCACACATATGACAAATGGTAATCTGGCTAATCTGGATCGTCCTGTTGTGTGCAGGGTTATTTTGGGGCTGTTGGTGCCTTCCTAGAGCTACTGAGGATGACTGAAGACCTCTGAGGATTTGAAAAACTCACGAAAAGAAAAAGAAAAAAAAAACTTTCCAGAACCAGAAGCTGCTGTAAGATGTCAAAAAATCCTCTTCCCAAAAGCCATTTGGATAATGTTGAAAATATTTAAGATGATGCCTGTATTCTCCTTCCCTGTTTCTAAGCTTATCGCAAGCTTAATCTTGATACGTGAATGGGGTTTGGAGGTGAGTGTTATGCATTTACCACTAAGAAGGATTCTCATGGTACAGTCTACTGTAAAGCAAAATGAAGACGTTTGTGTTAGTAGACCGTGCTCTACAAGCCAAAATCAACTTAGATTGTGCACTTTCTCAAATCACTTTTTGTGTTGTGTGTTTTAAATCAACCTAAAACATAAAAATGATTTTGAAGAATTAGATGGAAAGTGATCTGCGGAGTGTGATGGTAGTATATCAGATATGTTTCTGTGACCGTTCTGCTAAATTATTTAGTTTTAAACATCCATTAAGTAAGACTTCCTTTAAAAGTTAACAAAATTAAAAGGAAGGATTGACATTACTGTATTATTACTGGTATTGAATGACAACGGTGGCCATGGCGGTGTACTGCTTGCTGCCTATTTGCCTCTCTTGGGCTTGGTACCAGTACAGATGGTGCAGAAAAGTGACCAACAGTTTGACTAGCAGTTAGCAACTAATATGTGGTATACGGTGAGGCAGTTGATAACAAAGACGCTAAGTAGTGAGCATAACTATGCATACTTTAGTAAGCTAAGCACTATGGTCCAGCAGTGGTGTTCATGAGAGACCTGCTGTAATCACCAGGTCAGAGAACCAGTAAAACTTAAATGTATTACTTGTTAAACTTTTAAAATTGGCATTGAAAATTCTGTATGTCTGCATTATCAATCAGATCAAGAAATGGCTGTAAGAGTTTACAGTATTAGTCAGTTCATTAGAGCCCTTTTTAACCATCTGATCAGATTTTGAAACTAGATCATTCTGGGCACCATGCTTTCAGTGTTTACTGATCAACGGCTTATCAACATCCATTTGTTAGATGAATAGTTGAGCGCTGATTCGTTTCTAATCAGAATAATATGGTATGCATTAGCTCTGATACTATCCCATAGTTTACTGAACTACTACTTCACTCACACGACCATTTTCTTTTTACCCTTGAGGAGTACTTACACTGTAATAGAGGTTGTTGTATTTTATTTGTTTCTATTTAATATGTATTTTGCAAATTGCATCATTTTATTGATTGTCCCAGTTGTGGCATTATATGATGGTATCCTAGTTTCACTTGAAACTGCTAATCAAGCCTGTAAACCTGTCTCCTGCCTTTCCAGCAAATGCCTTCATTATCATCTCGTCAAGTCTTGTGTGTATATATTTGTCTCTGCAGTCCAGCATCACATATCTTTAACATTATGTACCTTTAATTTGCCTTCCTCAAAGCTGTAGTAATCTGCATGGCTAAACACATTAAAGGAATACACCAGCGCCTGTCTGCTTCATCCATAGCATGCAGTCAGTTACTATGTACAGTATTTTCTTGTGCTTGGTAAAAGAACAGAAAAGCTGTTGATTCTAAACAAACTCATTTTGTGTTGGTTTCTAATATAACGTATTTTAAGAGTTTTGGTACAGAGTCTGTACATGGTAATCAACCTCTTGCTACATATGTGGCAGATAGTGATTAGTTTGAAAGGCTGGGTTATTCCTTTATTGAGGATATTACTTCGAAATGACAGTAACAGGGCGATGTACGTATGAGTCGGTGGATGCCTTATTAATAACTAAGAGTAATAGCTGAGGCTACTGGCTATAGGTCATATGTAGCTTATTACCCCAGTGCTCCTCTTTGAGTCTGTTTTCTGCTGTCCTCCCTGCAAGCTGTGATCGCATCTAAATGATCTAAGACTGTGGTGGAATTTTAAGCTGTAACTCGGTGTTATTAAACGTAAGCCCATGTTTCCCAAGCCGTAACTTTTATAAGAAAAACACAACACGATAACACAATCTTTACTCTCTTGAACTCGCTACATAACTATGCCATAAATATGTCATAGAGAGTATTTCAAATGCTGTTGGTAGTTGTTATGACAGACTATTGTCCTACCATTGTCTGTAATTCTTATGATCGGTTGTCATAATTCTGGTTTTGGCCAACTAAAGTATACAGTAACAATTAGCGTGTGATACAAGCTGTCATGACTTCCAGTAATATGGTATATGTCATGAAAATGTTCTGATGGTAATGCAGAATCAGTCATGCCATCACCAGTTTTGCAGGGCTTATAGCAGTTGAAACATTAACGTTGTTTTATTACAAATCATTTTTGGCTGGTTCCCCCACTTTGACATTGGGTGTTCACATTTGTGGGAAAAGAGCGGCAGGGACTTTTATATTGTGGTGGTCCAAGAACAAAAATGTATCTCCTGTACAGGAGTTTCAAAAATCTCTTAGAACAGTTCTAATTGGTTCCTTCATCACAACAACCATCATAAATAAGGATATCAACAATATAGTTTACAAAATTCACCAAAAACATATCCTGCACAATGTATACTCTGTAACTGGTATGTAAGTGAAGGCCTTTTACTGCTAATTCTAATGACACATTTATGCAGAGAGATTTGTAACCATATGTGATGCTGGAGTTTCTAATCATTTACTTGTTTTTCATTTTGTCCATTTAATTTTTCCCCATTACCTCTGCTCAGTCCTCAGACTTTGCCTTATGCAGTTGGTTGCTATTTTGAGTGTCTACATATGCACAATGGCAGTCCAACACAGCTCTGAGCCACTACAGCAATGTTCACATGTTTAAGGTGTGTGCCTTTTACTGATGGAGTCCAAATCTGTTCATCTTCCTTTTTCTTCTAATACTACATCCAGATGTATCTGTAAAATGTTAATTTTGCGTTGTGTTGAATTCAGTCGGACTGTTGTTGGGTTTTGTTTATTTTTGTCTTTTTTTTTTCTTGAGGTAATTGAATGCATGTGTTAGTACACACTGTTCTAAGTACTGAGCCACCGCAAGCTATAATAACCACACCAGGAGGAATGGCATGTATGCAAAACAGAGGCAAGTTGAGGCACTACATACTTTTTTGTCAATGTTGAGAATGTGCTTTGTAGCAGAGCCAGTTCAGTTTATTGCATGAATGGTCCCAGCATTACGTACTCAAGCATGTTTGTGTCTTTGTTTTAAAATTCGCATTAGTGGCAACTCCTGTTCACATTTTTTGTTCATTCTGAGCCGCCTCACTGAAGAAGCTTAGAGTTTGCTTAATTCATATCTGTACATAATTTTCAGCTCAGTTGTATTCCTTATACAAAACATAAAGCTCATACATGGCATACATTACTGGGATTGAAGCATTGTGGCTATTACAAGGTCTCTCCAAATTGATAATGTTTCACTAGAAAGCAAACACATCCTTGGCTTTTCGAATAAGACCATGTAATAAGATTTTCTTCAATCTGATTTGGACAGCTAGAATACTCCAATGATGTAGGTAATTGAGATTTGGTGTTTTATACACTCAACTAGCACTTTATTAGGTATACAGTACTAATACCATTTAGGGCCTCCCTATGCCAACAGCCTTAAGCCTTTGTGGCATGGTTTCCACAATATGTTGGAAACGTAGTCAGTGACTATGAGGCCCATGGTAGAACATTCAACTTATTGTCATGTTCATTAAATTTGAGATCCCTTTTTATGTAACATGATATATTGTTAGCTATGAAGGAATGCATATGGTTACACCACCTCCACCAGCCTGGACTTTTAACACTAGGCAGGTTGGTCCATGATTACATGCTGTTGGTGCAACGTTCTGCCCCTTCCATCAGTAACTGAGATTCTTCAGACCGAGCTACATTCTTGCAGTCTGCGATTGTGCAATTTTGGTAAGCCTGTGCCCACTGCAGCCTCAGCTTAGGGTTTTTGGCTGAAAGAAGTGGTCGTCTGCTGTTGTAGCCCATCAGTCTCAAGGATTGACTTATGTATGCTGAGATGTTTCTTAAAACATATGTACAGAATGGTTATCGGAATTATTGTAGCACTTGTCAAATCAGGTTGGTTGGTAATTCCTCTCATTAACAAGGAGGTTATGCTGTGCACTGCTACCACACACTTGGCTGATTAGGTAATTGCATGAATGAATAGCTTTACAAGTGTTCCTAATAAGTGCTCAGTGAGTGTCAGCTGTTATTCTTTTCAGACCTGTTGTTACACATTGAAGTAAAGCATTTTGGAATACAACTCCTATTCATTTGGAAATGATGTGCATTTTTAAATCAAGTGAATTCACCACATCGCTTTCTCAATGCAGTTTAGTCCGCCTTTATGCATGTTCATAAATCTTTGAAAGATTCTCGTTCATAGGCTTATATTATTTCTATTAATAAACCACTCACTCCGTTCACATCACCAGTTTTGAGTACAACATGCTGATAAGTCTGTATTAATGTGCTTGACCTCCGTTTGCAGCATCAAATTTGTCCACTCACAAAGGCAGTATGCACCGATCAGCCATAACATTACAACCACCTCCTTATACTTACGTTAATTATCCATTTAATCAGCTCCAGTTACCATTTCAGTGCACATTTCAGTCTTTGCATACTTTCTTATTCCCCTTTCACACTGTTCTTCAATGGTCAGAAACCCCTGCAGGACCACTGCAAAGCAAGTACTATATGGCTGGTGGATTAACACTGCAGTTACACTGATGTGGTGGTGGTGGTGTGATAGTGTGTTGCATGTGTTCACCTTGTAGTTATTAAGTCAGGTATGATGGTTCATCCGTTGCTGCACAGTCCTTTAGTATTTCATCAGTGGTCACAGGATGCTGCCCACAGGACTCTGTCAGCTTAAAGTTTTTAGTTGGTGGACTGTGTTTACAGCACTGTTGAGAATGATCCATCACCCAAATACTACCTGACCATTGACGAACAGGGTGAAAGGGGATTGACAGATAAACTACACTCAGCAATTGTAGAACTGCAAAGTGCTTCTATGTGGCTCGGAGCTAATCAAGTGGTTAAGTGTAAAAATAAGGTGGGTTTTAATGTTTTGGCTGATTGGCGTATTACTGTAGTGTAATCTATTACAGGGTTGTCATTCACACTATTAACACAGTATCACTACGTCAAGATGTTTAGTGTTTACATGTTGTAGAGGGATCAGTGGCTTATTTATGCCTGCCCTGTGGCATGAACAGCTCATTCCATGCTCTGCAATTTGTGTCATGACATCCCTTTTTTCTTGTTATTCTTTTCTGTAACTCTTTCTCTGTTACCAATAAACCATGCATTATTATCAAGTGTGCTTCAGAAGAGTCTTATTTAAGTATTTAAGTACTTGCATATACACCAAATGTTCACTCCTTGTTTGTATACTCCTACATTTTATTGGCTCCCCTTACCATATAGAAACACGTTGTAGTTCCTCAGTTACAGAGTGTAATTCTCTGTGTACTATTTATTTCCATGTGACGGACTAGAGGAGGACTAATGCATGATGTGCATGTGTATGATGGTAGATCTCCTGGCACAGGATTGGAGCAGCCCTGCTATTAAGAAACACATTTTCATTGATTCTGTGCCAATATATTTGTCTATACCACTATACCATGATATTGGCATATCATGTTATTTCCTAATTTAGTGCTCTGCAGTGTTGATGTTGCCAAATTATTTGTCACCTTTGTGTAAACATAACGTATCTGTCTGGTTAATGTGTAAAGTATTATGCACTCACTGGTGTTATTATAAGAGAAGAAAACAGAATAAAACTGTATCATTACAAAACAGGTCAGGTAATCGCAGTTAAAGCAAAACGCTGAGGCTTTAGAAAAGGACTATCAAAGTCATAGTACAGGAACACGCTAGTGTCAAGACCTGAAGAGAGACAGCAAGCAAAACCAAAAGGGAGAACCCAAAAAACAAGCAAGGTTTATTTACAGAGTAACAGGAGAGAAACTGTGGCAAAGCCTCCCAAAGCAAGAGAAGCAAAGATCAGTCTTTAAAAGATGGAGTTGATTAGGTGGTTAAAGCTATATATGAAAAAACGCTGATGATTGGTTCGCAGTTGTGACGTGACAGTCACATTTTCTCCCAGGAAAGGATGGGAGTTGGAGTTTGTAAGGAGGTCAGAGTTTTGAAGAGACTACAGTGGCGGAGAAAAGAAAACAGTCCAGTCAGAATAAACTTTGTCAGGTTTATAACTCAAAAGATCTTTGTTTAGCATCTTCTTATATATTCAGAAAACATTGTGATATTAAATTGTATCAATAGCACACTATTAAGCCCTTACAAATATGCTATAATACATATGGGATATTACATTTAGGAATTTAGATATCGATACATATTGTGTGTTAAGTGAATGCTGTTTTATTTAACACAGCAGCAGAGTAGAACCGGTGCTTAGAGCTACTAAATAAAGTGGGGCAGCCATGCTGCCACTTGGCTGCCATGCCGTCCAGGCATCCTCACCAGCTGTGGTCCAGGAGTCCTTGTTGCCACCTCTTTCACTATCCACCAGCTGGGCTCCGTGACACCACTGTGGCATGAGAAACATAGGCTGGGTACAACCCTACATACTCCCAAGCTAAATAGCATGTCAAAAATTCATTAGTTAAGTGTGTTCAGTGCCGCACTCTAACCAAACAAGCACTATTTTAATAAAACAGCAGTAGAAAAGTACTGTTGCTCTGTGCTTCTGATACAGGGGGGTAGCAGACAGGTGACTTTAAGTTATTCATTTACAGTTCATAGTAGATGCTGAGCCAAGCTAGTAACCCACTTTTCCAAAAAATAAAATCAAATAAATAAGATGCAACACACAGGCACATCTTAATCTCACAACAACTACTCATTTACAGATTAAACGTCTCTCTGACTGCTGCCGCAGGACTCCCGTGAGCTTGTGCATGTGGCTACTCTAATCTCCCACGCGTCCATGATGGCAGAGCCAGAAGTGGGGCGCTACAGTACACATTTAGGCTATGTAATACATATTTCTTTTCCATAAGTCTTTTCCTTTTATACACTACTGTGCAAAAGTCAGAGACACCCTTTGTTTATTTCATTTTGAAACAGCCATAGGACATATCTTCACTGTCAGAAGATATTTCAGTTTCCATTTCCTTTCCCTTTCCTCGAGCAATCCTGCATTTAATATTAGAGAAAAAAAACAGCAGTTTCTAAAACAATTGAAGATTATACAAAAATGAGACTCCTAACAACTCATAACAGAACTGGTAGAGCAACAGCACTTCAGAAAATCAAGCTCCTCTCTTTCTTAAGATCTGAAAACACTCACAGCTGTTTCTGTCCAACCTTCCATTGGGAGAACACAGCTTAACACCATGTGCCTGAAAGGTGTGTAGTTTTAAGAACTGTTTAATGAGTAGGTTACCTGGATAGCAAGAAGTAAAAGAGCAACCAGCTTCTAAAACATGATTTTGCAGGTGTGGAAGTATATCTATACAGATATCTTTAAAAAATGAAAAGACATGGTGGAAGCTGCCAGTAAAGATTGGACACACTACAATACTAAAAACATATTTCAGTGTTAAACCTTAAATAAAAAAATTTACTGTAAATACATTAATATTCTATATGATATTAGCCATAACATTAAAACCGCCTCCTTGTTTCAACATGTATTGTCCATTGCATCAGCGGTACTTAGCATATAGAAGCACTTTGTAGTTCTACTTCTAGCACTTTCTACTATTACAGACTGTAGTCTGTGTAGTCTCATCTGTTTCTGTGTAGACTTAGTTCCCCTTCACCCTGTTTTTCAATGACCAGGGCCCCTACAGGACCACCACAGAGTAGGTATTAATGTGGGTGGTGGATTATTCTCAGCACTGCAGTGACACTGGGGTGGTGGTGGTGGAGTGTTAGAATGTGTTGTGCTGGTGTGAGTACATAGATAGTGTATTAAGAGTGAATACATACAAAAGATATGGCTTTCCTGGCAAGATTTCTTTTACTGTGAATTGTTAAGCAAGTAAAACATGACCAGACTTGCAATGACCAGACTGTAAGGACCATGGCAAAACTTTCAGCTTGTCCTTTTTTTTAAGATGCACTTTTTGAAACAGTTAGAGAGGTGCACATTCTGCAAAATCTCCAAACACAACTGTGTAATATTATTAACTAAAGAAACGACTGCCTGAAAACATTTTTCCTGTCTTCTTATAGTCTTCTTCTGCTTTGAAGACATCAATTGTTTGAATGATTCTAGGGGCCTGTGACTGGCAGCGGCCCTAAAATGATTGGAACTGTTTTGTCAATATTCAATTATTATTCTGTCATCATTAATAGTTGTTTATTTAAATTACACTTTTCTTGTAATTGGCCAAAAGTACACATCCAGAGCCTCTGTGAGGCTCTCTGGGGCGAGAGCAAGTGCATAGTGCTGGTGGAGCATCAATTAAAGAAAAATCGGGTTTCCAAAAATGAAAAGAAAGAGAGGACGGAGAAAAGACATTTTCCACAAAGAAGAGCAGGTGTAGTCCATGCGTGGTGAACATTAACCTTTTAGCTCATTCTACAGAGAAATAGGCTACTTTTACTCCCCCAGCATTGGTTCCTATATATCTGTTTTTATTTCATTCCTATTTTACCTGATACCTAATCAGTGCAGCTAGACTTGTAGCACGCTGCATCCTGTATCAGTTGTCCCTGCCTGGTGACAGGCCTGTGAGGGCCCAACGTGCTATCTTTTCATGGGTCCCAAAAACCCTGGAGGCGGTCCTGCACCGCACACAGTGACAGACACCCAAACTTTTGCATGCCGCTGGTATGTATGAGCTCATGAGCCCTGATAGGGTACAAAAACAAACCTGCCTGTGTGTGAGAGAGCGTTTCATGTGTCGAGTAATTAAGCAAATGTAGCTGCCATGGCATTCAGTGTCAACACGGTCCACACGCAGGACACAGCCTTTCACAACGAACACAACATGAGCACATGAACTACACGTCTGTGCGGGTTTGTAGGTCCTGTGCTGGGCAGGCAGGGCGGTGTTTGAAGGAGTGAGTGGTTTAAAGACAGGGGGACACGCACAATTGCATAATTTGCCCCCACGTGTTTTTTTCTAGTTTTTTTTTTTTTTTGGTGGCGGGGGGTGGAGCGGGGTGGAGGACCGAAAGGTGCCTGGGCTGTCTGAACATCTGAACACTCACACATCCCCCACGACACACTGGATGTTCCAGCAGCTGCCGGACTGTCTGGAGAGTTTGAGGCTGAGGAAGAAATGCAGGAGCCGCTGAATCGATCTAACGTGAGGAAAGTTCAGTGTTAATGTATGTGAGCTGAGTTACTGTAGGTGCTGAAGCCCAATGAGGAGCGGACGGGGCGGTAGAGCAGCAGGCTGCCTTCAGACACGGTGAGAACTTTCTGTTCCCAGCGCTCGTGCGTATCTTGTAACCGGGCAAAGTCGGCAACGAGTTACGAAAACTCTTGCAGTCTCACTTCACGCGCCGTAACTTCCTCGATTATAAGGCTGTTGCAATTGTTTTTAAAGCTGGGCTAAGCTAATTAGCATATGTCACGATTTCATGATAAAAGCGAACCATGTGGCAGAAAAAAAGTGGCTTCTGTAGAAAAGCAGTGTTCTTGTTATTGTTGAGTTCATTCCTTTTCAGTCACAGTCGGTGAACTAATTCGGGTACAAGTCAAAATGTCTCTTACAAAATGCTGTAAAGGATATTTTTAGAGTTGATACTCAGCATACATGCAGCGAGCCCAATGGTATTATATTTGAGTGACTTCTGGAGCGAGTGACCCACAGCAGTGCTCAGCAAATCCCTGCATGTGACCAGATTCAAGATTTTGGATGTAGATTTCAGACATACATGTTGCATTCCTTAGAATTGGCCAAGCAAGCATAAGAAACCGGTGAGCAGTGAAAGAAAGTCTTGTTCAATGCATGTCTAGATGTCTAAATACAAATTATACCAAGTACAACAATACCAAGGTTACTAAATAATTAATACATCAATTCATAAATAATAATTATTATTATTCACAGTTACACAGTTCTTATCGAGAAATTTAAATGATTAATTGTTACGTTACAGCAGTGAGAAATTAAAGTTTTTATATTAATTGTGCCATAGAATAGAAAACTGTATTTACACTTTGAATGAGTTGAATGAGTTTGAGTTAAATAAGGGGAGTTTGGTCCATAGAAGTGACTTACCCTGACCTCAGTTGTTCCTCCTTCAAATACAAATCCTGCCTATACAAAAGAGGGAGGTAAAAAACCTGTTTCAAGCTTGACTTGACTTGATTAATATTTAAAACCTCAATATGCACATCCAACAGCAGGAATGCAAATGGCAGACTATGTGGAGTAAATCTATGGGAGTATTCCAGGCTGTGAAGGGGATGTTGGTCCTTTTTCATTCCAAGGAACTGAATGGTCAGTGGACATGGTTGATAATCATCTTTAAACAAGGCTGAAATTGGTTCCACCTGAAATTCTATAATGTGTGCAGCTGCTGCTAATATAACTTTAGCACCACTTAGCATCACAAGCTGGCAAACAGGAAGCCAAATTCAACTCTTACTTATTTAACAAAATCTCAATTCAAAGTTGTTCACATTTCATTCCACACATTTTTTTTAAACCTTAGACAATACCGAGCTGGCTTGGTTCAGCATTTAACACTAAAGAGACTAAGAAAAGCATTTCCAGTCGAATTAGCCTCAAAACAACAACAATAACCACTGCCTTTAATTTAAATAGCAGTCTTGCTGTGTGGTTTTATCACTGGTTACTGGATGAAGCAGATTATTCTAAACTGAAAGTTTTATAATGAGTAACAACTTTATTTTACTCTGTATTGTTGTAGAGATAAAAAAAGGTAGCTAGCATAGGTAACATTAGCTACTAGCAAGCTCCAAGTGACTAGTATAGCTGACTAAACAGTCTGAAGACTGACCTAATTCATACAAAGGTTCATTTTATTTTTCCTGTCTGTCTTAGTTTTGTCATATCATGTTGCTCCGGTGTCATCATCACAGTGCCTCACAAAAAACTAAATAAGGCTAAATAAATGCACTGTATGGCAGAAGCATGTACTAAATATGAATTATTTCCATTTGGGAATCGGCATCTTTTAAAAGGGCCGCTGCTATCATTATCGTTTCTTTACAGATGTGCATCCAAAATGTGCACTTCCGAGTTCATGATCCCAAACTCCCAAACAGTCTCAAAAATTTACAGTGGCCTGCAAAAAAGTTTTGGCACCCCTGATCCACACGTCTGATGCTGTAGGCATAAAGTTAAAGGTGAACAATTATTTTCGACATTTTAAGCAAAGTTAGTGTATTCTTTTTGTTTTGTACAATTTTAGAAGGAAATGAAAGAAGCACAATACAAAAGTGCGGGTTCCCTAGTGGGTTTGAGGTAGTATTTGACAAATTCTTAAAATATATTTAAAAAAATTATGTCCACAAAGCAGGAGACTACTGTGGACGAATGAGATAAAAATAGAACTTTTTGGCCACTATGAGAAGCAAAACAGCCTCACCTCTCCAAATGTAAAGCACAGGGATTGATCGGTGCTTTGGTCATGAACCAGTGGCAGAGGAACTTTTCACTGGTATAGGGAAGAATGGTTTTAATCAAATGGCAGCAAATTCTGGAAGCAAGCATTACACTATCGTTGGCTTCTACAACAGAATAATGATTCTAAACAAACCTCAGAACCTAGCTCAATAAGTGCATATCCCCTGACCCCAACATCATCATTCAAAATCTGTTTATAGACCTCAGAGGAGCAGTGACTCAAGAATCTTACAGAACTAACCTTTACTTTTTCTTGTTATTTGAAATGGTAAAAATTTAAATAATGGATATAAAAAAAGAAATGTTCGTTAAAATATGATTATAATTTAAAATTATCTTTATGCCTCTTGCAAATCAGGTAATATTTTACTTGCTTAGCTATTCATAATAACAAGGTTTGGGGGGGGGGCTATATCAGTCTACCACTGATTTGATGTTATGCTTAAAGTGTTTTTTTTTTTATCTGAAACAGATATTATGTTGTTAAACCTTTATTTTTTATAAACCTTTACTAAACAACTTTGAGTAATTTGAGTTTTTGAGTGCTTTAATGGAAACAGTGTCCAAATACTTTTTTCTGGCCACTGAATATTATTAGATCAACACAGTCACTGCTTAAAATACTGTTTAAATTTCTATTTATATCTAAAAATCTATTTTATTCATGTGGACATTATGTACACATTTGCATTATGAAAATTTAATGTGGTGTGCTACAGGTTTGTAGTCTTCAGCAAATATCTGCTTTCTAAAATTTGGAGCTTGCATTGTCTGCAAAATTCTGTCCTTTATCTTTGTGGACGAATCATTTGAATTGATTATCAATGTGTTTGCTTGTGTGTTCTTATGGTGGAGAAGAAGCAGGTCAGTAATGGGAAACTGTGACCCACTGCAAGTGTTTTTTTTCTAGGAAGAGCATGTTAAAGCATGCCTCAGCTTTTCAGCAGGGTAAGAGGGGTCAGGAAGGCAGAGTGCAGGCTCCTGAGTTAATCTGGTAACTCCTGAGTTAGCATGGCCCCCAGGCTCGTAAACACCTCGTCTGAGGAGGTCACACGTCATGAGAAAACATGCCATCTCGCTCTGGCCAGCTGTAAATTATTAGTACTGCCCGTGCATGCTTGTAAAAGGCCAGTGTACAGTGCACGGAATCTTAAAGGATGTTCCATATTGAGTATCCAGTTTGCCAAGGGTATTGGTTAGGCTTGGCCAACTGCATGTTAATCATTTTAGTCCTTGTTACTTATTTCTGTGCGCTCCTTTTGCTTGTTTCATCTTCTGCTCAGGTCCTCAAGTTTGCGGTACGAGCTCCATGAGTGGCGCGTGTGGTAGAAGCGAGGTGTGAAAAGTGTGTGGGTGGTGTGTTTGCGTGTGTGTGTGGAACTTGCTACTGAGGACAAGGCAGAAGTGGATCGTCCACTTCTTCCAGCTTCCATGGCTCAGGAACGGAATAAGAAGGCAGGAGGGCTTCCTCCAGACGGAGGCTGGGGGTGGATGATTGTGGCCGGCTGTTTTGTGGTCACCGTCTGCACTCGTGCCGTAACTAGGTAAGGCTTGTTAGACCCACAGTGTTGCTTCTACATCTTCTCACTGCAGAATTCTATACATTGAAAAACACACTAAGTGATGAACAGTAATCAGGGTCTACAGTTTTCTGTGAACATTAAAGGTTGTTTTTCAGTTCAGAACCAGAATTAGAACCACACTGTTTCACAACATATAGTGCACATGCTGAGACTATGAACAAATATTTAAGAAGAAAAGAAAGCATTGATTAGGAAAATTAAATTAAATTAAATTAAATTAAATTGAATAAGACATAAGTGAGTAGATATAAAGACCCAGTCTAAATAAACAAAAGCTGGTATTTACAGCATATTACAGAATGATATGAACATTTGTACACTGAGATTATGATTCAAAAAGGTGTTGTGTGCCACAGTAAGGGGAGGTTTTAGTCTCTTACTGGTGAACACTTTCAGTAATTAGACATGACTATCATCTATTATTAACCTATTATTACTCAGTAATTAGAAATGACTATAATCTATTCAGTAACTAAAAAAGCAAGTATGTAAGTTATTCTACCTATATGATATATCTGTATCTATTGAAACTAATGTGTAAAATCTGTTGCTGTGCACGTGAGTAAGTGTGGGCCCACATACACAGTTTAGGCAGTTTAAAGTGTATTTATTGTGATATTATATTCAAAATGTAGATGTGGAAATATTTAAAAGAAATCGCACAGGACACTATATATAGCTCAGTTCACACCATAAATTACTGAAAACAAATCCACTGGTTCAGCCAGTGACAACAGGTATGTAGTGTTTATGTCTCTGCCTTCCAGTTCAGGTTACATTTGACACGCTGGTAAACAAGTCCTTTAACAAGGGTCAAATTGGATATAGTGTTTTAAAAGCTAATAAATCACTGTGTACTTCTAATATCCAGTATCCTCTTAGAAATAAAGGTGTCAGGGCTTTGAAGGAATGCCTAGAGGAACCACTTATGATTCTATAAAGACCCTTTCAAAGAATTGTGCTTCAAAGAAGCTTTGTTGTTAATGACATGGGATGCTGACGCAGTGGTTTTTATTATGCTTTTGCTGCAAAGTTATAAAGCCCTTACATAGTATACAGAAACTCTCTCCCTCCGAAACCTGAAATTCTGGCCGTTTTCCCTGTTACAAGCTCATCTCATAACACAGTCCTCATTGGCTGATGGTAGGGGCAAAACGTTCGTGGTGGTTGACCAGTCAGAACAGGGTGGGCAAGGTAAATAATCAGAGCACACTGGGATCACCAGGAGGCATAGAAGCTTTAGCAGAGCACTTCAAAGCTTGAATTTACATGTACTACATAAAAGTGTTTTTGGAACATTAAAAAATTTACAATTATTCTTAAAAAGAAGTATCAAATAAAAGTATAAAATGAAAATTACGAAATTAGAAATGCGCATAATAGATACTCTTTATGAATGTCCACATAATATACGGCTCTGTATTCTTTTAAGGTTTCTCCTCAGTCAGGAATCATATAAGACAGTATGTGGAGCATCTGGGGCTCACAGTGGACTGATGTAAGAACCACTGAAAGCAGAAGCTTACTTTGTTGCTTAGTTTTTGTGTAAGTAATGTGAGAAGCTGTATAAAAATTAATAACTGCTGTTTGGTGGCCTGTCTTTCATCAAAGGGGAAGTGCAAGGACATTGAGATAGTGTTAGCTAAGTATTATCTTCTGCCTGTGATATTGTGTAAACCATTAATGTTTAACATTAAAATGTTCATCTTTTTGACTGGAGGGAAGTGCTAGAAGAATGGTAGAAGAAAAACTGGTTGGGGCTTGCTTTTTTTTCGTGATTACTCGCTTTTCCAGTTCCCAAAACATGCAGTATTGAGGAGTGTCAGAATGTGCAAATGTGCAATTATGGTGTGAAGCAACAAAATGAAGTTTGGTGAGAAGCAGGCAGCTGTGTCACGCTATCCCTCAGCTTCAGAGACAAAGGCACTGATCCTTTAAGCCATGAATGTCCAACCAGGCCTGTTGTGACTATGTCTTGATTCCTGCATAGATACACAGTGATAAACAGCTTTTAACCAATAAGTCGAAACTTTCATTGGGGTATAAGACCAGCCTAAAGCCTTAAGGTCTTACATGTACAGATGGGTGCGGTTTTGTGCCTGAAGAACTGTTTGAACCCTTTGGCCCTAACCAGGCTGACTCTGAGCCACAGCATGTTCACAGTGTTCAGGTTGATTAGGGCACAGCAGACTGAAGGACGTCTCTCCCTCCGATGGCCCCTAGCCAGCTTTTCGTGTGTGTTCTGTGGCCAATGATTGAGTATGTGAGAGTCATCGGCTGTCATTTTCTCTCCAAGTGTTTTGACCCTGCTCTCCTGCCTGGTGCTTTTTCTGTGTTTGTTCAGGTGCAGGCTGGGTTAATGCTTGTGTCTCATTACCCCTTTCACAAACCCCCATAACCCCCACACCAAGCCCCCACAGACCCGCCGGGCTCAGCAATGATAATCGCTGAATTGCAAGCCAAAGTGTCTCTTCTTATCTGCTAAGAACCGATGCTCAGTACTGTACTGTGTTGAGATTCTTTTGCTGCATATGGCATTGATGATAGACCTTGCAATATACTAAAACACTATTAGTCAGCCATTGATATGGTGATGTAGTAAAGGGTAGTTAAGTGACCTGTGTTCTTTTTTGGCCTACGGCAAGACATTTGAAACTCATGCAGTTGAAATCTTGAAAACTTGTCTAAAGATCAGTTCTATCATTGGGAGATTACAAATTCAAATATCTCTTGTCAACAGTCACCCTTGTCACCCAGACTCTCTAGGTAGGTGGCATGGTCCTCGATCTCCTCCCATCATACAGCTAGATACTAGCCAACGCAGGCATCTGTTGATGTGGTCTAGCTGTGTTTCCCTCCAAGTCTGGTGAGCTGTCAGTCTTCCAACTTGGCAGCCTCATGTGATGGTGGAGACCTGGCTATCAATAAATATGTAGTTAATTTATAATATGTCCATCGCCTTGTTTAACAATTAAATAATGATCAGATGTAACAAATTTGCAACTTAATTTCTTAATAAACAAAAACATAATCATAGAATCTATCATCTAAAGCATAGAATTCATAAAATTTGGACAGTCCACTAAAACCATTGGTGTTTTCCAGCCTCTACTGTGGTGCATTAGTCGCTACTGAATGCTATAGCAACACTGGTATTAAATAAATACTCTGCACTAAAATCACATATCAAGGAGCAGTTGGACCAGTATATCTCCATTTAGGATGATCACAACATGGATGGAGTGATTTGTTTGAGAGTTCGATTACGTGGTGATACTAAGAGACTGTGTAAAATATTGTGCAGCCCTAGTACTCTCAGCATGTTTATGAAGAATGCATTGCGTGGATATTCTTTAATGTATATCATTAGTGATATTTGGATTGAATAATTGTATTTTTCATTTTTTCCAGATGCATCTCCATCTTCTTTGTTGAATTTCAAATGCATTTTGCACGCGATTACTCTGGAACGGCATGGATTCATTCATTGGTGGACTGCATGACCATGCTATGTGGTATGTGATATTTCAGTCTCATTGACTGTACTGCTTTTACAAGGACAACCTAGAACCTTTTGACACTAAAGGGATCAAATCGGAGACATCTGATCGTTAATGTTGAAGATGGCAACATGCTTTTGTTTTGTCTGAAAATAAACATCCTGTCATTGGTCATTTCTCTCTGGGTCAGTGGCTACCACCTCCAGGATGCATACATTTGTTTTGTTTGCCACACTGCCCAAGTTGTCCTCTACACAAAAAGCTGTTGATACTGAAGCATGACTATTTTCCATATTTCATCAGTGTCTTTTTTTCAGCCAAGGCATGCTGAATGTCATAATATATTTTTTTGGCTATAGCACCTACTCCTAAGACATTCAAACAAGTACATAGTGAAACACAGACGTAAAATAAAGTTAACCAGTTTGTGGCTTTAAATAAAGCTTTCTACAGAGCTCAAGTCCGCAGGAGACTCAACCCCCTCGCTCTCTTGAAAGTCAGCAACACACAGCGAACATCTTGACAGAACATGCCAGTGTCACAACAGCTTGACCTAAAACAGCAGGCCTATTTGTTTTTGTCCTACTCACTGCTATCTGCTGTCACAACAGCTAGTATTTCAGAGAGGCACTTGTAAAGGCAGACATGACTCAGGAAAAGCCATTTTTGGCATGTTGACATACAAAAATATAGAAATACGTTTTTAAAAAAAAAACTAAGCAATACTATTGATGTTACATAAACTCTTCCAATACTGCAATTAGCTGACGTGTTAACTCTCTTATCATGAGACTGATAGTTAAGCTTCAGCTGGCCTCAACAGTTCAAAGAGGTGCAAAGAACTAAAGTCCTGTAGTGTATTACAGTGAAATAAGGCAAACTAATGCCATAGCGATCATGGAGTCCACTGTAATTAACAACTGTAATCATTTATGTAATTACCTTTTTGTTATGTTGTAAAATTTAGCCATTACATTTAGTGTTTTGTTTTGTGTCCCTTGTTTGAATGGCAGCTCCACTGGGCAGTTTCATTGGGAACCATTTGTCGTGTCGTGTGGCAGTAATACTGGGAGGATTTCTGGCCTCTATCGGCTTGGTGCTCAGCTCCTTTGCCACCAGTCTCGAGTATCTCTACCTCACTCTGGGGATGTTAACAGGTAAGGGCCCTTACTCCCATCTGCATAGCCAACACTTTTAGTCTTAGTCCATAATTAAATACACTATATGTCTAAAAGTATCCAAACCCCCGGGATCAACATAAGGCTAATACACACTGCAAATATGAACTACGTTCCCTAATGGAGCACCATCTAATACCATTGAGATATGTTGGAGTGGCATTTGTGGTTAAGGACTGATCATCACAAAGGCTCAGATGGGTGAATGCAATCAAATCATCACAGCAATTTTTCAAAACTTTATTGTAAAGCCTCAGCAGAAGAACACTGTCCAGCAAAGGAGTGCAAACACCATTTTAATATCCTTAGTTTTGTAATAAACATTGGATGAGCAGGTGTCCGGATACTTTTGGACATTTCGAGTATCTGATTGTTGTCTAGATTGATGACATTTTGTCTTCATTGCAAACTTTGAGAATAATCGTTTAATTGGAGCTGCATGTTCAGCTTACCATGGTGGAAAAAGTTGTTTCCTGAGTTTTGCACAGAAAGTGACAAGATGTAAATAGCTTTCTGCAGTATATTTGGTTGGAGACAAAGCTAAACACGCTGCAGTTTCTATCAGTGGGTCACACATTGAGCATGTTGAAAACTACATACATATTTCAGATATTTCAGTCCGATATAGTCTCTTAACACCAGTTGATTCTTTAAGAATGTGCACATGATGTTATTTTCCACTTAACCCATATGTAGTGGATCTTCCGAGACATCCTTAATGTCCAAGTTATGCTTTTTCAACCTAAAGCATAAGGTTATGGTCAATAACGCACAGAAATCAGTTGTCAACCCAAGTTTTTCTGAAAAAACAGCACGAAACGTCTCTCAACCAAATCAGATCACATCCAGGTCTTCAGTAGGGTGCTGCATACTTGTCAGCATGATTTAGGACACAGTATGTACAGTATTCTCTGTGTAGACAGCTATTTTAGACTCCCTCACAGAATTCAACCCACATAAGTCATGCAGGCTAATGGATGCAAGATTGCACAATTTTTTTGTAAAAATATATTTTAATATATTCATTGTTATATTATTATAATTAATATATTATTTTAGTTATATGTATAAATTATTTATTATCCAAAATTGTGTTGCCAAGTCGTTATGATTGTATTGAGGACCTTTCAGTTCCATGTTTAGTGTTGTTATAACAGTAGATATTTCTTGTCTTTGCAGGGCTGGGTTTTGCCCTTTGTTACACACCGGCGATCGCCATGGTTGGAGTTTATTTTTGTGAGAGGAAGTCGCTGGCATATGGCATTGCCATGTCTGGCAGTGGCATTGGAACGTTCATCCTGGCCCCTATGGTGCAGATGCTCATTGAGCACTACTCATGGCGGGGGGCTCTCCTGATCCTGGGAGGCCTGGTGTCCAACCTGTGCGTGTGTGGAGCTCTTTTACGACCTCTCACTCTAAAAGAGGAGGAAGCCTGCCCCCTGCCGGTGGACTCTGAATGTGCATACAACACCAATCCTCTTGCAGCCGTAGGCACTGCAGAGGAGAAGCAGCTTGTTGCCAACAGACAGCAAAGACACAGTAAGCAGTGCTGCTTGCAGTCTATGCAGGAGTACCATTTTCTACTCATGCCTGACTTCCTAGTGCTGGCGGGCTCCTTCTTGTTCCTGGCCAGTGGCTGCAGCCTACCATTTGTTTACCTGGTGCCCTACGCGCTGGATGTGGGTGTCAGTCACCACCACGCCGCCTTTCTGATGTCCATATTAGGCGTCATTGACATCGTCGGGAACATCACATTTGGCTGGCTCACCGACAGGAGGTAGGCTCCTATGGACGCTGGTATAGCTTAACATTAATGAGAGATACGCTTAATTGCAAACATTTTGACTTTTGCTGCCTAATCATCATGATGTTATTTTTTGCCTGTTACTGTTTCTGTTCATTCAACAACCTCCAGTTAAAAATAAACTTCTTCTGCCTCAGTGTTAGCAAAAGTTTGAACCTTTTAAAAAGCATGTCAGCAGGTCCAGGCTTCTACTCCCCATGCCTGTAATTTAAAAAGGCATTACTATCCAGTTCGTGCTGGTTTCCAAGCCTTAGGAAGTAATAATCCTGAGATTTTAAAGGCATAATTAGTGTAGATTCATTACATAATCGTTTAAGGTTCTTCACACACGTCGCTGTTTTAAGGTACTTTATAGCAAGGTTCCTGATATGCGACTCCATGACCCCATGCTGATCGTTATTTTAGTTTTCCTACTCAGCAGACAAAGCCAATACAGTGCTTGTTAATGAGTTAATAAGTTGCTGGGTGAGACAAAGTACAAAAAGGTGCATACTGTTGGGTCGCCAAGACAGGCATTGGGAAAGTGGAAAAGTGGTTCTTCTATGGCATTGGTCACCAACCTTGTTACTGAAGATTTACCTTCCTGGAGACTTTAGTTCCAACTCTAACCCCACCTACACCGCCTGATAACTGTCTTTAGAAGTCTTTGATTAATTAACTGAAGTGTGTTAGATCTGGGTTGAAGGTGAAAGAGATAAAATGCTATTTTTATATTATTTTCTATTTTCAGTTGCTGGTCTAGAGTAAATAGCAAAAAAGCAGGTATTAGTTCAGTGGTTCTCAGTCCTGGCCCTAGAGATGGCCTGCACAGCAGATTTTTGGTGTTTTGTTCTAAAAATTATGAACACGCTCTGAAATAGATGTTCTAGAGGAATGAAAACAGTAACACATGCAGAACAGATCCAGGACTGAAAGACAGTATTGAATGAGCAGACACAGAAGGCCTAACAATACTGACATCACCTTATTCTACCCCATTTAGGTGGCTAAAGAAGTACAGAAGCATTTGCTACATGGTTGCTGTGGCGATGGAGGGTCTCTGCTGCTTTCTTATCCCACTTCTTCGTACATTCGCCTTACTGGTGCCTTTCTCAGTGCTCTATGGTTATTTTGATGGTGCTTATGTGGCCCTTATACCCGTGGTGACATCAGATGTAGTGGGGACAACATACCTCTCCTCTGCTCTCGGGGTCGTATACTTCCTACATGCTATTCCATACCTGGTTAGCCCCCCAATTGGAGGTAAGTGCCTGTTCTAGGTTGCTTGTGTTTGTGATAGCTAATCACAACTGCTGCACCATTTAATTTTTCAGAGCAAGAAGATTTAAAAAAGAAATTGAATATAAAGAAGCTGACTTCACCCCGTAGGTATTTTTAATAAGGACAACAATTCTAAAGTTCTTTTTACTTTGGCTATAAAGATTTTAAGCTCTATTTCCATATATGAGCATAAAATAGATTACAAATACAATATTCTATGAAGCTTGTGTGCAAAAGTATATGTAAATACTGTATATATATTGTTTCTTACAAAATATGGGTGCAAAGTGGTCCCTGGCACAAATTTTGGTTTTCACAATGTTTGCTGCCTCAGTTTTTTTTAGAAACTTTTGTCAGATGTTTATAGTCAAGGATTCAAGGATACTTTGTTATAAGCATTCATAGGTGTGTGAACTTTTTATTGACAAATATATCCAGTTTAAGCAAAGACTTCATATTTACAGTGTTGACCCTTCTTCTTAAAGACTTCTTCAATTCGCCTCGGCATGCTGGTTATCAGCTTCTGGGCAGAATCTGAGCGATGGCATCCTATTCTTGCCTACTCAGTGCTTGGAGTTGATCACAGTGTCTGGGTTTTTGTTTGTCCACCCACTTTTTGAGGATTGACCACAGGTTCTCAATGGAATTAAGATCTGGGGAGTGTCAATGTTTTGTTCACTGAGCCACTTGGTTATCACTTTTGCCTTGTGACATGGTGCTCCATCATCTCCAAGTTGCTCCTGGATCGTTGTGAGAAGTTGCTCTTGGAGGAAGTTTTGATGTCATTCCTTATTCATGGCAGTGTTCTCAAAGTTTTGAGCAAACTCACTTCCCTGGATGAGAAGCAACCACACATGGTCTTAGGATGCTTCACTGTTGGCATGACACAGGACTCATGGTAGCGCTCACCTTTTCTTCTCCAGACAAGCATTTTTCCAGATGTCCCAAACAGTCGGAATGGGGCTTCGTCAGAGAAAATAACTTTATCCCAGACCTCTGCAGTCCAATAGTATAGGGTACTTCCTGCAGAATTGCAGAATATCAGTCTGTCCCTCATGTTACTGCAAATGAACCACTCTCCTTTAAGTTCTTGGTGATTCGATAAATGGTTCATTGGGCTGCTATCTTACTAGCTAGCCTTTCCTGTGAAGCCCTTTTGATGCAATGTAATGATAATGGCATATGCTTACTTAGAGGTAACCATGGTTAACAGAAGAAAACTTTAAAGCAACACTGTCCTTTTAAAGCAACTAGTCTGCTCTTCTAATCAGTATGACAGAGTGAAATCAGCTGTCTTGTCCTCATTAACTGTTTCTCCTGAGCTAAAAAGATCATCACTGAAATGATCTTTGAGTTCATTCTGTAGGGCAGAAATGCAGTGGCTGAAATGCAGTAATATTGTAATAAGGCCATTGTTCATGACAGGGAATGACTTTGCAGTTAATTGCAATTTGTCTGATCACTCTTTACAATCTAGAGTTAATACAAATTGCCACCATAAGGACTGAGGCAGCAAATTTTGTGCCTTTCTCAAAACTTTTAGCCACGACTGTATATCAGTGGGGGGAATTCAAGACTCTGCTTGTTGCTCCTCTAAATTGGTTTTATAAAGTTACTGTAACATTACTTGCAATCATACTTCATCCTCTTAGCTCTGCTCTGCCATATATTCTTTATGAGCATGTTGTGCTTTTTTTAGCACATTCATCAAATGCAGAAAACAGACCAATAGTAATTAAAACTAGTGTTGCACCGATACTGATACGGTATTGGCATCGGCACCGATACTGGCACTTACATACAGTATCGGTATCGGCAGTAGAGAGCACCGATACCACGAAGCTTATTGACTAAATGGCTACACGTGTTTATGCATTGTGCCAATTTATTATTTTTTCATAGCTCTGAAACTTTTTAATGTGCAGTTACTCAACCAGTAAATGGCGTTCTTTCAAGGTTATTATATCTTATTCAGGATGAGACATAAAAAATACAACATATAAAAAGTGGAACACTAAAAATATCAGGATTTATAGCCATTTATCGAGCATTTAAGTCAGAGTTGGTATCCAGCCAGCTATTTCAGTTTACTGCCACAAATAGAGAAGAAAACTTCGTATTTAGAGTTTCTGTTTGCAACTGACCGATTAGCTAACTCAAGATTTCAGTTATGAAAGAGTGATGGCATGTTGAACATAGAGAACTGGATCCAAACAAACAGACGGTATGTTTATTTCTCAGCAAATTATGAGAAAAAATGTAAAAGTATAGATTATAATAAATAAAGTGTACTTACCCAGTAAACATGGAATACCACAATGAAAACAGAGCACTTAATGTATTGCTGTATCAAAAGTAGTGCTGGATTACAATACTGGAGTACAACTCACAGTGGCATGTGACTAATTACCACCCATCAGAATTAATACACAAAGGGCGATTGTATCTTGTGACTAGGTCCTGAAAGCCAAACTCTATTATCAAACAATCTATGAAATCTGATATAAAGGTACAATACACATATAAAAAAATAATAAGTATAAGACCATCTACAGTGTCATTACAATACTGTAACCCACTGAATCAGCCTTTATGCCCAAAAGCTTTACTCCTAGTAAATTAGTATTTTTATTAAGCCAGACTATATTATAAAACAGTATATTAAATCTGATATAGATTTATGAAAATATATTTAACAACTCATCAAAAGCATGATTTATATTGTTTATATATTCTAAAAAATATTACTGTACCGTATTTTACTCTTACCGTCTGAACTTGACATATGAGAAGACTGAGAAATATTTGTCCTTCCTCATTATTTCTGAAGTTTTATCTCTACATAGATCTAACCAGACCATCAGCAGCATGAACTGGAAGAAATATTACTGTACCATTTTTTTTCTGACCCTCTTGCCATTTGAGAAAATTAAGTGATAAGTAATTGTCCCTTTTCACTTAACTCTAGACTGTCAAACATTCAGTTGAATCTGACACCAGCATATGACTTTAAGAGAGAAAAGAATAATCAATGACATGGCCACAATCAGCAAATGGGTAAACGAACACACAGAGTGGTTTCATTCCAGTGTTCTTGCTTCATCAACGACTTTGAAAAAGGAAGAAGCTAAATCAGCACTACAGCAGTTAAATTCATTTGTACTTCTGTATTCCTGATTCTAAACAGTGTTATTTTAGTCCAAACTCTTAGCATTTCATTGTAAAAGTTATTGAGCGTGTGTTTGTGTGTGTGACCAAAAATATTAAACAGTAATAAATAACATGCAATTATTTTTACCATAAACAGTACTTTGTGTATGTGGTCAGTGTAAAAACCTTTTAATAATTAGAACATATGACCACATGCTCTTAAAGTGCAGTCATACTTAATTTTCAGTATGTATAGAGACCGAGACTGATGTGTGATTAACGGGTCACAATAAAAATGGGATTATTTGTAATACTGCAAAAGTATAACACAGAACTACTACAGAATCAAAACACTATAGATAATCTAGAGCTGGATCTTGGTTGTGCATAGTGACTACTACGCTATAATCAAAGAGTTGCAGACAAAGAATACTGTCAATTTTCAAATAATTGAAGATTATGAAATAGTGCCCATTTATTTGATATGCTGTAATGTTGGAGTCAACAGATTGTTTGATGATGTAGAGAAAAACCCAGATAGAAAGGACAAATATTTCTCAAATGCTCTCAGAAGTTTAGGACTTCGAAATAAAAACATGTACGGTAATACCTTCTGTAATTTATCGATTACATCTGGTTTTGTGTGCTGGTGTCCATTTGATCATCTAGGGTTAGGCCTGCTGGAAATAAGCAGCAATAACAAATGGTTCTGAATCATTCTTTTCAAATGTCAAGTTCAAAAGATGTGAATTAAATAATACTGCACAGTAAAATTTGTGCTGTTGGTGGTCTGTTACATCTATTTTCATATGCTGGTGTCAGATTCAACAGACTATTTAATAATCTAAAATTAGGTCTTCTGGAAATGTTTATAAAGGCTGTGGATGTGCATAAAAGCTGAAATGCTATATTCAGAGACTGTTTCATCATCTACAGTTAAGACCTACTGGAACAAGCAATAATATTCTTCTGAATTATATTAATGATGGTCTATTAAGTCTATTTTTATAAGCTGGTGTCACATTGAATAATCTAGATTTAAGGATGTGCATAATAGCTAATATGCTATATTCAGAGGGTCAGAGAAAAAAATGGCGTAATAAATTTTGCTATAATTCAGGGTTATCATACAGTACCAGTTTATGTTTTATATTATAATGTCAGAATCAACAGACTGTTCAAAAATGTACAGATAAGACCTCAGAAAGTAATGAGAAACAACGGCTAGTTTTCATTGAAGTTTTTAAATGCCAGTTCACAGGGTCAGAATAAAAACAATCTTCACAAATGCATTTTTGTAATTAATGTTACTGACAGTATGCTAGTTCTATTTTTATTAAAATATCATCTATTTTATTCATAAAATGTCAAATTCGACTGACTTTTTTGATGATCTAGATTTAGGCCTAAACGAAATACTAATTTATTGTGTGGAACAGCCTTTTTCATTAAACTTACTGTGTATTATATCTTAAGTGAGATTCCTACAGATGGTTTCTGGACATGGTCACTATGTGCGTTTACCATTTGACTGTAAAAAAAGGCTAGTTCTTAGGTCCGTGTTCATTGGGTGAGGTTAAACAGCGGTTTCTTTCTTACTATCCAGGCTTATAATTGTCTTATCAATTTTGAGAATCAGAATTTGCTGTAATATCTGTTTGTCCGGATCCAGTTCTTTAATATCAGTGAGCCACCTCTCTCATTATTGCGGTCTTGATTTTACCATTCTGTGAAATATTGCTGTCTATAGGTGATATCTTGCTATTGCTAAGTTTTAAGGTGGACTAGAAAATCCGAAATAATCAGATGGAGAATAAGAGCCCAACTTTAGCCTTGCCTCACATGTGTGGAGCTCTGTTTCCTGCTGCTCACATCAAGCAGTGTCTAGGTTTAGGGTTGGGGTTAGGGATGACAGCAATTTCTGTGATCTTAGCATGATCGAATAGAGTTTATACATCATGAATGTAATATAGTTTGTTTACATTTAGCTAGATACACTAGAAAGAAACCATTTATAAAAGCAAGCTTTCTTTAGCTGCTAGCACCAGCTGGCTAACATGGAGCAGTCTCTGACACATTTGCGGAAAGCTAACAATTTAGTTATCCCCATAAAAACAAACCACTTGACAGATTTCGTTTAAGCTCTCTTGTAGCTAATGGTGGGCTAGATAATCAAGAAATGCTAGGAAGTTAGTCTAGCCCTGGCAGCTTTAGGAACACCAGATTCATAGAAGTAGCAAACATTGCTAGCTGTGTTAGCGATCTACCACACAGCAGCATTAGTTTCATTACGAACACTGAAGCAGATTGTTTGATGTGAGCAGCTGCAGCAGCAATAGACAAAAAGATCCACATATACAGCATTACAGCTCGGTCTAAAGTTAAATCAGAGCTTCATTCACTACTTTTATTGTCTCTATTGATTGCAACAGTAAACAAGAGCTGTAGTAAAGTTGTTAGACCTCAGTGTTTGTGGTAAACTATAATAACGTCTTCACATCACTACTGCAGAAATTAAGTTATATAATTATATAAATTATTTAGCTGTCACAGCTAGTGATAAGTATACATGAACATGTGTGTTTTTAATAGCATAGCTACATAAAAATGTATAGCTACATGTAAGAGTAAGTCATCCTGCCGAGCAGGTCCTGTGGGGGTCCTGACTAATGAAGAACAAGACAAAAGAGCATGACAAAGTATAGAGAGAAACAGATGGACTACAGTCTGTAATTGTAGTACTACATAAAATTGCCAATGAATGTAAATACAAGGAGGTGTACTTAATGAAGTGTAAATATACAATACAAATGATGTGTTTGAATGAAAAGCATAATGTAAAACAGAAAAGTCAAAATAAAAAATGAATAAAGGGCAATTTTTTATTTAGTTTGATAGCTCTGCATATCTATGTATAAAACACATTAAACTGTTAAATGAAAGATATTAGTTACATTGCCAGCTTATATTGTGTAATGCAATTAATTAATAATACGATAATTCATTTTCAAATAAATGAGAAATTGTGCAATTAATAACTTTTGGGGGCTCATGATAGAATCAACATACTTTTTTAGTGGTGACTTTTTAAAGTATGACATTTATGGTCCAAAATGTTAACAAACGTACTATTAAGTAATGTAGTAGTCAAGTATTGACAAATAAGGACATCTTAAAGGAGAATCACCAACTACTATAGTCAGCCTGACCACTGTTAAAATTTATTTTATTATCCGTTAATCAGTTTAATTTGTTGTCATGAATTTGAAACATTATATATAACATTATAGTGCCATTCATAAGAACAATTTTTCAACAGAAAGCTGTTGCTGATCTTGTGTTGTCTATGAATTGTGTTATCTTTGCTAACAGAATTGTTAATTTTTGTTAACCTCTTCTGTTTTTCAGGCTGGCTGGTGGACACCACAGGCACATACACAGCAACGTTCTTGCTGAGCGGCTTCGCTCTCATCTCCAGCGCTCTGCTGCTATGCACTGCCACTGTTATCCGCCACTGCCAAAGGAACAGACAAAGCCAAAAAGCATCACTGGAACAATGTGATGCCCAACAGGCAGACTTTTATACTTCCAAAAATAAGAACCTATTGATTATTAACACAGCCACCTCATAGCGTCAGACCCGTCATTTGTATTTTCTCTGTTTCTTCACTCATTTGTATAAAATTCAGGTGTGTAAACTACTGTAGTTTAAACTACTCAAGTCATAGTGCTTGTCTCATCACTAGTACACTTTAACAGTCTGAAACATTGTCTGCCAATGTGCCTTTTCTATCTGGCTTTCTTTTTGTCCAGCTTTTGAATGAAAGGCTAGAAACAGAAAAGGTGAGTTAGAGTTGGTGCATATTGCATCAAACCTTTTTATGAAGTCCCGGTTCATATGCGTCAGCTAAAGAATGTGTCATTTCCATTTTTCATTCAGATGAATATGCTTTGTTAGAGTTTAATTTTTATGTCTTATGAATTGTGTAGAATTACTTAATCTGTGTCAGTGGCACGGAATTAGATATTTTGTGAGAATGGGATCTTTTTACACTTACAGGAGATTAGCTTATAGTGGGTGATGTCATGTCTGAATACAAATAGCATATCAAATAAATGTTCTGGGAGCATTTGTATAAACTAATACTCATTTTTATTTTATAAGAGACAAAACAATCAGGTCTGAGATGTATTTTACAGTAACACAGTTAATAAACTTTATTCTTTTGTAAAACTTTCTTAAAGGACCCATGCAGATAACTATACTGAAGGATATCAGATGCTGTGATTCAACTTAAACTGACTTTTATTTGTTAAAATAAAGTGCACTGTATCTTTTTGACAGTAGCCGTAAGGCATCTTTGGTTAAAATGGTTGTAAACATTTATAATGCTAAAAATGTTATATAAAAATCACTGTAATGACTTCTATTTCGCAGCTGTATAAGAGTAAAGGTGCGTCTGATATCCCCTACTAATCAGTAGGTACTAGATTAGAGCCTGTACGTACTGCTCGAGTGGTAGACTAGTAGGTAATTTCAGTAGGAGAGTTTTAGTAGCCACACAAGCTCGGCTGTACTACGTCCACCATATTGCCAACGTCCTGTGACGCAAGACGTCAGACCACCACCGTAAAAGTCCTGCTATTCATTGAATTGCATGTTTGTCTGAATATGTACTCAGACAGTGTCGAGCTTTAGCTCGGAGAAGATGAAATGGGAGGAATTTAATCATAACTTCTGTAGCGGCAGCTCACTAGCCATAGCTGCGCACACACAGCCAATGTTCCACTAAATTCATCTGCAGCTCCAGGTGAATCATGGGATAGCGCAGTGTGTTATGTTCGCCTACATAAAAGTGACTTCTGATTTACTAGGTGATCCAGGTACTGTTCACCTACTACTCAATGCCTACTAGGTATTCGGACATACTAGCCGCGCTCACCTACTGATTTCACCTACTGAGTAGCAGGCAAGTAGGCGATTTCGGACGCACCTTAAGTCTCCCACAAAGTTTGCAGCTGAGGTTTATGGGTAAATCTGTGAAAAAAATGTTGATAGAAAATAAATGAACACATTGCCGATGGGGAACACACTTCTGCACATTGTAATGCACAATTACTGTTCATTTGTTAAATATTACATTTGAAAAACAGAAAATATGTCCTGTGCAGGCAAAAAATCATGTATGTTGTTCCTTGTAAAAGATACACACACACTCACATTATTATGACCACTTCCTACTTTCAACGGTGGCAGCGCTTAGGGGGTGGCATTATTGGTCTGGCGAATGTTATCATGCTGTTCTCTGGGCCCACGCATCCACGTGGAAGGCGCTCTCAGACAATTTTGCAGATCACGTACCTCCATACATGCTTACCGTCTTCCCTGGGGCGGATGGATCTTCCAGCAAGACAATGTGACACATTACACGGCTCACACATTGGTTGGAAGACTTTTAAGTACTAACCTGAACCCCTAATTCTACAGACCTAAACACAGTTGAGCAACTGTAGAACCACTAGATGGTGGTGTTCACTCAATGGATCCCTGCCATGATCCCTCCAGCAGCTGTGGGATGCACTGCAGTCAGCATGGCTCCAGATACCTGTACCAACATACCAGGACCTTACTGAGTCAATTCCCAGCCCCTCTAGCTGCTGTCCGTGCTGCACACAACAGTTACTCTGGATATTAGCTAATAATAATAATGTGATTCAACAATTTGTTAACCTACTTTTGAGAAAATCTACCATAACATCCTTTCCAAACAAGTTAGAACACTGTGGAAGAAGTAAAAAAATGCAATGATGTAACCATATTGTAAGGATTCCAACTCAAGAGGTAGGTTACGATCCATGTGCAAGGCTTTATTAGGCTTTATTTAATCAAACTAGGAACAAAACACTTGGTTTAGTGTCTTGAAAACAACCATACAATATAATGTCACGCACTGAATGCCGTGCGTTAAGGAACTATATACACCTCAGCTGATGAGCTGCAGGTGTGATATAGATTGCACTCAGGTGTGAGGGGGTGAGTGCGCCCTGTGGGCCCTGAGAGGCGGTGCTCACACATATATTTAATGAAAATGGTACAAAGACAACATATCAGATGTTTAAATACACACTGCTGTACAAGTCTTAGGCCCCTAAGCTCATTGTTTAAAATCCTTTTAAATACACTTACTAAAAAGTGTATTTTTACCAGTAAGAATACCATATATCATTAGAATGCATGTATATAAGCATGAATACAATACAAAGAAGCATTAATGTCTCTGATGTTTAAAAAAGTAGATGTTATCTTGTAGGTTTTCTTTACCGTCTGTTAGTCCTGCGTTACTCCTGCACCCCACCAAAGCCAGCTCTGTATATCGTCACTGTCCAATGAAAAACAGGTATCTCCAAAATGGCAACTTTACAGGAGAGGCAAAAAAACTGTCTTCACTTTTAATGTAAGTCAATGAAACCAGATTTTTACAAGCTATTTTGGAGCATTTCTATTGGTCCATTAATCATACAACTTTCACACCATGTAAACGGCAGCTAATACATTTGATTGATGTAGGAAAATATAAATCTATAAAAAAAATGTGGGTTTTCATTGGACAGCGATGATATACTACTAGACCCGTTGGCCCTAGATGCACAGTTTTATTACAGAAACTGCACTAAAGATTTCTGTCATATCATCATATTTCTCTCAAAATGGAGTTGCCAGGGTCCAGCCCATGGTATTAACTCCCCCTAGGAAAAGCCTCTGTCTTAAAAAAAATATTAAAAAGAAAGTAAATTAAACATAAAAATGAAGAAGGAGGTTTAAAAGTGATATTCTACAAGACTGGCCAGATATTAAAGTAAAAAGCCAAAGGTTATTAAGACATAGCAGACATGAGAGCTGTGCCGACAGAGTTGTAGAACTAACAAAGTTTTAGAAACTGAGCTGAAAGCCTGCTGAAACAGGAATATTTTCAGTCTGGATTTAAAGGTGTCCAGTGTTGGGGCTCTTCTAATACCCTCGCTCAACTGATTCCATTTAACAGCAGCATAGTAACTAAACGCTGCTTCCTCATGCTTAGTCTTTACCTTAGAAATGACTAACTGACTACTAACGATCTTAGAGTCTACTCAGCTCATATCGCTGTACTAGATCACATAGATATGCTGGTCTTATGCCATTTAGACATTTATAGAGCAGTAACATGACCCTCAAGTCTATTCTGTAACATACTGCTATCCAGTGTAATGATTTAAGAAGGGAGCTGATGTGTTCTTCTTTTGGCCCTATAGTAAAAACTCTGGCAGCTATATTTTGAATCAGCTAAAGCTGTTTGATTGTTTTTTGGGGAAGTCCAGTTAGGAGAGCATTACAGTAATCCATCCTGCTGGAAATAAAGGCATTAATAAGTTTCTCTAGGTCTGGTTTAGACAGAAAATCTCTAATCCTGTCAATGTTTCAAAGATGTTAAAATGCCGATTTTGGTAATGGCTTTAACATACTAGATGATAACTGCAAATATTACTGGGTTGCCACAAGAAAAAGCTTGGAAACCAGTATTACATATTCAGGACCTCAGTCGGCACTGCATTCAATGATTCTGTAGTGGAAATCAGTGCACCGACTCCCAAACCATCACCCATGAGCACAGTTAGTAAGTGCATCCACAAATACAAACTCCACCATGCGGTGAAGAAACCATATATAGTATAAACATGATCCAGAAACGCTACTGTAAGGTAGACCGAGATGAATTTGAAACTGAAAAATGAAAAATTGACAGTTTCTTGGACAAAAGAAGAGAGGGACAATGGCCAGCGCTAGAGTGTGGCTGAGGGGGGCACTGCATACTCCCCAATCGCAATGTAAGCCATGGCTATTATCTCTGAACCTATCTCTCAAACATTCACAAAAACACATGTTGCTGTGCAGTGTGAAGATATTACCTTGCTTATTTCTGATTGGCTTGTATTGTAATTTCCTAATCATATTAGTATTCCTACGTCCACTTCTGAGTGTTTTATTCTCAGCCTATGTCTAGGTCAACTCTGATTTAAAGTTTATACAAAACAGGGTTGTTCTAGCACTGTAATGCTAAATTAACTTAGGGGGTGGGGGTGGGGGGTTTAAAATAAATCATAATTAGATCATCTTTTTTAAATTTACATAAGCAAATTGTACTCTTCAATCATTAGGTTTTAAGTTTATGTTTGGAGGCACATGCAACATTTTTATTTCTTTACCTCATATATTAATTTAAGCCAGTATCATTAGATCTGGGGTCATCATTCATGCACAAATCAAGCCCTAAATATATTTATGGCTTTAAAAATATGACTATCAACATTCCCACGCATTATGTTTTACTGCCCCCCCCAAGCAAAGCAGTCCACAACCGGGGTTGAAAGGGACCATCCTGCTTGTTGTCAGCATACAGTTCCAAGATCAGCATCAATGATGGTATGGGGTAGAATTAGTGCACATGGGTGGCATGGGTGACTTGCACATCTGTGAAGCCTCCATCAATGACGAACAATATATACAGCTTTCGGAGCAACATATGCTGCCATTCAGATGACATCTTTTCAGACAAGGCCTTGTTTATTTCAGCAGGACAGTGCCAAACCACGTTCTGCATGTAATACAGCAGCATGACTCTGTAGTAAAAAGCAATATTACAGGTACAATATGAGCAGCTGGAACCCAAGCAAGAAAACATTTCGCTTTTAAAACAAACACAGTGGTAAACATAAACCTGTCCAAACCTTTTTGAAACTTGTTGCTGGTATCAAATTTGGCAAAAGGCAAAACAATTACATATATATTTTTTCTTATTTACACATTTTACATATTTTACACATTTTACACAGTGTCCCAGCTTAAGTGGGTTATATGTAACTTAGATATATGTAAGTTGTTTATCATAGAATCCCACCAGCCAGAAAAGTGATTTGTGTCTTTAAACTGATGGCAAGATATTATAATCGGTGTTTGATTCTAGCTGTCCTCATAGCTTCTTCCACTGAAATACACCATTTCCAGATCAGATATTCAGGTCATAAATACACCTCAAGTATAAACTGGTATTCTGGCAGTTATTTGCAATATTGGGAATATTCGACTAATGTCTTACTAACTGAAAGCACTGAAATGATATATTTATAAAGATTTGCTGGTCATTAGAAAAGAGGGGGAGTTTTAGACATGGTCCCCCTCCTAACTTAGATATTGTTAAACTTTTACAATGACAAACTCAGCTCACACAGCGCGCTGAAATATTCATCATTGCTTTTAACTTGCAGCGCTGTCTCGTAGCACTCAACAGCCCTGCTCTTCTCGCCTTTTTCCTTATGGATGAATCCCAGTATTCCCCAGGCTCTTTCATCTTGTGGGTTTTTTGCTAAAGATCGATCAGCTATCTTGGTCAGATTTTTTATACTTTTCTTACCAAAATTTAAATTATGGTCAATCTTGACACATTCTTTGTAGTAGTGTATGGCCAGGGGGAGGACCCTCTTTCTGTACTGCTGAAACTCCCCATAATAGAAATATGCTTCTTGCAGGCACTCATTTTTCTCTTTAGCTGTCTTCAGAGTTTCCTCAAACTGGTTTTCTGCACGATCAAGTCTGTCATCCTCTCCGTACTGTACGGCCAGCTCTATCATAGCAATGATGAAGCAAGTCTTCAGCATGGTGGCTTTCTCTAAATGATAGATACACTGCAGACGAAGCCTCTTAATCTCAGTTTCAACACTGGGTGAATCTTGACTTGCCTTCTGCAGAGAAACTTTCTTCCACTTGTAGCAGAGTGCTAGCTGATGCTGCATAAAGTCTGAGTTGGGCGAGCGCTCTAATGCTCTCTTCAGCAGAGCGATGGCTCTATCTACAGATCCATAGATCCTCAAGAATTTGCCCACATATCGAATTACATTAGGCGCATTGGGAGAGCCCTCTAGAGCCTTTTCCACCAAATTCTCAGCTTCATCATACTCCTTGAACTGTGCAAGCCTCAGTGCCAGGAGAGCTTTGAGTTCATCGTTATCTGAATCTGTGTCTATGGCCTTACGCAGTTGTTTAATCGTTGGTGAATCGTCTGGACTGGAGAAAGACTGTAACTCTGTTCTGTGAAGCACAAATGCATAACCAGCATTCCACTGAGGGTCCCTGGGCTCCAACTCCAAGGCCTTATTGAAGCATTCTTTAGCTCTTTCATAGTAATTGCGAGAGAACCTAAACAGAGCCCATGCCTTTTCACCAAGCACTTCATGATGGAGGGCAGAGGCAGATTCAGTTGGGAATTTCTCAGCAATCTCTCTGAGCTTCTCCAGGTAGCTCTCACATTCAGTGTAACAGTTCATGTGGTAGTTTAGCCAGGCCAGATTTCCATAACTGACTATGAGCCACTTGTCACAGCTACTCTCACGGTACTCCTTTGTGAGCTCCACAGATTTCTGTAAGTAGCTGAGAGCTTCTGTAGGAAAGCCTGTAAGATACTTGACGAATGCTAGACAGTTGTTTGTCTGTGCACTTCCTGCTTTTCCACCAAGGTTAAACTCATCATGCTGTTCCAGCTTGTTTAGAAGATCAGTGATATCTATATCCTCCTTTTTCAGCTCCCAGGTGAAATGACACTCCAGCTGCTGCAATGCAGTTTCTAGAAGCGAGGCCTGAGCCATGCTGTAAAACAATACAACATACACTGTATTAACGGTTCAATAATAGACCCAGGTAGCTATGACTGGTCAGCCTAGTGGCTATGCTAATGTCAATCAAAAGAAATACGACAGAAAACACACCTTATTTCCAGCGATCCGGACAAGAGGCCGACACTAACAAGCCAGCTGAGGAAGAAATAGAAGTCGAAAGTGTTGATGGGGGTTCGTATCAGAGAACATTTAACTCGTTATTAAAGAGCAGACTTCAGAGGAGCTGCAGCACCAAATGCTATTTTTTTTTTTCATTTTTAAAGTGATGATCACTTCCTGCTTTTGCCTCCCTCCCTCCCGCTTTAGACTATTAACAGAATATTGTCTTATCAAGACAAGTTATTGTTGAAAACGAGTGCTTTCATGTATTAACATATAGCTGGTAACCGGTAAGCTTAAATGTCGAGGTTCCGGGTGCAGTAGTGGTGTACACGCCTGAAAGAGGGCTGCAGTGCATGTGGTAGCGTGGCCGAGCGGTCTAAGGCGCTGGATTAAGGCTCCAGTCTCTTCGGGGGCGTGGGTTCGAATCCCACCGCTGCCAGCTGACAATTTTGCACTGATAATTATCGAAGTGCGTATAATCATAGTTGATTGTAAACGGCGTGGTAGTTTTAACAAATAAAGAGAAACAAAAGCATATGGCTGTGTTAGTCCCGCACAGGTGGTCGACAGGTTCTTTGTATGTTTACTATTTACTTGAATTTGGGAAATACTGAGGTTTCAAAGAATATAAATGCTGATGTTGATTGAAAATAAATAAATAAATAGATAGTTTTCTGTCCTTGCACAGTTGTATCGTCAATTGATCAGATGGACTAGTCCATTATAACAGTGTGCAGGGGGTGGGCAATTACCCTGTTATAATGTAACCAGCTAAATTCCTGAATGTGATGAACAGGACTAAGAAACAGGGAGGGGACCAAATGCCTGGTTGTTCTGTGAGATAGCCTCCAGTTTGAAACATTGAATTTTGCGGTTTCAGACGCAGTTGTGGTGTAAACTCCTGAAAGGGCTGGTGCGGGGTATGTGGTAGTGTGGCCGAGTGGTCTAAAGGGCTGGATTAAGATTCCAGGCCAGAATTGTATTAAATATATTATGTAGCCACACTGTCAGACCTTATTAGCCTATTATTCCCCTGCCATACACACACCACCACCATTATTTTTGCATTCCCCTGCATTGTATTTGCAAGTATCTGTAAGTAATCATTTGCATTACAGGTTATGAATGTTTTCTCCTTCCTCTGTAAAGTTACCATTCACCAAGTTGGAAATGGAATGTGTTTTGGATGCTGGTCCGTAGCAATGAAAATTAAAATGTAGATCAATACCAAAACCAGCTTGTGTTCTTGTGCATGTGACCAGCTAAACCAGCACCAAACCAGCACTAAACAGGCTAGAAATTCATGTCTGTGCTGTTTGTTTGTTTTGTTTTGTTTTGTTTTGTTTTTTAGTTAGGGTGAAGCTCTGTGTTTCTTAAACAAAGCGAGTTTATGCATATTGTATCAAGCATTTAATAAAGTCTTCATCCAAAGTCTTGTGTCTTGTGTTCTGATGCAAGAAAAAAAAAATTGCACATTATCTTTATCACAGCCAGTGGCGGTTCTAGGATTTTTCAAAGTAAGGGCCATCAAGGGGCCACAATATTCATAGAGGGGCCAAGTATTTGTCCAACATCCTTATACACAATCCCTGGTTTTGGTAAGATGTACACATTTCACCAGTTACACTTGGATGCCTGAGACTGACCCTTTCTTTTCCTATTCTTTTTCATTGCCAAACATTGTAGTTAATGTTAACACACAAATGCAGAGTAGTACATGAGTTAGCATTACATTTATTAGCGAAACGCTAACGTTCACGTCTAAACACAAGTAGGGCCTCAGTTAACATTACTATTAACTAATGATAGCTTTGCTTCTTAATTTAATATTTTTCAGCGTTAAGCTTCATGACAGATATGAGTAAAAAGGGATTTATGACTAAACCAACTCCCCAGAACGTAGACTTTATCAGTTGCTGGAAGAAAAACTTTCTCCATGGGATCGTACCAATCTTCTTCTGTCCGCTTTATTTACGCTGGACATTCCTATCGGGCCTGGAATTGCATCCACCTATAATCTGAACATCGGTCTCAGGCAAAGGACAGATGAGTGACAGGACAGGGGCACTTAAGGAAGGGAGCCAATCAGATTTCAATGGCCAATGCCTCTGTGGCCCCAGCCCTAGAACCGTCAGTGATTACAGCCCACCTTAAGACACCATTGGTTAAAATGTCTGTAAAGATTGATGTGGTTAACAAATAATGGCATGTATAATCCTCAATTAGACCAGGCACATCTTCTGCTGCTGTAGAAGCGCATGTCTCTTAAGTGTTTTAAAACTGTTCAACAAATTAAAATCTTATACATATCACAACACACTCTTTCACTCATATATAACTCTAGTTTTAATGAATATATATATATATATATATATATATATATATATATATATATATATATATATATATATATATATATATATATTTCCAGTTTAAAACACATATTTTATTTTTAAAGTGACAGGCTGTTTTAAAGTACTGATCACTTCCTACATTAGCCTCCCTCCCGCTTTAATATATGAACAGGATATTGTCTTATCGATAATTGTGCTTTCGAAAGGAAAGTAAGTGTTGAAAACGAGTGATTTCGTGTATTAACGTATCAACCAAAACAGTTTTTATCCGGTAAGTTTAAATGTCGAGGTTCCGGACGCAGTTGTGGTGTACACTCCTGAAAGGCCTGGGTTTTTATTTATGGTAGCGTGGCCGAGCGGTCTAAGGCGCTGGATTAAGGCTCCAGTCTCTTCGGGGGCGTGGGTTCGAATCCCACCGCTGCCAGTCGAAACTTTTCTAATGCAAAGGAGCTGCTTGCATAAGACCACAATAAAAAGTCATGTTGTTGGAGAGATTCGCATAGCGATTTATAATTCTGCAAAAATGATTCTCTGCTACTGTTTTATAACTGAGTTTATAACTGAGTTATATTAAAATCCTCCTCATCGGGTAAAGCTTTTCACTGGGCGGTTTACAAGTTTTGAGTTACTGCGAATTTTTAACATTGTTAATTATATATTCTATTATAAAAATGGCAGTTTATGAAGTCTGATGAAGTAAGATTAGTTTAATCTGTAAGATTTGCAAGGGCTAAATGTTCCTTCAACTGTAGAATCAGACTAATAATGAAAACTGACTCAATAGTGACATCTACAGGCAGAATATCGTCTCTCCAGCTGCATTTAATGAGAGTCTGATCATTTTAAAAAAGAAGCCGACTTCTAGTCTACTGACAACTGTACATAATAATATCTCCTCTTGACACAGCAAAGTGATGTTGTTGATCATAAAATGATGAAACTATAATTTGTTGTATAATTAACACAATAAAGTAGGAAATATAATCAATATTTTAACTGATCAAGATTGTCCTCCGCTGGTGCCAAAATAAATGGCAACAGTTCAAGAATAGGTAGATAAGAGTCGAACACATCACAAAATAAACTCTAAAAAAAAACTAAAACCCCCTTTATAAGTATAAGTATATGTATATATAGAGAAAGAAGCTTTAGCTTTCTAGATGATGTGTACTAAATAAATGTTAAATGAGATATTTCTGAGGTGAAGTGACTGAGATTTATATTATTACTATGATGACTTTGTGTCCAGGCTTGGGTATTTACCCAATATATACATTATTTTTCTGTTTGGAGGGTTAAACATGGAACATAGTATACCAGACTGCAGTTTGTTTCATACACGGCACATAAATATTTGGTTGCTTCTGACTGGTGTAACTCATCTACTGGCAGTTCACTAGATCAGTTCATAAGATTTAATTAAAAAAAATCTTAATTTATTCAGAAGAAATTCTGTTATATAAAATGTTGATGTTGGTTAAAAAAATGTTCTATAGCCAATGCCGATGCTGATGCGAATGTTTAGAGGTCACTGTCAGCCGGTGGCCGATATGCGCTGCCAATCTTTTTGGCCGATTTTTAGGGCCGCTATCAAGACGTTTTCTGGCTTATTTGCTGCTAAAATACCACACTATTAATAAAAAGTAGAGGCACAACATTTCTAAACTTAACATAATTTATTGAATGCTGACTTAACAAGAAAACCAGAAAAAATATTATCTGCCCCCCAAAAAATACATTATGACCACATTACTGCTGAAAGAGTGTAACATACATCTCCCCATACCCATAACTAACAAGTTATTAAGAAGTACATTAAAAGATACTTCCACAGAGCAGACATGTCTGCTGCAGTTACAAAGAGTGCCTCACTTCATCTCTAATTTGATTATCTTCATCAATAAAGGAGCAGTGATTAAAGGAGTGATTAATTCTTGAAATGACCTACTGTTGTGTTGATCAGTAGCTCCAAGTGTAAAACTCCAGGTGGGATTAGTACTCCTAATCAAAAATACTACCAGCATTAAAAGACTAGGTCAGCCTTAAATAGTGTAGTAGTTACATTCTGGAGGAGGAACTCTTTTTTGTCAGCTTGTATGAATATTCATGTTCCATCTTAATAGGCACAGCAATTATATTCAGCCTCGCCTCTAGAGGTTACACACTGCTCCTTTAATCACGATAGTATATGTGTTTATAGGAGCTTAAACTATTCAACACTTATATAGTTGTATAGCTGCATTATAGCTAAGCAGTAAGGGTGACATGATGTCAAGACAGGCTTTGAGTTCTCATTTAAATGGAATCTTTATTCATTTTTCTTATAGAACAAAGGTGCACTGAAAACTACAGTAACCTATAGTTAGAGGAAAGTGCTTAAAAATAAAGTGCAGTGTAAATTAAAAAAAATACTTTAGAACTCTAAATCATAAAAACAAGACATTTGCAGGGTGATATTTAATTTAACATCATGGAGGAAATCACTTGCAAAACTCAATTCAGTGTACAATTTGCAGTAGAAAATATATAAGGATACTGTCAGGGTAATGTAAACCCAAGAACATGTGAATATTTGAATATGTGAGCATACATGAAGTTATAATGTTACTGTAAAGAAAGCCTAAGGTCACAGAGATTACTGAGGTACTCTTCATTGTCTTCATAACTCAGAGCTTTCTCATAGCACTCTATGGCTTGGGATTTCTCCCCCTTTTCCTTATGCATGAATCCCAGTATTCCAAACGCCTCTCCATCAGTTGCATCCCTGGAGATTCTTTTCTCTGCAATCCTTTTCAGACTGCCAGCACTTCTCTTCCCTTCAGATGTATTTAGACCCATTTTCAGACATTGCTTGTAGTGTTTGATGGCTAGAGGCTCACATCTCATGCTGTGCTCTTGGAATTCTGCATAATACAGATCAACCAGCTGGCAGGCATCATTTTTTTCTTTAGCTACCTGGAATGCAGCCTGGAACAGCTCCTCTGCCTTTAAGACGTCCCGATTCTCTCCATACTGCAGAGCCAGCTCGCTCATAGCCGTGATGAAGGAGGGCTTCAATGTGGTGGCCATCTCTAAATGGTAGATGCACTGATTACGAAGCCGCTGAATTTCAGCACCCTTGCTGTGGTGGCTTCCTGTGTGTAGCAGATTGATCTTCTTTTTCTTGTACGAGAGTGCCAACTGATGATGTATGAAGCTTGAATTGGGCACTCGGTCCAGGGCTCTCTTCAACAAAGCAATGGCCCTATCCACAGACCCCTGGTTCCGGAAAAACTTGCCAACATATCGAATCACGTGTGGATGTTCTGGAGAGTTCTCTAACGCTTCCTCCACTAGGCCCTCAGCCTCGTTGTTCTTCTTGTAAACAGTCAGCCTCAGACCCAGCAGAACTTTAAGAACATCATCATCTGGGTTCGTTTCTATGGCTCGTCTCAGCTGTATAATTGTGGGTGAATCTGTTGGACTGGAGTTCTCAGTTTCAGTGCGGTACAGAGCAATAGCATAACCGGCATTCCATTCACTCTCCTCTGGCTCCAGCTCCAAGGCCTTTCTGAAGCACTCTTTAGCTCTTTCATAGTAATTGCGAGAAAACTTGAGAAATGTCCATCCCTTTTCTCCAAGCACCTCTGGATAAGGGACAGAGGGAGAATCAGGGGGGCATTTTTCTTTTATCTCATTCACTTTATTCAGGTAACTTTCACACTCTGTGAAATCTTTTCTATGATAGTGCAACCATGAGAGGTTTCCATAGGAAACAACTAACAGCTTGTCACAGTCTTCCCCATGGCATTCTTTTGTGAGCTCTACAGATCTCTGAAAGTAGTTTAGAGCCTCGTCATTGGACCCCAGAAGATACTTCACAAATCCCATCGAGTTGTACGTGCGTGCAACTCCTGCCTTCTTTCCAAGGTCAAAAGTAATCTGGTCTTCCAGCCTGTTGAGAAGATCAGTCAGATCTGTATCTTCTTTTCTTAGAGCCCAGGTGAAATGACATTCCAGCTGAAGAAGTTTGGTTTTAAAAACGATGTCCTGAGACGAACTAGAAGGAAAGAAATTAGTTGAATCACATGCATGAAACCGATTATAAAGTAAATAAGCCTAGATGGGTAGGTAACATATAGGGGTGGGTGATATGGCAATATGTTATCCTTATATCACTATATGTGTGCATGAGTGCATCACAGTTTTTGTCATCTCACTATATCATAAATATCACAGCAAAATGGTGAGAGAGTCAACACTAAATGAGAGTGAATTGATTCTGTTTCTGTCATTTCTCAAATAGCTATGCACTGCACATGAAGGACTGTGGGTGACTGAGGTTCTGGAAGGATACAGTAGCTTTCTCAGAAACAAATGTAGAAGGATCCTGTAAAACATGTAGACTTTAGCTAGACTATTTATGAACAGGTAGCCAACAAAAGTGAAAATAAACACCTGATGGCTGTAGCTTTTGGCAAGCGACCATTATTATCACTGTGGCCTGCTCCTGGCAAATAAGCAGGGTTGGCAGCATTTTGGTATAAACTGAGGCAAAGCAAGAGTTAACACCGGCGTGGCTTTCCACAACTAGAGACAGTTCTTGGCAAGTAAAGCAATGTTTCTTCTAGGCTGCCAAGAATTGAAAGGAGGTGTTTCCTTTTTTCTAATGATCAAGGCTGACCCCACAACTTTCAGTGATATATTGCGACCGAGGTGGATTTTTTAAATTTCTATTGTTTTGTCAAAAAACACCACTATTGTGTGTGGTATGATACGATTGTGGGTGGTTCTGAAGTGTGAAAACAAGTTGGCAGAGGTCCCGGAGATTCAGAGAGTACCACACACTAAGTGTACAGTCAAATCGTGATTCCGATAAAACGCGGATTGCAACATCATTTCATGTCAGCGTCATGATGCCTGCATCAGCTTCCTGCTGGTGTCTTCTTCATCTGTGTTATGTTATCTTATATCTCTCCGTTTATTTTTTCTTACTTTATGTTATGTTTAGTTTGAGTTATCATGTATACCTGTTAATGTAATTGTAATCTTGTCATGGTTTATTTTTACCATATTAGCTTATTGGAATACGCAGAACAATGACTGCACTGATGTCAGCCATAGGCTATAATAACCTCATATCATGCTATTGTGGCACAACGGGTTTAGAAAAATGTATTGCTTGTCAATATGTTGTCGTCTTTATCTAAACCAAAGAAGATGAATAATAATAAGTATGCTGCCACTGGTGTTGCACTGCCCTCATGTTACCTGCTGTGACATCATTATAAAACCACTGGCCATCAAAAGAGGCAATCAGCTAGAGGCCCAAGAAAAAACAACTGCCCAGTGGTTGATAACTAAACCGAACTTACTGGCCCCCTTTTACAGAACCCATAAGGTGTCACTGAGACCATGACCTAATATATTAACTTGTTATTGTAGCGACGTGGCCTCTATATATTCATTCGTGGCCTTTCAAATCTTTTTTGGACTTCGATATAATAATTTGTGGCCACACCTTATTAAAAATAAACACAGTGTCACCTGACCATCCAGCAAAAGACCAGTAAATGGAATTTCTCTTTAACTGGAAATCTGCTGGAGGTATCTTTGTATTGTCAGTGTTTCTAAAACATAGGACAGTTGTAAGCTTCATAAAAACTTAGACTAAATGTATAGAGCTGGTACCATCCGTGCCAACTGCGTAGTAGCAATAAGCTGATAGGAGGTTGGTTGAGCAACACTCCGACAAACTAAAAAATACGATACGAAGGAATGTGTATCGTGAAGAAGTCTTCAAATACAAGAACAGCAGAATAAAAGTATTGCCTTATCACTCACCCTATACATAAAGTCTGCAGATGACACTTACCTCATGATTGTCACCCTCAGTGTTTATCTCAGTGCACCAGGATCTCCGGCTGGTTTTGTTATACAGCCTCCAGTCTCCGCCCATGTATCCAGAGCGGAGAAAGGAAACCGAAACCATTTGCGATTCTTTCGATTCACTGCTGAGCAAATACGTAGAGACTGCATGTACAATATATGCAGCTATTAAAGTGGAGAAGTTTCTTCAGGCAGAACTGGCGTGGTGCATTTACTCAGCCTGCCCGCCTCCGATCCTTCTAAGTTTCGTTTTCGTTCGTTTTCCTCTTCATGGAGACACCCTCGTTCACTCTCTTCTGTTCTCCTGACTCCTGAGCGTCATTAGAGCTGAGACACCACGTATGATCACATCGAGTTCCACAATTAATTAACTCAGTTTTAAAGTTCATCACCAATACAGACATAAATTTACATATATTTAAATATGCATGAGTTTAAAAAACCCAGTTTAAAAAACTCAGTGTTTGTATGACCTAAATGACTGAAATATTTCCTTCAATACGAGGATACACTCCAGGGATTTGCTAAAATTTCAGTGTTTAATCTAGAAAAGACTCCAAGCTGCTTCAGTAGAAATGGATTTCATCTCACACACATCTATTAATCTAGCTATTAATAATACAGTAAGAAATCCTACTGTTAGGTTCTCCAAAAGAGGAGTAAATATGTCATGAATGAGTTCATGAATGAAGGTAATTAGAAGCATTTTACTGCATATAAGCACCTGTTTATAAATATCACCAGAAATATAAAAATGTGGATGTAGTTAGATTTTACAGGGAATGGGCTTTTAAGTGATATGACATGATCATATATGTTGTGTGCCAAATGGGAGGTGGAGTTGATTAGATTGAGAGACAGATTGCTGATCAAGCCATAAATTGGAGCGCCCATGGGCCTCTAACTGTCAGGGGCTTTCGGGAGCCTTAGACCACTAGACTTAATCCACTTAATTAAGGTGTCTTAATGAACAAATAGCTCTGGATGAACAAATAGCCCTAAATATGTACAAATGAGTAAATAAATGGATTTGTGAACAAGGAGGACAAGGTTTGCTGTGAATTTCATCAGATTGACACATGCAATAAATTACATTGTACACAGCCCTTCACTGGGTGTCCAATAAAGCAGCAACAGCACTAAAACTGTTAATCAGAATCCTAAAAGCTACTGACATATCAAGCTTTCATTTAAATATGCTGCGATCATTTGGATCTGTGACTTTCACAAAGTCATTAATCTTTCCATAGCCTTCACAATGATCTGATTGGCCTGCACAGAAAAATAAAACCTGCACAAATGCTACTTGCCCACTTTCCTGTTTTAGGGCTGCATGTTAAAGCATCGGTAAAGACATAAAATATTATTGTTATAAAGTTCTAGTCCCATTTTTTTTATTATAATAAATATTTTAAATTCTGATTTTTGCACTATTATTCACTCAGTCTGGCATCCTCAGCCATTTGTGGGGCTTTATGATTATTGATGTCAGGCCTGATTAGTATGGGACCTTTACATTATATATAGGTTCTATAAACTTTAAAAATGTTCTTCACACTTGCATATTTGTTATTACAACTGAAGGTTCTTTAGGGGCCATAAATCTGTCAAAACTCAAGTCAAGTGAAGAGGCTTTTATTGTTATTCCATCTATGTACAAGTATACAGTGGAGTGAAATTTTGTTTCTCCAGGAACAACATGGTGCAACATGGAATAAAGAGTACAAAGTACAAACGTGCATACACAGTTTTAACTAGAAACAATCAATACGACAAATTAACAGACATTAGACACAGTAAACAGACAGGACAATGCAGCACTGACGCAGCACTCATTACTGAACATGGGGAAGGGAATAAAGTGCAGAGATATTTAACATTTTGTGATTTGTGAGTTTATTCAGTCAGATAAAAACACACAGCAGTTACTGAGGTAGTACTTGGTAGAGGTAGAAGTAAACAGTGTAAACACAGTGAAAGCAGCAGCGTTTCTGACAGTGCAAGTATAGCATCAAAAGAAGTGCATGTGTAAGTATAGAGTATGAGAGTGAGGGGGTATTCAAATCAGTCCCTGTAAATTTGAAAAACTGATAGCTTGAGGAACAAAGCTGTTGCAGAGCCTGGCAGTGGCGGCACGGATGCTCTGGTACATTCTGCTGGATGGCAGCAGTGAAAAAGTCCATGTGAGGGATGGAGGGGATTGTACACAAGGCTGTAGAATATTAATATAATTTCTGTTATGTTCTAATTACACAATATTACACAATGTATCTAGAATCATGCTGCGTGAAATGTAGGTAGTTATTAATTTCATTTAATAGTTTTTGTTTTTGTCCTAAATGATAACATTCTCCTGCTTAGATACACTTTACAAGAAGAGGAAATTTTACTTTTTAGTTTTGTTTAGTTTCATTTTAGTCCTTCACACAGTTCCTAATTAATTTTTTCTCCGTGTGGTATCACTCTGTTCTGCATGTGACATTTTATTTGAAGAATTCAGCAATCAAAGTTTTTTTTCCCCCTTGACCTGTTTTAATGCCATTATACCAGAAACATATTTTCAAACAGTGGATAAACTTGATAGGACTTTCTGACCACTAGGTGGCAGTATTTATCTCTGAAAAGCTAAGACTAAAGTGCGTTGTTATGTCACAAGTTGGCATACTTCAATATGTTATGTCTGTATGTTTCTCATATTTTTAGTATAAGACAGACATTTAATGACAGACATTTGTCAGACTCTTGTTTACTCATCTTCACCAGGGGCTATGGTGATTATTCATTGTCTGGATGAATTGCCATGTCTCTGGTTGAATTGGTGTGTCTCCCAACATTTTTTGTTGATTTTCTAAATTAAATAACAACAACAGGGTGGCAAACACATGTAATCAGATGAATTTGAGACATAAAATTTCCCCTAGGTGTGAGTGTGTGTGTGGGGATGTGTATGTCTGTGTGTCTGCCCAGTGATGGACTGGTGGTCTGATGGACTGGGATAGGCTCCAGCACCCTGCAACCCTGGGAATTGGCAAAAACAATATCATATTTTAGCGTGTACTCTGTAGAGGAAGCATTTACTTGTTTTACTTAGTAAAACCTCAAAACATGTTATTTGATCAGGAATCTTCAAGTTTGCAGATGACTGTAATAAAAGGACTCGACTCAACAGTCAAACTTCTGGGTCTCACGAGGAGTCAATTTGTTAAGTCACTGTCATCAGCCTATATCTGCAGCTCCTCAAGCTGTTTGTGCGCGTCCACAGTCAATTAGTACTTCTACTTGGGTTAGACATACTGAACGAACCGACAGGGGGCGAAAGTGAGCTACTCTGACATAAAAGTAAAAATACTTCACCAAGTTGTTGCGTAGTGGAGGATCTAATATGTGGAGCGAGAGATTTAGACATATCCGTGTTTATTTAATTTTTATTACACTAAATATGATTTGATATGATATGGTTAGTTAAGGCGTGTGTTGTTGTCGCTGTTCTTACATCGTCTGTAATGATCGAGTCTGAATTCTCCAGAAAGACTGGAAGAAATAAGAAAACTGATTATTATCAACATATTGCATGATTTTTGGTGACGTTTGGTCATTTTTTTTCTTTTTAATCGCAGGAATAGCGTGTGAGCAAATGTTTTCTAATGTGCCTAAAACATACAATATGCCAAGCCTATTTATTACGCCCTGTCTCACTTCCTGTTTCACAGGAATATTCTAGCAGTCAAGGAGAGGTTTTCTCTCTCTGGGTTAAAAAAAAAAAAAAAGTGAATGAAAAGGAAAAAGCTGCAGGCTGGAAATTCCACACTGCGTCGAAGGGGGCGTGGTCACACCCCCTATGAAACATATAAAGCAGCTGCTTGCTCACAGCACGCAGACAGAGAGCAAAAATGTCTCAGCTACAGAACATCTGGGACTGCATCCGACAGTATGAGAGCTGCATGAGGTCTCCTTTCTTCCCTGCACTGTTTTCAATGGCTGTTTACTTGAGCTTCTGTCTGCCTTTTGTGGTGCTGGACCTGCTGTCCTCCAGGATGGCCCTGGTGAGGAGATACAAGATCCAGCAGAAGACCCAGGTGTCTTTAAGCATGATGTGGAGTTGCCTGGCTCTTTCGCTGTACAACCATGCGGTCTACATCTTTCCTCTCAGCGTGCTGCATTGGTACTGGAGACCTGTGGTGTACCCAGTGGAGGCACCAGGGATTCTGGAGGTTATTTGGGGGCTGGCATCCTGTCTGCTGCTCTTTGACTTCCAGTACTTCGTCTGGCACCTGCTGCATCACAAGGTGCCCTGGCTGTACCGCACCTTCCACAAGGTGCACCACAAGCACACGTCTACCTTCGCCCTCACCACTGAGTACTCTGGCGCTTGGGAGACGCTGTCTCTGGGTCTTTTCGCTGCCATGAACCCCATGGTGCTGGGCTGCCACCCTATGACTGAGATGCTCTTCCACGTTCTTAACATGTGGCTGTCGGTGGAGGACCACTGTGGATATGACCTGCCTTGGGCAACGCACAGACTGGTGCCGTTTGGACTTTACGGAGGTGCCCCTCATCACGACCTTCATCACCAGAAGTTCAAAGCCAACTATGCTCCGTATTTCACTCACTGGGACAAGCTGTTTGGCACCCTGCACTCTGATTGATCATGACAAGCAAGTCAAATGGACTATTTTACTCTTTTGCATCAAAAGAACAGACTTTCTAATCCAGTAATTTAATTCTTACTTTTTTCATTCTATGAATATATCTGTTTTCTGCTCAAAGCACTTCTATGTAAAGCAATTGAATGCTCTCTGCTATTTATTGAAAATTTTGTATTGTCTGTATTTGTATTATATTAGTGTATTAACATGTTTATTTTATGTCTACATATTTATTAACTTTGGTATTGATGAAGAATGATTTTGTGAGTTTTGTAAGAAAACATGAAGAAGTCACTGAAACTGCAATAAAACTACAACAAGCAGCAAAATGTGAATTACACATACGTGTTTGTCTTTTGACTTACAAGCTCATGTTGATGTACAAATTCAGTATGCAATTTAAAAAAAGAAATTATGAGTAGTGGGAGGTATGGGCCAAAGTGTATATCACAATCAAATTTTTAATAGCTTAAGTTAAAATTCATTTACCAAACACATTGTTAGGAACACTTTCTTGTACCAACACTCAGTACCATTTTATCAACTCCACTTACCATGTAGGAGCACTTAGTAGTCCTATAATCACAGATTTAAGTTCATCTGTTTCTCTGTATACTTTGTTAACACCCTTTTACCCAGATCTTCAATCATCTTCAATCATAATATTCAGTCATAATATCTGTGTAATAATAGTATATTTGTAGTTTATAACAGGTAAACTTTGAGTACACAACAACTTTTTGTATGCCCTTAGTTTATTGGCTTATTCATTCGTCCTAAAAAAGAATATCACACAGACATGCACATTCACGTCTATTTAGCATCTACAATTTGACTGACTGCATGTCTTAAAATATACATTTAGCTGTACTTTAAGTAGACCTACTAGTGGACAACATATATAAAATTAAAGAAAACACATTCAGCATTAAAAACTTATTTGTGTGCTGGATGCCAAGAGGTATAAGGCAAGAATTGTTATCTATA